>CM023458.1:57141136-57741136 GCA_013339765.2 Haemaphysalis longicornis
GACACGGCAACACTGTCGCTCCAGCATCTCATGGTCGGGGCTGTGTCCCTCCCTTGTTGTGGCGCCGTCCACACCCCCACTGCGCATGCTCGGCTCATGTCGGGCCGGCCCAGGAAGACACCGGTAACACTGTCGCTCCAGGAGCCATTAAAGGGTAAGACACCACCGGGCGTTCAGCAAGCCGAGCATGCGCATTGGGGGTGTGGACGGCGCAACAAAGACATGGGAGGGACATAGCCCCGTCACATCTAATAAAATTACACCATCTTCACGTAGGGTAACCCTGAGTAGCATGGGAAACAGCCATGGGCTCAACGCAATTTCCCATTTCGTAGTTCCGGTAAGTGAAAAGTGTGGCAGTTACCATGGAAACCAAACTGTAAATATAACGGTAGCTACGTACCTCAACCTAACGAAAACGACGAACTGAAAACTAATAGGAACTTGAAGCGACCCCATGGCTGCTTTGCGTACTACTCATGGGTTCCCCTACGGGAAGATGGTGTAATTTTTTTTCTCTCCCTCACGTTCGCAAAAATTTTCGTCAGCAGCTCGTCGAACGGCCGGCAGCGAACGGCGGTCGCCCGATATCTGCTTGGTAGATACCCGGCGAACAGTTGTTTCTTCGACGCCGATGGCGTCGTTCGCCACTTCTTCACCGGTTTTTCGGTAAGATTGCCAGCCAACAGTCGTTATACTGACGCGAAGTCATCGCCTAGCGTCTTACGCCGCTTCTTCACCGGCTTTTCGGTGGGTACCTTCGGACGCCTCCTCCCGCCGCAACCGCCAACAAACAAAACAAACAAGCAAGCAAGCAAACAAAAACAAACAAACAAGCGAATGAACGAACGAACGAAACGAACGAACGAATGAACGACGAACGAACGAACGAACGAACGAACGAACGAACGAACGAACGAACAAGTAAGCAAGCAAGCAAGCAAGCAAACAAACAAGCAGGCATGAACGAACGAACAAACGCGAACACCTCACGCTTCAAGCACACGTATACATAAAATTGGCTTTGTCGCGAGGCGTTCTTTGAGGACGCCGAACAAGAAGCCACAAAACTGTGGCCCGCAAAAAAAAACAATGTTCCCCAGGTGAGGCTCGAACTCACAACCCCGGCATGGCTCACGAGCACTGTCGTATAAGTGCCGTGCGCTCACCAATTGCGCCACTGGGGATACGTTGCGTAAGGGAATTTGGCCACTACAAATATCTTCGCCAATTAAAAAAGTCTAAATATGAAATATTTACAGCAGAAAACAATAGTGGCTGCCTTTAAACGTGAAAACCAAGTACGATTTCTTTCGTTTTGGAGACGCGTTGCCCTTTTCAAACGTTCTTTTAATGTGAAAGGGTTTGTTTACTCAATAGGTCGAAGATCTGACGTTCCAGGCTCACATGGGGCTCCTGCGCTAGAGTTTGGCGACATGCAGAGCCACTCGTGTCCGACGCGCCTGTGTAGTACAAAAGCAGACGACCCTCGCCGCCCTCCATGTGTTTTCAATTAGAAGTCAGATAGATAGTTTGTTGTACTTAAATTAATCACGTCGTGGTGCTTTTAGATTACTGCATACTGAATAAAATATCCCTTAAAGTATTTTTAGAGGGTAAACAAAATAGTATCCGCTACAACAAGCAGATTTATCGGCTTTCTTTGAGCGAGCTGTCGCGATCGTCGCTACGCGGGACAGTATCGTCAGGTCGGGTTAACTTCCTGGCAATAATTATTTGCGTACGGTCGGCAAAGGAAAGTTCCCAAGTAGCATAAACACAGAATGCTGCTCATTCTATAGAATGAGTCACTGCAACAGGTTGCTTCGGCGGAGCATGCAAGCGGACGTGAGAACCTGGCACCGCCTTGAAAACAAGTTGACATTTTGTTTTATTTTCGCAAACTAAAGGATACTTGGTTAACATTTTATGCCGCACGATTTACCAACGGCAGCGTACATGTATACGAGCGAGTGGGTGAGGCAATAGCGTCAAATAAATAAATTAAGCGCTATTAAAGGACGCAAAACAAGCACCAAATCGCACGTGCGCTGCCTGCAGAGATGTGTACTTCTATATTTCCATAAAACAGCCGCATACATGGTGCGCGGCCCAAATACACTGGAACCCAGATAATACGACTTTCAAGGGACCGCGAGACAGCGTCATATGACGGGGTGTCGTACGACCGGGGTGCAGGTAAATAGCCGGCCTAGTAGACGGTCTGACACGACAGGTGGGCTTAGAACTTATTTAAAGTACAATATTTAGCGCGTTATCGCGTGATTTGCGAACCTTTAGTTGAAATCCCAAGTTAAACAAATTGGGCCCATCTCCCGCGAGGAGGACTCGAGTAAATGCGTCGCATAGGGGTGGGTGTATTGCGTTAACGTTTAGTGTTTGGGGAGTTGGTGGTAGTGAATGCGTTGTATCAGCAGCTTCTTGACGTAGTTTGAATGAGTCAAGGATATATGGCGCGTTCGTAGCCTCCCATTCTGTGTCGGCTTTGTGGCGCAGTGGGTAGAGCACCATGTACATTGCGTTCCGCCCGCAGGGTAGAGGGATCGAAATCAGACGCCGGATAGTATTTTTTTTTTATATAGTGTAGGGGGAGGGGTGCGGACAACGACGGTGCGGACTACGACGGACGTCAACGCGGGTGACATCGTGAGTTACTGAAATGCTCTGCATCTAAAAAAGCAACGCCTATGTTGTGCCCCCCTCCCCTTTATGGCGTCTAGCTAGCCCGCCAGCCAAGTGCCGCGCGCTACTCGATGTAAGGCCGACGGGTAAAGCAAATTGAGAGGGGAAAAAGCGAATATGAAACTGCCAAGGCCAAGCGAAACGAACGATAGTACAAGGCGGAGATATAAACAAAAAACGGCATGGTCGTACATGATGGAGACACCATTTGAACGGTCCTGTGCCGTCGCTATTAGGTCATAGTGCTGTTTTCATTTCCCACAAGACTAAGCAACGCGAAATAAATCATTCAACATTCGCGAGTAACCGTGTTGCGGCGAAAATTATAGCGCGGTCTTGCATCAGCGACTTGCTGCGGCGGTTAGCGAGAGACCCAAAATTGCAGTGCCAACGGATAAGTGTCTCCACCCACCGCCTCCTGTATTTTGCTCCACCCTTGCGCCGGACGCGCGTGAATTAAGGCACTCTAGCAAAGAAAAAGAGCGGAGTGACAATGCGGCTTTTGAAAACACTGATAAGCAGAAAGCAGTGATATATATATATTATATATATATATATATATATATATATATACAGAAAGATAGGTCAGCAGTCTACAACGCCAAAGGAGGCATAGGGGTGTGGTAGGCTCTTTTCTTTTTCACTACGGTTAATGGGAGTAAACATTTTTTTAATATACAGACGAAAGAAAGAAAGAAAAACCACGCGCCCAGAGTGGGGACCGAACCCACGCCTTTCGATTACAATATATATATATATTATAATATATATATATCTATATAATATATAGATATATATATATATATATCTATAGATATATATATATATATATATATATATATATTTATTATATATATATATAGATATATATATATAGAGAGAGAGAGAGAGGAACCACTTTATTGCAACTGGGATTTAGGGGGGAGGGATGGCCGAAGCCCATACGGCTTCGGCGACCGCAAGGGCCCGTGCGGTTAGAGTTTCCTGAACCGCCAGGTACGAGCTCCCCAAGGCCTGTTCCAGTGGTGGGGCGTGGGTAGGAGGGAAATGGGTCGTGTGGACACTCACACAACGAATGAAAGTGGGTATCACGTTGGTGGCAATGAGGGCAGTGTGGTGTTGGAAACTTGTGTGGGTGCGTGTGTGTGAGCGTGGTTCTGTGGGGGAAGCAGTGAGTTTGTAGGATGCGCCACATGTTGGCGGCAGCGTGCTTTAGTGAAGGTGAGGTGGGGGATAGTGCCTGCGGAGGAGTCGGTAGTGCTGGGCGACTTCTCGATATGTTAGAAGTGCATACCGAGAAGCCGTCGGGACACCGTTGTTA
The DNA here is from genome assembly GCA_013339765.2 of Haemaphysalis longicornis. Taxonomy (NCBI): domain Eukaryota; kingdom Metazoa; phylum Arthropoda; class Arachnida; order Ixodida; family Ixodidae; genus Haemaphysalis; species Haemaphysalis longicornis. The sequence goes on from CM023458.1 coordinate 57,145,161, forward strand.
GGCGGAAAAGAGAGGCCTGCTCGGGTGGTCAGTGCTCGAGCTTGATGGTGGGCCGCCTCATTACCGCCTATTCCAGTGTGGGCCGGGTCCACAGCAGCGACGCGGGTTGGGGGGGGGGCTTCTTCCGCAAGATTTGCAGTGCTATACTTTAGATATGGTGCCTTTGGCAAAGTTGGGAAGTGCTTGTTGGGAATCCGTGAGAATTTTCATGGGGGGGGGGGTTTGTGTGAGGGCGAGGGCCACTGCCGATTCCTCCGCTGTCACGGGAATAGTGAAAATGGTTATGCAATTGGTTGGTGCATCTGTGAGTGAGGTAAACACTACTGCAGGGAAGGCTTCCTTGGAGTGATACTCTGCTGCGTCCACGTACAGCGTGTGCTCCGAGGGTGGGTAGTGGGTGTTGTGGTGTCTTGCTCTAGCTTGTCGTCTGGCCGAATGGAAGGTTGTGTGCATGTTTCGAGGAATTTGATAATTCCTCGAAACATCTTGAAAGGGATCTTGATAAGTTGGCGTAAGTCGTTTGGGATGACCTGAGGTGGGTCGAGGGGTACTGGTGGGTTGAGGTTAATCCGCTGGAGGATCCTTCGTCCCGGGAGGGATTGAGACAATCTGTTTATTTGAGCTGTTCTGTGGGCCTCCACAAGTTCGTCAATGGTGTTATGGACACCCAGGGCGAGTAGTCTTGCAGTCTGGGCGGGGGGGGTGGGGGGGGCAGTAGCAGCGCGGCTGTGTAGGCTTTGCGGAGTAGTGCGTCCAAGTCGTTTTTGTTGGCTTTCGGTAGATTCGCGTATGGTAGATGGTAGCAGAAACGGCTTATTATGAAGCTTTGCACAAGTCTGAGGCGTTCCATTTCTGATATTCCGTGGTGTCTGTTTGTTATTCGTTTTATGAGTCCGATGGTCTGTAGAGTGTGATTTCGAAGGGCGCGTTGTGTGAGGGTTGTGCTTCTATTTGCTTGAATCGTAAGGCCTAGGATGCGTACGTTACTTACATGCGGAATGGGGTGATATGATATATGGATGTTGTGTTTGGCGGGGGATTTTGTTCGCGGAGGGTGCAGGATTAAGAGTTCGGATTGTGCACCGAGCATGTGAGACCGGCTTGCTGTGTTGTGTGTGCGACTGCCGTGGTTCCCAGTTGGAGGACTTCCTCGATATGTGCGTCGCTGCCGCGGGGTACCCATAGTGTGATGTCGTCTGCGTATATTGTAGATCTGAGTTCCGGTATGTTTTCCAGGCTGCGTGCAGTGGGTATCATTGCCAGATTGAAAAGCAGGGGTGAGAGGACAGCGCCTTGAGGAGTGCCTCTCGCTGGCATTGGGAAGGTTGGAGAAATGAGGGGGCCTAATCTGAGTGTGGCAGTCCTGTCAGTGAGAAAAGTGAGCACGTACTTGTGTGTGCGTTGCCCTAGGTTGAGAGATGTGATCGCTTGTAGTATTGCTGCGTGGGAGATGTGATCAAAGGCCTTGTGTAGGTCTAAGGCGAGGATCGCGGCATTGTCTTTTTTGAAGGAGCTTGAATGATGTGGTAAATTTGAATGTGTGCGTCTTGAGTTGATAGCCCTGCGCGAAACCCTATGAGGTTGGGTGGGAGGAGGTCTTGTTCTTCGAGGTGTCTCGTTATTCTATTATGTATTATGTGCTCAAGAAGTTTCCTAAGCAAGACGTAAGGGAAAGTGGACGGAGGTTTTCTAGTTCGGTTGGTCTTGACGGTTTAGGGATTAGCGAGATGTTGGAATGTTTCCATGTGGTTGGAAGGGTCCCTGCCGTCAAGTGGTGGTTGAAGAGTGTCGTGATTGCGTCGAGGGCTGGATCGTCTAGGTGTCTTAGTATCTTGTTGGTGATTTTGTCGGAGCCGGGAGCTGTTCCGCGTCGGAGCTTTAAAATTGCGCTGTGTACCTCTGCAGTTGTGATTTCTGTGTCTAGTGTGGGGTTGGATCGCCTCGATATATGGGTCGGGTGGGAGGTGTTCGCTGCTGAGGGGATGTACATGTTTCGTAGTGTCTGCATGAGTTGTTGTCCCGTGGTGGCCTGCTTATGCAGTAGTTGGGTTATGCGCTGCGTTAGTGCGTGATTTAGAAGCTGCGGGGTCCATGAGTTGGCGCAGGAGGGCCCAGGTGCGCTTCAAGGACAGTCCCTCTCATTTCGTCTCATACTTGGTGCCACTGTACTCGGGTTAGTTGCGCGGCATGTTCTATGATCTCCCTGTGTAATTGGGCAAGGCGTTTTTTGAGGGCCTTTCTGTGTTTTCGGGTTCTCCACCGGCGTTCTATGCTGCGGTACGCCTCCCACAAATGATGTATGCGTGCATCGGCGTAGGGAACTGGTAGTTTTTCGTTCTCTTCCTTTGCCTGCATTATTTGGTTGAGCCACCGTTCTATCTCTTCGTCCGTTTGGTTGGATGGTGGTGAAACGTTTAGGGTCGAGGTTCGGAAACCGTCCCAATCAGTGATGTGTTTTTGTTCCGGTTTTTTTATTAGGGCAGATTTGTACGCGAAGGTTGTTTCAAGAATGTAATGGTCACTGCCAAGTGTGTTTAGTGTGGGTGTCCAGGTTATGCCATGTAGGCGATGGGAAAATACGAGATCAGGTGCTGTGTCCCTTTGTGTGCTGTTGCCTATGCGCGTGGGTATGTCCGGTTCGTTGTGTAGAGTCAGTTGTAGTTCTTGTATTGTTCTCAGAGGAGCCGGCCTTTTTTGTTGTTCGCGTGTAGCCCCATGCCACGTGTGGGGCATTGAAATCCCCCATGACCAGGAGGGGTTGACTGCCTGCTTCTCGTAGTGCTTCCATGAGAACGTGTTTGAAATTGTGTTGGGTGTTTTTTGGGGAGCTGTATAGATGAGCACGTGTAATTTGGTGTGGTCGGGTTGAAGAGGATATTCGCCCCGAGCGCGAACACAGTCGGCCCCTGGCGGCGGCGGGACGAACTGCTCTTAGTGTGGATGGCGCTCTCGCGTCGTCTGCTTTTCACGTTGCGTGCGGCGCAGGACGCGTGCTGCACACGACAAAACAACCAATATGTGTACTCGTTTGGCAGTAAGCAATGACATAGTTACTCTGCTTACGCATTTCCTCTAGAAACGCAACGATCAGCGGCCGTTGCGGGTTAATGCACTGGTTTAATACCACGAAACATCTTCGCCGTGGTCACCGTTAGAGTGTGAAACGAGTTATAAACATTGCTCCACACATTGCACTTTTCTTATTGTTGAGTGTAGTCGTCTGCCGTTTCGGGAACGTCGAAGGGTGCTTTTTGAAGGTGGCGTGGTGATTATTTAAAGGATAAAAGTTTAGTACGCGAAACGGGTAAGAGCGACAAGACCTGTGCATACGCGTGCAAATTTCACACCCTTGTAAAATTGCTCTGTGTCCTTATAGAAAGAAGAAACAAACAAAAAACATTTACAATGCACACGACCCGTGCGCTATCACCATACATTACCGGACACGTATTTTACACCCGCAAGCGCCTGTGTGATCGTGTCCTTCCCGTACCTTTTCTAAAATAAATACCATTTTTGGACAGTCATTTTTTATACTGAGAAGGAGGAATAAACATTTATTCAAATGTATCGAGTTGCTAATTTTACGTATTATTTAAAATACGTTCTATGGATGCGCAAAAGTATTAGGGGGATTTTTCGGTAAAATTAAGCAGTTGTGAGTTTGCGTCTGTCATGTGGCATTTCGTGTGTCATTTTCATATATATCATTTTCAAATCCGACATGAATCACCTTGTCCAGAAACGTGTCTCACTCAGCATAACCGAATGCCTAATATGGTAACGTCTTAACCTCTTAAGGTGGACCGAAGTTTAAAGAAAGAGAGAGAAAACGCGTAATATAATGCACGTTGTTGCCCACATGTGTGAGGGGTGTGTGCCATGACTCGCTGTTTTTTTTTTAATTTTTCCCACAATGCTTGGTTTCAATAAAATTTTGAAAAAGACGAGCCACAATTTCTGGACAATCCCAGACCAAAGGGGGTTAATCAGTTTTGAAAATACCTACTGCTTTTCACCGCTACAGAACACGACGCCTAGTGTAGTTTCGATTGTAAGTAATTCTGATAACATAGTATTTGGCTTTTCGCGTTACATGCGTTCTCTTCTCGCTGCTCTTTCAACGTTGGCAGGGGACCCCCCCCCCCCCCTATTTCCCGAAAAAAAACTAAATGCACAGAATTTGATTTTTTAACCAATCCTCAAGAATTAAATGCCAAGACAAAGGCGATATTCAGTTTACAAAACAAAGTAGTTACCGGGAACCCGTTGCGCTGATTCGCAACGAGAAATAAAAAGGAATGTTTGCAACAGCGCAACTTCATTTATTGCCATCTTTAGGGTTCGTAAGCGACCTTATACGCAAGAATGCAAACACATCTCGCTGTTGCGGCACCTGTTAGATTTTAAAAGGAACGCAAATGGTCAACAGAGCAGCCGTAACAGAAAATTTGTGCTCACTGTGAGGTCCCAGAAGCTTGGTTGCACACTGTAAACCTGCTTGTCACTGCGAAAGCCTAGCTAAACATGAGATGTTGATTGTACTGCGTGCGTTGACAATTCAATTCGCAAGTTCACTTGCGACGAAAGCCGTAAATAAGTGATCCGAACCGTTATTCATCAAACCTTTTTTCAGAGTCGTTAAAATGTTATTTAAAAGACAGTTAGAGCGGTTACATTATATCTCTGCGCTGACCAAAATTCAGTATTTTATGTTGCCTTTGAACACACAAAAAATACGTAAGCTCTTAGAAATAATTTCGGGGCAGTTAAGTAGTGTTACTATTCAGGGCATCCCACAAATGCAAGAATGCGTCATGCTACCAGTGAAAGCGATGAGATTGCCGTTGTAAACTGAATTCGAATTATCGAGGCTTCCTGATTTGTTTCTATTTATGCTTTTATTGAAGGCTCAAAACCACAGTCTGGAAAGGTCGAGCTTGCTACGAGCCACTGCGTACAAGTTCATTGTCACAATTACGGCCATTCTGAGATTCCGATGAGTCGTCGCTTTTTTGGCGTAGTAATAGAAAACTGACTGCCGCTTCCATGCTATACATTGAACGTTGAGGAACCGAACTACAGCATACCACTCTTGTTTGCACCTTTCGTGCGCACATACGGCGGGAAAAGGCACGAAGCGCGCCCCAGTGTGTTCTTACGGCCGCTCAGCGGAGCATCCACACTAGCAGCGCGACGCTGTCGCCAACGTACATGTCGAGCTCGCGGCGAATAGTGTGACGAAGTTATGTGGAATATTAATATTTGAAAAGACCGATGTTCTGCGCTTATATTGCGTTGTACGAGTGTTGCTATTTGGGGGTATTCGGGCGTTTGAAAGGTCTGATATCCTGTTAGTTTCACAGTAGTACATGTTTCTTGCAGTGCTATAACCGTGGGGAGGGGGGGGGGGGTATGAATGGTTGACGGGTGTGTTTGGAGAGCGGGCCGTTTGGCGCGATAGCCTCTACAATTCCATTGCCAGGCAGTGTGTGTTTTATAGGTCGGCATCTGCTTCCAGTTCGATTGGTAGGGGGGTACTGGCAGATGGTTCGGGTGTTTGCCATTGCTAGTCGTTGTGGTAGAAGTTCTTCATGCATGTAAGTAGTTCTTTGTGTATAGCCGTTATAGATTCCTGCATGGCGGCTTGTGCTGCTTTGACTGAGTCGTGAAGTTGTAGATATTCTTGTCGCTGTGTTCGTAGTTATTGGGCAATATCTATCTAGACACTGCAGAATTAGTCGCTCTCTGTCGTTGTCCTTCGTTTGAGTGGGTGGGGATTTTGTTTGGGAGGGTTCGTGAAATGATTGTTGGTTGCATGTCTCTTCTTCAGAGGATGAGCGTAGTTGTTGTGTCTCAGTAAGAGATTCTGTTCTTTGATCTGGGCGTTTTCTTGCCGCAGCTTTAGAATTTTAAGCTCGTAGGGCCTGTATGCTTTGATAAGTGCTTGGTGTGCGTTGGTTTGAGTTGTTTGGGGTTGTGTTGTCGGAGGCGTGTTGAGTAAGGGTTTGGGAAGGCCTTGGGGGCTCACCTGCGTGTTTCTGCCTTGAGATGATCGGCTGGGTGAATGTTGAAGGGCATCTCTGTACGTCAACCCTTCACGGTTGGGGTCTTGCTTCTTGTGGAGTTTTCTCTTGCTTGGGGTTGGTGCTCAGCCTGGGAGACTAGGGCGACGATGGGTGGGTGGTGGGGACGTCGTGCTTGGAAGCGGCGGGGACAACGCGATTCTCCGGTGAGGTGGGAGTCTCCGCAGATTATGCAGTTGGGGTTGCACGGGTGGTTTTCTGTCGGTGTGGTGGAGCCGCGCTTGGTGCATCGAGGCGTAGGGGGCGTGTGGGGGCAGACGTCCTATCTGTGTTGTGGCCGGGTCGCCAGCAGTTAAAGCAGGCTTCGGATTTCCTCTTGAAGGGTAGCAGCGTACGATCGCTGCCCTGTAGCGTACCCAGTATGGTATTGTTGTTCCGTTGAAGAGTATTTGCACCAATGAGGAGTTGTGAAGTCTTTTGGCATCCAGTATGTGAAGCGCTGGGTTGTAGTCAGTTAGGCTTCTGAGTATGGTGCTTGCATCGTCCTCTGTTGGGGCATTGAATATGATACCAACACAAGTGTTGGACGGTGGTGGGGATGTGGTTGGAGAGGAGGTATGTTGCTCCTTGTATTGAAGGGTCGTTTGTTGGAGGTATTGCTTGGCTCGCGCTTCTGACGGGGTGCTGATCACAATGAAGTTAGATTTCTGGTTGACTCGGAGTTGATCCTCATTGTTGTGAGTGATATTTGCTTGCCTTTGGACGAGGTCTGCAAGGGATGCTGCAGGTACGGTTTGGAGGTCCAGGCCGCCTTGGGGTCGTAGCACGATTTTGATGTCGTCTTCTGCCAGAGGTTCTGCAGGCGGAGGTGGTTTCTTTTTAGGCTGTTGTCTGCGCTTTGTGGGCTTGCTCGCCGGTCGGGGTGCTGTGCGTGGTTCTTTGGTGAGAGTGGCTGACTGCCGGCGTTTTGGAGGTTCGGTGTTTTGGCTTGACGGCAGATGCGAACCCATCCAGGTTCATCTAGGGTTTCTGGGTCTATTGGCTGTCCTTCTACGGTGTATTCCATGGCGCGGTGCGTATCACGGAGGGTGCTGGGTGCAGGCGATGTGCGCCGCGCCGAGCGAACGCCCGCGTGGTTGGCAAAACCGGCACGCGCCGCTGCTGAAGCGAGCGGCTGCGACGAGCGCCGCTACGGCGTGGCGGCCGCGCCTTCGCGGGGGGGAGGGGGGGCGAGGAACGTTAGGCTTAGGTTGCAGCTACGAGGTGGCAGAGTGAAAACCGCTTGTTGTGCAAGTTTCGATGATCTCAGCTCACCTTGGTATGCGATAGCGGACGTTTAGCTGGTCATGTCCCACGTTTTCGGTGGCTGAATCGCTTCGTTGAGGGCATGCATGGGCGATCTCGAAGCGGATTAGCGATGTGAAGGCGCGTCCACTCGCTTTGGCCACCTGGCGGCCTTCCGATATAGGGAGAAAGAGCCTCGTGAACAGAACAAACTGCTCGCCAGACGCATCGCCTTGCTTAACAAGCAAATCGCCGAATACGCGGCTAAGTTATGCAAGGAAAATTGGCTGAAGATGTGCGACGGTCTGCAAGGTCAGCTGTCCGTGGGGACGACGTGGAAGCTCCGGCGCCACCTCATCGACCCAACGAGCAGCAAAACGGCGACCAACCGCACCCTCACCAATGTGCTCAACTCGTACAATGGCGACGGCCGCAGGCTACTCAAGGCCCTCGCGGACAAATACCTGCAGACCGAGAAGGGCGTACACCCGATCCCGGAGGAGTACGAAGGACCCGAGAACGAAGACCTCGACAGACCGTTTACCATGGCGGAACTTTTACTGCTAAAGACGAGAGCAACAAGAGAAGCGCACCCGCAAGGATGCCATAACTTACAAGCTGCTCGCCAACATGAGCGGTACGGCGGCGCGCGAGCTCCTTGGGCACGTCAACGAAGCCTGGGAGAGCTCGCGGTTGCCGCGCGAGTGGAAAGAAGCAGATGTACGATTCATCCCGAAACCCGGAAAGGCCCCCTCAATCGACAACATGCGCCCCATATCCTCTCACGTCCTGCGTCGGAAAAGTCATGGAGCGCATGGTGCTACGTCGGTTGCAGGGGCATCTCGAAGACACGGGGAAATGCCCGCGACGATGTTCGGTTTCCTAAAAATTGAGTACCCAAACGTAATCTGAGGCACCCAAGACGTAATGGTACAGCTTCAACGGGCTGGTGGTGAAAAAAGACACGAAGCACTGTCCCCGGGCGATCCTCGCTCTCTACTGGAAAGGTGCTTCGACAAACGTACGCACGCGAGCGTGCTGTCGAATTTGAAAAAGACAAAGTGCGGCCGACGAACCTTCGGTTACGTAAAGGACTTTTTCACCAACAGAACAGCCACCATCCACAGTGGGAGAGGAGAAGTCGGATCCCATCGAGCTCGCGAGCGGGGCACCCCTCAGGGGTCTGTCCTGTCTCCCCTGCTCTTCAACCTGGCTCTCCTCCCCTTACATCATTTACTCGAGCAAATAGACGGCATTGACCACGCCCTTTATACCGACGACATCACGGTGTGGACGTTGCAGGCCGGCTTCGACGTGTGGATCGAGGATTCCTTGCAGCGTGCGGCCACGACCATGCACGAGTACGCTAAGTCGTGCGGGGTGCGCTGCGCACCGCAGAAGTCGGAACTTTAACTCATACAGCCGGGCAAGACCAAGAAGGCGCCCCAACCGGCCGTCACGGTCAGAAATCACGGCATAGAGAGCAAGCCGACACAGTAGTGTAGGATACTGGGCCTGCTGCTGCAGAACAAAGGGAAAGCGCACGCCGCCGTCGTTAAAATCAAAACCACCACGGAACAGGTACTCGGCATGTTACGCCGAAACAGAAACAGAGGCCTCAAAGAGGACGACGCCATCCGCCTGGTGCGGGCGTTTGTCGTGTCGAGGGTCACCTACTCGGTCCCTGTATCTCCAGCTGACGAGGACGCAGAGAAACACCCTCGACACGCTCATTCGCAAGGCAACGAAGCAAGCTCTGGGCGTTCCCATATAGTACTCGTCGACCCGACGACTGCAGGACATGGGCGTCCACAACACGGTGGACGAGCTTGTTGAAGCTCACCTCTCTAATCAACGCGTCAGACTAAGTAGCAGACTAAGCTGGGATGGCGGATCGAACCGATACCCGCGACGGCGCCCCTACACGGGAGGTGGAAGGAGGCAATCGAAACCAAGCCCCTACCCCGGAACATGACCCCGGGTAATGATGACGGGAGGCGCGGTGCGCGGGCGAAGGCCCTGGCCCGACAGACAACTGGAGGATAATCCCCGGGTTCTATACGCGGACGCCTCGCTTAGGAAGGCAGCGACCGGGCGGCGACAGTCGTTACAACACACAACCGACTGCATCGTCACAAGCGTCGACTGACGACGAGAGATCCCGTGACGGCAGAACAGGTGGCTGTGGCTCTGGCGCTCGTTCAACCGGGCGTCAGAGGTCGTTGGTCACGGACTCCAAGACTGCGTACTGCGACTACCGAGGGGACGCGTTTCCTCCGCGGCATTTGCGATTTAAAAGAAGGGGGCACCGGGAGAGCCATTGAGCTTTGTGTGGGTCCCGCCTCATTCGAGGGTAGCAGGCAACACCACCGCCGACTACCACGCCCGCGAAATGACGCTCCGGGCAGCCACCGAGTCGCGCGATGATGCGGACACCCCGACCCCAATGACAAGCTACACTTAGAATACTCGATCGTACAGAGAAGAAAGGGCGCACCTTACCCTAACCGCACCGCACTTTAACCAGGCAACAAACGATCAGCAAACGATCCTGCCCAGAGTGCAGGCGGGGTCGCTCGCGCACCCTGCCCTGCTCCATCGCATGTATCCCGAGTTACACGACGCCACCTGTCCTTTCTGCACGCAGGCCGAAGGCACCCTGTCGCACGTCATGGGGGAATGCACGTTCATCAAGAGTCCACTTCCCCCCCACTCCTTCCACAGCACCCCCTATCGTCTACCTCCATATTTCCACCCCTACTGCTTGAGGGATGGGAGACCTTGCTGTCCAGCACCGCCCTGCCGACCCAGCTAGCCCTGGCGGCCAGGGGCCAGGAGTTGTTGGCGACATATGGCTCCCGTGAATAGGGAACCACCCCCGCCTGGTGCCTGTGGGCACCACCAAATCATTTGGGCTCAATAAATGTTGTTTCATCATCATCAGGTGCATTACCACTGGGTTGTCTAAGCACCAGGGTGATCACTGAACAGGCCCTCCAATAAGCGTATGTCCATTTGCCCACTGCAAATCCACTCACCCTTTAGCCCTGTGACCAGGGTTGCACCGGTTTTCTTAATGAAGCCATCCATTTGCCTTAATGCGAGTTTATCCCTGACCCACTCCGTGCCCTTAAAAATCTTTTCCGCTCCATTGCCCGCAGTCGTTCTCAATTTAGTTGTTATAAAGCCTCCAGTTTCTGCCCAGGGAGATATTCAACAATGTTGCCCTATTCATTATCTAAATTCTGCCATATGCACCCCACCCCATTCTGATCCTTCAAAGCTGCCTCATGATGCAGCGATGGCGTAGAGGTCGCGTGCAGAAGGACCGTGGTTCGAATCCCGGTGCCGGACAATTCCAACCGGATTAAAAAAATAATCCGCGCATTGATGGAATTGCAAAGGGGCCTTGGGGTGCGGCCTGACCCCGGCGACCATTGCCTAACCACTCCCTCACCAGAGCAGGATTGGCCACCCGTAAGTGTGTAACGGCCACAACCTCCCATGAATACGCCAATTAACCCACCCTCGGCCCTCAGTCCCCAGCGGCTCGCATGACGCAGCAGATGACGCAGCAGACCTGTGACGCGAGAGCAATGACACAACGTTAAACGCGTGACACCTTTATGTAACCACGTCAGAAAATAGATTACGCATGCGCAGACGTGCCAGTGATTGTGTTTGGGTTTGTTTTTGTTGTGATTTAGCGCCACGTGGGTGACTAAAATATGTATATAATCGGTGTCTTTTCGAAAATAAATTTGCTGTGAGTGCAGCGCTGTGATGTCCGTTTCTCGCCATTTTGTGTCTCGTTTTTATTTTTGCTGACCAGTAATGATGACTAGAGAAAATGTTCCAAGCGAAGCAGTCGCAGTATAGATGTCCTGCGGGGATTGTACCCATGTGAAGTTTCTTTGCGCGCACGAAAGGCCGGAGTAGCCGACAAGAAAAATTTGCCGCGATCTTCGACCCCAGCCCCTGTTTTCAGTTTAAATTTGGCGCCAACCGGGACGAGATTCAGCAGCGGTGGCGTAGAAGTAGAGCATCCACCTCGCATGCAGAAGACCGTGGTTCGAATCCCGGTGCCGGACATTCCCACCGGATTAAAAAAACTCCGCGTATTGATGGAATTGCAGAATGGGGCTTGGGGTGCGGCCTGACCCCAGCGACCATTGCCGGTAACGCACTCTCGCACCATAGCAGGATTGGCCACACTGGTGTGGTAACGGCCACAACCTCCCATGAATACGCCAATTAACGCACGGCCTTCAGTCTCCAGCGGCTGCGAAGCAACTGACCACGGCGGCGGTCAGACCTGTGGCGCAGCAGAGGGTGCAAAGAATACCTGGACCCGGACAGGCCGCCATTGGAATCTGACCTGGCAACGTTTAACACGAGAGCCTTATCTAGTGAAGCGAGTCTAGAGGTGTTGTTCGAGGAATTAAAGGGCATTAAATGGGATGTCATAGGGCTTAGTGAGGTTAGGAGGACAGGTGAAGCCTTTACGGTGCTGAAAAATGGACACGTCCTATGTTACCGTGGTCTAGTGGACAGAAGAGAACTGGGAGTGGGATTTGTAGTCAATAAAAGCATAGTTGGCAACACAGAAGAATTCTAAAGCATTAACAAAAGGGCAGCAGGTCTTGTAATTAGGCTCAATAAGAGGTACAAGCTCAAGGTGGTACAGGGCTATGCGCCGACATCCAGCCACGACGACCAGGTAGTGGAACGCTTTTATGAAGATGTGGAATCGGCAATTTTCTAAAATAAAAACACAGTATACCGTAGTTATGGGGGACTTCAATGCTAATGTAGGCAAGAATCAGGCTGGAGACAAGGCAATTTGGAACTATGGTCTGGGCTGTAGAAATAGCAGGGGTGCCTACTAGTTGAGCTTGCAGAACGTAATAACCTACACATAATGAATACCTTATTCTGTAAACGGGAGAGCCGGAAGTGGACGTGGAGGAGCCCGAATGGGGACCATAAAATTGATATAGACCTCATATTATGCGATAACCCTGGCATTGTGAAGGATGTGGAAGTGCTCGGAAGGGTAAGGTGTAGTGACCACCTAAGATCTCTAATTAGCCTAGATTTGAGGAGGGACCATAACAAGATAGTACAAAATAATCCGATTAATGAGCTCACAGTAAGACCTAAAGTAGAAGAATTCAGGATCGCGCTGCAGAACCGATATTCAGCTCTTACCGAGGAAGACGAGCTTACGACACGGGAAGCCAGCGACAACCTTACACGCATTATCACGGAGTGTACAGTAGCAGTCGGAGGCACGATGGCTAGACAGGATACTGCTAAACTTTCCCAGGAGACGAATGATCTAATTAGGAAACGGCAAACCATGACAATCGCCACCCCAGCCGAAAGAATAGAATTAACGGAGCTTTCTAAGTTAATCAATAAGTGTAAGACAGCTGACATACGGAGGTATAATATCGGGAGAATCGAATACGCTGTAAAGAACGCAGGTAGCCTAAAAACAGTGAAGAGGCGTCTTGGCGTGGGGAAAAATCGGATGTATGCACCTAAAGATAAGAAAGGCAACGTCATCACAACTAGGGATAAAATAGTCACAGTGGCCGAGGAGTTCTATAGGGATCTGTACAGTAGCCGGGACATCCAGGATAATGCAGAACGAGAAAGTAGTTCAGGGGAGATAGACATCCCAAGAGTAACGACCGAAGAAGTAAGGCAGGCTTTGAAAGAAATGAAAGGGGGCAAAGCACCTGCTGAGGATCAGATAACAGCAAACCTCTTGAGGGATGGTGGAGAAATTTTACTTGAAAAACTGGCAAACCTGTATACGCAATGCCTAATGACCGCAAGTGTACCAGAATCTTGGAAGAACGCGAACGTCATCCTTATCCATAAGAAAGGTAACATGAAGGACTTTAAACATTACAGGATGATCAGCTCACTTTCTGTCCTCTACAAGGTACGTATCATGGTAATCGCTAACAGAATTTCTGCAACCTTAGATTTCAGTCAACCTAAAGAACCAGCAGGGTTCCATAAAGAATATTCAACAATGGACCATATTCACACGATCAATCGGTGATAGAGAAGTGCGCTGAGTATACTGAACCCCTATATATAGCCTTCATAGATTATGAGAAAGCATTTGACTTAGTCGAAACCCCCAACAGTCATTCAGGCATTACGGAACCAGGGGGTAGATGAGCATTATGTAAGAATACTAGATGATATCTACAATGGGTCCACAGCTACCATCATCCTCCATATGGAGAGCAGTAAAATACCTATAAGGAAGGTCGTCAGACAAGGAGACACAATCTCTCCAATGTTATTCACAGCATGTTTACAAGAAGTATTCATACCGTTGGATTGGTAACAGGTGGGAGTAAGGGCTAATAGAGATTACCTCAGTAACCTCAGATTTGCTGATGATGTTGCCTTGCTAAGTAACTCGGGGGACGAATTGCAAAGCATGCTTTCCGCACTGGACGAATAGAGTAGAACCGTGGGCCTGAAAATTAATATGCAGAAAACCAAAGTAATGATCAATAACCTCGGGACAGCACAGCAGTTTAGGATAGGGGGCGAGGCAGTGGAAGTGGTAAGCGAATATACCCACTAAGGCCCAGTTGTGACCCCGGATCCCAACTATGAGGCAGGGATAATTAGAAGGATCAGAATGGGGGGGAATGCATACAGCAGACATTCTCAGATAATGAATAGCAGCCTACCATTGTGCCTGAAGAAGAAAGTGTATGACATCTGCATTTTACCGGTACTCACCTACGGGGCAGAAACTTGGAGGCTCACTAAGAGGGTTAAACTTAAATTGAGAACGACTCAGCGGGCAATGGAGCGGAAAATGATAGGTGTAACATTAACCCTTTCGGCCCTGGCGTCGTCATTTGACGACACAACACATAATATCTTCTAGCGCCCTAAGAACAAACGAAAACTGCTAGTTTTCTGTGCGAGGTTGTTCAAGGGTGCCTCTTGCGATAGACATCACCATTGTTGAGTTTTCGCGGGGCTGGACGATATGAAACAGAAGAATCTTCAGTGGACGCCGGGTGTGACGACAAGGCGGGTGAGGAAACGGAAATTCCGGTTTGTCAAAATGTCTGTAAATCTGTAAATACTTGGATTACCAGCTTTATAATTTTTTTAAATATCGGGATGTCATAGGTTTTACGGCAAAAAGAAAAAATTAATTTTTACAAGAAAAAAAATCAATTGCCTAATGACCTAATTAATTGTCAGGCCTGTAAATTAATAAATATTTGCACTATTCGCATAATTTTTCGTTTCTGTGCTTCTGAGATTCAAAGCTGTATGAAAACATGCAGAAAAACAATTTTCACTTGAAATAAAAAATCCAGGGCTGAAAGGGTTAAGGGAGAAGAGAGAGCGGAGTGGGTCTGGGAACAAACGCGTGTTAAGGACGTATTAGTAGAAATTAAGAAGAGGAAATGGGCGTGGGAAGGGCATGAAATGCGAAGGCATGATAACTGTTGGTCATTAAGGGTAACAGAGTGGATCCCTAGAGAAGGCAAGCGCGGCAGGGGGTGGCAGTAGGTTAGGTGGGCAGGTGAGATCAAGAAGTTTGCGGGGATAAATTGGTCACAGTTGGCACAGGACCGGGGTAATTGGAGAATAATGGGAGAGGCCTTTGCCCTGCAGTGGGCGTAGATAGGCTGGTGATGATGATGATGATGGAGATGAGGATTAGATTCAAGCAACGCTCTTCAGATGGTGGGTGCAGTGTACAGCGATGACGGTGTCATCTACTCACACTCTTATATGCAAATCCTAGTTGCCGCAATATTCAAATGAGTCAGTTTGGAGGATTTCGATTTGATGACATGCAGAGGAAAAGTACATGATTTCTCGCCCCTTCTAGTTCATTTAGCAGCAGGTTCGGGTACAATTGCCTTTCAAACACATCCCCAGGTGAGGGAAGTAGTAAAAAAAATTGGGTGTAGTTCCTCCGAAAGGAAGTGGTGAGACCATGCGAGGGAAACGTGACAATTGGGCATGTACGTATTCCGCTCCGTACGGTGTGAGGATGGCTTAGCGGGAAGGCGGGAGGTGCCTGCCCATGGATTGCCGGTGGTGGCGTCGCTTTAATTTCGGCCGGTGAAATTTCCATGTTTCTTATAATCTTTGGGATTATGATACCGGTTCCCAAGAAGCACAAATGCACTCCATTTTACTTTACCACCTTCTTATCGGTCGCTGTCTCTCTTTGAGGGGTGCTGCAACTCTGATTCTGCCCTTCACGTTAGGGAAGAAAAATTGCCCGGTTAGTGATGATGACGATGGTGTTGTGCCGTGCAGTAGGTATCCAAGAAGAGGTTTTCACTTGGTTACAGGTCCGATTTTTTCAAGGAACCAAAAGATATAAAGCTGGCCGCGTTTTTATATAGAGATCTTCAATGTTGTTATTACAGAACGACAGGGGGAGGCAGAAGAGAGGGAGGAGGAATGGAGTGAGGGAGGAAGAGAGAAACAGGGAAGGACGGACGGACGGGTGGATGGATGGATGGATGGATGGATGGATGGATGGATGGATGGATGGATGGATGGATGGATGGATGGATGGATGGATGGATGGATGGATTGGATGGGATGGATGGAGGATGGATGGATGCGATGGATGGATGGATGGATGGATGGATGGTGGATGGATGATAGACAGACAGACAGACAGACAGACAGAAGACAGACAGACAGACAGACAGAGAGACAGACAGAGAGGGAGATAAATTTATAAATGTGTAAAATACAGAAGTTGTTCGAAGTAGCGGTCTGGTAGGCTTCACTGCATTGGGTCAAGGAAAAAAGGAAACAGCGGTGGAGGGCTAGGGAATGACAACGGTGGAGACAACACGAGTGTATCGAGCATACCTAATTCGGCACTAGGGACACCCTATCTGCGTTAAGGTACGGTGGAGCTCGCCGCTGCAGGAAATCCCGAGTCAATTCGTAAGTGTACGTACAATACTTGTCCCTAAGAAATATCTCGACTCAGTACACATCCTAAAGCTGCGACATGGGGTCCTGCTGTATTGAGGCCACGTGCCGATGAAGTGTTTGCAGCAGCACAAGACGACCAAGAGCGGCTCATCCTTTCAGGAGCACGTGTTCCCGAGGCGCGCATCCGGCGTAAACACTGCGTGGCCACAAGAGTATAAACTAAATCAAGATCGACGGATATATATCGGCGCTTTAGGGACTCACTGGTTACGGAGTCGGTTGCGATACGTATCCCATGGAGGCACTTGCATGGCAGGATTTACACAAGAAGCCGCACTACTTCCCCGTACTTGAACGCAGACATGATTGTCCATTGCTTACCGACGGAGGATTTTTTCTGAACTCGAAGCTTTATAGTAAAATGTTCTAGTTTAGGATAAATGTTCTGTCTCTAGGCCCGCCAAAAGTTTCAACTTGGTAATTTTTGTAGGAAGTGAACAGCCAGTCCACGCAACTGTGTTCTCATGTTCACTGGTATCCCAAAACACGCTTGTTTTCGCACTAAGTGTTGTAGCATGAGCTACGCGTGGGCTCCAAAAATAAGGCGGTTGCCGCTTTGTTCACCTCGCGAAACAGGACCCGGCTAGGCGACAATTTTTCCAGGTAGCGCTTGTGACGAGGGGCCAGTTATATGGCGGCCCCTAGAGCATCCCAAGTCTCTATCTATTGCCAGTGATACATGAGAGGCTGCCCTCACCAGCTCCAACCTCTCTGATCGGCTTACGAAGGTCGGCAGAGCGAGCACGGGGCTTGCGCTTCGGGAGCCTTGGAGCTAAGTTTGCTTCCGCCCGTGGTTTTAACACGAAAGTTTTTTATGCCGGGGTACACAAGCCTCCCCGACGTAATATCCGCCACGGAAATGACATCACCAGAAAAAGTTCCATTGGCGCGGTGGGCTAGGATTCGAGCCCACGATCAGTTTGGCCGCAACGGGAGGTGTGAAACGCTCTGTCAACTAAGCCATAAAGTCACGCCGGGGTAGCTGTACGAACGCGCATTATATCATTCCCTCTAAGTTCTCCATTCAGATGGTGCTGCCGTCTAGGAGAGGTGAAGCGGAGTAGTGCGTCATGACGTTAATGGGCTCCGATAGTTGGCGCCTCGATAAACGCAGACACCACGGAGCCGGACCAATGCCGAAACGACGCGTCTGCAGGACGTCGCTCGCCAGCAGGAAGTTGCTCGCCAAGCACACCCACAGGACTGCTGCCGACCCGCAAATCATGCTCCTTTCGCTGTAGCGGACCGTGACTTCACCAAACGATTCGCTGACCACCCGCTCGGTTTCGTTCGCACGGTTTGCGAGCGCCTGGGGTTTCATTCGGATTTACGCAATGCTCCGGCGCGTGTAATCCAGTGTCTAACGTTGATGCGTCTAACGGTGCCATACCGACGAAATATAAATAGCGATGTGCAAGTTCATATCGATGCACAATAAACATTCAAGTACTCCTGTGAAGGCACGTTTCACTTTCGTGTTTTACCGATTCCTATGAAAGAAGGATCAACCACCCATTTTTGTTAAACGGCTGCGTTCCACAAACAGCGACAAAAAGTGCACTGGTGAGAAAAAGAACGTCAAACACTGATGCGTTGAATCATTCTTTATACAAATAGACCGTTCAAAATACATAACACTTTGTCTGCATCTTGATTTGTATTTGCTTCGACTATTTCTGGCTGCGAACAAGGCAACTAGCGGGTACCTGGCGCTGAGACTGTTGTAACGTTATAACGAATACAACTTCAACGCCTATCAACCAATGGATAACGCAGTTACATTCATGCGTTTCTTGAGTAATCATCCCCGCGGCCAAATTTAGTTTTGTTCAAAGCCGCGAAAAACAACCGCGTTCTCCTTTGCCAAAAAAATTGATTCACAGTTTATATGTACAGCGCGCACAAGTGAACACCATTCTTAATCCGCCAACTTTTGCGTGAGCAATTCGCCAAAGCTTTTACATGCGTCCTGCAAGCAACACCTTCTCCAGGCCCAGGATGGGAGCTTCGAACAGCAGACTGACGACCAGAGCACAAGCGTAGACAAGAACCAGGTTGCCCACGTAGAAGTAATACTGAAATGGCCACAACACGATTACTGCATTTGAACTAAAAATGTTGCCCTTTTGTTGCCAGGGACTTTTTTTCGAGATTGATACAAGCGTTAGCAATTCAGACACGTAAACGGTACTGCGACGTCTCGACAAATGCAAGTGCAGCTGCATTACTTTCACACCAGTCTCAGCATATGCCTGAAATCAGTTTGACAGAAGCAACAAAGACACTATTCGAATTAGGATGGTGCAAGAACCATATCTTCACGTGTAGCTGTTGCCCCGACATCTACCCCTATTCCCGATCTTCCATTATTTCTTACTAGAAAATGGTGTTCTCTCCCTCTTAGCAAACTATCTTTCTTAACAAAAACTCAAACGTTCTGTCCAGCCATTACAGTAGGCAATAAGCTTCATAAACATTGAAACTGTCGCCTTCGTGCTCAAAATGACCAACACCCCGGGGCCGCTACATTTCACGACAACATCTGAAGGCACATAACGGTTAGATGTCTTCTTCCTTATCTATGCCACAGAAATTAATAACCATTGTGGCTAGTCTTCGTCTCTTCAGTTAACTTCAGTGCTTGGAACGTATAAATCGTAAATGCAAAAACTCCCTTTAGAACGTTCCATCGGCGTCGAAGTAGCGCTTTCGCGTCCTACGTCTTCCCACCTAAACTTAGATGTAATCTGCAAATTTTTGCAAGTTGTGAACCGAAATTTATAACAAAAAATGTTATTCTCGATATATTCGACGTCCACTTTTTAGTACGGAAAAAGTTTTGTTATAACCGAGCAAAGAACAATAATCCCAATATACTTGACCTGCATTTTTTATTAAGGGACAACTATCGTTAAAACTGAGCCAGCAGTGATTTCTGACAAACATTGCGTTAAGTATTATTGTGTTCTCAGCAACAGGACCCCTGAAAATTTTTAAAGCAATAGTCTTTCTTGGGCTACTTAAGCCCGAAAATTTTGATCCGTCTTTCCCTCGATCCAACTACCCGGCCTCAAGATAAAATAATTCTGAAACCAGAGGTTTACATAGGCAAAACATTTTGAGTCAACTGAATGCAATGCCGTACTTCATGCGTGTTCACATTTTTGAGAAAAAGAATACAGTAGGCGTATTTGAGCCAAAACTGCAATACACGATTAGTACTACGCAGAGTTCAATTACATTGAGATGAATTTGCGCTTGACATTCTTGAAAGCAAACAAACATAAGTGTTGAGCACAATATCGTGACACAAATTTGCAAAAGAGCTCGAGCCCGAGCGTACACCTCGTGGCGACGTTACAAGCCCAACAGTAACGAAAGGTTCCATAAACGGCGTGCGAGCAGTGGAGTGGGGGAAGTTAAATTTACTTGAGCAAAACCTCCAATGTCTTTATCATGGAAGGAGCAAGATGGGGGCTCAGAGAGTTACAGGTGGGCGGAAAAGAGAAAAAAAGGATTACCGTGTGCGTTAGTCAACCTTTGCTGAGACTGCAAAATCCTGAATTGGAATTTTTCGAACCACGCTCGAAGTGACCATGCTGCATACCTAGTTCTGTTTTTTTTTCCTGTTTTTTTCTTTGTTTTTTTTTGTTCTATGTACTCGTGCGAGAACATTGACGAGTTGGCATTTTTTAACATTATAAATGTATGTTCTTTCCAAATAAAATCCAGTTGTTGTACCGCGCCGTCCTGTGTTCTTTTTTGCGTGTCGTCGTTTTTCGCGCTAATTCCCCCTCCCCCCCCCCCCCCAAGAAAAAAAAAGAAAGGAGAGATCGTTACGTGACAGAGGGGGCAGGAGACAATCGTCTTTCGGCGACATTTTCAACGAAGTGAGCAGATAAGCGGAGAGTTTTCTTCTGGTGAACTGGAAAATTTCGCATAGCATGGACACATCACAGCTTCCCTACAAGCCAAACATTTCGACAGGCCACTGTAAAAGATACAACGGTCGGCTTACCACTAGGCCAGCGGAAAGGTCGAAACTGTGCTGCCGCGACGCATAGAATACATTGATGGGAATCATGTGGACCAGGTATGCAGCGAACGTGAGCCGGCTCGGTGGAACCAGCGACTTCAATGAAAGAAGTGTGGTCACAAAGCCTGCGGGCCACAGACATCACACAATGAGCGTGATACATGGCTACGTATGCTAATGATACCACCTATGCAACTCTTGCCCTGTTCGAGCACTCGCCCTGTTGTTTTGTTTATTTCGTGTTTTCAGTGTTGGGCTTTTTGAAGGTTTCATCATACGATACTCCTTTAGGGTTACTAAAACACCATGTCTAGGGTGCACTCCGAAGCTACTATAAGCCCTCTACTAAAGCGACGCCCGCCGGCGTCACGCAAAATAACGCCACGTATGGTTCTACTTCGCTCTTCCTAATGTAACAGCGTAACCTACCTAACACAACCTAAAGAACAGAAAATAATCATGTAAACACAAAAAACTGACCGAAGCCATGAAAATTGTAACGGAAACTTGATTTTACGCAATTGCTCAACAGCCGGACTCGAAGCAGAACGTGTAAGGTATCAAGTATCAGGAGTCGAAGAAGGAACCCCTACTCCACAACGACCTTTTTTGTTTGTTTTATGGTATTTATTGCTCTACAAGTCAATGCACAAAATAATATTGAGAACACATATTTATAACTATGCATATATCGAGGTGTGTTGAATAGAATATGAAAAACAAAATTAAACATAAAGACCAAAGTATGTACATTTTGTTTAAAACAGGGTAAAAAATGAACTAATATACAGCGGATATCAGTCAGGGCAGGAATCATTTTAATCGTAGATATCTTTAGATAAGTGATCATTTGGCAAAAGTGCGATCTTGAAGAAACCATAGGCTTAGCGTGTGTACCCAGCATTCGCGTTTTCTATAAACTATGAAAAACGGTTAGGAGAAAAAACAATCATACAGCACATCCCTATCTTCAGGTGATACAAAATACCTTACATTATGTGGACTGAGCTCAAAGTCGTTTTCAAGAGTTCTTTAAAGAACACCCCGAAACAGTATGACATCCTTACAATCTATGAAGCAGTGTTAAATTGTTTCCGGTACATTGCACAAGCGATTCCACAACGGCAGACGCTGTGCCGTGTGCCAGTGTAGTCATAAAAATACGAATGAAGCCGTACATTCGAAACATGGCTCCAGCGCTGGCCTGGAGCGCTGTCATTCGGCACTGTAGACACCTCTGTACAAAAAAAAAACTGTGGCGTAGAGAACAGGAAGAAAGGACGACAAGAAGCGACTAACACGGGCGCTGTTCATTGCCTGTGTTTGTCGTTTTCACCGTCCTCGCGTTCTGTTCTTAGCGGAGGTCTTTCTGTAAGCATGAACGAGCTATCCCGTGGTCCCATTTTATATTCCTACAGGGGTTGCCAGTAATTATTACACCTTCAGTGGCGTAACGATGAACCGCAACATCCCAAATTTCAGAAAAAGTAACACAAAATTGCCCGACAGCATACAGTGTGCTAATAGAGAATCATTTATGCATAATCACACGTGGCTCCGTTTTCAATTTATTATTATGAATCACCTTGCATACAGGTTGGCGTTTACCGCCGTGGAATAATAGAATGCAGTCATTCATTCTACTCAGTTCACAATACGGCGTGTTAGGCACTCTCTCACCAAAACATCCCCACTGCTTAGAGCGTGCACGTGAACCACTGGCATATTTATTTTCGCAATAGCTACCGCAGTGCCACAAGAATCACAAAGCCACAGATTCCACAAGTGAGTCTGAGGTGGTGGCTGTTGCGATTGAAGCACATAACGCAATGCGGGAATTTCCACACTTCCTGGAAGTATTTAGGGCTTTAAGACCCAATTCCCAAGTAAAATGTGCTGCAACACTAGAGGAATACAGATAATTTTGTATCCTCAATGCGGCTGAGTGAAAAATATATGAACATTACAATGATATGTCTTCTTGCCAGTTGCCGAAGCGTGTGTCCTTTCGCTTAACACATAACACGTATCGACACCTATCTCAGTTGACACTTTTGCTGTGCTAGAATCAAGGTAATGGAGCTACTCGATTTACTATGAAAACACTGTTCACAAGCTTTCCATTGTTGTCACCAGGGTAGGAGATTGAGTCGTGTAACAATACAAAATGTTGAAAAGGTCAGATAATGGGTATCCACATGAGCATGCGGGAATTTATTTTGAACACTTTGTGAAAGCAGGGTTAATTACAAGTCAACCGGTTCCCGTCGTTGACCCTATTCCTTCCTGACGGTCTACTTACGCTAACCCAAAACATATTTGTGGGAGTTCAGCAGCAGTATAACGCAACAATATCAAAACAGGCTGTGTCAGGATTACGTGAAGAAGAGTGTCACAGAATCCCGTCACGTGCCAATAAATGAAATCTGGCTCTGCCCACAAAAGATATAAAAACAAAGAAGGGAACTAGGCTCCCGTGCGGGAGCAAAAACGTCTTTGTTTTGTAATTTTGCCGGTCGGAGTCAGTGCGTAATTTCTGTCACAGGTTGTGTTGTCTTTCACGCTCACCTCCATGACCTCCGACGCAGGCGATCACTATCCAAGCCACACAGGCGGCCCAGATGGATCGCGCAAATCCACCGTACAAGGCCGCAGCATAGACGGGAATCTGTCCTCCTGCGGCGTCCACAGGCCACATGCCCAGAAGAACGGCCAGCATCAGCGTGCTGCATACGGCCCACCCAATGTAGACGCAGTCCTGAAAACGGAGATACGCAACTGACGCACTGGTCACTGAGCTCGCGATAAACTGCTCAAACTGCTTCTTGGAGCCAACAGCAGCATCATGAAATCAGGTTCGCTTCGCCTCAGACAAATTTTGCACTAACTACTCAAATATGCTAAAGTCTGCGTTAAACTGATTCGTCCGTGAGTCTGATCATTACTAAAGAAAATTGTGCTATGACGGGATTGCAAAAAGAAGACAGTTATTACCCATGTGTTTGTCGTTTTTTTAGGGGGCGAAGCCCTGTCGTCGTCGTAATCATCGTCTCATGTATTCTCGATACTAAAACACTGGGACACTCGTTTACGGAAAAAAAACCCGGACACTCGTTTACGCCTCGTGCTGGAGTGCTTCGTAACGCGTACTAAGAAAACACCGGGACGCTCGTTTACGCCTCGCTCTAGAGAGATTCGTGCTTCAAAGTCAAGATACTTTTACAGCAAAGCTGTATACCTCTACCCTCCAACGGTTTCATCTCCTTTGGGAAAAACGCCAAGGCGCCAAGAATACACTTATACACTGCATGCTTCGCCCCTCCCCAGGTTTCACGTAGTGGAGATGGCCCCGAATTTTTTTCATGTCCCGTCTTTTGTATATTATTAATTTTATTATAAGGCTCCAACATCCACGCTATTTGAGCGCTTCCGCTAGAGTACAAGGCACTTATTACTGCTCATGCTGCATTAATTGGAGTCCTAGTTCGAAGCTGGATTGCCCTTACATGTTTAAAACGGAGGCTGCAGTGGGCTATTAATATTACGTGCTAACATTAAACATGCTAATCAACAGTAGCCTGGAAACTGCACAATTCTGGATCAAATTCGGCCGGGACTCCACAATAACACGACATTCCTGAATGCTGGCGAAGTATCGTGTCGATAACGCTGTCGCTGAGCGTGGGGTAAAAATTATATCACCAGATCGTCACTGAAATGTAGTTACAATGTATTTTGAATGATCTGCGTTGGATCTTGCTGAAGCGCAAATATACGTATACGCAGGATTCACTGTGTTAAAGATTAAGCGGCTGCGTTAATTTATTCTTGTGCTTACAAAGGCGATTTCCAACACTAAATTAACGTAAATGTATAGCGAATGCCATTCCTAACCAGGCACGGTGCAGTATGTTCAATTTTTGAATTTATCTCGAAGATGATTGTTTTTACTTATCAAAAATTTCTCTTCGTGGTAACTCATACACATAAACAATTATTCATTTCATTTTGTCGCACTCACTAACATTTGTATGTGTTCAGCTGTTACCGAAGCATGTTTTTAGGGAATCGGAATACACTGTGGTGTGCATGACCCGGCTTTCGGCTACCTCAGGTTACCGTTTTGGTAAAAAAAAAATCTTTTACACTCACCTTTCGTATTACTATGACGCCATGGCTGATGTGTAAGTAAAACCCTGCAGCCATTCCCACCAGGAAAGGGCCGATACGAGTGTGAGGCATAATGTAAATCTCATTGGCGTACCTTTTGAAATCTGGGATTAGGCTGGAAATGAAACAAGTCAGCACCTTGATGATACATTTATTATTCAACAAGCGCAGATGTAGAGCTATCACCTTGAAGCACTGAGAATACACATAAGGTCCTAATTTAAAGGGTTTTTATAGGCTTAACTACATGCCTCTGCACGTGTGACAGTTTGCGGGTTTTGAAATAAAAGACAACAGCTGTTGTGTTTTGTGCATGCGTAAAGGTGTGGTGGTCATAAGGACAGTGTTTTGTGGACGAGCCAGACAGTATTTAAATGAACGTATAAACTTCACAATCGCTGCAGGTTTAGCGCCTTAGAACGCCTGTGTTAGAACCTTTTTGCTAGCATTCGCATCATCGTGGTCAAATCGCATCAAGGGGTGCTACAAAGCATCGCTTTAGTTGCAAACGCTGGCGACTCTATTGCCCTGAAAAAAAAGCACAATCTTCTCTGGCAAATATAAGCACTTTTGAAACCACACACAGTGACACATACGAGCGGCACCGCTTCCTTCACTGCGAATTGCGTTGAAGCGGATGGTACATGAGGCGTGCCCCTTCTTTTGTGGCAAAGCTTCGACCTGTCGACATTTTGCTAAGCGTTGTCTCTGCGAGACATTGTCAAACTATTTTTTATTTAAAGTTGTTGATTAGGTTTTCTTTGCCTGCTGCTTTCTTGCTTGCACCTATTTACATACTCATTTACCTACTCATGCGATCTGAGCGATAACGTCCCCGACATTCCCTTATAGAACAAACGTTTCACTACTCTCAATGCTTGTTTCATTTTTGCGCCGAAGCTGTCAGACTTGTAGGACAAACGGGAAAGGATCTAAGTATCAGCCGTTTACTAAACCGGAAACGTGCGTACTTATATACTGCAATTACTCCCAGCCGCAAAAATAGAGATATTGATGCCAGCCATTTGATCAATCTTCTACCTCCTTGCCCACTCCCAAGTATACATAACCACAGGGCCCGTGAAAACTCGCAAATCAGCCGCCTAAACAAGGGCCTGTCTGCGTGGTGCAATTTAATAGAAGTGTGGCTCACGCATTGGTCACTCTTACTTCTAGAGGACAATGCTTCAAACAGATCTCGTGCTGCCTTGCGCGGGAGCAGTGGGGTTGTCTAACTTGGTATCAACTGCCCCACAGAAAATTCCTGGTAATTTTTTTAGGGTAGTACTTTCCGCTCCTGTAGGGATGCTAAACTATCAGCCTTCCGGCAACAAGCGGTGCAAACACCTGTTATGATCAGCATAATCCAGTTCGCGTCGTCCTATCAATCGTTAAAAACAACGTCGTTTTACAAAACTGCTGGCATTCCTTAGTCCTTTCCCTTTTTGTTTTATTTTTCTCCTGGAACATTCACACCGGGAGTCTCCCACGGGAGACAGGAACCCCCATCTGAAGCAACCCTTAAACCTACCCCACTGTGGACATGCGCCAAAATACTCGCCTACTATAGAAATGGGTGCCGCAAATACCCACTCTCCAACCCGCACCTGTCCCGAGACGAAGCTTCCACCTTCCGGAAACTACAAACTTATTCCTACCCGTCTAACACCCTTTCAGATGTCATGTATATACCCCGTGTATGCCTATACCCCGCCCCATGCAAATTCTTCCCCCAACCAGGCACCCTGTACCACATGGTATGGAAGTGCCAGCAATCCTTAATCCTCACCCCTAATCCCAACTCTGCTTATCAGCAGTGCGTAGATCTTCTTATCTGCTCCGACCTCTCAGACCAGCGAAACCACAGGGGAGAGGGCACGGACGGCCAGCACGGTACAAGGCATCCCGTACTAAGAACACCTCCTGCCAGGCGGTGCCCTAATGCCAGAACATCCCATGAGATTAATAAAGCTTTCGACCTGCATCGTCTCTCACAACTGAGAGAATTAAGCGAGAGAAATACGTGGAACTCAGAGAAGCCTGCATTCCCAGTGCTGCCAAAGGTATCACCTCAAAACCGAAATACAGTGCGTTGTGAGTACTTGACATGACCCACAGGCATTTCGCTCCCTCATACCTCACTACACGATTCTGTTTAATAACATTAAGTCCGTCGGTTGTACGCTGTTATCAGGAAGCCACAAAATGTCGCGCTAACAGGACGAGGCGTTGTGCAGACGGCTCAGTGCGCACAAATGTCGGCACCGATGAATGCTCGTTATGTCATGAGGGGAAGGGTGGGCGGGCCAGAAGTTCGATGGTGTTCAAGAAATAATCGTATTGTAAGAGTACAAAAGTACTCTTCACGTTTTGAATTTTCAGACTGAAGAAAGAAGAGGGATTTGGCCAAATACCGCGGCGATGTGTTGGGGAACACTTGGCCCCGGAATGTTTCGTTTCGTGTGAGTCTCAAAACTCAGAACAGTTACACCCCCACAGAGCAGGAGATAACCACATATGGGCATTTTGGCTAGATTTTTTCGGCGGGTTCCTGCCTTTCGAACGATTCCCAAGGGTGTGCTTTACCGACCTGCCGGCCTAGACGCGCTCCTCAGTGGCATCAACTGGCTTGCTTGGACCACTCATTCTATTCTCTTCATCAACTGCTAATACGGATACGCTGTTCAGCCCAAATGGCGTAGAACCCGCCACGGTGACCCAGTGGCTGCGCTTGGCCCACGGACGTGGGTTTAATTGCCGGCCGCAGCGGTCGCTTTTCTGATGGAGGCGAAACCCGAAAACTCCCGTGTGTTCGAGATTTCAACGCACGTTAAAGATCGCCTGGTGGTCAAAACTAATCCGGAGCCCTCCACTACACCGCGCCTCTTCGCCTGTGTAGCGTCGGCGCTTAAACCTCATAGTCAGTCAAACGGCATAGAATAAATGTCGCGGGGTTTGTCGCAAACGGCTTGGGTAGGTGTCCGAACATGTGATTTATTTTGTTTACAGCAGGCACAATTGTTATTCCTGAAAAAGTTTCTTTTAGCGCGCAGCACTTCAGCGCCCGCTCCTGTGGTTCTACGGCGCCGTCGCCCCTCATTGTAACCGAGTGAACGAACGGGACACCGAAGACAAACCAGATATAAGGAGCAGGAAAGCGGCGGAGGAAAGTATGGCGAAAGTGTGAAGAGGAGGGTGGTATGCCGAGACGGCGCGAGACATTCTCTTCGACGGCGACGCGCTACGAGATATCTGAGAGAACGAAGAGGCCACCGGAGATAGAGCGATCCCGAAAGCGGAAGAACAAAGTATGGCGAAAGGCGCGAGAGATGGTCCCCCGCTGCGACGCCCTACGAGACAACGCCAGAGTATATCGCGCGTCATCGTGCGTTCACTGATGCGGCGATCACTTTGTGAAGCGCAGCATGTATGTGCCGTAATCCAAATGACTGCAGTGCGCCCAGTGCACAATATTTTAACATTAGGGAGTATCGCAATCGTCAGCCGAACTTTACTTTTTTGTCAATTCTTCGCATTCTTCAGGAAATAAGTAGGGTCTGGAATTGTACGGTCTGTTTAGCCTACCAACACGTTTAGTTAGCCCTGCTATATTTACAATAGGGATCGATAAACAGGCACGCATAGGGTGAGTGCAAGCGGTAACATTTATTTAGCACTGCAGTGCCACGCAGTTACTTCCCACCGACAGCAACTACCATACGGGACATTTTGTCCAATGCATTCAAGGGAATTTTGTATTTCCGGCGAGTTTCGCTATTGACACGTAGCTGCCCACGTCGCACTTTTATTGTTACAAAACATTTATGACGCTAACATGGTCTAACTACCTTCACAGCATGGGTGAGCGCAGATACTTGAGTAAATGCAAATCTGTGCGTGATTTCTTCACGGGTAAAAAGCATTTCTATTCTGTTGTTTCTGTTCATTGAGGTTTATTGCAGGCCAGTCGGATCAGACCAGAGTTTCGCGGCTTTGAAACTCTTAGGCAGTTGGAGGCTGTTACGAAACTAATAGTCGTTTTTTTTAATATGCTGATACTACAGCCATTTAGCTAGTAATGTTACCTGAAAAAGAGTGGATGTGCCGTTGGAGGTAGTCCATTGAGGCCTGTGTAGACGGCTGTGAATGATGTGCTCAGAATGAACAAAAGCGCAATTATGCCGAGCCCGAGACGAGGCTTTCTGAAAAAAGAACTTTACAAGTTAATGACACTTCATTAACAAAATTTAGCTGCCATTGCGGCAAGGACAACGCGAACGTAAGATCTTATCATGCGTGAACCCGTGCCTGTGCATACATATCACGTGCTTGAGCGCGATTATGCGTGCGTGCGTGTGTGTGTGTGTGTGTGTGTGTGTGTGGTGTGCGTGGTGGTGGTGCGTGTGTGTGTGTGTGTGCGTTGTCGTGTGTGTGTGTGCGGTCGTGTGTGGTGTGTGTGTGCGTGCGCGTGTGTGGGTGGTGCGTGTGTGTGCGTGGTGTGCGTGTGTGTGGTCGTGTGCGCGTGTGGTGTGCGTGGTGTGCGTGTGTGGTGCGGTGTGCTGTGTGTTGTGGCCTGGTGTGCGTGTGGCGCGTGTGTTGCGTGTGTGTGCGTTGTGTGCGCGTGTTGTGGTGTGCGTGTGTTGGGTTGTGTGCGTGTGTGTGTGTGTGTGGTGTGTGGTGTGTGTGTGCGTGTGTGTGTGTGGGCGTGTGTGTGTGTGTGCGGTGTGTGTGCGTGTGTGCGTGTTGTGCGTGTGTGTGTGGTGTGTGTGGTGGGGTGGTGTGTGGTGTGGTGTGTGTGTGCGTGTGTGCGGTGTGTGTGTGTGTGCGGTCGTGTGTGTGTGTGCGTGTGTGCGTGTGGTTGTGCTGCGCGTGGTGTGTGGTGTGAATGTGTCGTGTGCATCACGGTGTGATGTGTGCTGGTGTTCGTCTGTAGGTGCGTGTTGTTGGTGTGTTGTTTTGTTTCTGCCTCCGTTATGTTGGTGTGAACATGTTCCAAGGGACGACATCAACGGTAGTATAGATGTCATGGTAAAAGGCTTACCTGTACAAGGCGTATAGAATTGGTGGAGATATGAGGTAAAACTGAAAATCCACTGCTACGTAAAAGGTTGGTGTAACGCACTGCAAAATACAGCAACGGTAAAATTGAAATATTAGGCTCCATTTCTTCTACACTTGCTAGCCCAAAATTTGGTTACAGAAGAGAAACACGGCACAAAAATTAATTCACTCGACATTGGGGTCAGGTAAAAGTGGATTCCCAACTAAACTGCTGTAAAAATCACTGCACCTTTTGATGGGGCTACAAAATGCCTTCTTGCTCAACCAACATTTCCTGCATTTTGCATCCTGAGGTTTCTTGCAGTGTTTCAACACTCACATCCCAGCTTTATATATAGCGCATACGAAGCCATACTACAGCAGAGCAACAACACTACGCATACACAATCGCTGCCGCTGTCACCGCACCCTCATGCCCCGGCCGCCGTGTATGAACCTCCGATGCACGTGACATCATGACTGCGGAAATTCAGGCCTCGTGCACCGACGCCAGTGATACTTTATTCTCTCTTTCACCTTCGAGGTCTGTGCTTCAGCGCCGCCGCCACATGCTTCCTATCGATGGGGCTGTAGCGCTGGGTCCCGGATACGGGCGTAAGCCTTGTGGCATGTCCCCGTAACAAACGTGAGCGCCCAGGATACAAACCTACGAAAGCAAGCGGGGGCTCCATACGGGAGCTAGAATTACGCAGCGTCAGTGTGGAAACACTACAAAAAATAGATCACCCAACCATTGACAGCTTTCATAAACGGCGTGGGATCTCCTGCTCCCCGACTCAAGAAGTTTTCTTGCGTAACAGGTCGGAGGGCACCCCAAAAGCTACTCAAATTACTTCGACATGGTAAAAAGCGCACTAGATGGGGACAGAAGAAAAGACAGTGACACGGTACGAGCGCTAATCCCGTTAGCGCTCGTCCCGTGTCACTGTCTTTTCTTCTGTCCCCGCCTAGTGCGCTTTTTACCATGTCGAAGTCGTATCACCAACTGGCCCTAATTTCTGCGTTGACTACTCAAATTAAGCGAGATGACCGTTTTATTTCATTCACTCTCACTGTGGCGCCTCAGGTATGGTTCATTCCATGACAATTATTGAACTTCTTATCAAGAATCGGTTATTCGTACCTCCGTGTACATATCTCGCTCCAGTGAAATTTGCTATAGCCGCAATATCTGCATCAGAAAAGGCATTACGGATGTGCCAATAGATAAACGATTATGTATGAACAATTAATAACGCGGCAGTATGAGTGACTTAAACCAAACCGCAGCAAGACATCGACTCCGGGCGACTTTCCGTACTGTCACAGCAGGGTTAGAAGAGGACATGGGAGCTCGCTCATGCATGACAGTCTGTTTCAACGTCGGTGCACTTGGTCGTACCGTTTCTTTTTGAAAAGATCAACGGCAGTGGCACCGTGGTTTTCCAACCATTTTCGGTTTGTTTCTGTTGTGCTGTTCGATTCCCCAACAACTTCTTCACAGACATTTAAAGCGAACATTAGGGCGAAAGCCCTCCTCACCACGTGACAAGAGTACCATACAAATTTTCCTGAGTGGAGGACACTGTTGGTCACCTCGTCAATGCTTGACATTTCCGCTCCTGCAAATCTAAAAGGTTCGAACGACAGGATTGAAGCTGTCGGATGGTCATTTTCACCAAAACTATGTGCCTTCTGTGATTATGAATAACTAAGCGAACATTTGAATACAGTGTGCTCATAAGTACAATTTTGTCGACATCAAAAACAGCCGCTTCAATGGGAAGTTTCCCTTTCTTCAGCTATCACAGATTAAAATGGGCTGCGCTTAGCTCGGCTAGGCCCGACCATGCAAGCAAAGGAAACCGAGGCAGAGTTTGCCATCCGAACGATGTGGCTAGTCGAAGGTTCCTTACTGTGAGCACTCACTGCCCTCTTTTAACACGAAAGTGTTTTATTCCCGGATACACAAAGATTCCGCTGACGTCATATCAGTCACTGAAGTGACGCCAGTACAACGGAGCAAGCGGCCTGTAAAGAGTGCACGCCTGCACACAGGGTCTACTTGCGGGGAAGCAACCTTTAGTACTAAAGAGGACGTTATACTTAATGTTGTTCGTTTTCGGGTTGTATATATTAACGCGAAAGTGTTTTATGCCGGGATAACCAAGATTTCACTGACGTCATATCCGTCACGGAAATGACGCCAGTACACCTTAGCAGAAGCGACCCGGCCGCAGGACGTCGCTCGCCAAGCACACCCACAAGACAGCCGCCTACCGGCAAGTCATGCTTAGTTGCAGATTTCGCTGCACATTTCACCTTCGTGTTTTACCGATTCCTATAGCAGATAAATCAACAGGAGTACTTTAACTTCCCAAGCCGTCATCGAATTCGAGACAGCGACTTGTTCATTACCGCCTCTAATTCTCGCCACTGTAAATTTTCTGCATCCTTCTGAGGCTTAGATCTCCAAAGTTCCCGATTATTAGATTGGCCGGACCGCATCTCCTGGGCAGGGCTATGTTCCCTCCCATGTCGTTGTCGTGTTGCGCCGTTCCACACCCCCCACTGCGCATGCTCGGCGTGCTGAACGCCCCGTTCCCGTCTATGGCTCCTGGAGCGACAGTGTTGCCGGTGTCTTCCTGGGCCAGCACGATTACGAGTCCAGCTTCCCCTTTAAGGGTTTCCTGGAGCGACAACAGTGTTGCCGGGTCTCTTCTTGGGCCGGCACGAGGACGAGCACGACTTTCACGCGCCTTCGGACGTTACATCGTCGTCGGGCAGCGGCGTTGCGTCGGCCGAGTCTCCGGCGGGCCTGTGATTACGAGCAGCCCACAACCATCCGGGGAACGTTGCTCGACCTCATCTTCAACAGCCCTTGACTTACATTTCACAGTCCATAAGGCGATCATAATCAAAGGCAGACGCCAACCACAGCTCGACCGTGACCTACGTTGAACATAATGATGATAATGCTTAAATAAGACAAACTCATTCCACGTACAACGTATCTCTCTCTCTCTCTCTCTCTCTTTAATGCCTCTCCAGTCTAACACCCCCCCCCTCCAATAAAATTACACCACCTTCTCGTAGGGGAACCCTGAGTTACCAGGTATGCGGAACAATCATGGGGTCAACGCAATTTCCCATTTCGTAGTTCCGGTAAGTGAAAAGTGTGGTAGTTACCATGGAAACCAAACGGTAAATATAATGGTAGCCACGTACCTCAACCTCACGGAAACGATGAACTGAAAACTAATGGGCACTTGAATCGACCCCATGGCTGGTTCGCATACTACTCAGGGTTCCCCTACGGGAAGATGGTGTAATTTTTTTTCTAGTTTCACCTGACGGTCTGCGCGCTCGTGTTCCTGCTTCCGCTTTAACTTGTTGTGACCGCTGTGGTTGTGCAGGGGGCCTACATTTATTTACAAGCGGGTGGTGATGTCAGCAAGAACCAGTGAGCCGAGGAGCGCCTGTAGGTTGCGGCCGTGCAGCGGTGAAGCCGTGGTGTTCTCTGGCGCGTCACTCGTCCTGCGTGTCCAGGCCACGCGCTACTGACGATGAAGGTAGCGACCAACGATGATGATTGACGTCACTTGCGGTTTACGAAGAACTGGCCACTACAAACCCATTAGGAAGCCGAGCAACATCTGCAGGATAGTCCGACTTAGCCGGCGGCTGTCGGTGCAGCGGCGGACAACTGGATTATCAGCGATGGGAACAGGTTGCATCATCAGCCCCTGGCGAGCGCATCTTCGCGCCTCAGATCCCTCAAACATTCGTCATCACGTGACCAGTCTCTTTCCGACACGCGAGCAAGTCGCTCCTTCTACTTCTCAAACTGGCCTAGAGGTGCCACGAGACGCCCGCACCGCGGCTGCAACGCGTCACTTGGTATCACTTCGACGTCAAATTTTGACACACAGCGTAACTGGCTAAACTAAGCCACTAATGCTTTCACAATAAAAGTAATGTTTATGGCCCCACATCTTGCACACTGGCAGTGTCAGTTCGGAGTCTGCGCAGCTGAGTGTAATTATTGCAGTACATTTCTCGCTTCGCCTTAAGCTCTTCACAACCAAAGCTGCAGTGCTGAGGCATGCCTCGAACGTTATCCCTGCTCACATAATGCATATGAAGGTGATGTAACCCTGAAATCGTCGAGAACGGTCACCGAAGAATACGTTTACCATCTCAAATTCACAGCAGCAACCTGGAGCCATTATTTGAACTCCCCGCCGCCGCTTTTTTTTTTTTTTTTGGAATCATGGCCAATATAAAGGATAAGTGTGAGTCTCCCATTCTATGGTAGTGATTCCTAATACCCCCATACAACAGAGTCATATTTTTCAGTCAGGAGAAAAGATCGATTGAAAATTACCGGAGCGAACCCCACCTGGATGCATGTCCGTAGATCGCGTCCTCATTAGCTATAAGACGGAAAGGAGAATACACAGTATATTCTTCTACCTGATCAGGTCTAACACAATGTGCATTGGATAATGACACAACATTGTGGATATATATTTCTAACCTAATAAGAAGCGTCTTCTGAAACGCAGAAAATCACATTTTTTTCTTCGTTGAAGCCTTAGAAAGTGTCCCTTAACCTCGGCAGATCGGGGGCGTCACAAGGCAGGTACCTGGAAGCCGCATTTATGGCGCAATCTAGAGGAATGAGACCGGCCATGGCAAACGTCAACAAGCAAGCAGACATTTATTCATTCCAGCCCGACGGCCCTTCATTAAGTACTAAAACAATCAATGGATGTGCATTCCACTTTTTATGAGGATGATTTCTGTGTTTTGATACTGCAGTTGCAACACATCTGCTGTTTTTTTCTGTGGTTTCTAACCACAACAAAATGCAAGAACGCAACAAAGACTACAAAGTATTGCTTCTACTGACTAGTTTTAGACAGCTTGCCGACATAAGTAATTCAGATGCCGGGCCATGAACCAAACCTACTTTGAACTAAAACATGAATATTGTAATTATCAGACATAGGCATCAAAATGCAGTATTTGCAGGTACATTCTAGGGGTAGCTCAAACAACTCATATGGCCCCAACAGAACCTAGTATGCGGTCCTTTACCTGCGTACCTGAGGCTACAATAATAAGTTTTAAGATAACCGGTAGTTTCTACAACATTCAAACGACCAGTAACTGTTCTAAAGCAGCAGTGGACTAGCAGAGGCAGCTTTCAATGCTCGTTTTGGTTGCAGGTAAGCATAAATCTCCATTTACTGCAGGCGAATGCCTGTAATAAAAAAAATACCTTAAATTTCCGAGCAAGCCACTTTTGCTAACAACCTAGGCAGTGGTCAAACTCGAAGACTGACTGTCAGCGCATAACAGCAGTCACTCACACATCTGCCATAAAAAAAAATTCTGCGGTGCTTATTCTAGGTAATCAGTAGTTGAAATCCGTAAAACCTTTAATTCAAAGCAAACAAAAAGATGGCAAAACACGCTTTTATTGCACTCAACGCATCCAGAATCAGCATGAGGTATTGCTGAGGTAATACCTTCTCGTACTTGTTTTGCGGCGCTAATAATTTACCTTCAGTGGCAAATTTACAATAGGCACACTCTAATATTCTCTAAAACACTATAATACAGCTTTGCGGTTGTCATTTCCATGATACCGCACGAAACTGGCAAGGTCTTTTTTCCCGTTTTTTTTTTC
Source organism: Haemaphysalis longicornis (assembly GCA_013339765.2). Classification (NCBI taxonomy): domain Eukaryota; kingdom Metazoa; phylum Arthropoda; class Arachnida; order Ixodida; family Ixodidae; genus Haemaphysalis; species Haemaphysalis longicornis. The sequence continues at coordinate 57,180,448 of CM023458.1, forward strand.
ATCATAAAATTATTTCGTACTTGGTATGCATGACTACACCCTTCCAACGTAAGCATCAAAGGAGTTTGGTGAATTGTTGACTTACTATGTTTTTCATTCCAATAAAATTTTGCACGTACAGCATGTTGGCCCACCAGTAGTCTACACAGTTCCGCTGCGCTGCCAATAGATTGCTGTCTTGTAAAGGTCCTTCACCGAGGTACGGCAGGTATGCCACGTAGAATGCCACAAGGAGGGCGATGAGCGGAGTAAGTCTGAAAGCAGTAAGAAAGAATGGCCCGGTTGGCAGTAGTGGTGCAAGGTTGGAGAAACAAAGGGCTGGGTGTCGACCTATCATCTCTTCACACAGACCGCGGATCCCAGTGGAAAGGGAGAAGCCTGCCCTAGCAGTGGAAAACCATTTTGGGTGGCAAGAACCAATGAAGTATTACAGTGTTTATTCTGTAGCAATCGCCATCCTCCCTTTCGTCGCCTTCGTCAGATGTCCCAGTTGAGCGAGGGAAATCCTCTTTAGGCGCGTCCTCGGCTCGGTACACCTCCACTTCGTCTGCTGATCCGGTGGTCCTTTCCACGTGTGATTGGTAATGTTCATGATGTAGTAGTAGTAGTAGTGTAGTAGTAGTAGTAGTAGTAGTAGTAGTAGTAGTAGTAGTAGTAGTAGTAGTAGTATAGTAGCAGTAAAATTTATTTTTTGAAAAGGGGTGAGGGAAAAGGGGGGAGAGATCAAGGGTGGGATCCAAATTCCAGGACCCCAGAAGCTATTTGGCCATCCCCGGCCCTACTAAGCATCGCAAGCTGCTGTGCAGGGTCCCGAGCTGACAGGGCTTCCTCCAGGACTCTAATGAGGTTTGGTGGCTATTTTTGTCCGAGTAATTGGGCAATTCCAGACTGCATGGAAATAAATCGGTCCTTCTGCGTACATTTCTTGCAGTCCTCATTATACTTTGCTGGGAACATAAGTGATAGTCTGGACTTATTTAAGTAGGTGTTCGCCTGTGTTTTTCTAAGATTCCTCGCTTCTTCAGCAGTTAGGCTGGGGTGTGGCGTAGGCATTGATATTCGGTGAAGCCTATAGCATGTTAATTTGTCTGTGCCTTGACAGTAAGCAGGGAGGGCGTACGAATGTTCCGGGTCTCTGCGGTGTATGGTAGTCCTCGCAAGAGAATCGGCCGCCTCGTTACCCTCTAGCCCCTGATGGGCGGGAGTCCAGACAAGTGTGTGGTTCTGTTTTAGAATTTTTGGAAGTCTTTCAGCATTCCTGGGGTGATGCCCTCAGTGTTTTGACCACGTACCCACAAGGGGCGATTGGCAAGGTGTAATTCATTATAATACTGTGACAGAACTATAAACTACTAATTTATTTATACGAAAGAAGGGGCCGTGAAATAAAAGTTCGCTAATTGAAACCACAATTACCCGTTATTACCTGTACTTCACCAACTCAAGTGACCTGTTGCAGGATGGTAAGCTAGAACACAATTATATGTGTGCCTTTTTGCGTACCCTAAATTTGTTGCCCCAACAAAGAAGATAAGTGGAACCTATAGGGTCAGCCCCATAACGTTCAATTGGCTCCTTCAAAAGTCGCTCTCTAGCTGCCGAGAAGCGGGGACAGGCGATAAAAAAATATTAGACTGACTCCGGGACCTGGCACCGTACACACCTTTCGGTAGGGGAAAGCCCTGTTCTAGACATTTAAATTCAGACGCGGTATCCTGCAGCACAGTTCAGTGAAAGTCACTTCCCATTGGAACGAACCAAAGAAGAATATTCTACCCGAACTTTAAATGTGTGTACTCTTCACTTGATAAGAGTGCATCTGAACGAGTAGCATCTAGATGCCAATATCTTATTAATCTTGAAGGTACAAAAAGAGCCGGATTACGCATGCCGAATTGAATGGAAGCTGTGACAGCGAGCTTAGACAGATGGTCAAATACCTATTTGTTACTGGTGCCCGTATGGCCGGGGAACCATGCAAGCGTACCTCCTTCATGTGCTTTGTAACAAAAAAAGTAGTGTGCGGTGCAATGGAGAGCCGGAAGAGGAAGTGTCCAAAACACTGACATTGACGCGGCTGCGTATATGCGTTTCCTAGTCAGCACTGCCAGCCGCCACCTGAGCTTCTTTATGGGCGTTGCATTAGACCATAAACGTAACTAAAGCATACAAAACCACCATAACTGACATAAATAATAGCCAAAACGGACCTGCAATGGTTGAAAACCACGGTTCAGAAAAATATTAAACCGAAATAGCCGAAACCAACCTAAAAGGGGAAAACCTGCAAAACCGTACAAAAAGCAGTAGCTGAAACTGCCCAAAAGGCAACGAAAATACCCGAAGTCCTATTTATAATGCATAAAGATGTGATAAATAGATTATATGTGTGATAAGAAATGTGATAAGTGTGATAAGAACTGGATTTGAACCGAGTGGTAGGATGTTTGCTTCGCAAGAGCGAAACTACTACACTACCAGACCAAGCGGTTCTGAGGAGTTAAATTGAGGGCCACATGCACATGGACATAGCTTCAAACATGCCCCTAGATGGCGCCATGCGTCGCTTGGCTGTGCTGACTGGGAAACGCCTATACGCGACCCGGATATTATGACGACTTCTGAAGGGACTGCTTGACAGATTCGTCGCCGTCGTCTTCGCCGCGGCGTACCCGGGCACGCCGGTCGTTACACGGCGATGACGACGAAGGCGGGAGTTCCTCAAGTTGCACAAGCCCAAGCGCAAGCCTTAACGACACCGGGAGCTCCTCACGGGCGCACGCTCACGTGCGCTAGATATTTTTTGCTAGAGACTATGCGCGAAGGTTGTGCTGGGCGCCTCCCGCCAGGGGAGTTTTTTCTTGCTATTTTTTTGCGAACGCAAACGGACCAAGCTCAAGCTGAAACAGCTGTGCTATTAAAAAGAAAGAATGCTTACCTATAATACGTGTACTTAACGGGTGGCCTATCCGACGCGGCAAACAATTTCCGGCACCTTCTAAGATTACTAAAGCAAAACCTTTAAGTGCCTCATCAAACGCGACAAGTGACCATACTAGTCGTAGGCTTCGACGATAACAAAAATTACTCCCACCTCCCCTCGCGGGAACCCCTGTGTAGATGCGACGCATAGGGGGTTCTGTTGTTGTTTCCGTTAGGTTGATTCTCCCATCGCGTGAAACGTGCCGTGAACCCCCTGCCGCGGATATGGCGCAACGTGGCGCGGTTATGACGCAACACAATCCATTTTAATCCAATCCAATCCAAATCTAAATCCAAATCCAATCCAAGCCAAGCCAAGCCAAGCCAATTCAATCGAATCCAATCCAATGCCCTCGCGAGAGAGTGTTCGCTATCGGAGAGGAGAGTGGGCGAACGGCGGAGAGCTTAGATCGCGCGGCGAGGAGAATGGGGGAGGGGTGTGGACGGACAACGCCGTATGGAGGGACAAGGGGAGGGAATGAGATGCAGTCACATCTAAAACTGTACAAGGACGCTGCTGTAAACATCAAAATAAGTTATCTTCGTGCAGTATTTGAACTCCAGTCGCCAGAGTAGCAGATCAGCACTCGAGTCACTGCCATAGCTAGAAGATCTGCCAGAATGGACAATAATGAGCTTGATGCATGTGCTTTTACAGGTAAACGTAGCATCCCGCGCGTACAACGGGTACACGCGTAGGTGAGCATTGACTTTGGGGAAGCTGAAGCGTGTGTCACAGCTATAGCCTCTCGGAGTAACTCGCGTCAAACGACGAAGAAAAAGAAGACAGAGCCACATTCACGATGTAGAAGTAGAGCAGGCTGATACTTTAGAAAAAGATAAGCACTGTATGTTGCGTAAGAAATTTTCTTCAACTGCATCCTGTCTGCCAAAACATTGCTTTTAACATGGTGGCACGTACCCACCACACACTTGCCATTGACAGCACCATGTCATATATACAAGTTTTCTCACCGGTGTGTTTGGGGGTACATCACCGGTGAGAAAACTTGTACCCCTTGTGGCTCCTGAACGGCTCCTTTTGGATACCCCAATCATGGTCGTATTCGAGTGCCCTCGTCACAACTTCACCTGTGCATATCGTGCTAAGTGAACGCTCACAGTGCAGTGCAGACTTTATATGAACAATCTTCCCCTCCCCTTTTCCCCGTGCCCCACACCAGGGCCTATTGGCCTCCTCCTGTAATAAAGTCATCCATTCCATTCCATTCTCAACCGGTTCCAATCAGGGCCCAAAATTCATAATGTTCTTGGTATGTCAAATAAGGCATACGACAAGGCAACCTCTGGCCTATGTAGCAAGCAACATTCACAGGATCCGCGCAGTTACAGGTTTGTAATCGTTTAGTACGCAGCACTTTGGCGCCTGGTACAGTGGTTTGGCGGCGGGCAGGCGATGGCGATGGCGATGTCCTGGTAACCCAGCGAACCAGCGAGACACCCCGGGCAGAAAGAAAACGTAGGAAGAGCTACCGGTGAAGGTGTGAGGGGGAGGGCGGTTGTGCGCTACTATGGTGTCCTCTCCCAGCGCGTCGCCACGGCTCAGCATGTCTGACTGCCTCCCCACGGCCGCTCGATGGAAAACAAGGTCCAGCCACCTGAATGCGTGGTGGTGGTGGGTGGTGGTGGTTGTTGTGGGATCAGGCGGCGTTAGCCTGGCTGGATATTCCGGCAATTGCTCCGCCCAAGCTCCTCCTAATTAGCCAAGGTAGTGTCCTTTTACCACAAGCTTGCCAGCTCCGTCTCCTCAAGGAAGCTTAGGAGAAGGCGTGACACGTCTCTTTGCAGTATCCAATGTCTCCTTGGAAAGACGATGTGGTCCAGAGTGCTGTGTGGGGCTGCCAGCTTTCGAATCGCTGAGAGCATTGCAGTCCGCTCGACATCAGTGCTCTGGGCAAACACATACGTAGTGGTTGTACTCCCCTATCACTGCACATGACGAACACAGAGGCGATCGCACGAGGCCCACCTTGAATAGCCATGCTGTGCTCTTCGCTGAGCCCGTTCGGATGCGGTACAGCAATGTTGCCTCCGATCTTGTAAGCCCCTTTGTGACGCAAGGCTGGTGATAGGGATTTCCAGAGACTTGAAATGTTCGGGCCACTGTTCGCCTGAAGTCGTTCCAGTGATTGGGGGAAACTTTACTGTCGGTGCAAACTGCAGCGCCTCGGCACTAGTTACCTTTTCCGCCCCAGCGTCGGCCATGGCGCTGGTCGTGGGTGAAAGAACGGCGGCGGCGGCCGGCGGGGGAAGCTGCTTCGAAGGGCTGCTAGCCGCGTAGACGAACGGCCGTAATTGATTACATCGTATTTTTTTAATTATGCGGTGACTTGTGAGCGTTATAAAATGATCGGGATTTCGAAAGTGTTCCCAGAATCAGTTTTTAAGTGTTATCTATCAGAGCGCTTCATTTCTTTTCCTCGCAGCGCGACTTAGCAGCATGCAGCGTATTGAAAATGTCCCGCTCGAGGCGGCTCATTTCTTCAGCATTTTTTAAGGATTATGCATGCGATGTTTGGCGCGTCATGGGGCTGTTTTCATTAGAACTGGACTGAACCATTTTTATGTTGATATTTCGCACACTGCGTGATCATCAAAAAATTAACAGGGATGAAACACAGCCTCTCTGATACTTGCGAGATGTAAAAATCAGCAAAATGTTGGATTCTGAGACGTACCGCCCACTTTTTACAGCGCTTTTTACCACTGTTATAACAATTTCCCCCTCCTTCCTTTATTAGCGTTTTTAAAAATTTCGCTAATATCCCCTGGGATTTTTTTTTTGTAATTTGTCTGGTTGATTATAAGAAGCAAGTCATTTTATTAGCGTTAAACTGCTGCACATTATTAACGGGTATTAGGCAACATTTAAAGGGCCTCGAGGCTTGCGATATTTTTTGATACAGTAATACCCCCTTACACCACTTTCGGAGGTATTCATTCGGACGGATTGTTTCTCGTGTGGTGCACTGTCTTTATACCGACCGCACATGTAAAAAAGTAGTCGACCGTCAAATGAAAGTTTCCGGCAGTGGTCTCCCCCTCTCACTGTCGTCGACGCTCCTCCTCTGTTCGTGGTTCATCCGAACAACATAACGTTTGCGCGGGAGGTTCAAACACGGTTTGCTACAACATGCTCGGTGGCGGCGACGCCCTGCGACTTAACGGCAGACTAGCGCGCGCCGCCGTGTGATCGTTGATCATGCGATCACTTTTCGAGACGCAGCAGCTATGCGCCATGACGAGAAAACTGAGGCATGCGCTACGCACACCTTTCGCATTTGGGAGTATAGTACTCGTCAGCTGCTTTTTTTAGACCTAAAGGGAAAAGAGTAGGGTAAAAAGACGGGAACGTATGGGGCTTGGCCTTCTGCTCTGGGACCCCTCTCATGGGACGTGGGACATCTCTTAACTCCGGAGTGCTTGGCAGAGCTTCGCCCCTCAAGAGGGGTTCTTTGCTGATGCGTCGTACCTCCTAGTGGTTAGAAGACGCTACGATTCTGCTTTAAAATGGGAGAGTGTCCCAGACCTCTTTTGCTAATTTTGGGGGTGGGGGTGAAGGATGAGATTATTCAAGGAATTTGGTCCTCAGTTAGGAGGAAAGGCGCCACGGGGAATCTGGATTTCTCACCGTTAAGTATTCGTGAATTAGTTCAGTGGGGCCTAAAAAGCCTACAAATGCGTCCTTGTAACCATGTTTTGCCGCGTTCCCCACGTCGTTCCTTCTCAACATATCACTTCGTGAAAGATTAGCAATTGTTATTGCGAATAAAGAAAAGTGTTTATGGTCCCAACTCATGGTCCCAACTGAGAAAACATGTATGCTTATGTGGGTCATAGACAGTTAAATACGTTGTTACCGTACCAGAGAGTCTCGCTTACATGTTTTATTTAAACGTGCGTGCAGCTTTTGTTAAAGAAAGCGTAAGTACGCCGGTCGCAAGCTAATTTTATGGTGAGTCAGAGAGTCAGGGAATAGCTTTAGGGCGCAGTTGCTATAAGCTAAATTTCAAGAGTCCACTGTGCGCATACAAGATACCGCCTAGTGCGCCGCGCACAAGCGGGGTCACTGGTGCACCCAGCTTTATTGAACAAGATGTTCCCGGCAGAACACGACCCATCTGCCCGTTCTGCAAAAGACCGGAAGGCACCCTGCCGCACATACTGGCGGAGGTACTGAGCTAAAGAACCCCTCTACCTTCCCTCCCCCTTCCCCTTCCCCCCCCTACCCGAGCGATGGGAGTTTGATGTCCAGACCCCCGACCTGTCGACGCAGCAAGAGCTCGCGTCCAGGGGCCAGGAGCTATTGGACTCATATGGACTCGTGACTAGGGTTCCCACCCCGTATGACGCCTGCGAGCGTCACCTGAAATGGGCTCAGCGAAAGTTGTTTCTCTCTCTCTCTCTCTCTAGTCCAGAAAACATTCTCACACTTACTGCGCACGCTCGCCACACACCACGTGTTCGCCGTCGCGCGCACGCGACGGTTCCGGTCATGCAGAGAGGGTAGGGACGTGGTAGGGACTCACGTCGAGCGCGGCCCCAGCTACAATAGCGTGTCTCCGATGGACTACGGCGTGAACGGAAACGGAAATTAGTGCGAAGAGACGGAAAGTTGTTCTTACCATTTCCTCTGGAACTGTTTGAACGTCGGTGCGTATATTATACGTCATCTCTCCTATGTACACTTGACGCTCCCAAAGAACTTTTTCAGTGTCGTGTCTGAACCCGCGCCAGTCTATAGTAGCTACAATGAGGCTATATTTCTATTAGTCGCACACTATAAAGACGTTATGAAGAAAATCACAATTTACGTTGTGTGTATGTTTATTAAAGGGATTCGCAACACTTTCGATAAGTGCTTTTACTCTTTCCTTCGCGTCTGGAACCACTGCTAAAGCTATAGTTATCACCAGCACGGAGCAGCACTGCGTGATTTGCTCATCGCACCAGGTACGCCTTCCATTTCTGCTTTGTTTTTGTGGCTTTTTTTAAGTCGCTAACGAAAAGCATTCATTGCTGCAACTGAAGGAAAACCGGCCAACAGCCGCTACATGGCGTTGGTGACGTAATTCGAGCCGTCGAAGAACGTCAAGACCGAGAAAGAAAGAAAACTCTTTTGAGCGATTTTGCAAGTTATCTGATGGGCATAGAGCAGTAATTTTTGGCTGAGGTGCTTTGCGACCTTCTAATGTAAGTACTGAGTGTGTTGGGTGACAACGTTCTTCAAGCATTTAAGATTTCAAAAAAGTTGAAGAAAGTGTTGCGGGGTCCCTTTAAAATCCATGCACGTTTCCGACCACACATACACTTCCGCTGGTCATTCACCTTCACAGGCTGGAATGGTGCTTATTTTTCATTCCAACATTTCTATTGTGTGAAAGGTTTTGCCATTGTTAAGATTTAGATGCATTTGACACAAAAACTAAAGTTCAGCTTCTATAGGGAGGGTATTAACGGCTACAATGTCAATACAGACACTGCGGACACATTCCATGTGTCCGCAGTGTCTCGGCTCACACTTTTTTTTAAGGTATCATCGCATGCCCTGACAGCAAGGCGCCTACTTTTTTAACGCGGACCTGCAAGCGCCACCCCTATACTCTCCTCCAAATTGATAAAATCCACATTGGCACGACTGAGCAGGGCAGTTTGCTTTTTTACCTTACCTCCAATATCGGTGAAGATAGAAGATCCACCAGTTCATCTTGCCTCCCGCTTCATCCATTCGTTTCAGACACAAGTAGACGACCAGAAGCCCTCTAAAAAAAAGAAACCTAAGCGTCTGAACTGGGAAGCCATATGAAGCCTACACTATACGAGCGAATCACAGCCGGACATAACAAAAATGTAGTACCGACCACCTCACAATATCAGCTCGTCGAAAGTTCGACACATTTTGTCACCAGTGCCTAGCCTTTAAAGTGACAGCAGTAAAAATAAGCAGCGTGCAGTAAATAAATTGGCGAATTACAGGAAAAACAAAACATAACAGCAACTCTACGTTGTATGCAATACCAAAAGACAGCTCACAAGCCCGTTGTTCTGACTCTGTAGATATTCAAGTGTCAAAATTTTGCAGTGTCCTCCTGAGCATGACATCATTTATAACCATACTAATGATGTTGAGCTCAGTGCGACGGTTCAGAAATTTCAACGAATGTCAGCATAAGCGATGCAACGAAAATAAGATAAGAAGGAAAATAAACTGTCGAGGAGAACAAGGATTATGTTAGGATTAGCTGATTCCTGCATCCTGAAGGAAGGCAAGACCTTAGAAGCCCGCGTCATTGCATAACTTTCAGACTTGAAATTTGGCAGAAAAACTTTTCGAGATTTACATCTTTTTGTGTTCGTGTAAATGCCTGATCTGGATGACAAATCGAGCGCGAAATACACTCAAGCCACAACGCAACTAATAGAAGATTTTAGTACTTAAAAATCTATAACCCGTGTGTACTTGCTGTGCAAGCTGAAAAAGTGTCGAAAGCAGGCATTGTCACTGCGTTATCCCTACCCTACGATCATTTCCCTACTCACAGAGTTTTATAGGCAACCTAAGCAGCCTAAAGGCTTGCTCTCCTTTTGACTGCCGTCTTGTCACCAAGTACATTCGGCAGTAGCCTCGACGTGTGTTGCGTGCTTTAAGCTATTACCCGAAGCGATTTCAAAGCAAACTGTAAGAAGCGTCTCTCGCGGGTTTTTTCTCTCTGGTCAACTACCAATAAATGAGGAGTTCAAATAACGAAGAATTTTATGTTCCACAAAGCGGCAATAAAAAACAACGCTCTGAACCCCGTAAGGAGAAGCAGGCACAATCATCTTCCTCATCGGGCAACCTTTAGTTATGCGGGACCAGTAGGAACGAAATTCACGTTTTTCTCTGAGTCTTTTTACTGCCACTTGATGCGTGGACATTTTGAGTGTATGTTTAATGGACATTTTTCCCCGAACTTTATCTCCTCATCGCTTGCAAGAGCTGCTATTACATTTGAAAGCCTGCTCTTATCTAGGCCATCGTTTCTGGTGGATGCCGTGGGCACCCCGGGCGATCTCCGACCGCATTCTGGTCGACAATCAGCTGTGGCTGGCCAAAACGTAACTCTGTCAGCCGCCGCTACTGAGGCCACCACCTCGCCCAAAGCTTTGTAGCTTGTTTACCCTACATCTTCTAGTAGGTATACATATCAGCGTGTCGAACCGAAAAAAAATACCGGTTCGGTTACGGTTCGGGTTCGGGATGATTCATTTCGTTCCGGTTCAGTTCCGGTGCGGTACAATCACAGTCCGAACGGGTTCGCGAACCGGTTCCGAAGCTTGAACCGGTTCGTGAACCCGTTCGGCGAGTTCAGTTAGTACCGAATGGCGAAAAAAAAATGTTTGTAGTTTAAAACGACCATGAAACTTAATACAATTTTGGCGCATTCCAAATTTTGCGTTTTCTCGATAAGAGGTACAAAACTTGGGAGACAACAGTTTGCAATTAGACCAGATATTAAGAACAACAGTTGAAGTAGTGAATATTTACCAGTTTCGTTCCTACCCAACAGTTATGTTTTCCTATAGAGACTTGTTAAAGCGACCAACAAGGGTCAGGCTGTCTGTGGAATATAGTTTCTCACGCTTCCGTTTTTCTTTTTGTTGTTGTTGTTGCATTGTTGTTGAAATCACAGCCTTCTCTTTGGAAGTCGCGTATCACCGTGAACGTTAAACCCGTAGGGTGAAACCTGCGTAACCGCTAGTCTCTTCCGTACATGAGCAGGCTCTATAACTACCAGCGGTGTACATTTTCTCATATTTTGTAGCGTACAAAAAGAAATCCTACAGCGTCCACGCAAATACTTTCTATGAAATCGATTGTTTGGTCACCTGGCACAATTTGTTAGCAGTCATCTTCCCAAGGGTGTGAGCTAAAATCTTTTTTAAAAGTGGGCTTTTGTTAAGGCTCAGTCCCTTTATATTTCTCTGATCATTGGAATGCATTTTGATCTATGTATTACAGATGTGTGCATCACCCTGAATGCGTCTGCATTCGGCCACACCAGCACCATCGTTCGGTCCGTTCAGGTCTTATATTATATTAGGCGACTGAAAACTGAAAATGTGAATGGACGCGCGAATAACGAAAAAGAATTTTTTGAAAAGACGCCTCTAATTTGCCGGCCAGCAGTAGCCCCGTTCTCCCCGTCTCCTTTGGAACAAGTAGCAGGAGCAGCAGAGTAGCAATGTTTGACCAGTAAGTGAAAGTGTATCTTAAAAAACAAAGCAGACTGAAAGAGGCGAAACAGAAGAGCAAGCAGAAAAGGATGAAAGCTGAGTAAATGGGACAGAACTGGACGGAGCATCTACTTTAGCGCTGTATTTTCTTCCAAGACAAAATACGTAGTGCCTGCAAGGTTGGGGATACAGTTTCATGCAAAAGTGCCTACGACACGCTAACAGTTTTCTTTGCTATACAGTCGAACCTCGTTATAACAAAGTAGTATCGGGACAGCAAATTAGTTCGTTATATCCGATATTCGTTGCAACGGTAGAGGTAAAAATCGGCTCTAACAAATCGGAAATCTAGCTCCCGCAAAAGTACTTGATACAAAAATGCATTCTTCAGGCTTCGAATCCACTGTAAACAACGTAACCCTTACTTTTTTTTGTTGCATTTCAACCTCACCGAACCGGAACATGAGTACGTGAAATTACAACAGAATATAGTTCACTTGACAAAACTGGCCTGCGTCCTAATTTATTTGATGAAGGATGTGTCCTTCGTCTGGTGGCTACTCAGAGCATTGAGCAGAATGAAGTTTTCCACAGTGTCCATGAACAAAATGGCCTTTATACTTCTGCAGTTTCGGACTACGAGGGGTTTTTCCAAGTAGCTTCTTAGCCTCCTGATCAACTATTTCTTCGTTATATCCCATATCGCGCACGGCTCTCACGGTTTCAGTTTTGTTATAAAAGAATAAGTGTCACTGAAATAAAGCGTGACCAACCAAATTTAGTGTTTAGTTCACTATAGCCGATGATTAGCTACATCAGTGTTTGTTATAACGAGGTTCAACTGTATCTATTATCCTCATTTTTGATATGTTAAAAATACGCGAACTTGTCCGCTCTACGGGTCCTGAAGCACTGACGATTATACTAGGCACCACAGCGCTCGCTGATGACACGTTTGGTTGTGAAAAGTCTAGACCAAAATCTACCTTTGGTGTTCTGCTTATTCGACGGCTGCATACAGTAAAAGAGAGCAGTTTCTGTGTGTGAACTCGGCGTGGAATAATTTGAAACCATAAGGTGGTGCCTGCATTTTTGTTTTGTTTTCCAGTAGAAACACACTTCCCAAAAATATTCGTGGCTTTGATGCCTTGAAGCTACTCCTGTGCTACGAGGCGAGAAAATAATTTCTCCACCACAATCCCGGGGGGGGGGGGGGTAGAATTCCGGAGGACAATGCCCGCACTTCGTCTTCGTCTGTACATACTCATCAGCACCAGCCCATGCGGCAGTGTTTCTTATCATCTATGGCCTTGATCATCATCATCGTGTGTTTGGGTTCTTGCTGCTAGAACGCCTCAATAAACGCCGTTTCTGGCCCTCGTCTTGAAATATACATGCTATGAGTAAACAGTGGAAGACACGGCGAGAAACAACAACAACAAAGTTTACTCAAGTATCGGCAATAGGACTTGTAGAGTACAGTTACATCACATTGCAGCAAGGAATATAATTGCACTCTGATATGAAGGCAAGCCCTATTGCGGACATGTATACAGTGAAAAGCACAGATTTGGAACAAACCAGTTCATTTAGCGAATGAGAACAAAAACCACTCAAGATGGCGACGATTACGTACAAAATAAAGAGAAGCAGGGTGACGCCACTTAGTGAAGATGGGGAATTTACAGGTGATGTTGACAAACGCTCTCTGCCGCACAAGTCCCTCCTCTCAAGTGTTACATAATTGAGAAACATTTCAAACTTTCTCCACAGCGCATCCAAAAAGCCATCCTTGCGTATAAAATTAAACAGGTGCAGCGATGCAGAACAAGCTTCTTATCCCACCATCAGTGCGCCCAGTTACTAGCTATACTGCACAACAGCGTCACCGGCAGTCGTGGTGACAGGCCTTCGTGTAACCCACACACAAATGTGGGAAATCTGGCAGTTACTAACAGAATACTAACGGATAGTAAGCAAAGGGAAGGAATCATATCACGGGATGTTTTTTTTTTTTTGTTTCCCAGGCGTTTGGATGCTGTGTATTTTAAGGCAAATTGCAGTCGTCATACTAAGACGTACTCTTGGCTCTTGCCTCCCCGAGCGCTTATTTCAATTCAAGTAACACCGTGCAAGCCGTTTCCTGAGTCGGGTGAAAACGCTTGCTAGATTAGTCGGAAGTTTAGAGTGTCGACTTCATTAGAAATAATAAAGCATCTGCGTCCAGTAAAATCGGAGGCGACCGAACATTACACAGCAGACACTTTGTATCCAAATACATTCTTATATTGAGATGTGAGAATCGACAGCAAACATAGAACAAGACACATGTGTGGCTTTTAAAGCTCTGACGACGACTTTAAACTCCTTACGAGAGCATAAAGAAGGTGTCCACAACTGGCGTCAAGTTGGCCACAATCTGAGCTGGCAAGGCAGGCCGTAGTGTCCGCAACTCAGCCGCATTCCCTGGAAAAGAGGGTTGCAAAGGGTTACACACATTTGAAAATAAATTGTGGCCCCAATTCCGGCCGTATCTAAATTATCGCCACGTCTGCTAGCTCTAGCCATTTAGTTGTACAGCCAACCCGCTATTCAATCCTACTCGTGCTTGCAACAGTCGGAAACCCAAGTCTCTGAAGCTCAGTTACGTATTTTTGGTGATTTTTTTAACTCTGGCCTTACCTTTCTAACAAAGTATCCATTGTTAGCAGGAAAAGGACGAACACGACAGGAGGACAGGCGCACTTTACAGCGTATTTAATTATTGATTTTGACATCAAGGTATTTTGGAAAAACGTACCCGGAGCTACAAAGGAGAGATTCAGGGGAAATAGGAGAATTCACGCCTCTTATAACGTCTTCAGGGGCGAGAATAAGCGGCCTAAAGCACGTGAGCGGGAAAAAAAAGTACTGCGCCTTGGTAAAGGTGTCAAATGAAGATCGTTCCCTACAATACAGCCGAACGCATTTCACCTGCGTGTCATGCAACTGTTCAGAACACCCAACTACGATTGCAAAGCTTCCAAATGACAAGCAGAACTGTTGCTACTTCCCAGGTCTTGAAGCTTAACACTACGTTAACACCCGTAGGAAGAGCCAACCTTGTGACCGGCTCGTCCAGCTTCATTTGAACATGAAAATACAGTTCAATGTGTCCCCGAAAGCGTATACAGTGCGATCACAAAACGCTATATTCACGTACGAAAAGCAAGGGTTTCAAGTGCCTTCGATGCAGTGTGTCCCAGAATGACAAGATTCATCGATAAGAGGCGAATGCCGTGGATGATGGCTATAGAATCTCTGCTTGCCGTCTTTGTGTTGGACAACTTTTCAAAAGTTCTTCACTAAAGACAGGCACAGTAGAAAAGGATTGGCTTGCTTATCTGCAAAAACAAATAGAAAATAAAGCAAAAGCGGGGGATTGTATAGTCGCTACAAAGTGACGTTGACAGTCCACTGTGGAAAGGCACAACAAGAAACGCAAGTAGCTCAATTTAACCTCAACACGTGTCTGACTCTAAAAAATGTGTGCGCCTATTTTCGTAATCGACAACTGCAACAAATTCAGCTCAATCAGTGAATGTGGGTACCAGTGTATTTATTTGAATCAGAATTCTGGATTAAAAAGCCCTGGATTAAAATCCTGGATTAAAAATCCTGGATTTAAATCCCGGATTGAATAGCTATCAAATGTGTTAGCCACACGTTTGTTAAAAGCAAGCTTTAGTTAATGCTCAGTCACGGCCAACGTTCCGTGTCCTACATTGCGGAATCTTGTAACAGATTATACTGTTACAAAATGAAAGGGAAATTTGACGCGCGGAGCATGAGATGGGACTTTTTTGGGTAGACGCTCTTTAATTCGTCCACAGCAGTACTCCCCTCCGGAACGAGTAGCAGTAGAAGTAATGTAGCGAGTTTGGCAGTCAGTACAAGTGCACCTTCAAAAAAGCAGATCTGAAAGAGACAAAACTGCAGAAAAAGCAGAAAAGATGATCGCTGGGCGAATGGGGCAGTGTGAGGTACCGGCCTGCCTTTCTGCACGTGTCATCTGCTTTATTACTGTTTCTGCTTCCAAGACAAGGTCGAGGGCTGCAGTTTCTTGCCAAGGGATTAAGTGCGCACCTTAACAGTTTTCCTGACATATCTGTTGTTATTTGTATCTGTAAAAAACGGAACTTGTTCACTGTACTGTCCTCAAAAACTGACCACGGAACTCACTTCCTTCGCATTGATGACACGTTTGGCTGTGAAAGGCAGGGCAAAGAAAGTATAGAGCAATATCCACGTTTTGGTGCTTTTTTCTACTTATTCGGTTTTACTTACTTTTTGTGTAATATTTTAAAACAACGTGATTCCCCTTTTCTTTTTTGTTGTTTTTCGTATAAACACATTTTTAAAACGAAGTGGCGCATTTGATGCCCCATGCTATATCTCTGCTCCGAGGCGCAGCTTATGTTGCAGGCCGGCAGACTTATTTTAACCAGCTGGTGATATTAAACGTGGATCAAAATCTCGATACACGGACGTTCTCGATTTCCATCTACTTCAGAAAAACGGTGGTGGGGAAGGGAGATCGAGGCCACTTGTGGTCAGCAGCAAACGGCTTAGACACTGAGCAGCTCCTGCGGTTACACTTATCAAGTATTAACAATTTGCAGGTGTCGGTCCTTTTAAAAAAATTATGAAATCCAAAAAGTTTGCAGACATCGGGTGTGGGCTTTCGCTGTTGCGCAGTGGAGCACTCCTGCAGCCTGACTGCTCCAATGAAGTCGCAGCTGGGGAAGGGCAAAGTCGTTTTATATCCCCTGCAAGCTGCCGAGCATGACATTTCGTTTGGTCAGCTTCCACTACGCTCGCGCTTCCAGCAGCAACAGACCACGGCTACATTGGCGCTCATTCATTTCCCCTGTTTTTACATAGAGCGTGATAGTGTTAAACTGACTGGAGGGGAGGTGCTTGAGCGGGTACGAAGTTGATGGTACGTGAAAGAAAAAAAGGCCTGAATTGCATTGATTGTGCAATATCCACAACGGAGCGTCGGACCGTTTCGGCATGAACCGGTAACCGTTATTTCTTTTTTCGGTTCAGTTCCGGATCGGGTTCAGCGTGCTCAAAAAATGACGGTTGTGGTTCAGGCTCATTTCCGGCAAAAACACCGCAGTTCCGGTTTTCGGTTCGGTTCGGTTCCAGTTCGACAGCCGATATATATATAAATATATAATATATATATATATATATAGATATATATATATATATATAATATATATATATATTAGGATATATAGACGATATTATATATACATATATATATATATATATATATATATATATATATCAAGCGTTAGGATAGCAAGGAGGCCGGTAGTTGATATACGCATGACACTTTTCACACAGATATGAACTTACAGACATGACAAAACTTGGTACCGCACCCGGGCTTAACGGGTTTTGAAGAGTTTTGCTGGCAAACTTGTTTGCACAAATAATTACCACTTTAGGCTTACCCCTGTCATGTTCCACCAACTGTTTCTTCTCAAGGCATGCACTGGATGCGCTCTTGTTTGGAGGATCCATCTGCGACTGTTGGAGCTTGTTTGCAGAACGCCAGCGTGCTCTGATGTCGCAGACTGTCGCAACGGCTACCACTGCGACATATACTGAAAGTACGCATCTGAAAAAAACCACTTACATTTTCAAACTTCTTCTACGAAGAGTTAACCTCTACTGAGCGCCTTAATTTATTTTCAATTTTGCTAAGATTTTTTGCTCGTGATGGCTCAACCATCACCGCTAGCTCGAATAAACGTTTATCTCTCTTCTCTCTCTCTCTCTCTCTGTCTTAATCGATCTGCTTCTTGCCAAATAGCGCCATACAAAACATTGCTTTCACTGATTACTTTAAAGCTAAAGCACTTAAGTCAACTCGGGAGGAAATAGGAGCCGCAAGCTCGGCTGCCAATGCTCGTACTTGGAACTAAGCTCACTAGTGACAGCTACTGACCAGCAGGTTGAGCGTGCCTGAGGAGTTACTTTTTTAGCAACTTAGCAACAGTAGCCTCCTTCAGCTCCAGCCTGAAAAACCACTTACGCCTTGAAACATGTAGTCACTCTACGCCACAACAATGCTTCGACCTTTGTAACGCTAGAGACAGGCAAAGATGGTAAACGCACGGACGTACTCAGAAGAAAGGTTAGGATATGGGGACCACAGCCGTAGGCCAAAGCTTACGTGACAATGACCACAGCCCATGTCGAGAACGTATGGCTTTCTATGTGCCGAGCACGCACACTGATGTCGTATTTTCACGGGCCCCGATCCTCTTCAGGACTGGTGACGCGGTTCGTTCCATTGAGCATGCAGGAAAAACGATGAATTGCATACGTGAGGTTCACGCAAGAAACAGAAACGTACTGGACTGCACATCTATTTCCCTAATATTTCGCCCAAAAATGAGTTCAAATCGAATCAAATCAAATCACTTTATTCAAACATTCGAGGATGCTTAGGGGCACGCACAAAAGACCAGGAAAGGCTTGACGGGGGTCCATGCCCCCTACAGGGCATACAGTAAAAAGTCGGAGCACGTTAAAAATACACTTAGTGAATTTGAATTTTCAGACGCAGCCGCTTGTGGACACAAATGTACACACAAATATTGCGATATAAATAACAAAGTTAAACAATATCAGGATTGGAGAAAAAGAATAATGTGATGTACATAATATGCGTAAGATTAAAAAAAGCATAAAAGAAAACGCTAGTACAATGCGCCTTACACCAAACCACACTATGCGCGGGTCATAACGGGTCATAAAGGACCACTGGACCTCGGGTCCAGCGGTCCCGAGGTCCAAAGGGACCTCGAGTCATAAAGGGACCACTGGAAGGGTTCACAAATCGAGACCCCGGTCAGTGGACAGTGTCCTCCGAATGGCCGTGAATATTTGGCGGGAGCAACAGAGGGCAGAAGCTCACACGTATAAGAAAACACAAATTCTAGCACGTACATTTTTAAAAGAAGTCCCCACAGATGTAGTGTGTCTTACGTTTAATTGCATTACTGCTTGAAACATCTGGCGTAGAGCTTCGCACGGCCTCATGCAATTGACAACCTTCTTGCCCACACTTGTTTACCACAACCTCGCCACATATTTTGCCAAGTACTTATGACGGTATTTTTTCTAATTACTAATATCTCTTCCGTACACCCCACATACTATCTAGGATTCTTTATTTGCTTTGGATTTGTCATAGTTTTTGTTGTTTCTGTATGTAATTGGCGAAGCTTCCCTATATAACTTTACTGGAAGAAACTTTGAATGTTGTAAAACATGACATGAATTTGTAGATAATTTTTAATAAACGTATCTCGGCAGTAATCACCCGTCATTTCTTCTACTTTCGTTCACCATTGTTTTTAACTGTTAAAGATGCAGAATGAAGCTCCGTAAATGACACAAGTGGCTTTGTTATGTGACTGGACAAGTTTATTTACATTGAAAGACGCACTGCATCTTCATACGATCTTTATATGGGAGAAACACTTTGCTATAATTTTTATATCAGCAACGGGAAAAGAAAGCAGAATATAGTAAGCATTGTAGCACCTATAACCAACCAGGTTGCGCCCCATGAACGGTTTTTAACAGCTATGCATCTTTAGCAAATCGTTATTTTTTATGTAGAAGTTAAAAATAGCAAGAAAATGCCGAGCTGACGTGAGCACGCGCACGTGAGCGCGTGCCTTGCACCGACCGCCTGGCAGTTAAAAAAGCAAAGAAAATGCCGAGCCCTCGTGCGTGCGTGCCTCGCAGCGATTCCCCAGCATTCCCAACGCATGTTTGTCAAGCCAAGCATACCCACTTAGGGATATTAGCCAAGATTGGCCAAAAATACACTCCAGCGTTCGCCGTAATCGTGGCAACACTTGCTCGGAAGGAGAAACACACGTCATAGCGTACGCCCCTCCAAGGTGATGTCTAATGATTATCACTTCCAAAAAATTGAAGGAAGCTCACTTTTACAACAACAATGATGGAGTATAGGTCGTTGTGGTAGCGAAATAGGGGCAAATCGGCTGCAATCGTGGGTTTAAACCATCGTGATGGTAGTCAAGACTGCGTGCAGATTAGGTACCTTCATGCCTGACGCGTTAGTGTGAGCTTCCTTCATATTTTTATGTATAGTTCGAACACCTTTAACCATTAAAACCACTTTTATAAATGTGGCTAAACCATACCAAGTATTTGAAGAATTGAGGACCTTATTTCAGGAATCTTTATGACCTTACACTTAGTAGACGCTCTGCTAGACGCAGCTAGCTGCTGAAATGTGCTCTTCGCTCTTAATATTTACTGCTAGCTCCTGCCAATTTGAGGTTTCAGCTGCTCCCCTAAATGTTTTAGCCCTACTTCCCACTAATTTCGCTTAACTGCTTTTAAGAATCAACAAATAAAACTCCTCGTGTTCCTCCCTTATTATTCGGTTTCCCCAGCGTATCCCTCCGTCACTCCGCGCTCATATTCTCGTGTATCCCATCCCCAACATATGCATGCAGCCCTTCCTTCAATCAAGGCAGAAGACAGGCCCGCGTCACCCGCCTGCGAGCCGAATACCACAACAAACCGGACACCCGATACACGGACGTCGCTCCGTATACATCCCGCCCTGCTCACGCACTGGTTGTCGTCGACTCCAAATCTGTCATTGTTACCTCCCTCAGCCTTCTCCACGCAAGCACCACGACGGCTGAAGAGACAGCCATCGCTCTAGCAGCGACCACGGCTTCCTGTAACTACGTGCAATCCTCACATATTCGCAACAGGCTTGCCGCAACTACTGTTCAGGCCGCATCTATCCCTCAGCGCTGAAGATACTAGCCTCAATCAAGGATCCCTCCCACATCCAGATTGTGTGGACACCAGGCCACTCTTCCCTCGAGGGAAACAAGGCGGCACACGCCGCTGCCCGCGCTCATTAGATCCGGGCATTTTCGTCGACGGAAGAGGACCTTTCCGAAACCCCTCCATCCTATACCCCGGTCCTTCCCCGTTAAACTGAAATGTTATATCATTATCGCCAACTGCGGCTTCAATACCCTCCTCCTCGCCGATCCCTCAGCACACAGGCGGCTCGCATTTGGCGTCGACTGCAGACCAACACATTTTACAACACCACGATACTCCACTACATCTCTCCCTTCACTTACCCCTACAACTTCCCTTCTTGCTTCCGTCCCAAACACTACCTACCACCTGGTGTGGGAATGCCCCTACGCGCCAAACCCCCTCCCTTCCCATCCCCTGAGCAGTGGGTGGAGCGCGAGCTGGCCAGCTCACGGTGCGAGGACCAAGAACTGCCTCATCACTCGCGCCCAAGCAGCTGCGCTAGCTCGCGGCTATCTGGACTGAGAAAGCCACCCACTTTTATGTTCAATAAATGTTTTCCAACCAACCAACCTTGCGGGTCATGCTAGGCAGGTTCTTTGTCGTCTTCTCCATTTGTTTACCAAGTAACGTTATAGGTAGAAAATATTTCCGAATGAGCTATTTCTTATAAAGGCTATTAATATTATTATTATTTCTTTCTCGTTCTATGTCATGTATTGCCAGGCACGTGGCAGCAAACACGAACCCGTCAATAATGTGCCCACTCGAGCGCGGTGACTTGAAATTGCTTAGCAGTGATACATTCCAATATATTTCGAAACCCACCAAGCTTGAATTCCAAATTTTACTGAAAGCAAGCCCAATTTTTCATAATTCACAGCGCTTCCCCCCCTCCCGCATATGCTCGCTTTGTCACTCCGTATTTGGAAGGTAACATGCCGAATAGTATTCTGCACTGCTCCGCTCTTAATCTGCATGAACACAACCATATTGTTTTTCAACATTCCGATATTGAAGGTGTGCAAAAGAACATGTTCGAATACCCTGACCACCTAGTCACATTAGCCGAGTTTGGTGTTGCTAGCGGCCTAGCCCGCTTGATAAGGGACCGGTAAAAAGCGCAAAGGCTCATGGGTACGTCGTCTGCTCCAGCCACTTCCGGTTCGAGATTTCGCCAGGCCTCCCGTACGCCGGCGGCTTTCACGCGCGTGTGTGCGTGTTGTTTATTTGTCACAGGGTGCTTACCTTTCAGAGGACTCCCTAGTAGTATTCATTGCGGTTATTCATTGAATGTGCGATGCAAGAGCGTTTTTTTTTTTCAGTGGAAAAAGGTAAACAACAAGTACACGCGCGCATGAGAGACGCCGGCCTACGGGAGTCCAGGAGAGCTCTCGAATCGGAAGTGGCTGGGCTCCGCGGAAGACGACAATGTACCCATGAGCCTCCGAACTTTTTACCGGTCACCTATTCAGTGGGTGCCTACCTCCTTCCCTATCCCCCTCTTCCCACTCCAGCGACCTCCGGTCCGCCTCTCCCCCATAAAATAATTTATTAATCAATCAATCATCAATCATATGTGGTTGGCGACTTAGTACGTGATGAAATGCTTCACAAAACACTCTTGTTGACAGAATATTCTAAATTTTGTGAAAACTTTAACGAAAGAACAAGAACTCTACACTGGCGTCGTTTGTTCCCTGAATTTCCGTTTTCTGTTAGGCGAACAAGCACTGAAAAGGCGAGTATCATCTTTGGAGCGGTGAATGACTTCTCAGTGACGTCGCCTATCCTTTCAGGTATACCTTTGCGAAGAGAAACAAGCAATGCAAGGTTGTTCCTTCATGGTGCTAACTGCCTTATAAAGCTATCAATATTGTTCTGTTATTACGCAAGAAAACACATAATAAAATAAACATACGCTGGCTTCCAAGCACGGTAGCGTCCTTTTCACTGCATGTCGAAGGTACGCACATTCCTATGCGTACCATTTTCCCGCGCACCTGGTTCCAGAGAAACTCCGAGACATTCTGCAGACGTGGTACAAAAGTAAATACGTCAAAACGGCTCTCATCCTTAAGATGCATATTGCTTTTCCTCGCTGATCCTAAAATACAAGCTAAGTCTGCGGGGAAGCTGCAGCCAAAATGATTTCGAGCTTTTTATGAGTTAGAGGCGTTCAGCATAACTGAACAAGTCTTCGAAGTTTAGTTGGTCGAATTTTGGGCGCATTCCGAAAGTGTCCCTAAAGAAAAATGATTTGGCCAGTTTGCAATGATTATTCATAGTACGCAGTCTCATGGCTTCCGATGCGGAAATAATATGCACCCCTGCATGTTAATTTACAGCTTGAAAGTTGCATTACAAAGTTTTCTACAGGCGTTTTATTGCATGGTATATTGTCTAAGACGCGGAAGAAAGTATTACAACGGCGTGTAGGTTCCGCACGTAGCAGTAACAACAGCAACACCCAAAACATAAATATGCAAGCGAAAACTACAAACCAGTTCTAGTAGAATGCGCCCGTGTTCTTCTCCAATTACTGAGAAATTGCGCTTCCTTTAAAGACAAAAATCCGCTTTATTTAACAAAAAACAACATTTCCGACGACATTATAATTGGAAACAATGACGCAAGCGTTGCGATAAAAATTCTTGCACCTTTACTGAGGTTCTATAAAGCCCCTGATCCAGGTCAGTGACGTTGAAGACAGAGTATTACTATCATTGTTGTCACATTTTTAAGCCATCGAAAACTGCCAAGCAGATAATCATCATCGTCATCATCATAATCACCGACCTACTCAGGTCCACTGCAGGACGAAGGCCTCTGCCATTGACCTCCAGCCGCTCCTGTCCTGCGCCGCTCGAGTCCACGGTTTACCCCCAAAATCTCTTTATTCCATCCCTCCATCGTGTGATTGGCCTTCCCCTTCTTCTAGAGCCATCTCTTGGTTTCCACTTAGTCACCCTAATCGTCCACCGGTTGCCGATTCGTCTGGCCACGTACCCAGTCAAAGTCCACTTCTTTTTCTTTATTGGAACTATGATGTCGTAAATTCTAGTCTGTTCTCTGATTCAGGTAGCTCGTTTCCTGACCCTGAGCGTTACTCTTAACATTATTCGTTCCATGGCCCGTTGAGCAGACCTAAGATTCATTTCCAGTTGTTCAGTAAAGCGCCACGTTTCTGCTCAGTATGCACTGGTTGTAGATTTTTCTTTTTAGTGACAGAGGTAGCTTACTTTTCATTATTTGGGAGTGCTTGCCGAATGCTTTCCAACGAACACCTATTCTGCGCCGGGATTTCTCTCTCGTCTGTTGGGGTCAGCACTAAACATCGGTACGAGGTAGTTGTATTCTTTGACTTTTCCTAACGTTTCATTTCCTTAGCTGAAGAGACGTTTTGGAAAGCTTATTCCTCTTTACTTTAGATTTATTCATAATTCTTTTTAGCCCCACGGCCATGCTTTCTGATTGTAGTTCCCCAAGCATTTTTTTCATCTGTTCTGCAGTCTCCCTCAGCAAGACAATGTCGACCGCAAACCTCAAATGGCTCAAGCATTTTCCGTTTATCCTTAATCACATGTTCTACCAGTCAAGCTTTCTAACTACCCCCTCCAGACATGCTGTGAATAGATTTGGAGCGATGGTATCTCCCTCTCTTCTTCCCTGCTGCGGTGAGTACGGAATCAAACGCTTTCTCGTAATCTATAAATGCCATGTCAAAGCGGTTTAGTGTATTCTACGGATTTTTGTATCACTTAATTGACGACATGGATGTGATCCATGGTTGAGTACCCTTTCCTAAACCCAGCCTGCTCTCTGGGTTGTTCAGAATCCAGGCTGTCACCTATGCGTCTAATAACTTTGGTAAACAGCTTGTAAACAACTCATAGTAGGCTGATGGGTCTGCAATTCTTGAGGTCCTTGGGATCTCTCTTCCTATGAATAAAAAATGTTGGCGTTTTTTCAGGCTATTGGCACTTTTTGAGTCTTTAACGCATTCCGAAATTGCCTACGGCAAGCTTTTCCTGTACATTATCTGCTTCCTCCTTCAAAAGACCTATGGTTATGCCGTCATCACCTGCAGCTTTTCCCATTTTCATGTCTTTGAGCACTTTTCCAAGTTCCTCTTTAGTTACTAATGGGACATCGCAAGTTGAGCTTGTACTCTCAGTAGCTTCCGTTGGTCTATCGTCGCTGGCATACAGTCTGGTGTAGAATCGTCCTGCTACCTTTACTATCTCGTCCAAGTTGTGCGTAATGTTACCCTGCTCGTCTCTGAGTGCGTTCATCCTGCCTTTGCCGATGGCTAGCTTTTTCTGTTTCCTTCAGAATTCCCCTGTTTGCAGCGTTTCCTTCGGTCACTGGCCATGTTGTATGTACGAATGTCGTTTGTTTTGCTTCTGTTAATCAGTTTTGACAGCTCGGTTTATTCAATCCGATCCGCCATACTTGACACTTTCATTTTCTTACGTTCGGGAATAACTTCCTTCGTTTTCTTAATTATGTTTCCTGTTTGTTCCCTATATATTGCCTCTTTCACACCTGCTGCTGATTCACCGAGTGCCAATGTTAGGTTTTCATTTAGCCTGTGTACCCTGACCTCGTATCCTCGTTCAAAAGGGATAATTTGTATATAAAAGATCATTTAAACTCCTGCGATCTGGACCTGACTGACTTCATGCGGGTTTTCTTAGTTTTCACGATTTTCTTTCTTCTGAGATTCAGCCTTTGATTGCGTCTAACCTTCCTGTGATAGCTTTTCCGAATCTTACTTAGCACCTCTACGTCTTCCACGATACCCGGGCTGTCACTTAGAATGAAGTCAATTTGGTTTTTGGTTGTACCAACGGGACTTTTCCATGTCCATTTCCTGTTGATTCGTTCGTAAAAGAATGAGTTGATCAAGATCAGATTGCTTCTCTTTGCGAATCCCACCAGTGTATCTCCTCGACTGTTGCGATTTTTGATTGCGAAGTTTCCCGCGGACATTTCTCCCATTTGCTTCTCACCGACCCTTCTGTTAAAGTCTCCTATCAGAATCGTGAACTGCGTTGTTACCTGCTTCATTGCTGATTTGACGTTCTCGTTGAAGCTATTTACGCGTTTAGATCATAACTGGTTGTTGGCGCATATGCCTGTACTCTCTTTAACCTGTATCCGTAGTTTAGCTTTATCACCACAGACGCGGTAATTCAGAAAAACTCCTCCACGAAGCTGCGATTTCTCTGAGCCTTAAAAATCCCACCCCGTGTTCCTTCTTTCCTTGGATTCCACTGTATCTAACTTCGCTTAACTCTATAATATCCCACTTAATGTCCGAGAGCTTCTTTAGCAGTACAGCTAAGCTTACCTCACTAGACAAGGTGCGTGTGTTGAACGTTGCAAGGGTATATTTCCAATGGCGGCCTGTTTGGACCCAGAGATTCTTAGCACCTTACGCCGTATCGCTGCTCTGACCGGCACCGCGGACAGGTGCTGTACAGCTGCAGGCGACTGAGGGCCGAGAGTTGAGTTGGTTATTCATGGGAGGTGGCGGCCAACTACTGCATTAGGGGTGGCCAGATCCTTCTCTGGTGAGGGAGTGCCGTTTGTGTCCCTAAGAGCCTTCCAAGCATGGCTGAACCTTCCTAGTATAGTCTTTTAGGTAACGGGGATGATGGTTACATCCGGAGCCGGCGGCGCTCCATACCGGCATGGGTTGGGCATAGAGAGCCAGACAAAAAAGAGCGAGAGAGCGAAACAAATTTTCGGCGAACAATGGTATCAAGAACTTCTTCGCTCCAAAGATTACTTGCTGGGAAAAAAGCGACAAAAATGACTGGGTCATGACGGAGAGAGGGCAACTGTGTCGATGCTCAGGGCTCGCCTAATCCAGCGGAGTTCGCCATGTGGTTATGGCATGAATGCAAATATTTTATCAGAAAACCGCATTATTTTGCGCATTACTGTCCTTTCTCTGAAGCGGGGAACAGTTACACCGTGCGATACGAATGATGTCAAGAGCAGGTACATGACACCTCCATTCTCAGCTATAGCAGGCGTAATGTGTGCTTGCGAGAAAGCCGCTTTAATCTGCAACGTGTACTCTTCACAGAAAACTTTTCTTCATCCTTATCGCCTGAAAAAAGGTGATGTAAGTAGAATAAGGACTTTGCGAAATCATTACACCCTTTTTTCTTAGGTTCAACACCCAAATTGGTAGCTTTACACGCTTTTTTGTGGCAAAAAGGGTGGGTGCTTGACCGACTGCAACACCCTAGATTTTTTGCAGGGCATTTAAAAGGGTGTGAATAGGTGTCTCATGCCAAAACAGCGGAGCTGGGCGTCCGACCTCGCTTTTTCGACATTTCGTACAGTTTGAACTTTTTCGATGTCTCTCTTGCTCGAGGCTGTGCTAGTGCTCGTGCGCGGGACGCCAAGTTTACCCAATGTGCGTTAATAGGCATTGCACCGTTTCTCCCCTGACGCTATCAAGGCTGTGAAAAAACGGCTTCGCGTCGACGCACAGCTCCTGCAGTTATCTGCCAGTGCCGTAAACTGCACTATTTGCGTAGTGCATGTGCATGAAAATAAATTCGCCTTTCCCGCGTATAGAGCTCGCATTAGAAAGCATAATCACGCGTTACAAAGGTTCACGATAGAGGTCCCACAAAACGCATTGAACCACCTGATGGTCGCATCACTTGAGAGCCCGCGAAAGGGCGTTCTTCAGCTTTAAGAGGGTTTAAATAGGCGTTCAGTTGCAAAAAATTATAACCAAGCGGGTGGACCAGATTTTTTCGCTTTGTTATTTTGTTATTTTGCAACGAGGCTAGGCTAATCTGAGGGGAGGGCCCAAATTTCCCAGATTTTAAAAGGCAGTTGCAGTTCTCCCCTGACAGCGGATCAAAGGGGGACACAAACTTCGTCGACCACCAGCTCCACGGTTTCTCCATCCTTGCACTACTAGTGCAATGTGTAAATATTTTTGCGTTTTAGTAGCCGAAAAAGACTATCACATTTAAAATGGTGTAGAAAGAGGTGCACATACGCATGCGCCCCTTGTGGTCACACTTGAGCAGCCGCGAAAGCTGTCTTCACTCTTATAATACCTCATTTGCGGTGGTGTGCCCTTTACAAGCGGCGCAGTATTTTTTCTTTGTGTTTTTTTTTTGCAAACGCCACCGAATTAAGCTCAAGATTAAACAGCTCCTCTGGTAATGAAAATATATGAATTCACATTGTTTTAAACCCCGTGAGTTACAAATCATACCCCCGCTCTAGAAAATGTTCAAGTTCACCCCTCTAAAAGAGTAGTAAATACCTCCATGGTTGGAGATCTTTTACACCCCTTTCTTAGTTGGAGGGCTTTTACACCCTTTTTTTTAGTTTCCAGCACCACAATTTGTAGCTTTACATTCACTGTAGCAGAAAGGGTGTTGAAATAATGAGCACCCTTTTTGGTGGCTGTTGAAAGGGGGTGGAATCGGTGCTTGGTGTTTCATAAAATTTCATGACTTTTATTGAGCATGACCACCTCACGATTAGAACGTTTTTGCAAATCCGCATGTTGGCTTGTATATGTGCATATTAAAATAGATAATTTTAAAATTAAGCACTAAATTATTTTTTCGACACGCCCACCGACTTTGTCAGAGCATTTTCCTCTGCTGGCTATAAACGCAAGAAGAGCAGATGTATTTCTAACGTAAGTATGTACTCGGTATCTTCATTCATCCCGTTGGTTTTCTTGCTCAATTCATTTGTGGCCTAAATGTGGCTTGTGCGTGTTGAAAATTCGTCTGTATGTCATGCTGTGAGCACAGCCGATCCATATTAGCACGTGTAGCCGTGGCGACCACACCGTTATTTTAGGGTGTTCACAAGCACAACCATTTTGTCATCCTTAGAAACTTTTTTGTCAAAACACCTTTTAAAGGTGTGTGCCATAGGACAAAATCTTCACACCACTTTCGGCCAATAAGGGTGTAAGAAAGTTTAGTGTACACCGCGTCGGTGTTTTAATGTAAACATTGAAACACCGACCCGGAGTATATACAATGCAGGAAGGGCATAAATCGTTGGGGCCGTCCACGCTTACGTATCAGGCAAGCTCACCCCTGTCGTTGATTCTACCGGACGATCGTGAGGTAGCAGCGTTGTCGCCAGGCAGTATTGGGATGCGAAAAGGGGTCTCTCGACCTCGGGTTCCCACTGGTCTTTCGTGAGCGCCGATTCCGTTACAGCAGCCAAGCATTCCGAGTAAGCTCCCAGGAAGGTCAGCCCGCCCGTAAGGACACCGCTCTCGGGTTTTCCCGTACTGTCAAACACTGCACGGCCAATGTGACACCACTGTATCAAACAAATCTTTGAAGAGGCGCTAACAGCAGTAGTAAACAGTGCCTAATTGCTTCACGAAATCAAATTCGGTTAAACATTTGCAACGACGAAAACTTTGCTCTTGTGGTCGCCCCCCCCCCCCCCCTTGTTAATGCTTACATATTTTGGATTGCCCTATGATATTACTGGGCCCATTTTCGCCCACTATTTGGGAGCGAAATTCAATTTAGGGAGGCCAGTTTTGTCACGCCATCCTGCTCGCCGATTTCTTGCATCCAAAACTGGCCCAAACTGGCCAGTCCACAACGCGGCATTTAAAGAAACAATGCGAAGAAGACACAACTTTCGTTTGTTCAAAAAATTATTTGGTACCACTAACAATTACGCTAATTGAACGCAAACTTTCAACAATGATTTAGATTACGAGCGCAACAGGTGAACTATTGCTCTATTGAAGCGGCTGTTCCTTGCAATGCGGAATTATTCCCCTATCTCACGTGTAAGCTGATGCCTGTGTCTGAAAACTATCTCTGTGGCACTGGAGCACGGAACGCGTCTGTATCGCGAGCGTGGTCGAACGAGACATGAAGCAGGGGTGCGATGTGAAGAAGCCCGCATGTGAAAGGGTGTGTACGCTCGCCGCACTATCATATCATAAAGGGGAGGGTGTGACACAACGAGGATGCTGCGCAAGATACGAAACAGCATCCACACGATACACCGTGCGTAGGCAAATGCTCATGTTTGTCATTTCAGAGCCTATTTTTATGTTCCCACGGGCTTGTATTAATTAAGGCAGCCGCTGCTGTCGGGCCCACATACACAGACCTACAAGGTAAAGGTATGCAATAAACAACCCCCAGCCTGCACGCAGCAAAAGGACCCTGGTACTTAATGGCAACCACTGTGCTGACTCTTTGTCTGCATTTTTGCATTACTACCAATGGCGGGACACAGACGTACAAGTTGGTTCCAGGCCGATAAAACCATGCGTGCGCCATAATCTGGCCACGAGAGAACTGTTGTACGCAGGGTATTACGGCAAACTCCTTCTTACTTTTTTTTCTGGCTCTCTGTTTTCTGATTTTAATTTTTTTAATTTCTGATTTTAAGGATCTGGCTAACAGCTGCCAATAAAGAACCTGGTTGGTGTGCGTCATCAAGCTTTTGTGTTTGTTCCAAAAACTCTCACCAACTGTGTAGAACCAAGATTGTTTAATTTGAACCAAGACATGATTTTTTATTCCTTCGTTCAAAAAATTAGAATTTCCGGAACAGTATTGCAACAGCCCTTTGCGAATGCCCGGTGAGTCGGTCTAGCAAACACGCCCGGATAAAAAAACTCAGTTTTAAATACAAAGCCTGGATTTGACCGTTGTTCGGTACTTCAGATATGAAGGACAGACTGCACCCGATCTTTTCATAAACCTTCAGAAGTTATAGCCCGTACTGCTTCCTCCTTTTTCTTTTTTTCTTTCTTGGCACTGCTACGACACAATGAACCCGTACCAGCTTCCTCAGCTCCAGTTTTTCAGTGATACTGGAGCATGCGAAGGGGAGCCCAACTGTCATCCAGAATGAATTGCGCCAGCGCTTCAACCATCTCTTGGGATATTACAGCAGGTGTCATGAAAACTCCGCATCATCAGCAATGCTGGTCGCACCAAAAATTAGTGCCGCTGTGACAGAAGGCTCCAAGCAATGTGGGTGAAACAATATTTTCATAGAAACCCCGCAAATGAAACGGAGCTGGGAGAGCGCGATATGAACAGTGGGTCGACTCGCGTTGTCGCGAGCCCGTAAGCAGAAACATAACCCTCCGAAAGATAGCGCAGGGGCACTAAACTGCGCAACGTATCGCCGCAACAAAAAACTAGACCTATTTGTTTGTGGGCCACTCTGGCCAACACCCAAAGCTCTCACCCATACATGTAATCAGAATTACCCAGCTTCTAAATGTTTTTTTTTTTTTTCAGTCAAATAGTATTAGTGGAATTACCGCGGTAGTGGTGGTGTCCTAGAAAAGACTATCCTGCAGCTACACTACGTTATATAAAAAGGTATGCGCCAAACTTTTGCTGCAATTGAGGTCCCTCAGCCCCAAATTTATGATACCCAAGTCGTATAATGCGAGTTAGTTCATAATGACTGAAAATTTCAGCTTGTTTGTAAAAACGACGCAGGGAGACTTCATTGGGTCAGTGTTTCCTCTGCTATCGCCCTTGGTTCTTACATTCAAGCTGAAATTTCTAGTGAACGCTGAAGTCACATAGTTACTTTTAACTTTATGCTACAAAAAGCTGCACGTCAAACTGAATTTCACAACAGGTTAACAACCATTATTGCAAATTGCATTTATGGTACTTTATTTACATTATTTAAGATCTACTAGTCCAGTGAGAGCAAACGGACTAAACATCAAATGGGGCTGCAATTTTTTTATTCATGTGAATTGCTTCGTGTTACAAATTTAAATTAATGGTGCACCATGCCTAAGGCTTAATTAAAATTCTCTGTGGTCGAAGCTGAAGTTTGTACAGCTGTGCGCAAGTAGAATTGCCTGCCCAAGAACAGACTATTAAAAAAACCCTGCCTGCCATGCTGTTTCAGCGCCACGAACTTCTGACAGGCCAATTCGACGCCATTCGTTCTGTTGCGTGTCATTTTTGTCCCATTGCTGGTTCGTCCCCATTGTTTGTCGCCAGCTGTTTTGTCAGGGTGCCCTAATACTGTGGTCAGGAACGAATACTCCGTAATTCGCTGTTGCGTGACATGGGTTGCACAAAAATAATGCAATTCCACTCAACGTGAAATGTGTCAAGTGCGGAGCAGCGATTCACCAAAGGGACTGTGTCGCCCTCTCTTGACTACATTCCGTATCAGCCTGCGTTGATACCCATATAAGGTAAGCGAGGGCACCGCAGCCTCTGATTAATAAAAAAACACTGGATTGGGTTTTCGAAAATTTATGGTAATTAATGCCTTAATTCATATTTTTTTTTATTTTATATTATTGTGTACTTATTTGCGACCTCCAAGCAGAAGCCTCAGTAAATACTGCGCAGCCAAAGATCACCACTTTGCATATGAGGAACGTTAGTGTCACTAGATAAGGTTCAGAGTATCGGCACTCTTTTCTCCTATTGTTCTGTGCAGCAGCGGTGATCATTGGTCGGTTCCCATCACGTGACACTTGCTTACACTGCGACGGTTCATGGGTACCGCCGTGTTGTTGTTTATGCGTTTTCGGTCGGTCAACTGTGGTAGCCTCAGCTTCTCCTCCCTGCTCTGCGGCTGCGCGCGACTGGCGCCGTTTCGAACGCGAATCAAAGACAACGCGCTTCGCAGCATTTCAGCTTCAGAAGTGTCCGAAGACACCGTGTTTCGGCGTCTTCGGCAGTGTTGTTTACAAATGACCTCGTCAAAGTTAGCGGTGAGGCCGCAGAAGCGGCAATCGGGCAACACTGATAAACACCAAAATGGCCGCTGTTCCTAACTTGCGAACCTCAGTGATGGTACTCTGTATCTTATCTAGTGACACTAATGAACGCTTGCCTGTTTGGTGTAATGGGATTGACACTCGGCTTCACACTAAGAGGGACACAGATTCGGAACCGATTCAGGGAAGTGGGGGTCTATTCAAAGCCCCTGTTCAAGTGCCTGACGCCACGTGAGAACGGTGGCTAGATGCCGTGAACCCGGACGAGCTACGACAATAAACTGGCTCCCTAGAGTGCTCCGCACTTTAGTGGTCGGTTTATCAATTCACATGGCCGACGTACCCGTGCGTGCCATTACGGTATCCAGTACTATCATGTGTTTTAAGGTCGTGCTCACCCGAACAGTGACGCAGGGGAAGCTTCGGGTATTAAATTTGTTGTGGTACAAATCTGCTTAGTTCAAACACAAAGAAACGTGCGATCATTCCCAACGACACCTCTTTAAGTGCAGAGAACTTTAGGGGCTCGCTTTGTCGTCGTAGCTTGCTGGAACGGTCGATGTCAAACGGCTGCCGGAATCAGGCGGTGCCGCGAGATAACGAACCCAAGTAGAGCCCGGCGTTCCATCGTAGGGCGTCCCGCAGAGGCTTCGGAAACCAAGCATTTTAAATAGTCATAACCGTTCGGAACTCGTGAGACGCTGGCGCTTGTCATACTTCTCCCCGTTGTTTAGCGCAAAAAAAAAACTGCAGGTACATTTACGCAAAATAAATTTAATTAACCGCCAGCGCCCGTGTTCATCTAGTTCGGAACGCTCGTTGGGTTGGTTTTTGCGATTGTAAGCGAAAAAAAAAGTGGCAGTGCAACGCCGGCACGTGCGGAGGAAAAGCAAGCACAAAAAGAACAGAACTCCCGCTGGCGCTGTTCCAGGCATGGGGCGCGCGAGCACTGCGGAGGCGAGAAATTTGAATTTAACTGGGTGGCAGCAGTGAGCGGATAACGGCGCTACAGCCCATTATGGCGAATCACTGCCCTGCACTTCCGTCCGCTTTCACGTTGAGTGGAACGGCTTTACTTTTTCATAACTGTGGTGTTCACCCAGATATCGTTCGTTCTATTACCCAGGAGTTGCACGTAACTGCACAACAAAGTTTGGTTTTAGGTAGTGATAGCATCTACGCTCGGTTAGCTTCTAATAAAAAAAAATTTCCATATTCGCCACGCACATCCTGAGTTTATCTAGTCTCACTGATATCCACGGTAAAGTTGGGCGTTAGCGCTTGATCAGGGGGCACTCTAACAATACGTGTGACAAGAAAATACCGCATTAAATGGCTGGAAATAAGGGGTGAGTCATTATTTGAAAATTCAGAAGTCCCATGGTTGCTCCTACTACCTGCTGCCGTCATCAATAAAATTATTACCTGACCGCGGGGCAAGTGAGTCAACGCATGCAAGATGCGAGCGATTTATTTACATGGTTCTGCCGCAAAGCGATGCGATTAATTTACAACCGGCATTGATCAACCGAGTCACGAGTCCGTGCCATCCACTGTTTCGTCGGCGTCGGTGATGGGTCCCCTAGCCCTATTCGCCAGCATCCACTTACGCACTCCGGTAACAATATTATAATAACAGCAATAATAGCGAAGAAAAACTTCGGCGGGTTATTTTCCTATTTTTGAATGTTTCCCATGGTCGTGTTTCTTCAAAACAAACGGGCGCAAAAAGATTCTATTCCACTCACTTTTCAACGCCCATGGTACTCCTTGGCTGAAATCCTGGACGTAGCGCAGCGTGTCATGGCGGCACTCGGCAGTTATCGACAACTCGCTCGATTCCACGGCTTCTTGAATTCGGCTAAGTATAGGAGGTAGCTTGGTGGTTGACGCTCCGAGTACGATGAACGCCGTAATAGAGGCAACCCCACACACTGTTCTCAGCAAACAGGGCATGGTTGTGCTGAAGAGCCCTCCTCTGCAAGTTAGCCAGGGGTTAAGAACGTTAATTTGCTGTTCACGAAGGGTAGTGTCGAATGGTCTGGCCCGAGCCTCCGTGAAGAGTTATCAGTTCAAGCAGAACATCACGACTCGTTGGAGGTCTACATGTATCACGTGCTCTTTATTGCCACTTCAGCGCTAACCCCATCGACACAGCATCAAACACTGAAGATAATATATTGTGTATAAGTCGTGAAACGAAAGTATAAACAAAAAATTGGCTTCCCTTCGCTTTCCCGCTCACCTCTCACATTGTTCCTCTTGCGTCGCGCTCCTTGCAAGGTAAACACGCTAAAGGTTTGCTCAAGTCAATTTAAATTTACCCACGTTCCACTACTTTTAACCGGGTGCCTCAATGCCAGCGCTGCTGTACGGCGGAGACGCGCGTGAATAGAGGCGCCCTACTTCAACGTTTATAGAACCGCGTTGCCCCAGTCAACGTGCATTCCAAGCAGAACATGGAACCTATCTAGTGGAACCTTTCATAACTGTTGCCATTTGATTTCTTAAAATGCCGCCAGAAGGTATAGTGGTGCGGGCGACAGCAGGCGACGGCGGAGTGAATTTTTTTTCTGCAGTTGATGAAGTTATCTAATCTCGCACAAATCAAACATGTATGATTTTTTATAAAAGGAACGCTGTAAATATTACTTCTGTATTAATTTGTTGTCTTATATTTGCGTAATGTCTTGTTGTTCTTCAACAATGCTGACAAGTATGAACATTACACCGGACTTTGACGGGCACATTTAGCTCTGACTATATAAGACTATTGCGCAGGCCCTGTTTTACTATGGCCGGGTGGCTGAATCGAGTCACAGACAGACATACAGGCAGACTGAAATTTCTGTGTTTAAGTAGCCCAAGCAAGACTATCGTCTTTAATACGCCTGAAATCTTCCTCTACACCAACGTTCCTCTGCGGCAAGCGTGCGATTTTTTATTTGACATCTTTTTTAACGTTTCTATTTGTTTGGGTTTTTAAATGCAGAGCATTTCTTTAACTCACGATGTCACCCGGCGTTGTCGGCATGCCTCGACGTCCGCAACAGCCGTTCCAGGTGCGCCCTCTCCCCCACTTCTCATCTCCCGCATCACGCTACCCTCCTCGCTCTCAACAGCAGGTCCGCACCCCTCCCCCTACACTATATAAAAAAATAATACTTACAGGCGCCTGGTTACGATCCCACGACCCTGCGGGCGGAACGCAAGGTACCTGGTGCTCTTCCCACTGCGCCACAAAACCGACACAGAATGAAAGGCTACGAACGCGCCTTATATCCTTGACTCATTCAAACTACGTCAAGAAGCTGCTGATACAACGCATTCACTACCACCAACTCCCCAAACACTAAACGTTAACGCAATACACCCACCCCCTATGCGACGCATTTACTCGAGTCCCCCTCGCGGGGAGATGGGCCCTTTTTTTACTCTGCTTGATTTCAGTTTTCCTCGAGTGCAGCTTCAGAATGGTTCCGAGAGAACTTGCGAATGAAGTTCCATTAGTCACGTATCATCACTCCTTTCTTGTGAAACGAGCACATATCTATGCTCTAATCGGGAAAGTTTATGCATTCCAACTCAGTAAAATAAGAACTGTGTACCATAATATTTTGTTGTTAGGCCAATTTAATAATTACTCTATATTTTACCGCTACACAAGCAGAAAAAAGCGAGCAGAAGGGAATAATTTCTTCATTGTGGAATGTTGATCAGCGTAAAACTTTTCAAACAAAAACAAAACGAAGTAGGTTTAGAAAGCGTACACCTGGGCCGATGGGTAAACTGCCTTCGGCTTCTTATGCAGCTGCCTATATGTGCTGAAAGGAGCAGATGCATGACATTCTGGATTGAAGGCACGGGGACGAGTCACCCAACTATGCGTTTCTTATTACCGCTCTCCTTATGCTGCAAGCATCCTTGCCGAATAAACTCAATCAATCAATAACTGATGCTTGGTATTGGCAGTGGCATTTCCAAGAGGCAGCTGTATAACATACTACCGGCCTATTTCTGACCGTCCCATCTGAGCACCTTAAGTGGCATGTTGCCTCGTAAACGAAGCTTACCGCGTCTGTCCCGTCTGTGGCATGGCCTACAGCTGCAGGGCATGGGGACTCTGTGTAAAACTGAGTGGAAGAAGTATATCCCAGAAACACCATAAAACCACACGCTAGGTAAAACACCTTACAGGCTGGACTTCTTTTGAAGTATTGCATGCGTTTGCAAGTAAAACAATTTAGAAAATTGACAGCCATAGGTTACCTTATTCAGTGGTTACTGGTCGAGAATTTTGAGATGTAGACAATACCTTCGCATCTGCTGGGCTGTGCACTAGTAACATTTCGGAAAAATTAATACATTTCTCAGTAACCTCTAGACGGTATCACTGCAATAATAAGTCATGGTGTAAAGCTAAACCACAAACATTTAGCTTCATCACAAGCACGCACTGAATGCACCGAAGAGAATGCAATGACACTGATTTTTATATATTTGCTAAATTTTCTCGAAATATTCTGTACCATTAAGCGCCTTTTAAAATTATTTGGAATATATGCTTTACAATTTTGCGTTGCTGTCCTCCTCAGAAAATATGGGCCGCATCATGTAAATATAGCCGTCTCAAGTACGAATGAGGGTGCTAGTGTTAAAAGACAAGAAAAATATTACGCTGAGTGCCATACAAAACTAAACTAACATTATAAAAGCATTCGGCAGAATTGCCGTACTCAAAGACACCTTGCAGATAAATGTACAAGTTTGTTTTCTAAGATTGATTTGGTGTTTTATAGTGCTCCTAGTGCTTGTCCGGCAGCAAGCATGCGCTATTCACTGAGAAATTAAGCAATTTAAGTTAAATTTTGTTTCTCCCAGGAAATCGTGTGTTTCGTGACGTATGCCATGACGTGACAGGGAAAGGTCTTCAAGCGAAATTTAAGTGCGCCGTTCGGTCTGCAGCAGAATGCGGACTCTTCTTTACCGTCAGTTCTCCTAGATGGCGGCACCATTCTGCTCCGCAGCACTTTCCGCCTTTGCTCTGTTTTTAAACGTATTTGCACCTGGCTTGTTTTTGTTACGGTAGATAGTTATCGTTTCGTTAAACATGGGGTATGTCCGACAAACAGGGTCACGTAAGACAATGTCGCTTACGCCAATTGGTCAGTGTCATGTGAGAAAACCTTAAAGCGCCGCACTGCTGTGCAGCTATCCTAAGCATAGTGCGCGCAGTACTAACAGCAGTACGCACTGGTACTTCTATGTTTACATGTAATTTCGTAGCTTCCATTGTTTACCCCACCATTCTTACTGCTATAAAATGAATATGCATATTACTTAGCGGAAATAGCTCGTTCTGCGAGCATATAAGCCCTGCCTAACAACTTTCGTTTGCTTTTGCCGGCCTCAGTCAATCGCACGGCTGTGCATATGACGTGATGTGTTCTAGCGTTGGAAATGGGCTTGTGCGTTGCATGGCCATTCTCCTGTTTTCCTAATAATATAGCTTGTTTCAGCAAAGTTTGCGTTCAAAGTTGTGTCAGTATGATTATAACGAGGCACTCTTTCGAATGAACCAACTTGTGTTTTGTCTGCATGACCCCTTTAAAGGAATACTGACCCGAAGTTTCGAAGCTGGAATAACTATGTTCAAATGCTTCCTTCGTGTATGGAGATTTCTCCCAGCAAATTTCAACAGTAACTGTTCAATACAAGATATTTTAATTCAATTTTACTCTTTGCACACACGAGAAAGCTCGCAACGGATACCCTTTTGCAATCGGCATCAGCATGACGCCATCTGCTCCTCCTGGCGCCAGACTGCTTACGTGAGGACTCCCGTGACGTGGCCAACGCGCTGGCTGCTGCTTGCGAGCGCTGTTCCACCGTGTGTATCACGTCACGGTTTTGGGGCTGACATCCTGCTGCCCGGCGCGGGGAGATGTTGGAAACCACGGAAGGTCTCCGCGGCCGCGAGCGCTCCCTCGAGCGCGTCGACACCCGCAGTGGTGCGACGAGCACGGCAATGTCACGACCGCCCTCCTGTCATGGCGGCCGCCGCGGTGTTCGTTTAGTCTAAACCGAAACTGGCACGAATAAACCAGGCTGTAAATAATAATTTACGCTGCTATCGACCGTCTAATGTGCCATTCTATGATTAACGGGCAGGTAGGCACCCACAGCAGCGAAAAACATTTCACACAAAAATTTCGTGTCAGTACTCCTTTAACACGAGTCTGAGAGGTAAACTCATCAGAAACATCAACAATGAACAACGTTCTACAAAAGGAAAGGCGGAACAATGCGGACAAAAGAAATTACACCATCTTCCCGTACGGGAACCCTGAGTAGTATGCGAAGCAGCCATGGGGTCGACTGAAGTTCCCATTAGTTTTCAGTTCGTCGTTTCCGTTGACGTTCAGCTGCGCGTGCCTTCGTTGTATCAGTAGCTTCTAGGCGTAGTTTGAATGAGTGAAGGACATAAGACGCGTTCGTAGCACATGTTCCTGTCTCGGTTTGTAGCGCAGTGGGAAGAGCGCCACGTACCTCCCGTTGCGGCCAGGGAGTCGTGGGATCGAAACCGGGCGCCGCCTATAGTGGACTGCGCTGACGTCAGCCCAAACGCTGACGGGGCTGAAGAGACGCGCATGCGCAGTAGAGTGTGGACGGCAGACAACGACAACGAGGGAGGGAGGGACACAGCCCCGATCATGAGGTGCTTCGCATCTAAGAATAGCACCCATCACAACTACTTTATTCATTGCATGAAGCCCCACAGTTTCTAGAACTGGCACCGTGACCCTAGCGCTGAAAGTATGCGATGAAAGAGAACAAGATAACTGTAAGTGACAGGGGCTGGGAAGAAATAAGCACACCGAAGCGTTCAGGTAGCAGAGTTCACCCCAATTCCGCAACTTTGTGCATTCTTACACCTCCCGCAGGAGTTGTCGAATGTGCGTCTTCGTGGTGGATAAGTACTCTTCTAAAAAGTCAACAAACGCGAAGAGGTGGTCCGCCTAGTCCCACGATGGGGTCAACATGTGCTGAAACAACTGCTTAATGGTCTAGCCTAGCCTAGTCAAGGGCCTAGCGAATCGGGGGATGAACAACCACGTGCTTTGAATTCGAAGACGAGTATATAGTATCATAGATACTCCAAATCGCAGTGGAAAGCGCAGAAAAAGTAGTTGCAGTCAACTGACGTCCACGGCTGAGTTATTACCAGGTATTACTTACAAATTCCTAAACGTCAATTTCTCTTCATGCATTTGTGGTGATATTTGCGATACTCGTAAAATAATATTCTAACCTCATTTTCTAATCAAACATCACGCGCAGTCACTGTAGGCAAACACAAGTCATTAAAGAAATTTTCATGTGGAAATATATTCGTGATTTACCTGTAGAATCAGTGAAGCTCAATTTGTGTGCCCAGTAAAACTTCTGCGTGTTGTAGTGCAACGTTCCAGCTTGCAGTTCAATCTTACAGCTAACTGTTTTTGGTTACAGTGACGCCCTCTTCGTGACCTCTTTTGTGGCAGACCGGAAAGTCGACAAATGACGCCTGTTGTAACGCAGGACGCAACAGCCCCTGTGCTGAGGGTGAATACCTCCACACTGAAATATCCCACATAGCGCCATCCACAGACGGTTGGCAGATGGCGGCATGAGGCACAGGGCTTTTGGGGGCAGCGTTCACTGTAGGAAAGTGCCACAGCAGGTGTTTAACTGTCTTCAAAAAAGAGCAGAAGCAGCCCGAATGTTCACTAAATGCAGGCCAGGTATGCTACGTGCGTGAGTAGCTCTCATGTCAAAATCCCCGCTCTGGATTGGCCTACTTTTGCACAGCCGCGGTTCGCTACCCACCTGTCGTCTGTTTACACAGCGTAATGTTAGAGCAATTTCTACCGCCTACACGTGACCCCAGCACGTTCTTCTCGTAGCTTATTTGCGCTGCCATGCCGTAGTCGCACGTTCACAGAATCTATGGAGTGTTGCCAAAGTGGCTTGGCCCACTTTTGCATGCCGCTCGCGACCTGTTCGTGCAGGTGGCCGGATTTCCTTTGTCACAGCGTAAAGTCCAGTTGGAACGAAATTTCACACATGACCCGCTTACATCATTTTCATTGATTGCTTCTGCTGACATGCCGGAATCGAGTGTTGACTGAAGAGTACGCGGTGTTGCCAGATGAACTCTGCTGTGCACAATTTTTAGAGTACAGTAGAACGCCGTTATAGCGAAGTACTATCGAGGCAGTAAACTAGTTCGTTACAAGGCATTCAAAGCTGAATCCCCCTTTCTCTCTTAAAGTAGAATCACGTCGTATATCTTTCTTAGAATTACAGCCACACACAAGGCATATTGCCTGGATTTTCCTCATTTCCGATAAAATAAATGTAAAAGAAAAGACAGAATTTGCTCATGGAAAAATATTGTGAACACCCTTACAGTCGGCTGGCAGACCCGAAAAGCACAATAGCAGTATCAATATGCAATTGTGGTAATTTAAATTGAGTGAATATTATTTTCTTTTTCTATTTCTCAAGGTGCCGAAAAAGATCGCTTCAATAAAAACGCTTCGTTTAGCGCTAGACAAGCGCTGTCCGACGTAGTCATAGGTCCTAACATCACAACGGTTCCTTAAATTGATTAAGCGTGCCGATATAAGTATGATTAATCAAAACACAGCCTTCTTGAGTCAATGGCCTAATACTTCAGGGTTTTTTCCTTGTGGTGTGAACTGCTTCTACTCTTCCCACTTTCCGCTGTCAGCCTCTGTTACCCAAAGAAAAAGATATTACGGAAGTCGGTGATGCATTTGGTTAAAACTCTGACACCTGTTCGGAAGATGGCAACTTAAAGCACAAAAGTAAACGTTCGTTCTTTACTTTCCCTGAAGCGCCAGGAAGGCTCCTAAAGCACATCTGTGCTTTCAGAGTTAGAATTGAGAAGGTTGAAAAAATGAAAAGAAGAAATATAGACATCATGATACGTTTCACCGCATGAATTACCTGCAAACCAGGTTCGGATTACGCCAAGCACACTGAATACTTCAATACTCAGTAGCCCGAGTCTATTCTTATTCCATCTTTTTCCGAGCGTTTACATTCCTATAGATGCAACAAGGAGAGCTCGACCGGCGTTTTCTAGTTTTCCTAAGCCATTTTTTTAAAACGAAAGTGTTTTATTCCGGGATTCACGAAGATTTCGCTTACGTCATATCCGTCACGGAAATGACGCCAGTACAACGAACAAGCAGCCTGTAAAGGGTGCACCCCTGCACACAGAGTCTTCTTGCGGGGAAGCAACCTTTAGTACTAAAGAGTACGTTATACTTCGGGTTGTTTGTTTTCCGGTTTTATATTTTAACGCGAAAGTGTTTTATGCCGGGATACACCAAGATTTTACTGACGTCATATCCGTTACTGAAATTTCGCCAGTACACCTTTGCTGAAGCGGCCCGCCAGCAGGACATTGCTCGCCAAGCACACCCACAAGACAGCCGTCGACCCGCAAATCATGCTCAGTTGCAGATTTGGCTGCACATTTCCATTTCGTGTTGTGCGGATTCCTATGACCGAGGAATCAAGCACAGTTTTTGTCTACGCCTCACTAACCGCACGGCAACGAATGGGAAGTTTCGGAATTCATGCACGCTGCGTCATCGTTTTCTATCCGAGGCCGGCGCACGTTCCGTCATCGATTCAAAACGGCGAACAACGGCTCATATATATACGGCGACCTTGTAAAGCTCATTGCAACGCACAACTGAAGCGCCGACATAAAAAAGGGTTGGAAGCATCTGTCCCAAGGACCTCTTCCGCTCGTACTCTCCTGTACCCATGCGGCATTCTTTTCTGGGAACATTTTTTCTAAATTTGTATGTAAACTATCGATATAAGTAGGTGCGATGCAGCGTTATGATAATGGTGGTTCCACTTCGTAACAAGAAAATATGTACACACAAACCCACAAAATGGCAGCATCTTCACTCCGTGGATGATGGAGAGGGTGCGGAGTACGGGGACTCGAAATGACTAACAAGTTGCGCCCGAGTGACATCCGATTTCCGCCCCGACCGTCATTCGATTTGAGCCGTGAGTTGCACTTTGATTAATATTCCCTAAATGAAACTGCAACTCATGGCTCAAATCGAATTTAACTTGATTTTCGCGTGATGGTGGTGTGCGCTCCGATGGACGCGGACGGACATTGGGAGGTCATAAGGTATTTCGCACCGTTACAGGAAAGGGAGTAAGCCGTTTGACTCTGGGGTACTAACTCACGGTCGTTGCCCAATGGGTACGACGACTGACACTAACTCTGTCTGGTCTACCAGACACAGGTTCGAGTCCTGCCGGTGCCTGTGTGATTTTTTGCGATTGTAAATGCTACGCGGACGGACATTGTGCGGTCCTAAGGTGCTCCGCACTAAAAAGAAAAGCTGCAAGTACAAAGAGGAGAACAGTGCAACACAGGCGAAACGCATGCTTCACGCAATACAGATCAGTGCGAAACACAAAGATGAAATAACCAGAGAAATTATTGACGCT
Organism: Haemaphysalis longicornis; assembly: GCA_013339765.2. Lineage (NCBI taxonomy): Eukaryota > Metazoa > Arthropoda > Arachnida > Ixodida > Ixodidae > Haemaphysalis > Haemaphysalis longicornis. Next base: position 57,222,878 of record CM023458.1, read on the forward strand.
GCAGACATAGAGCGCCCAAAAGAAAACTGTGTGAGTGTACCCTGGTTGTCCCTCTCCCGAAAAGAAATTAATTTTCTGGCCCACAGATAGTTCAGCACCTGTTTGTGGCATATGGCGTTGGTGCAGTGTGACGATTGCCTGGGTCATCGCCAGCATTCATGTTATTTCTGCTTTCTCGTATTTTTTACTGTCAGCGTACATATGTGACATGCTGAAAAATAAATTTCAGTTGTAAGTCAGCGCTCGTGGTTGTCACTTTCTTCATGTGTTTCGTATGCGTTGCGCTGTTCCCCTCTTTGTAATTATGCACCAACTCGCCCACGCCTTCACCATTGGTGCAACTACAATAAACCCCCGGTCTAAGGTTTTCGCATATATTGATAGCAGCACCAACGTCAGCGTTCCGGCGAAGTTTCTTGAGCGGTGAAGGAAAAATAAAAGCAGGAGTGTTTTAAGCTGGGCTAGTTGGTACTGTCCAACTGCGGATAACAGCGCGAAAACTAAACGACAACACGCAAAGGGAGACACGACAACACAAACCGGCGCTGACTTTCAACTGACTTTATTCGAAAAAAAAACACAATTATACACATATGTCGCATCCTCACGGTCGACGGTAGCATCGCTGGTCGACGGATTGTGTCAGCCAGCCTTCTGTTCTTCTGCATGAAAAGGAGATTTCTTATCTGGGCATAGGTTGAAATGTAATTTTTATATTCCGTACCGCCGATGTCAGCAGCTAGGGTGTTTCTTTCTCCCTCTTTTCTTTTCGCGCATGCTCCATGAGGATGCGACGTATGTATATAATTGTGGGGTTTTTTTTCGAATGAAGTCAGTTGAAAGTGAGAGCTTGTTTGTGTCTCTCTCTTTTCGTGTTTTCGTTCAGTTTTCTTGCTGTTACCCGCCATGGAAAATAAAAGATACATTGCTCATCCTCTGCAATGTGTCTTGAAGCAGTTGTTTTTCTACACACGTACTATTACGAGCTATGAAACGAGAACGTCGAACTCGCGAAGAAACCCTCGACCCAGTGTGAGTGATACGCAGCGGCGCCGTCGGAACAAAGTGGAAGGGGGATGCTGTTCTAACAACCGTTCCCATTCCGCCGTTCGTCTTATCAGCTATCGGACGATATCATATTATCGGCGAAATGACGTACGCTGCTGCTTCGTAGAAATACCAGCGTGGTGGGAGTGCCAACAGTTATTTGGAAGAGCGCCCTCCTTTCCCTCTTTGGTTTTCACAGCGCCATCCGCGTATCGCTCCTAGTCTGTTTCAAGGCTGTTTGCCACGCGTTCTTTTTCCTTTCATTTGCTCATAACAGTACATGGCCCCTCGACCTATGTGTGCAATGACGCAGGTATTTCCACCGTACGAAGTGTTCGACTCTTCGTTTATGAAATCTTCTGCCTGGCATTCCGAGCAACGCTAGGGAATTCACTTTTCCTTAGAGGAGCGCTATATTGTAACACGGGCGCTGCAGTGTTTTCACGGACTGATGCTGATCCCTAGCCCGTATACTCTTGTTGGGCTGGAATGGAGTTATTTCATAATGAAACATTTAGCCTCACTCATCGTTAGTTTACTGAAATTACTCTTTTGTGAAGGGCTATTTTAGGTGTGTGCGGCAGGTGTTTTAAAGAAACACCAAATACAGGTTTAGTTCATCGGAAAAACCACTTTGTCCCTGACACAACGATACCAATTTTGTCGCAAACTTCAAACAAATAATGATCATAAGAAAGGGGCCCTGCAACATTCTTTACAACTTTTTTTTAAGTCTTAAATGCTTGCAGAACTAGTCACCCAACCGACCCAGTACTTAGATAAGGGGGTCGCAAAGTACCTCAGCCCGAAATTACTGCTCTATGCTCATCAGATAACTTCGAAACTCGCTCAAAAGAGTTTTCTCTCTTTCCCGGTCTTGACGTTCTTCGACGGCCAGAATTACGGCACTGAGGCCATGCAGCGGCTGTTAGCCGGTTTTCCGTCAGTTGCAGCAAAGAACGCTTTTCGATAGCAACCTCAAAAATAAAGCCACAAAAACAAAGCAGAAATGGAAGGCGTATCTGGTGCGACAAGCAAATTGCGCAGTGCCGCTCCGTGCTGGCGATAACTGTAGCTTTCGCTGTGCTTCCAGAGGCGAAGGAAAGAGTGAAACCGTTGATCTAAAGTGCTGCAGGGTCTTTTTAAAGCCATCGCGCTTTTGTATGAGAATGAGCTCGGCTTTGTCTTTTTTTTTTTTTGTTTGCTGCCTTCGGTGTTCGTTCCAAGTTACGTGTAGAAATTATTTACTCCGCTTAGTCCCTTTTAGGGCGTCATATTACGGTTACAACGCAACGTAGCATACGCGTAACAAGGGCAGTAACTAAAGCTTAATGTGGGGGCGTTGGTGCATGACCCTCTATGGTACCTACGGCAGGGTAAAACGATGGAAGAAGGAACACGTACAACACAATGCCGGCCGCGTGTTGCTGTATGTGTTCCTTCTTCTATTGTCTTCGTTTTCTCCCGCCGTAGTTACCATCATATTAGACGCGATCAACGCTGCCGTTTGAAGTTAACCAATGCACCCCTTCAGAATTGCGATTCTTTCACCTGAAACTCTCTTGTCTTTGTTTCCGTAAAAGCATCAATTCTGAGGTGGTGTCTTGAAGGTGCGACAAAAAGTTTCCTCAACAGTTAAAGCCGTTAAGCCTGCATCAGGCAAGCAACGGACATACTCAAGGAACTGAGGACTTGCGAAATCCACCGAACGAGCACCTGAACACCAAGACGCAACGTCGTCCAGTACTCGAAAAGAGTCCGTTCGAAAGGAGGACTCAAGATGAGCACATGCGAATGCATTAACTTTCCGTTACCTCTGCAATAGCTTGTTCAATTAATATTGAACGGATTGCTCCAATATCCTGCCTTTATCCGGGCGATGGCGTCACATTTCTTCTGAGTAGCGATGGCCAGCACAGCGCAGAAGGGCACAAACGTTCCGGCGGAAGTGCCGGTGCACTCAGTGGATGCCAGCCTCTTAGGAAAAGCGGGAGGGCTGACTAAGCGGGAAAAAGATCTCCTCGAAGGAAGCAGCTTGCTTGCTAAAGTGGAATGTGGAGTGTGTGAAGAAGAAAAATCGAAGGACAGAGCCGAGCTGTTGCAGCAAGAACCGGCTCTTCAGTGGCTTTAGTTTCGTGCCAGCATTGCGGGGTGAAGCAAGGCGCTCAAAGAGCAGAGGATAAAGCCTGCCTGAGAAGGCTGCGTGTTTTGATTTTTAGCTGGTTTGCGTCAGATTAACTCGGTCGGCGTAGAAAATCTGGGTTTTGATTTTTAGCGATCTCCTCTTTCTTGATCTGTGTCGGTTCAGGAGATTCCGCTTTGTACGTGCCTATTGAGTGTGTTGTAACCTGGAGTATTAACGTTGTTTTGGTTGTGTTTGTATTTGATCGATGTTGGTGTACTGGCTGAATGACTGTGACCTTCACTGAGTTCGGGTGGATTGATGTGTAGAATTTCTCGGGTTTTGCAGAAGTGTACATTTCACAGCATGCTTCTCTCGGTGCTGTGAGTTGAAGGTTTCATAAGAAATAAAATTCTATTCAACGAATCAGTTTCGGTGCATTTTGCCACGAAATGTACCCTTTTGTTAAAAAACCAACCCAGAAAGTGCTGAGGACACCTTTTTTTTTTTTCCTCACACAACCTATCGAGTTCGTATAGAAACGGCACAACCTTATCTGTGCGGCATCTTTGTCATCTCAGACGCATGGCCTGATAAAGAAAGCATTAGGAGAGGTTGCTGGGCGTTCAACACTGAGCTAGTAAAGGCCGATGAGTTCCAGAGAATAGTTCATCGATATTTCAATGCTTTTTGGATAGGATAGACAAGAGAAATACTTGGGAATGTGAAATACGGGATGCCGCAAGTTCTCGTACATAACGAGAACTAGCCCAGTCATTCCCCAGTCACAAGAAGATTACTCGCAAGAAGGAATAAGGAGTTCAAAGTATAGTCTGAAGCCACCGATATGACAACGAACAGGTCAAAAAGGCGCAGAACAAACTCACTTTTACTCGCTATGCGCAGGTTGCATAGGACGAACGGGGAAATAAAGAAAAATTCGGCGACCTTTGCAATTGAGATGCGAAGACTGAGAAAACAGCGGAGCTGGTGACCTTCACTATCTTTAACTTGGTTTTTCTTAGGTCTGCCCCTTTCTTAACAGAAAGATGGTTAGAAAGCGAAGCTTTCTTCCCGTAAACTTAGTTAAATCAAAGTCCCCAATTTTAACTCCTAAAGTCAAAAATCCAAACTGCCAAACTCCCAAGCGAAATTCTAAAGCCAACGCCCATGCTAGGAACCCAAAGAAAGTGCTGTGCGCCCCGAATGCGATGATGGAGCAATCTAATAGACGCCGGTTCCATAACCCAAGGGATCAAGGTTCAATTCTAACCATTAGAAACACTACTTTTTCTTGAGGCGCGCTCTCCCGACACTTGCTCGTGGGCTATTCGTCTACTCGCCCCTTTCCCTCGTACTTCTTGGCCTAGAATTTTTCCCCTCTCTAATTCGCCGAGCGCAATTGCCTGTTAACGATCAAACGCGGATAGAAGAGAACTTATACAGCTTTGCAGTTAAAAGGGAGAAGTGTCCCAAGAGACGGTTTTGGGGCTTGCGGTGTTTGACACTAGGTTGTCTGACAGGATTTGGAGGCCTAAATAGGAGGGCAAGTAGCTCTGAAGTACTCGTCCCCATGCACCGCTTTTTGTTTCTTTTTGCAGCGGAGCTTTTAAAGGAGAACTGGCTGTTTTTCTGCCTCCGTAGGACTAAAAAATCCCCTACCTTCTCACTTATTGCATTCCCCTTGACCCGCACCTGCAACGTCCCCTTCTACTAAGCCTACCACGGTCTCACGCAACTCTTTGCCGTCTCTGGCTGTGGCATTCACAAATGCTGACTCATACTTAATAGGAACAGCAGCAAGTGAGAAGTGCGAAACGTGCGGCACGCCGGAGACGATACGCCACGTTTTATGCGAGTGCCCGCGCTACTCACCTGAAAGAAAGAAGCTGTCGTCAGCACTGAGGAACCTGGACTCTCGGCGGCCATTTTCGGAGGTGAAGATTCTGTGTCACTGGCCTTCTCTGTCATCCGGTCAGAAGGCGACTAAGGAACTCTTACGCTTTCTACGGGCGACGAACTTAAACATCAGACTATAGACTGAAAGACTCCAGTGACAATCACTAAACTTGAATGTTTAGTGTTTCAGCACTCAGCATGCCTGTCTGCTCTTAACTTTTCTTCGTTCTTTGCTTTCTCTTGTTTGCCTATTTTCCCTTTCCCACGTGCTGGATTGCAAACTAGGCTCTAGCCAGGTTAACTTTCCTGCCTTCCTTCTACACCTTCCCTTCCTTCCTTTCCTTCTCCCATCGGCCACCTGTTCTCGTATGGCGCTTAATATTGTAATACAAGGGCGTATATTTCCCTTAGAAAAACGTTTCTTTTTTTTCAGAAATGCATTTATGTATAGTAGGGAATCCGAATTTATAAATATCGGCGTGAGCTCAGTCTTTGTAAGTTGGCTTTGCCACATTACGTGTTGCACAGTGAAGACTACACACAATGGCGCTGAACGCTTCTCGGCGACGGCTCGGTTTCAGCGACAGTTTATGGACAACCAATAACCCACAAGCAGTTTCGCTGGACATACACCTTCACATACAGTGAAAGCCCCCCGGCCCCCCGTTATTCGAGCCCCGTTAATATGGAAAATCGTTAATTCGACCTGCGCTCGTGGTCCCTACAATTGTATACAGGAGTATAGGCTAGGTGGCGTAAGCTGCTGCCCGGTACAAAAGGTTATACCACTACCATCCATCCATCCATCCATCTAAGATGAAAACCAGGTTGGTGGCGGCTGCAGAGGTCGAAGCCTGTGTACTTTCTTGCCTTTGTCGCCTTTGTGCAGTGGTGTCGCAGATATTATACCTATTTTCAGCAAGTTTTGTTTGGCGCGTACCGTCGTGTTGAGAGGAAGAAATAATTTAGGACGCGATAGGCTCCGACAACGACGGTTCGTCGGAAGGTGACGATTGTGACCAGCTGCCCCAACCACAGATACGCGCGGTAAAAGAAGCCGTAGAAGCCTTGTCCGTGCTGCATGGAGGACTTTTGTGAGCAAACTCCTCATAGTGCTTGTGCCACGGAGCATCTGGCAGTTATTAGGGGTATTGTCGATGCTCAAATTCGCCCCCCCCCCCCCAAAAAAAAAAAAGAATACGAAGATTGCAAACTTATTTGGCAAAGGAAGGTACGTAATGCTGGGGAAAATTTCGCGTTTGTGTTGTTCATTTGAAATTTCGACAATCAGATAATTCGACAATTTTTCGTGGTCCCACCAGTGTCGAATTAACGAACCTAATCGAATTAATCACAAAAGCTGTAGTGAAATAACACTGAATTATTGTTCACCCTATTCTTTTCCCCAGTTCCCATTGCCAATCAGTACAAGATGGCCGGTAACGCCGCCCGGGTGCATAGCCAGATTGTCGAGGAAATACAATGCCATCTAGTTAAAGTATTTATTATTTAAACCAAGTGTGCGTCAAGCTTCATATATGTTCGCTATAACGACATGGCTGTATCTCCTATTGATAACTCTGCTGTCTACAATGTCCAAGTTACCAGCCTTTTAAAGCGCTTGAAATGAAAGAACACTCCACTTACATTGTCACTGAAGCTGCATACTACCTCGAGGTTGAGGTTATTGATGCGCGGTCTCCAAAATTTCGGCTAAAACTTTTCAAAACTGGCCTTCCAACACGAGCTTCATGCAGGCATTGACGACGACATCTGTTGGTTCTTCGCTCGATCGCGGAAAACGGCGTTCCGTTCCAGCCGCCGAAGTTGGCGCTCTTCGAACATGGAAGTTGACAGCTGCGCATATTTAAGAAGGCAGAGAGGGAGAGAAGTCGAGAAGTTAAGGAAAGAAAAAAAACGACGTTGCGGGGAAGCCATCCCCAATAAACCTTTTTTTTTCTTTCCCATACTGACATGTCTTCGCCCATTATTTATATCAATCAATAATTCCTTGAGTCGCCCAAGCATTAATTTTATTTCCTTCGCTGGAAATAGCGACGGCCGCATTAGTTCTTGCAGGAGGAAGCCGATATCGGGAGTTCTGGATACGTTCCAACGTGTTTCCCTCTGAAGAGATATTGACCTAATAAACAAATCAAGACAGAGTTTTAAAGATGATAGTCTATCTTGGGCTACTTGAACGGGAAACCTTCGGCCTATGGTCTGTCTGTCTGTCTGTCTGTCTGGTCTGTCTGTCTGTCTGTCTGTCTGTCTGTCTGTCTGTCTGTCTGTCTGTCTGTCTGTCTGTCTGCCCGTCCGTCTGTCTGTGACTCGATTCAGCCAGCCGGCCCAAAGCAACACGGAGCTGCGGAATAGTCTTATATACTCACAGCCAAATCTAGACATCTAAGTCGGGTGTAAATGTTCATACTTGTCAACAATGTTGAACAAGAACAAGACATTACGCAAATATAGGGCAGAAAATCAGTACATAAGTGATATTTAATTTTCACGAGTGTTTCATGAAAATCAGTACCTGAGTGTTTAACCTTTATTTGAATGACAGGGTGAATATTAGTGACACAGCTACATTGGTTATTTATGCAGACGACACTAGTGTGTTTTTTTTCTGGCGATAATATTGATGAACTTATATGTACATGCAGTCTCGCGATGGAGGCGCTGCACAAATGGTCTGATGCCAACTACATGCGAATAAACGAAACAAAAACAACAGCAGTTATATTCCGCCCTAAAAACAAACCCGACCCCTCTCATTCTACTATTAAATTAAATTTGCGAAATTTACAGTTTGTGGATAGTTTTAAATGTCTAGGTGTCGTGTTTTCTGCAAACATGTCGTGGGATAATCATGAATACCATGTTATAAATAAGTTGGCTAGAATCACTGGTGTTATCGGTCGATTAAGGTATATTCTCCCGAAATCTGTGAAATTGCTTCTGTACAATTCTCTTTTTTATTTTAACTTACATTATTGTCAACTTGTTTGGGGTACTGCAAAGTATTCCTCTTTACATAAAGTTTATTTACTTCAAAAAAATTTCTTCGTCACGTCTATAACAAAGGTTGCAGGGAGCCAACAAGGGACCTCTTTCTTAAAAGTGGTGTTATCAAAATCTTCAACTTGTACAATTACCGTTTGAGTATCCGATTCAAAATAGCCGATTCAAGCAACTTTTAGTACTAAAGAGTACGTCATACTTAGGGTTGTTCGTTTGGGGGTTTTATATTTTAACACGAAAGTGTTTTATGCCGGGATACACGAAGATTTCACTGCCGTCATATCCGTCACAGAAATGACACAAGTACGCCTTTGCCGAAGCGACCCGCCAGCAGGACGTCACTCGCCCAGCACACCCACAAGGCAGCCGCCGACCCGCAAATCATGCTCAGCTGCAGATTTCGCTGCACAATCCACTTTCGTGTTTTACCGATTCCTATGGCAGAGGAATCAGCCACAGTTTTTTGACAGGACGCCAATCGTCCCACTAAGCAAGCAGTTGCTTTAAAAAAATGCAATACTAACAGGGCCCGACAACAACGACGCGAACGTCGACGGCGTGACGATAACGATGTAGCGTCCGGAGAGCGTGCTCGTGAGACGGCACGTAAGCGACAAGCAAGAACTGACGATGCATATCGTGAGTCGGAGAATGCCGTAAACCGTCTGCGGCTCCAATGTGCCAACTTGGAAGAGTTCAAGACCGCGTACGTCAGGTTCCAAAGAGCCCTTCTCAATCGGCATTTTGGCTTGAACGGCAACGTGCGCGACACACTGTGGTTCGAAAACGACATGACCGCAGGCAGAAAAGTCCGATACACAATTGCCAGGGAGTGTGCTTCCGAACATTTCGCAACCCAGCGCTCCCACGTGAGACGTGTAATGTCACTTCGCACTATATTCTATTGAGTGACTGCTAAGCAGAGCCCGTGGATCTTCGCCGGTAGCCTTGACGTAGAATTCCCAGGCACTGGCGCTGACGGCCTGTGATCGAGCTCTAGCCAGTCTTTCTATGTTTGGCATTTTAAATTGTAAAAACGTTTTGTGAGACCGATTCTTCGCGTTGCTTTTGTTAATAATGGTGGTTTGGAATCCTTTAGGTTAGTTTAGTTTCGAGGCGTCGCCAATGAACGCCCTGAAGTAATGTACTGCAATCCACGAAGTGACATTACTAATGTCACGTGGGAAGCGCTGGTAGGCGACGCGTTTGGAAATACGCTTCCGTGGAAGCACCGCATTTAGACTACTCCAGCCTCTTCCTAATGTACACAGCTCTATTGGACAATCCTCTTCACAGACTAGAATGACTGCCGATTTTTTTTAACACGAAAGTGTTTTATTCCCGGATACACAAAGATATCACTGACATCATATCCGTCACGGAAATGACGCCAGTACTACGAAGCACGCGGGCTGTAAAGGGTGCACCCCTGCACACAGGATCTTCTTGCGGGGAAGCGACCTTTAGTACTAAAGAGTACGTTAAACTTAGGGTTGTTCGTTTGCGGGTTTTGTATTTTAAGACGAAAGTGTTTTATGCCGGGATACACGAAGATTTCACTGGCGTCATATCCGTCACAGAAATGACGCCAGTACGCCTTTGCCGAAGCGACCCGCCAGCAGGAATGTCGCTCGCCAAGCACACCCACAAGACAGCCGGCCGACCCGCAAATCATGCTCAGCTTCATAGCCCGCTGCACATTTCACCTTCGGGTTTTACTGATTCCTACGACAGAGGAATCAACCACAGTTTTTTTAACTTCAATGCTTCTTTTGCGCGATGTGGAATTGTGCTGGATAAGTTCAGTATACTGTGGATAATTTTAATAACTTTCCTTGCGAGCTTCCGGTATATCGTTTATTGTTAACTACTTTGCAACCACGAGAGGAAATTGACTCTAAGACTAATTCCGCTAGAAGTGTTGCAGAGAAAAATCCTGCAGCAACGTTAAGCAGCGCCAGCAGCAACGTTAAACATATGGCATGCGAAAATCTTAAGGCGGAAGAATATAATAAACGGTGATCGGACAAACAAGGTTTCAATGAAGCGCGTTTAGACTGACTAAGGAGGTTGTCTGCGTGTTATCAGATTCATGCTTTTGTGAAACTTATCTCTAGTAGTACCTTCAATAACTTTTTCGACACATGTTTAAGAAGCCACACAAAGGTTTTATAGATATAAATATCTCTAGAGCTTCATATCTTCTTTTGAAAGCAAGCCGGGTGAACACATACCATATTCTCAAAAGAAAACAAAACTTCGTGAAATTGACAGTGTAAAAGAAACAGTTGAACATAAGGCAGCCTTAACTTTTAGCGACAAAAAAAATGGAGCTGGAAACATTTGGAAGGCCTGCAACCATTACGATGTTTTTCCGGCCGTGTGAATGACGAAAAGGAACAAAGACCAACAAAGCTTACTCCTGCTGGTGAAGCAAACACTAAACGTTACGTCCCTATTAGGTTACAGAGAAATTTCTGTCGACGTCGTTAGCGCTACCTTTCAGTTTCGTTATTTCGCGGGAACGCGCGTGACCGTCAAAAATGTTTACAATGTCGAGGATGCTCAGTGTGCGATTTCAAAACACCAGCCGCTCCTCAAACCTGCTTGTTTACGACAGGGCACCACAACACCACCTCCAGATCACGCCAAGCGACCCAGCTTGTGCTGGTGTGCATTCGCCTTGGTATACCCGCCTCCCAACGAGGCCCCAAACACTTTTAAAGAGTTTGCCATCGTTAAAGGAGCGTTCAGGGGGAAAAAACGCTTTTACAGTTCCGTTCTCTTGCGGCCCATTTTCCCATTTTACTCAACAGCCGCTTTGCTTTATACATGGAGGATAATGGTCCTGGGTGGTATGAAAAAGTAGATGCCCTCTCTTTGATTTTATATGCATTGGTCTCCTACGGGCCGCTTAGGCTAAACAACCAGCAGATGCGCCTGAAGTAAAAATATAGCGGGACATAACCATTCACACCGTCTGAGCTTTGACGTTGCGTTTCCTTGCTCGTTTCGCTCTCATCGAGGTGTGTACAGATGAAGGGACATGAAAATTTCCTACGGGACAATGAGCCGTACGATGTGTACGCAGGTTCCCACAAGCACAAACACGAGTGCTGGAGGAGTCAGTCCTGCTTGTTCACGCACTTGGGCTTATGACTTCAAAAAAACAAAGCCAAGCACGTGAGGGCAGCAAAATGCAGTGGACAAGGTGTCAAAAACAGCCACTCTTCAGCGATGCCACATAGTGTAAAATAAATGCGGAAATGTGATTCCCACGCCGTAAACCGATCCAGAAATTGCCACGACGACGTCGTTGCGTTAACAGTGTATTGAAAACACGGTATTAATTATTTTAACGGAAATTAATAAACGCGGAAACAGGCCACAGCGCAAATTGGGGTACACCCGGATACACCATATATACTGTTCCTCAGTGTGCTGCTCAACGGGAGTAAGTAGTGGGTCAGGCAGCATTGATTCTATTCCGAATCCATGCTTTTACTCCCATTTTCTTCTAAGCTACTTAAGAACGAGATTATCGGCGCTTTGAAATGTAAGTGGCAAGCAGGCCATACCCCGGTTAGCCAAGGGAAGGTCATGTCGATGACGAAGGCTATACGTCATGACGGACGCATATGCGCGTAATGTTTTGCAGCGAAGCTGTGCACGGCTAAAATGGCAGTATTTCTTGTGTCTGTGAACAAAAGCCCGCTCCTTGCTCATTCGTACACCCACTCAGGCAAGAAATCCTTTGGGGAAGTTGGCCTAGAAACAATAAAGGCTTCACGCATAATGGTAGGAATGCCGTCGTTCTTTAGAGTAACCCCTACCTAACAGCAGCGTGCGCGGGGCATTCCATTTGTTTGTGGCGAACCTACGGCAGGCCAGGTACATTTAGGACTACCGAAGAGCAGCGCGACTACGAAGAGTGACGAAGGAACGAAGTGTAGTCTACCGGATACTGTGTGAAAAGCGACCCGAGAGTCAAGAAAAATATGTGTCACACTCCGAATATGGTAGTTGGTGAATGAAATGCAGATGTCTACAAGCCAGACAAGAAGTGGCGGATGTCTTGTGTTTGCTTGTCGGTTGCAATAACGTGAGCGGGGAAATGTACTATGAGTGCATGAGAAAGAGAGTGTTGGGTCACGTGACCGCAGGTGGGGCCATGTGTAGGATTGGTTGGTTCTTGTGGCCAATCAATGGTTCATATTAATTATTTTGGAAGGTGTTTTCGCTCTTTATTTTTATTGCTACACTTCCTTTATGTATATATGTTTACATATTTGCTGGGTTGCTGCCATTTCATTATGAATCTGCCTCACTTCTACGCCTGTACCATCGACCATCACCTGCTGCGGAATTTTTGTACTTGCTCCCCCTTTATGTAATACCCCGCAAGGGGCCCTTAAGGGTATAATAAATGATGATGATGATGATGATGAGCCAGTTTGAACTGCAGTATAATGATTCACGTCAATAAACCACTGCACATAGGTCATATATAGACCATACTTTCTTGAGACATTTCTCTTAAATTGTAATACCGCTGTCTCCAAATCAAACTACAACTCGTTCATCCAGCTTATGTTGGAAGAGTTTGGACTTCAGTACTATAAAGATTCACAACTACTGACCACTGTACATAGATGAGACCCTTAGGCTTAATTTTTTCCCCGAAAATGAGGAGTGTTTCTACTGTATGGAAATGGATGTCCTGCGAAGCTGTAGCACATCACGCCAAGTTATGCAATAATACATCGTATAATTTTTCAAGGAAAGCTTGAAATAACTGACTTGGACTGCGATGTGTGCATGCTAAATGCCAATGTAAAGACCACCTTAAGGAGCTCTGGTGATGATGATGCTGATGATGATCATGATGACGTGAATTCACGTTCGCAGGTCACGGGTGTTTCGTTCAACCAGCGAGCAGGCGGTTATGTGGCCACGCGCGGTCGTGAGCAAAAGAAATTAAAAAATAACAAAAAGATAAAATAAAAGAAGTTAAAATAAATAGAAGCAACATTAAAATAAATTTAAAATAAAATAAAATTAAAATTCTATTTGAGTACCTAAAAATCGTGTTATATAAATATAAGAAACATTAAACATAGATGTACTTAGAAGGTGTGTTAAGTGAAGCTCAGCCTAGTTGTTGTGCTTCGCGTGTTTACCATCAAGCTTCGAGTGTTTTATGTTTTCGTCTTCGAAAACGGACGTTTGATATTATCGTTTGGTAATAGTAGTGACAGTAGCTTTGCGATTTTAATGATATACAGCAATCAACCACTGTACATCGGTCATACAAATATCGGCTCAACTTTCCTGAAACATTTCTCTGGGATTGCAATACTCCTGTCTCAAAATCAGACAAGTGGTTCACCCAGCTGATGTTGGAAGAGTTTCGACGTCAGTACTATTAATATTACAGCCTTAGAAATATTCTTGTCCACAATCTGATCTATGCACAGTCGTTGTTATGCAACGACTGTGATTGGTGAGGCACTTCCAACCGAAGTATTACAGCCCCAATTGAGTGTATCATTTCTTATGTGACTTTTCAAATGTCCGTGCTGAAGTTTCTAACGATTATCGCAGTGGTAAAGTAATCACTGCTAACCCACGCAAAATGCGCGGTCATGATTTTCTCATTATCACACTCTCACACGTGTGTGTTCCCGGAGGCACATTCTGATAAAAAAAATTTAAATTTTGCAGAAATAACCACGCTCGTTGTCTATGATCGTGTGTAAAGGCTCATGACGTTGCCTGCAAGGAAGCTCTCCATACTTGTCGTGCCGTTACTTCTCATAACCCTTCCTCGTTTCGAAACCGTGACGCTCGGCGCATGCACGGCGTCGTTTCATCTCGTGGATCTTAACTTCTGTGGGTGGCATTGCAAATGTGAGGGACCACCTCATCTAAAAATATCGGGTTTTTAAACTCTTTATTACGCAATTATTGATACTCGCACGACTTCACCCCCACACAAAAATTTGGTCTTCGACTTGGGGAGAATGAGGAGTCCGTACTGCCGCTTCTCCGTGCAACATGACAAAAATATAGACACTTATTTTATTACGAAGCCAGAAGGCGTATCCGCATGGAGGTAGATAAAAATTATCCGCTTTATTGGAAATAAAACCCGTTTTACCAGCTCGCCAAGACTTTGGCCTCTATGGTCCCATAGAGCGAACTTTCTATTGACATTGTATTAAATAAAAGAGTTCCTAGAAAAAAAAACATCAACTGTTTTTCTCGTTATGCAGATTCAGCGACTCGTGCAGCTTAGCCGTGCCCGTCTGTATTTCTGAACGCGTTCCTTGGCGCCAGGAGGAGGAGGAGGAATAAACGTGAATCTAAAGTTGTCAGCCCTGGGGAAGAGTCCTCATTCCAGAACCCCTTGAGTCCGTCCGGCTTCTTGGGCTCGCTGCACCAGCCAAAGCTGGCCGTCAGGGTCCGAGATGGACAGTGCTCTCTCCCAGTGCTCAAGGGGGGAGAAAGGCAGGGAGGGGGTAGGGGGGTTCTTATCAGAGCCCCACATGATATGGTAGAGGGTGCTCAGAGCCCCGCAGAAGCGGCATTGCAAGGAGTACAGGGTGGGGGCCAGAATGTGCGCTCTAGTGGGGTGTGGAAATGTGTTTGTTTGAATGCCTCGGAGGTGGCTCTCATGTTCTTTGGTGAGGCTTTTGTGCGCAGGAGGATATAGCATTCGTTCCAGACGGCAATTCTGAGTGATTTCGTGGAACAATTCAGAGGGGAGACCTGCCACTGCTCGCCGAACTCCTGGCTTGCCCGGTGGGTCAACTCTCGGGCACGCTGATGGGCAGCTTCGTTGCCAGACACGGCGGAGTGGGCTGGAGCCCAAATAATCCTTACAGGATGTCGAGGAGGATGCTCGAGTAGAATTTTTCGGGCAGGTCGGGATATGCAACCGCTGGAGAAGGTTCTACAGGCTTGTTGGCTGTCTGTGATTATCATTTCTGCCGAAATTTGTGCAATCGCTAGAGAGATGGTCGCTTCCTCCGCTTGCAGAGAGTGGATGGTGTAGGGATGGATGCGCATGTAACGAGGTTTTCGTTAGTAGGAACCACAGCGGTCACAGCTCTTCGCCCGGGATATGAAGCGGCGTCTGTATAGACTGTGGTAGAACCAGTGCCTGTCGCATTGTGACAGCGTTGTGCGATGCATCGAGGATTTAATTATGAATCGCTCGCTCACCGGAAGACGAAAGCCGATGCGTCGCTTCGGTAGTCCCTCGCTGCTTGATTTTGTCCTCGCGGCCGTAATGCGGGCTCACAGCCGCGGGCGGAGGCACGGAAGACACCTCTATGAGGTGGGATTAGCGCAGCAGGCAGCTACATAGCTTACCACAGTTCAGGGGTGTACTTGCGACATAACGGAGGCAGCGTGATGCCTGAAGCGACGTTGTCCAGAGCGTTCCTGTCTGTGGTGTCTGACGATAATAATCCACCATTGTTTTGAATCTGCCGCTTTTCCCTCCACGCCAGCTTAAAAGTTCTTTTCTGCGTGCTGTTGAAGGCCTTCGATATTCCAGCAAAGCGGCATCGAAAAGGGTGCATTCGAAAGCACATGTTAGTGTGTCTCTAGTAAGAGAACCTTGTGCCGCAGGAGTTTCATGTATTTTTAATGTCTGAGAAATAAAGTCACGGGGATTTGAAGCACGAGGCGATCTATACCACGAGGCGTTGGAAAACCAACGGCCCGGTGTGTCTGCTATCAATTAGCAGGCCGTCAACATCGAAGTTGCACACAGTTCGGAACATTACTCTGACCTCCGAGCTATAGCGTTCCATCACTTAGATATGTATTTTAGTGTGCAATTTATCCGTAGACACCGCTTTGAATACAGTAGTAGTAGTGTGCATTGTTGGATGAGGCGGACTTAGCCTTGCATAACTGCCGGCAATTGCTCGCCTAATCGTCCCCAATATTATATCAGATACACGCAATGTCACCACACTTCACTTAGTCCTATTATAAACAGAGACACACAATGTCACCACACCTCACTTAGTCCTTTGCGGACTAAGTGAGGTGTGGTGACGCAGAAGACATTATCTTTCCCTGGGAAAAATAATGCTTTCCCTAGGAAAATAATGTCCTCCGTTGTTTAATAGACTCTCAGGTGTATACTGAAGTGTCCCTGTATGTTCGCCGCTGTGCGACACGGATCGGCCATGTCTGCATTTTCCCCACCCTTTCTTCGTTGTATTTTCCTCGTAACCACTAATCCCTTATCACTGGTTCCCCAATTAAAAGTGAGGCTGCACCCTTGAACAGCATGTGAACAGTTTCACCAGTGATATTCCCACTGAATACCGTGAAAGATGGACGGAACGACAGACAGACCGAACAACAGACAGAAATAATAAGAAATAAATCATTTGTTACCTGTTTGTCACCTAATCGCTACAACTATAGCGGTGGATAAGTGTAGACACTGCCAAGTCTGTTGCGTACAGCGTCCCGCACAACTGTCCTATAAACCCCTCTATAACATCCTGCACCTCGGCAGCACACATCCCCACATAATTATGCCCAAAGGGCAGTTGACGCATCCTGTGCGGGCCATCGGGCCGAGACATCGTCGCCGCCTACGTACATCTGCAACCAGAAGTTGAAGACAACTTTCTGTGAGCGCACGGATGGTGATGTCATTCCATCAATAATAAATCTGGCATACAGCCGGAATATCACTGTGCCTCCCCGTTTATTATATGCCTATTTATTCATTGTGAGTGTTCACCAACAGCTCTCATCTTTCTAGGGCGATGCTCTGGGTACGAGGTATATAGGCATACAAACGGCGAGCACACAATGACTGGCAATATATAAGAAATGGGTAAAAATAAAGGTAGAGTGTGAACAAAGAAGGAAAAAAAGTTTAGGCAGCTTCGCTCGAGCGGCGCGAAGACTGGAAAAATAGAGAAGCTAGTGGTCCCACCTTGCTTATTCGTGTTTCGGCAATGTTTATGCGTGGTTATACTTGGGGACTCGGCCAAGTTTAATGAGTGGTTATGCCTCTAGACTCGGTCAAGTTTTTCTGGCAGTAGGTGTCCACCGTTAAAAAGCAATGAACACGGAATCAATAGTACAGTAGGTGCGATGTACACGAGCTCGCATACTCGCTCACGTTCGCCAGCCGTTCACGGGCGCGATATTAGGGAGTGGACCGGAAGTCGTAAGGCAATCCGTTTCTTGAGTAGCGGTTCTACGGCTATCACGCCGCGCTTCGTATTATTTGGGGGTGACGCTGTTCTGTCGTGCCAACCGTCCTTCGTTGGATAACCGGCTGTTGCACCTTTACACCTCCCACAGATTTGGAATTTGCCTCTGAACTTTCTCGATGACTGGCAGGCCCGGACAGTGTTGCCCGCAGGCGTTCATATCTCTCCCAAAGTGAACCACGTTGGCACGCGCTAGAACCTGCGGCCACCGGGTTCGCAAACTCAGCGTACTTCAGACGGGAACGAGAAAAGCACGCGAGAGAACACGTCATGAGCGCTAGGCAGAGGGTTCTCGAGCCCAGCCACGGCCGGACTCGACGTCATACACTACGTCTACTGCATAACACTGCCGCTAGCTGTTGCCCGCGCTACCTGGCGACATTTAAAAAAAACGGCAACAGCAACGAAAGGTTCCACTAGATAGGCTCAATGTTCCGCTTGGAACGCTCGTGAAGTAGGGCAACGTGGTTCTATAAACGTAGTAGGCTGCCTCGATACACCCGCGTCTCCACCGTAAGGTAGCGCTGGCATCGAGGCACCCGGGCTGGAGCAGTAGAACGCGGTAAATTTAAACTGACTTGAGCAATCCTCTACCGCGTTATTTTGGGAGGAACGAGACGGGAGAGGAAAAGCATGAGAGGTGAGTGGGAAAGAGTAGAGAGGCATTTACTTGCTAGTGGCGCCAGTAGATTATCGTCTTTCGTCGACATTTGCAACGAAAGGAGTAGATACGCGGCCAATTTTTGTTTGTTTTGGGACAACTTTACGCTCGGATGCTACGACGACCCTAACCATTTAACACCGTGGTGGAGGTGGGGTTCAGGTTTGGTCTCGGTTACAGAGCGCGCATACCCAGATTTATTGGCTTTTAAACATCTTCGCCGTACATTTCCCCCTCACTAGCGGAATGAAGCAATTATGTTTTTAGTATCTTTCTGTACATAGATACTGAGATTACCGAAGGTTTTAAGAATAGCACCAATGAACTTCCTATGCCGTCATGCGTGGCGAGAGGCTTGGTAGGCATCTCGCACTGCTATTTGAAAAAGCCAAGCCGTGCGATACGGCAGGGTGGCAGTGTATTGCGTGAAATAAACGAGGTATGTGTTAAAACATCGGCACAGGCTGTTTTAACTGAACGGTCGGTGCTCCCCTCTATTAGGACACACGAAACAGTTATTCATTACAGAAAGGCAGACTTTACTACCCGGAGCCGCATAAAACCCTCAACAAGCAGCAGGCCACAGCTTGGAGACGGATTCAAACCGGGACGTACGCAAACCCAGTCTTACATAGCTATTTATTACGCCCAGGCATACAAGACGACAAGTGGCAAACACTGCAAGCAGAGAGCGGATTTAGAACACATCATCTGGTCCTGCTCCAAAATAGATAAAACTGATCAGAGAACACTCATTATAAACACACCCGAGCAGTGAAAGGCAGCGTTGCCCAGCTCGGAAGCTGACATCCAGCTACAAGTAGTCCGGATGGCCGAAGCCGCCGCCAGGTACCAAGGACTCCTGGCTGATGGGTGAGGGGGAATGGGCGGGGACTCCCACCTCTCCTACTCCCAACCCCTTACCGAGGTTAGGAAGTAAAAGTCCTCTCATCTCTCTCTCTCCTCTCTCTCTCCTCTCTCTCTCTCGTCTCTTCTCTCTCTCTCTCTCTCTCTCCTCTCATCTCTCTCTCTCTCTCTCTCTCTCCCACATTTTGCTTCCCTCATTGGTGCCGCGATACGGAACAAGTTAGAAAGCAAGCAGTGGTTCTCCGGTTTTCGAGAAGAGGGCATCTGTGATGAGTTAGGGGAAAGCGGTGTTGTGTGCGTCAGAAGGAGTCGACGACAAAGAAGTTTCTTGAGAAGATTAGATAGCAGAACGAAGACAATTACCCTCTGGGTATGTGCCGGCTAGGTGTCGCCTCAAGGGAACTGGCAAAATAGCCGAAACATTAAAGTGACGTCGGAAGTAGAGGAAGAGGAGATCGTGGAAAGTGAGGAAGCAGGCGTGGATTCCGAGCAATATCTCTTCGTGGACTACTTTGGATCACGCGACAAGTAGTGACCATGTTCCTATTTTATTTGAGATAGTGTGCCCTTCTAGGTCCCCTCGTGCTCGTATGATTCGGCATACAAATTTACACCGTATGCAAAACGAAGTAAAAATAGCACTTCAATCTATTCCATCCTGTAACGAGGAACGCAGGGCAGTTCAAGTTACTTCGATCATTTCGGATGCTGTTAGGTCTTCCCAATTCATTATCTCTTCTCAAAAAGATCGCAATAGCCCGTGGTGGAATGAAGATTGCGCACTGGCGTATAATCAAAGGCAGGCGGCTTGGAAAGTACTGCTAAGAAACCAATGCCCGTATAATTGGACCAATTACAAATTTGCGGTCGCCATATTCAAACTGACAGTGTCTAAAGCGAAAGAAACTCATAACACCCAGAAGAGTTTGCCGCTCTCTCAAAGCCAAAGAATAGGCGATTGCTATACCAGTTTCTTCGCTCGAGAAAGGTGGTACAAGAGCTCCACAATGAAAATTCAGTGGTTCATTCAACACAGGAGTCTATTGAAGCTCTCGAACAAATTGCACAAGAACTTAAATCCCGCTTTTCTTCTGTGTTCTCCGCTCCTTTTGTTCAGTCAACTTTCTATTGTTGGTTTCAACCTAGTGAAAATGTCGGAATTGGCTGACGTTGTTTCACAGCTGTCTGAGGCTGCTCCGGGCCAGATGGCATTACTGTGCCAATGTTACAGTTTTTATTTGAGGAAACCCCTGAGGATTTACTCAACATAGTAAACACGTCGCTGAAACATAGCTGGATACCTCCAGAATGGAAACTCTCTAAGATAGTGTCATTGCTAAAAAACGAAGGATTAGGTTACGTCCCAGATAACATCAGGCCGATTACCTTAACTAGCAACTTGGTAAAGCTCATCGAGAGGATATTGCATGGTCGCCTTATGCGATTTCTTGAAAGCAATAAGATTTTAAGCCCCGCTCAAATTGGCTTCAGACCCGGGAATTCCATTTTGAAGGCTCATATTGACATTGAGAGCCGCGTTAAACTAGCCCGTAGCCGAAAACACGTAAGCGCACTTGTTACTCTTGATATAACAAATGCCTATGACAGCGTAGAGTATACTACCTTAATGTCACATCTTGAGAGTAGCGAAATCCCTCTATACATCGAATCGTGGATTGGTGCGTTTTTAACTGGAAGGACATTCTTCTGTTCGAAAGATGGCATATCATCTTCGCAATATCAGCAGTTTCGAGGGGTTCCTGAGGGGTCAGTCCTTTCTCCGGTTCTTTTTAATATTCTTCTCAGATGAGTTCCTATAATGGATGGCATATCAACGTACGTTTATGCCGATGATATTGCTTTTTACTCATCGGGCAGAGACATTCATGACTTGTGCCAAAGACTACAAAACTATCTGGCCACCCTAGATAATTGGCTTAACAGGCTACATTTGTAACTTAATGTAGGAAAATGTGCGGTATTAGTATTTCCGGTTACCATCCCCATATCTTTATGCCTATTGTACCGACAGCAATCCATCCGTCAAGTTACGGAATTAAATATCTCGGTTTAATCTATGATGACAAGCTTACATGGTGTCCTCATATTAAACATATTGCTACTAAAGGAGAAAGAGCTGCAGGCGTGCTCCGCAGCCTATGTAGCCACAAATTCGGGTTGCGTAGAGATACACTGTTAATGATATATCGCAGTTATGTCCGCCAGGTATTAGAGTTCGGCTGCGTCCTATTTTCTGGTTGTGCGGCGTACAAATTAAATCCCCTATTTTATCGTCGAGAGAATGGCTTTGTGACTATGCTTGGGATTGCCAAAATATGTCGCTAACCCTATTTTACACCTTGAGGCACGATTTCCTCCACTGAAGTTTAGATTCCAATTATTGACCGTACTAACCTTTGTCAAATTGTTTGAACCCCCCCTGCATGACGCACAATTCATTTTCCGTCTGAGGCCTGATCTTTTTCAAGGCATTCAGTGGACGCGGTTCCAGAGACCCCAGATGGATCTAGTACAGTCATGGCTTCAGCCACTTCACGCAGACCTTTTCCGGCTCCCCTCTACTTGTATTAGTGTGTCATCTGTTGAAATAAACTTTGATAATATCTTCCCCTCGAATGCAAAGATGTTGTCGGCCCGAATTCTAAATGGATTGCTGGAGGATCATTTGTCAACCCTTCATTCCCATATCGTCATTCCTACCGATGCCTCACAAGTTGATGAGAAAGCTGGAGTCGGGATATACTCCCAGTACCTCGATTTGTCCTTTTCGATCAGGTTACCTGCTTACACACCTATTTTCCAGGCGGAATTATTGGCAATAATTTTGGCTCTTCAAAAACTTCAGCATAATTTTCTGATGTAGTTATACTTTCTGACTCCCTCTCTGTGTGTTCCACATTAACATTCGAAAAAGATTCTCCAATTATCCGCACATTCCGATCATTTGTTCCGCATCAGCTTTGTGAGGTTCGGCTAGTGTGGGTTCCAGGACATGCAGGAATTTCATACAATGAAGTGGCTGATCAATTAGCCAGCATGCCTCCTGGTGGCCCTGTGGTCGTGCAATGTCCAAATGACAGTTTTCTATTGGGGGCGAGGTTTTAAACGTGTACAGCTACTCCAGGCTTAAAGCAAGACGCCCTTCTATCTACCAGAGATTATAGCCACCTTCGTCATGCATGGAAGCCGATGTTTTGTGAAACAAGATATGCGAGTAGCAATAACTAAACTTCGGTGGCAAAATTCCCCCACTAAACCTTTTTATCTTTATAAATCTCGTCTGTCTCCATCTCCGCAATGTCCTTTCTGCGACCGAACTGGAACAATATAGAACATTTCCTATGTTAATTGCCAGCAGCTTCTCCCCAATGCGACGCACGCATCTGGGTCACCTTTAGACGCCTTCACCTTCCGCGGTCTGTTCCGGGGTCCTGTCCCTAGGCGCTTCCGCCCTAGGAGTCTGCCACAGGGATGTTGTGTCTGCCCTCCATTCTTATGTTGCGGCGACAGGCCGGTTTTCCTGCTAGCCAGCTAAACATTCAAACATAGCTCGTTTTTCTTCCTGAATCTATTTTCATATTATACGTATTTAAAAAATTCTGTTGAGTATTTCCTTTTCTAAATTTTGGGATCTAAAATAATAAAGGTCACATCCTCATTAGGCTCAAAACTTCTTGGCCAATCCCCCGCGTGGGCATGTGCCATGGTGGGAGGCAACCAACCAACCAACCATTCCGAGCAGCAAGGCTTTTCAGGGCTAACTGCAAGACGCGGTAGACGTGGTCTCCCGAGGCCGTCGTCAGGACGCCCAGAAACCCAGCAAGGCTGCAGTGCCAGCCGTGCCTTGCCTTCGTCGACCGCGCATTGAATCGCCGGCATCGCCCGAGTGACCTGGCGTTCTCCGCGCCGATCTACCGACAGCCGCCGATAACCGAGACTGGCCAACGCTTCAGCATTGAGTACGCCCTATCACGTGAGGCATTTGATCTATCACGGGTGTGTCTTTAAACGGAACTGATAACTGTTGGACTGTTGTTATTTCGTTTACGGCACTTACAGAACTTGGTGTCTTTAGGATTGGCTTTAGTGTCGCCGTATATTTGTAACTCTAGCGTGTACGACTCATTAACTTGCCTCGTCTCGATGAATGTCCGACTTTATCTTATACGCCCGTCCTAAGTGCCTGTCTTGTTTTTGTGACGTGAATCTCGAGGTCTAGCCACCAATACCATGACAGCATCGCTTCATTTGCTCGTATTTTTAAACTCAAAAGTTGAATACTGTTATTCGTGCTTTGGCCTTGACTATTGGCCCAAAAAGTAGAAAGAAAAGTGTTTGCGGTCCCTTGACAGTTTGCGTTTGAATAGAAGTTCAGTATGTAAGCTACAGCGTCCTTCTGAGGCGAACAAGAGGGGTGATTGCAACTTCCCCTATTCCTCATTCAATGCCAGACTCCCAAATTGAGTCACAGAACACTCACGTGCATCTGACAAGACGCTGACAAAAAACTTGCCGAAGGGGTTACTTAAGACTGCAGACTGTTCTCAGTTTTCAAGAAAGCACGCGAGCAATTTAAAGCGAGGGGAGTATACAGCAACGTATTCGTTCCCTGAAGGTAGGCTATCACTCACACACATTGCAAAATCACGGTTAGTAGGTTACGTCCTACTATTTAAGGTTTAATTTATCCCTGCGTGTATATATAAATATATTTTGTGTGTACATGGCGTTCATCTGCAGTCAATTTTTTTTTTGTTGAATGAAATAAGAAATACGGATGACCAATCGCGGCCGGTGCTTTTAGTGTGCTTGTACTTCTATGGCAACGATTTGAAAGAATAACTGGGAAGTATGAACGTAAGCCTCGTACGCCTGTACCAACAATGATGGAGTTAGCGTTTAGCCACAATAATTTTTTAAGTGAGAAGGTAGAGGCAACTAAAAAAAAACCTCAACTGGGGATGACATCGGCAATGGTACTTTGACGAGTAGAGTGGCAGTGGTCAGCATTGCCCTTTGCTCCCCCCCCCCCACCCAACCGTGAAACACCGGATGGGTGTCGGGCCCCCCTTAGTTTACGCCTACGATGCGTCCAGTAAGTAGCACGCGCATCAGAAATAAAACAGACTGCTAGCACACCCATTCGCTCCAACACGTTCCATAGCGCGTTTATCTGTTTATCGGAATGATTCAACACACATTTATCGGGAGGAGAGGAGAGAGAGAGAGAGAGAGAGAGAGATGAGAGGGGAGGGAGGGAGGAGGGGAGGGAGGGAGGAGAGGGAGGGAGGAGGAGAGGAGGAGAGGGAGGGGAGGGAGGGCAGGATATCAAGTCCCCTTGACATGGCCCGAGGCCCTGACCAAGAGTCGGAAATGGGATAAGCAATAAGGAGTGGGGAGAACACGGAAAGAAAGGCAGCTAAATTCACTCCTCAATGCCAGCTTCTCTGACGAAGTCCAGCAGCATCAAGCAGGTGATTCCTATGAGGTTGGGCCCCAAGTGGGTGGACCCAAAATTCGTCCTCTGCCGGTCGTCGCGAGCCAAGTGTCTTCAGGCAGCGTTCTCTAGAAACACCGAGTGCCAAACACTCCCACAGCAGGTATCGCGCACTGCACAGGGCCCCGGTACCACATTTCTGGCAGTTGGGAGTGTTGTACCGGTTGCCCCTCCCGAAGACGTAGTGAGTCGTACTAGGCGCAAGGACCGCGCCCGTTCTTATAGTCTGTATTCAATAGCGAGGCACGCATGCAGGCAACCATGTGAGTGCGCCGTCACTGGTTACGTCGGGCTCCGCGGGATGGCGGTACTTGTTCGTGCTAAGCGCATGATATGGGTTGGACATTCCGAGCTCTCTTGCCCGCCGAACGCAAAGTACTGCCTCGACTCCAGTGTGAGTGCGAATAATAACATCTCTGTTGAAACCACCGTTGAGAATCGGGTTGAAACGGAGCAGACGACGCACGCCGGTGTTATTTTTTTTTTTCTTCGGCGTGCGGCCGCAGTAGCACAAGCCGCGCCATGTTCGTGGCGCTTCGGACATGTCCGTGGCCATTTCCAGTGTTGCGAAGCGAAAAAAATTGACAGCTAAACTTTTCAATGAATACCACGTATACGTCGGTCGCTACAGCATCACCGACGGCAGACTCGTGGGCGAACATAGCCGAAAGAAATGTTCTCAGATATTCTTACGCACCCCCTTCAAAACTGTTTTCTTAACTTGTTTTGACCTCCCAGGCGCTGAAGGCAGGCTCAGCGTGATTTATTTTCTTGTGAAATTTGATTTTCTCGTGACAAGTTATGCCTTTTGCAGTTTGTTTTACATTTTGAGGACGCCTAAAACATTTAAAGACATGTTAAAACAACTTATGTTCCCGTCTGTCGTTTCAACCCTTGCCCTTGTACCCTGAATCTGTTCCCGAAGTCACTGACATTTATTTTATTAATTATATTTCTCGGCCGCTTTATTGCAAAGAAGGTCCAAGGTATAACCAGTATAACGCCGATGGATTTCAGACTTTAGTGTTGCTTTTCTAACATCCACATCATGTTGACACCTGGTCATACAACGAGGCGGCCGCGCCAAGCTTCGTCCGAGCCCTCTCTCCTAAGCAACTCTCAGAAGCTAACGACCTGAGTGCTTTTCCACCCATACCCCCACTCTAAGCTGACATATCCTAGCTCATTTTCGTTGACAACGCCAGCACTTCTCGCCAGCCCATCCGAAGCTTCACCAGACAGAAGAATTCAACTTTCGGCGGCTCCAGACTAACACCCCCATCCAGCTCCCGTCCCCCGACCAGCTCCTGGTGGTTGAGAGAGCGATTGTAGTCAAGACAGCGAATGAATACCCGTGACGAGGCACCACTCCCGAAAGAACATCATTGCTCTCAATAAAGTCTCTCTCTCTCTCTCTCTCTCTCTCTCTCTCTCTCTCTCTCTCTCTCTCTCTCTCTCTCTCTCTCTCTCTCTCTCTCTCTCTCTCTCTCTCTCTCTCTCTCTCTCTCTCTCTCTCTCTCTCTCTCTCTCTCTACGGAAACCCGTCTTCATGCTATCTACCCCTGTACTCTCCCAACCGCAAACGCTGCCCATCTTTGTGTACCCTACACCACATGGTATGGGAGTGACACCTCTCATACCATGGGGGCGTCCCATACCATCAGAATGTGTGTGTGTATGGGGGGGTACGTCGAGGACCCCCCCATGTGTGTGGGATCCGCCATTTTGTTTACGTCATTTAGTTTGTCAAACATGATTTCGTTACTATTCGACCCGCCGCGGTGGCTCAGTGGCTAAGGCGTTGCGCTGCTGAGCACGAGGTCGCGGGTTCGATTCCCGGTCGCGGCGGCCGCTTTTCTGATGGAGGCGAAAAGCAAAAACGCCCGTGTGTACGAGATTTCGGCGCACGTTAAAGATCCCCAGGGTGGTCAAAATTAATCCGGAGCCCTCCACTACGGCGCGCCTCATCGCCTGCGTTGCGTCGGCGCGTTAAACCCTACAATCAAATCAAAAATCGTTACTATTCATCACATTAGATTAACCTATTTCACTGCTCAGGCATCCATTTAGCTAGTTTTTGCGCTACTCAGCATTTTACATCACTGCTGGCGTGACTAGCAAATTTTTAATGCATTTTTAGGCAGGAAATAAAAAGCCCTTTATTTATTTCGTTGGATAATGTCAATTCGATTAGGCAGGCCTGAGAACAAAATTGGCCGCGTATCTTCTTGCTTCATTGCAGTCTTATGCCACCCCCGCCACGTAACTCCTCCTCCACTCCACACCACTCCTCCCCCTCACGCTCTCTGTGTCCCATCTCGATCCTCTCGCGATAAATTGAACGGTGGTTTGTTCAATGCAATTCAATTTTCCCTCCTTCGCATGGCTGTCGCGTCATCTGTTGGCACAGCGCACATTTTTTCCTGTATCTTTTGTTTTTGCTCTGCCTGCAACAGCACGAGCGACAGCTCTATTTTAGATGCGACTGCATCTCATTCACTCGCCTTGTCCCTGCATCCGGCGTCGGGCGTTGTGTCGGCGTCCGCCTCTCCCCCATTCTCCTCGCCGCGTGAGCTGCGCTCTCCGCCGCTCACTCCCTCTCCTCTCTGATAGCGAACTCTCTCTCGCAGGGGCATTGGATTCGATTCGATTGGACTGGCTTGGCTTGACTTGGATTGGATTGGATTAGTGATTAAAGTGGATTGTGTTGCGTCATAGCCGCGGCAGACGCACTGGCGCCGGCGCGTCCCCTCACCGTTATGCGCGCTTATAAAACGGTACCTGCGCCGCTCCGCTCCATCGTTCCAGCGCCGTTCCTCCGCTGTCCAACGCTGCAACGTGAACCCCCTATGCGTCGCATCTACACAGGGGTTCCGCGAGGGGCGGTGGGAGATTTTGATTTTTATGCTTGATTTTATCTTGCACGTGCTGGAGGCTTTCCGGACCATTTTTAACGCGTTTTTTTTTTCTTTTTTTACTTGCTGCCTCAAAAATCACCCCAAATAAAAGAATGCGGGAACCGTTAATTACGCACTGCCAGCAGGTTTAGTTGAAAACTAGGGGTGGACATTTGATCGATTAACCTTCCGATTAACCTATCAATTCTTTTGGTAATTTTTCTAACCGGTTTATCGGTTTGAGTCATGTAAGCAAACTGAAACCATTGCAGCTGTGCGCTCGAACGAGCGCAAAGCTCGCAAACGCGTCCAGGCCGGCCGTGCTAAAACAAGTGTGACATGTTGAATATGTGCGCAAGCTGGTGTAGAGGATCATATTCACGTTCGAAACACCAGCCTCACGTCATAACAGAAAACCATGGAAGCATTCTCAGATATCATAGTGATTAAAACCAAAAGCTTATAGCCAAGACATACGGGAAAATGGCTACTCGAATATGCACGGTACAGAAAATGGCAAGCATGCACTCACAACGTTTGGCCGTTGTATAAAATACATGTAGTACCTGTGGTAACCACCTTTAATGGGCGCCCCCTGAAACTACGCCGAGTGTCGGTGTTCCTGTTTCTATAAAAGTTTGAATGACGTACGCGGTAATAAGCATCTCGGCCCGCTTCAGCGCCATAGGCCTCCTGCGCTGCCCAGGGGGCGCTGCGCAAGCGGCTTCCGGGCAGTACTTCCGGGTAGTACAAAGCGCGCGGAGTCGCGGTGGCCATGAGCCCACCTTAGCGGAGCAATAATGAGCTCGATGCTCCTAATTGTTTTGCGACATGGTCACCAGCCCATCCCCGACGCGTCCGATCTCTTCCGCTGATCAACTTGTCATTAGGGAAGAACCTTTGCTGCGCTAAATACGTTTACAGCGCCGACGAAAGTGCCGGCACGGTTATGGTGGCTAGCCACCATAGCACGGTGACGGCGCTCTGCCACTTGCAGGTTCACCGATCGATGGTCGTATGAAGTGAAATTTGAAGTGAAACTTCTAGTTTTAACTACTACTCTAGGTGACAAGGACTTTTCAACAACAGCCGATCAAAACAGAAGAGTGACGCAATCGGCGATGATCGCGCTTTAAAAAGCCAGCGAGTCCGGCGGACCGCAGGATCGTCTGCTAAGGCTGTGCCGCTGTTTTGCGTACCTGCGCACTATGCGTGCACTTTCATTAAACAGTGCTCGTTTGCGTCGCCGTTACGAATACATGGTTCAGCGTTATCTTGCTGTTTTGTTGCGTGTCTCAGTGGCAAAATGCAGCGAGCGTCAGAAGCGTGAAATCTGTTTCGCGATTCCGAAATTAGTGGCCGTAAAACAAAGTGGTCGGGCCAACTGAGAGGCCACTCGCTTTCCTTGTTTGCTCTCACTTTACTTAATTACGCTCTTGCATCATTTATTCCGAGTTCGCAATTAATAGGCTAGAATAAGGGTCAGCAACGTTTTCAAGTGTAGGGTCCAGTAGCATGCAGCCGACATGGCGGACGGCTGGACGGCAAATCGGGAGGGAGGGGAGGGGGGCTTTGAATGCAGAGAAAAAAATTCAGCGAACTGCCAATAGTATTTGACAATAATCTGGCGAAGTGTGAAGATGGGGGCACAATTTAACTGGAAACGACCAATCCTCTTTTCTTGTATCGCTGTCTAACTCAAAACTGGCGTGTCGGCGTTCAGATTGTTAGCGCCGGACCCCTGCACTACAATATAACCAAGAGAGTCAGTGATAGTCGTATGTAAATTTTGGAAGCCTTGCGCCGTGTATGCGGCTGTGTTATGTTATGCAAATATAGAAGTACACATCTCTGCAGGCAGCGGGCGTGGTATTTGGTGCTTGTTTTGCGTCCTTTAACAGCGCTTAATTTGTTTATTTGACGCGATTGCCTCACCTACTCGCTAGTGTACATGTACCCTGCCGTTCGTAAATCGTGCGGCATAAAACGTTATGCAAGAATCATTTAGTTAGCGAAAATACAAAACAAAATTTCTACTCGTTTTCAAGGCGGTGCCAGACCAGCAGTGTCAGCTGAGTCGGCTGCGCAATTCTTGCGTTCGCTTGCATGCTCCCGCTGAAGCAACCTTTTACAGTTAACTCAGGCTATACTATGAGCAGCCTTCCGTGTTTATGCTACGTGTGAACTTCATTTTGTCGACCACACGCAAGAAGAAAGAACGGTAATTGTCGTCAGGAGGTTAGACCACCCGACCTGGCGATACTGGCACGCCGCGATGACCGCGACAGCTCGCTCAAAAGAAAGCCGATAAATCGACTTTTTTTTAGGGGATAATTTGTTTAGCCTCTCCAACTACTTTAAGAGCTATTTCATACAGCATGCAGTCATTTAAGCGCGCCACAAAGCGATTAAACTAAATTCAACCAACTTTCGCTCTGGCTTGTAACTGAAAACACATGGAGGGCCGCGAGGGTCGTCTGCTTTTGTACTACCCAGACGCATTTGACATGAGGGGGCGCTGCATGCCGCCAAACTCCAGCTCAACTTAGTGATTGTGAACAAGTCGACGAGCATACTGATGTTATGTTGTTACTGCTCTATTATGAGTATTATTCAAATAACGTTCTGGAAATTTTCTTCCTAATTAATCGGTCAATTCACCGATCACAGCTAGCCGGGTAAGAGTTTCAACCACGGGTTTCAACTCACGCCCGCCCTATTTAATTGAAACAGTTAGCCCCATTTGTAATCCTTTTTGATAAATTGCGCCGACTGTTGGCCGAGTAATCCGACTAACAACAGTACAGATACGCGCCGAAGTAGAGCGCTTTTACTTTTACCATATACATAAGGTTATGTCTCGTGCCACGAGCGTGGTACGAGGCGCGCCCCTCTCGCAGTGGCTGCTTCCACGCAGAAGTGACGCCAAGCTAAATTAATCACGTGACTTCCTGTGACGTCACAAAACAAACGTTATATTTACGTCATTTGATCATGTCGTTTTTTTATGTGTGTTAACGACGACGGCAGCAGGGTGTTCACGTCTTGTGTCCCGATGTTCTCCGCCCGTGGTTCGAATGGCAGGCCTGACGCATCGTTACGTCCTTATCTCCCTGTACAGCGGCTGCCTCGCGGCGCTTTCTTCTTGTTGGGAGGTGTGCTTGTAATTATTTAGATTGGCTATTTTTCGTGAACTTGCTGTTGCACGTCTTAGTATGCCTAAAGCAAACTTTTCTGCAGGCTGCAGTAGCTATGAGATGAAGCGCCTAGCTAGTCTACCTTTTGAAGGACGCAGGTCCTAAATTGTCGTAGAATCATGTATTCTACTATGGAATCTTTGGTTTCTACTAGGAAATCTTTTTAAGCGCTGAATATCACGCAATTATGATGCTTGTGGCGCATGCTCACAAGACTTTTCTGCTCATAAAACGTATCGTGTGTGTAAAACAAATTTTAAGCTACAATGACGCCCACTAGAACATAAGAACTTCCCGATTTTCGGAAGTTTTCCTTGCTAATATTTCAGAAGAGGAGTTCTACTGTATTGGTACGTACGCGGTACATGTGTGGGGACACCAAAGATTACCTTTCCTATTCTTGGCGCAATTGTCTGTAATTGTAATGCGCACATGTGCCTAGTAAAAAACATGTCCGCCACTACCCTTCGTCCTCAGCACTGTACATTCCGATTATCTTTTGGCGCTGCTAAGTTGTCTTCATTTCGAGAACACGCATCGCGATTTCAGGTCGCCCATTTAAGCATTCTGAACTTGCCGTGGTGCAAACTGTTGATAGCAGATGCCGTCGCGCCGACCTGCGTCGGAAGGTACACAGAATTACGCCCGGACGGTGTCTTTTCTTGTGTGGAACGTAGCTTGTTCGAACGGGGCCAGTCGGCTGTGCGATGTCGTCTCACGTACGCTGAAACTGTACGCAGGTACCATCGGCGTACACCAAGCATAACCAAGTGGTCACAGGTCAACATTACTCGAGAGCGGCTATTTTGCTGCGGTCTGGAAAGACTGGCTGGGTCCCCACGCAATACATACCGCAATTACCCGATTCTAACGCGCACCCGATTTTCCAGGCAAAAAACCCAAAAAACTTGCACCTCCGTTTGTAACGCGCAAGGAACTTTGTGAGCAAGAAAAACGAATGCGAGAGAAACGGGCGATTTATTCCCCGAAGTAATCTTACTCATCTCACTCCTCGTAGCTCTCCGAGAGCTCCTTGTCGCCTTCCGCTGACCGCAACAGCTCGTCATTGGTGCCGTCAAGCGCGTTCGCGATGCCACATTTCTGAACGAACGTTCAACCATGTTTGATGGGATCATGGCCCACGCCTCGCACGCCCATCCCGCGAGCTTCTCCAGAGGCATACGCTTCAGCCAACCGCTCGTTGTGAACGCGTGGGAGCCGCTCGTAAGCC
Source organism: Haemaphysalis longicornis (assembly GCA_013339765.2). Taxonomy (NCBI): domain Eukaryota; kingdom Metazoa; phylum Arthropoda; class Arachnida; order Ixodida; family Ixodidae; genus Haemaphysalis; species Haemaphysalis longicornis. The sequence continues at coordinate 57,254,598 of CM023458.1, forward strand.
GCGGAAGCGGCGCACCTTCGTTGCCGCTGCTGCCATTGCTGTTATCATGCACGCAAGTGGAATAATTTGAAGATTTGTGTGAACGCCGAAAGAAAAGCCTAGGCGCCTAGATCCGAAAAATTGTTGCTAAATGCTTTGGCGCCATCTTGAGATGGCGATGGCGATGGGTGGAACGAAATTTCAGCTGTTTCGGCAGTTTCGGTTTCGTATCCGATTCTAACGCGCATGCGATTTTTCGGCCTATTTTTGCGGAAAAAAAGGTGCGCGTTAGAATCGGGTAATTACGGTAATCACGAGCAACTTTCTCACGTTTTCAGATAGTGCTTCTAACAATATGAACTCCGGTTTATCTACGTTGTCGCCCCGAGAAAATCGGAGCTTCGTCCCGCTTCCTGATACGCGACTCCATGTACGCGATACGGCAGCAGCAGCATGCATCGCCGGCCGCACCCGCAAGAACAAAACTTGTTTGTTTAGAAACGTTCTAGCACTTCAATGGTGCATTAATTTGTACTGCAAATAAAAAAAGTGTGTATTTCGGACTACACTACACAAAACAATGACAATTTTATTTATTTATTTATTTATTTATTTATTTATTTATTTATTTATTTATTTATTTATTTATGATACCTTACAAGCTCAATGAGAGCATTGAGTAAGGGGGGTACAAACTTCAAAGAGTAATAGGGCGGTCATCAATAGCATGGAATACACAGAAAGTAACACAACTTCGTACAATGCATGTCTAGTCACTGACACTCAAACAAATGTAATAACGCGAAGGTTTGCCGATATGCAGTAAGCTTGGATAACAAGAAATTCAGGGTACAAGAAAGAAACACAGTAAAAACATTCGGAAGGCCAAGGTATAGAATTCAAGTAAGCAGCAACGGCAGTGCGACTGAGCGACAAAGACTGGGAGAACAATAACTTAGATACACCAGAGGTAAGCACAGTAAAAAAAAAAAAAAACGTAAGGCCCAGGTGTACAACATACACACGCATTTTCCAAACACGCATACTGCCAGCCGTACGAAGGCCTTTACCAACATAAATCGCAAGACAACGGTGAGTACAGCAAAAACTAAAGATAACCAAAGAGAAGTGTGAAACTAGGCAAGTGACACAGCTGCAGCTGCAAACATCAGTGAAGTTGAAGCGATATTAGTGCGATGAAAAATGGTTACACACATGTTCGCGAAATGAATTTGGATCGGTGATAGAGGCGATGCAGTCGGGAAGATCGTTCCACAATGATATGGCCTTAGGAAGCGCTGATAAGTTGAATGCCTTCGTATTGCCGTAGATGCGAGTGAAGCTAAAGTGATTGTGCAGGCGTCTGGACATGCGCGATGGTGCTGTTAGGGGTAGCGTAGAACGTCTTGTGCTGTGAATATATTTATGTAGCAAACATAACAGTGCAACAGAGCGACGAACGTGCAATGGCGAAATAGAATGTTCTTGTTTTAATGTTGTTACGCTGCAATGAGTGCTATAATTGCGAGATATAAACCGGGCTGCTCTGTTTTGTATGGACTCTATCATTGTGGTTAGGTAATCCTGGAAAGGGGACCAGACTGAAGATGCAAATTACAGCTGGGGGCGTACATAAGTGAAATAGGCCAGTTTACGGATGCTTGTTGGAGAGTTTCGCAGATTACGACGGAGATAACCTAATGTTTTTGAGGCTTTCGCGCAAATAACACTAATGTGTGCCGACCATGAAAGATTGGGTGTTAGATTGACGCCTAAGTATTTGTATGAAGAGCATTGCACTATTGTATCATTTTTAATAGAGTAGGAATAATTGGAGTTATTGTGTTTACGACTGAAGGTCATAGCACGGGGCACTTGGAAGAGTTAAGAGACATCTGCCACACGTCACACCAGTCGCTAATTAGGTTAAGGTCTGTTTGAAGGGTAAGGTGGTCGCCATCATTGTTAATAGCTCGATATATTATGCAATCATCAGCGAATAGTCTTATATTGGAAGATATATTATTTGGCAAATCATTTATGTAGATGAGAAATAATAGAGGTCCGAGAACGCTACCTTGTGGAACACCCGAGATCACATCAGAGGGAGTAGAGGCGTATATTTATTAACCGTAGTGAATTGTTTACGAAAGGAAAGAAAATTGCGGATCCACGAAAGGGTTAAGGAATCGAGTCTAAGTGCAGATAATTTGGATATTAAGCGGCAATGGGCAACGCGGTCAAAGGCCTTTGAAAAATCGATGAATACGCAATCAGTTTGTTTATTTTCATTCATATTGAAACGGAGATCGGTTGTTAATTCAAATTATTAATGTTATGACGTCATAATGACGTCACGCGTGGCAGCAGCCACTGCGAGGAGGGCGTGTCTCGTGCCACGCGCGTGGCACGAGACGCTGCCTATACATAGTGACCAGACGTCTCGATTTCGGTGGGACATTCCGGCTCTGGTCCCGCTGTACCGCAGCCTGCTTGTGGGACGGTATTTTGTCCCGCCTTCGGCCGGGAATATGGAAAACGGGTATCAAGCCCTGTGTCACGAATGAAAAGCTGGAGGCATGAAAGCGCCAAAAGAAATCGCTTGAGGAACTCCAATAAAAGTAAGCACACGGTTGTGTGTTTCTTGCTTAGTCCCAATGTCTGAGCTGTTTTCTTGAAGTTACAGTTTGCCAACAAACCGTTCAGTATATACCCTTCTACCTTTGACGAACGGTGGGTGGTTCAGTGATTATTTACTTATCCAGCAAATAACGCATCCTTGCTCGTCGAACAAAGACCGAGAGAACTACGAAGCGAATGATCTTACAGGAGTACTGACACGAAATTTTCGTGTTACGTTTTTTTCGCTGCCATGCGTGCCTACCAGCCCACTAATCATAGAATGACACATTAGACGCTGGAGCGCAATGTAAACATTCATTTACGGCGTCGTTCATTCGGGTCAGTTTCGGTTTCGGCAAAACGAACGCCGAGCGGCCGCCATGAGAAAAGGTATCACGTGACGTCACCATTCTTGCCGTACCGCTGCCGCTCTGGACGCGCGCCCCCAGACCGGCCGAGGTCTTCACCATGGAGGAAAGAAAAGGTTCGGAGAGGCCCTGACGTCACATTTGTGAAGCCGAGTCCCGCATGACTTGAGCCCACTGAGCCCAGCACTCTTTCCCATCATCCTTTGCTGTTTCCGGTTTGATAACAGCTTCGCGGTACGAGTATTTTTATTTCTCTATGGTACGAACTAGAGTTCCTGTATATGCTTCCGTAGGGAGCATATATATACAGGAACTCTAGTACGAGCGGCTCGCGAAAGCGAACGCAGACGACGGGAGCAGTGTTTGGGTCCGTACAGCACGGCGGTGTGCGCTACGTCTCAGCTGCGAAGAATTTCGCTTCGCTTCACAATGAAGAAACGCACAGCAAGCAAAGCACCGACTGTGGTACTCGCCAACGCTAAACGGGGAGGCTTTTGCCTGCAGCAGCCGGCGGCGGCGGCGGCTGCTCGCTCCGCCGATCTCGAGGTGACGCCAGCGCCGCTGCGGCCGTGATACGAGTTGGGAACGCCTCCAACGGCGAAGTTTTCAAACTGACCTAATGTGAAAACGTTTGCCGCAGCGACTGCGCTGTGTTGCAAGCGTGGCGAGGCAGCTAGAGTCAAAGCGCCGTAAAAAATTGTCCGTGGCATTTTGCCAAATTTAGCCACCGCAGCCGTAAAAAACTAGGCAACGCTGTCTGTGGGCTCAAAAAAAAATGACGTCACTTCTTCCACACTTTTTGCAATGCATTGGGATGCTAGGGCACCCTCCTGAGTATTCTTTCCTCCATGGTCTTCACCGTCCCCACGCGCTTGGGCAGCATGACGTCAGTCCTAAAACCATGACGTGTACACACGCCGGAGCAACGCGCGCCAACCACAGCCAGTGCGTCGGCTTCGTCACGGGAGCGTCTACGTCGTCAGTTTGGGGCAACGTTTTTAGATTAGCTCAGTTGGGAAAGAGCGCGCACTCGCCACGGCGGCGGAGCGTCCCCATCCTGTCGCCCGCGCAGCGGCGGCGCTGCGGTCACGTTGAGGTCGCTCCTCCTGAAGTTGTCCTACTGCTCCGTGTTCAACGGCGCAAGCGAGTTAGCTTTGCTTCAGTGTAAAGCCCTTGAAGTAGATTGAAAAGAGGTAGTTGGAGAACACAGTGCAGTAAAAAACAAAAGCCATCATAGTACTCCCGAAAAATTGGAGTTATTGTTTGCATGTAACAGGGCTCGTCAGTACTCGGTTAATCGAACAGATTTCGCTGCTCAGCGTAAACCTATGTTTAAGCCAGGTCACAAATTAAATCTTATAATGTATTTACAAAACGCCTTACTAGTACATAAAAAATGCTACGTGTATTATGGAGGAATGCCGTTGGGCTTTTGGTTTCGTGGCAGCCCCTCCTAATGCGATCCTGCGCCTAAACGGTGCATTGTTTTCAGGTGAGTAACACTACTGCTTGAGTAATTTTACCAACGCATTTACTCGAACAATGCCTCACGTACGCAGTTTGCTTGGCTATGAAATAAAAATTTTCTGATATTAGCTGCCAAAGGAGCTCGTAATGGTGGATGAGGAATAAACAAGCGTCCAATTGAACAAGTCATTTGGCACTGTTTTCTGTGGATTGCGAAAACAAATTAGCCGATTTGTACACGAATAATTGTTATTAGGTTCGCCTCAAACTAATAGGCTACATTTCTAGCACCATCCTGAAGAGCTAGTGAATAATCCGAGTTGTCCGACACCAGCGTGATGTCATCAGTGTATGGATACATTATCGTAGTTTTAGCAACATTAGCAAGATCATTAACAAAGAAATTAAAAAGAAGAGGTGACAGAATATATCCTTGCGGGACACCACTATTAAGACTGATACAACTACTCAGCACTGATCCAAGTGATACTACTTGAGAACGATCCCGAAGGTAATTTTGAAACAGAGACAAATGGTACGCGGATGCCTTACCGGTATAATTTTTCGCAGACCACATCTTGGTTCACTGTACTGCTGACGGCGGTCTCCCAGGAAAGACACATACTGTTAGAGCTAGCCGCTTTCTGCTGACCATCAATGAGATTGGCATTCCCGCAAGGCATTTTTTGCGAACGCAAAACAAAAATACACGGTACTCTAGCCTTTGTTCGTCTCAAACCCGAAGTCCTTTACGTGTAACTTGAGTATCATCAGTGAAAGAAATGGTTTCTTGACGGGTACGTGGAGTATGCCGCCCTAGGGACCACGTCGATCCCGAGCTCATTTCGCGAGTATCCGTGTGTATTCCATATTTGCGCGGTCAACATCGAAATAATACGCCCGGCGTCGGCCAGCGCGACCATCGCGAACGCTCTGCCCAGCGTTTGTGGCGCGATGTCTCGTGTGCAGTTCTTCTCACCAGTTCACGTGCGTTCGCGCCTGAAGTGGGGAGCACAGGCGCCGAATACGCGCTATAAACGCAGTGTTAGCGAAGCCGGCTGCCTCGGGTTCCAACGCGTGCTCGCGGTTTACTTTGTAGGAAATGGGAAGCCTGCGGACAAAACGATCCGGGACTAGTTGCCAGCCATGGAAAACATTCCCCGGGAAGTACGGAAATCCGTGCGACGTGCAACAGCCCGGGCTCCGACGGAGGAAAGAACGCCAGCTCTGCTGTTCCTCCAGCCTTGTGCCACTAGTGCGAGCTGCGCCTATTTTCATAACGAAGCTGGCCGGAACCGCGGCAGCCGTGTGCGATAACAGCCGTAATGAAGAAATGTTTGGTGCGCGCAAGACTCAAAACTCGAAAGCTAGAATGAAAAAAAAATCAAAACAAAAATACGAAAGTAACACAGCCATTTTTCGCGTCACGTCTTTCTTCAAACAAATAACAACGCATGCCTGTTTTGTCAAAAGAAGTTTGTTAATGTCACGTTCTCATGTATCTGTCGATTTAGTTTGAAATGCCACTCGGAGGCAGGTAGGAATTACATCGTATGTCGTGGGTTCGAACCCTGGAATAATGCTTTGTATCTATAGAGCTTTCGCGCGAGCCAGACTGCCGATTTGCTTGAACCGATTTTTACCCCTGCTGTTAAAACGAATATCGGATACAACGAACCAATTTAATGCCCCGATACTTCTTTTAAAACGAGGTTCGACTGCAGTGCTGCCGTTATGACGTGCTCGTACCAAGTGATGAGGTGCTACGATTCTAAATTGTTCTTAAAACCCATCGACGCGTAATCATGTATAACAGTTCCACAAATGAATTTATAGCAAGGTACGCACTGACAATCAACAACGAAGAAACGCACAGCGAGCAAAGCACTGTCTGTGGGTCTGGCCACAGTCGACTCACTGAGGGGGGAGGATTTTGCCGGCCGGCTGCTGCGGAAGCCGCAGTAGGGGCCGGCCGCCGGCGGAGTTTGCGAACTGACCTAATCTAAAAAATTCCCCCGCACCTCCCCGAAGGGAATCGTGCAGAAATGCGAATGCATTGGGTGCACCGATGAGTGTGTTGCGAGTAATGGCGTAATTAATGACGAGAGTGTGAACGTAACCATTTATTCATCAGCACCTGTTTGTGTTATCGTTGTACCTGACGGCCACAATCACTGCCTTGTGATCGCTAAAGTGCACGGTCAAAGGGTCTTTGAGAAGCATACGCGCGTCACAGTTTCGCGTAAAGACCAGATCAATGCAACTCCCGTGAATGGTAGTGGGGCACGTGTCGAAGCCGGCAGATAGACAATGCATATAGTGCCTGGTCTGCATGTACTCGACCAGCCACTCGCCACTCTTCTTGCGCACGTCAACGTTGAAGTCGCCAACCAAGACTATGGGGTCAGAGGGTTTGGAGCGCACGCGCACACTTTCCATAGCCGCGTCCAGCTGCGCGGCAACGGCGTCTCGAGCCCCCGACTAAGGGCCGGACACATGTCCATCTTTGCAGCCGGTTTTCGGCGCCGGTAAACGTTCCGGAAACCGCTCCCCGCCGCCGTTTGGTGGAATTGGAGACACATGGTGCGCGGGTGCCGTCGACGCGTCGGGCCGCTCAGCTACAGTGGCTAGAATAGGGTAGCTCAGCTCCGCCCCGTTCCGCCGTGCGTGCAGGCAGCCTTTGGCAGCCCGCACTAGGGCCGCATTGATGCTTGAAGGAGTTCTCCTGGGTGCCCCGCGATGCTCGTGATTTCCTCTCGTAGGAGATTGTTGCTTTAAGTAATTGGGGCCAATTATATCCATTAATAGCGTAATTGGATATAATTGGCCAAGCGGAGTTTTGAGAAACTAAAATGTACTACAAAAATAGAAAAAAATAATCACAACAGTGAACTTACTAAAAATATGTCTTACATCTGCTCGAAAACGAAGACGTAACTTTAAAACGCCGACAAAAGAACGTTGAAATTACGAGAGAAAAAAAACGCGGAGACGAGCCAGTCTTGTAACGCCCTGCAGTTTCCACAACAATGCATAACTGGCGGAAGTAACGCATTTAATCGTTGTAATAGCGTAATGAAGGTAAATGGTAAAACACAATATTCTCCCCCCTCCCCCCAAATACACAATATAACCATTCCGCAAAAATGAGGAAAAAATTTAAAAAATGCATCTTATACATGTCCTATGAAAACGAAGACTCAACTAAAAAAGCCCGGAAAAGAACGACAACACGAATAAATAATCGCGCAAACGGACGAAACCAGCACGACGCCTGTCACCTGCGGAAAAACACACTATTGGTCAAGTGCTTAATCAATATAATGGTGTAATTTAGATCATTGGCGAAAATAGACAAAATAAAAAATCAAAATAAAATACCCCAACGTATTAGGCTACTCATAGCCAAATCTGTCTCTAAAAAACTCAATGAATACTAGAGGCGTAAGAATGCTACGCATTATTGACAATTATGTGGATTTCTGCAAATGCTTTTGTCATTCAATGTGGCAATATATGGTTTCGATGGTTGTTCTTTTCACGTGAACTTTAATAAAACCACCGAATCAACCACGATAAAAAAAAAGCCTTCGCTGACTACACGGAGAAAAAAAACACTGCAATGCCGACACTTCTCAGAGATGTTGCTCTTAATTTTTCTTTATGCAGCGTGGTCTTTTGCAGTTACAAGGCAAGCGAAAGCGATACGCAGTTGTTTTTTGATCCCATATATTTGGTTCTGCTCCTACCAGAGATATCAGCAGATCGTTTTCGGCGATGCGGGCCGCCCTGGAGCTGCTCGTGGCTGCGGCGCAGGAGAAAGCCACCTCGCGAAATCCAGGAGCGGAGGCTCCTTTTTGAAACCCGCGCGAAACGTCATGCATGACGGTTCCGCGGCTCGTGCTGTTATTGGCTGCCGCCCCCGGCCAGTTAATTGCCCACACGTTTGACGCATGGCAGCGGCGGAAAATATCTTGCAGGTTGGACGCATGCGGAGAGCCGGTTTTGGGTGCCAAACGGGGGACGTTCCGGCTACCGGAACGAGGAATCGCGTGGCAGACGCGTCCCTTTCCGCCCATGTGAAATGCATTCGCATTTACGGCGACGACGACGACGACGAAGGCAGAAAACTACGAGGCGCGCGCTCACGTGCGCTCGCGCTGGAGGAATGCAGGCGCACGCCGGCCAACGGAGCAAGTCAACCCCCGGCTAATAAATGCATTCGCATTTAAAACGTTGTTTTGGGGCAAGTAGCAGATGTCATGTCGGCCCACTCTAGGCTTTCTCGCGCGGGCGAAGGTTAACATGGATTGAATATGTGTTGCTGCTGAAACTTGCTGGGAGGCATCTCCGTATATCCTGATAAAAAGGAAGCATTTTACATAGTTATCTCAGCTTTGAAATTTAAGGTCAGTATTATTTTGTACTGGGTCATACAAAGTTCTTCGCACCCCCACCCCCGTAGCGCACATCGTCAACACAGTTCCATGTGACCAGCAGGCATAAATTGACCATTCAGACAACACGAAAAGCACCCATGATGCGATTCGTACGGATTGTAATTCACAAAGAATCATCATCCACAGTCATCATAGCAGTATGGTCAATTCAAACCGTACTGGTGACAATAGAAAATTGGCGCAAATGTCATCTGGATCAAATAAGGACAGTGAATAGTACCGATGGGTACTGCAACAAAAACGTGAATTTTACAAGTGTTAAAATAAAACAGAGCTTTTATATTAACAATAATGACGGAAAAGAAACGATTCACGTATATTTTAGTTTATAATGAAGCGTTTACTAAACTTCTGGTACAAATGTATAGTTTTACACCTATTTATTTTGCGGCTGCTAAAAAGTACCTGACGGCTGAGCGAAGAGATGGCGCTAGCTGTATTGAAAACAGAACGGTGTAGTCGCTTCCCTCAGAGCATCGCCTCCTGTACTTTTTTCACAAATTTCCGCTGGGTTGGAAAGAGTTCTAGCGCATCGGCACGTTCATATCGCTCAGAGACAGGTGGCTCGATTGCAACCTTGTAGTAACTGCGTTCGCACCGTGGTTTGGGTACCGCGGTACAAAAGGAGGCCATGGTAGTTCGTGCGTGACTTCCCTGCTGTTTCAAGTTCGTCGAAATTTTTTGCCTTCATTCATATTTGAGCGCTGCGTTTAGTTGACGTTGTTCAGCGTAAATCATGTTGAGCAACAAGAGGCCGTGATCAAACAAACTTTCACTTACAGTGCAGATGAATTTTTGGCAGTTACAACTGCTCTTCGCGTGGTTTCGCGCTCATTTTTGCGTAATTGTAATCCTCATTTATTTATGTTGCGAAATGCGCCGTTTGCATGAAGACTCGCCCCCCACCCACTCTTTGTAGCGCCAAAGTTGCTCAGAAGTGCCACTGAAGTGGCATATTTGGAAGCTTTAATTTTACTTGCTGGAGAGGCCTCTAGCCCGTTACGCTATGGCGTCTGTTTTAGCGTGGGATTCGTTCGTCACGCGTAGATTATAGACGCGGGACTTAACTGCGTGTATTATTAGCTCGTGAAACGTGCTTAAATGCCAATGCACACTGCACCAGCACCCTGCCGCATCCCTTACTTTACAACCACTAAAAACACCGAACCACGTTGTTTTTCTTTCTTAATTGCATCTATTACTAAAATTGGCTAAATAAAACGAAACCCAACAGAGCATACACTTAAGCTTTAAATGAATCTTGCCCTACATGATGGATAATACATGCAAAAACTCTTACTTGCCGAAACCACGTTTACCCTATGTGCAGTTAAAGGATCTGTCAATTTCCAGTGCCCCTAGAGCACTGACAATTATTCATTAAGGTGTCGCTAGTACGTCTTCGTATAGGGTGATTAGAAAGTGCAGTACAAGCACAATATTTACGTGTCCACAAATCGTGCTTGCACATAGCACATCTAGAAGCTTTGGCATGCCACTTAATTGGGAAACGGGATGGTACCACATATAAAATCTCATGAAAACTCCAAGTTTACGTCAGCCAGGAAAATTTCAGTGACCAGCACCTTCGTTTCCTTACAAGAACACAGTCTGGAAAATACAGAGCTACTCGCAGCGACATGCAACTAAATTGCGGCTGTACCAAAACAAAGCACCACGAAAGACAAATATTTCGCACAGAATTAATAAAGGCATGTTAATCTAACGAACCAGTCTCGTGTCATGTGATCTTCTACGTTGTGCTTACAAAAAGACTGTGGCTAGCTAACCGGCTTTCTACGTTGTTTTACACAGCTATGCATGACATTTACTTAAGTGCATTGTAGGCCATTTTTGATTCTCCAGTCTGGTGAGCTTTCCTTGCATGACTTGATAATTTCCTCTGCACATTGGTCCAAATCCCTTTTTGAATAAACTTGTGCCATGATTGTTGTGCAAGTATATTTCCATGTCTGTCTTTGAGCATGTCTACCCACCAAATGCAGGTATGCAATAAAACGGAGACACCGACCAAAAGAAACTGCTAAAAACTTAAAAACACAAACAAGACCCATTTCGACTTCTTTACGGGAGCCTTGTTTACAATGGCTACCCATTGCAAACAACATTTTTGTAGAAAAGCCAAAACGGGTCTTGTTCGTTGTTTTTGAAGTTTCTGGCAGTTTCTTTTAGTCGGTGTCTCCGTTTTATTGCAACATTTCCCCCGACCAGATGGGCTTCTGTCAAACCCTCGACTTCAAGGGCAAATATGAGCACACGAGAGCTGTATCGTGTCTGTGATGCAATAGGCTAACCTTATATTCACAGCTTGTTTAGGAATTTGTTTAAACGCACCGGACAGCGTTAGTGCCCATTGGCGAAAAAAGAATTCCAGGCAGTCGCATGCAGTTTGCCGCTATTTCTAGCATAGCAGTAGGAGGCTGCTTTTGCTGATGTCAGTGTGATGTTGGTGCTGATAAGTGTGGGAACGAACCTGTGATGGTTGGCCAATTTTGTTGCAATGTGCTTGGAGGCAGCTTGTTAACCACGGTGAAAACAGTTGGAATATATTTGACGCTGGTTCCTGAAATGTTAAGTACACAAACTTCGTTGCAGTGAAGGGGTAATGACTCCATGTGCAGACGGTTATAGGCATTTTGCAGCCCAAGTGGGCTTTAATTGACTAACAGAAACCGTGTGCAGTCAAGACTAGTTTGTCACAACTGCGGTTGCATTGACTTGGGCAAGGCAAATCACAGTTTTCAAGCACGAACCCCATCTGCTCTCGAAATTTCTCTGCTGGGCGTGTGCGTATTAGAAATGCTCGATGCCTTAGTACGTTGCACGAATAAAGGCACGTTGCACTAATTGCATGCGAGTTGGCGACACACTGGGCGATACATGCATTCCCCAATGGTGCTGGTGCTGGAAACTATGAGTGGCTTAACACCACACTTAGTGTAGACTGGCTGCCTTACGAGTGGTACACTCAGAAGCGCGGCAGAATTCGAACTCTCCGATTCGCAGAGACGCGTTTGGGTCCATCCACATTTCCAGTGATGTGGCATTTTACTCTACAACCTTTGCTTACAGAAGCCAGATATTATTTCGTCCAGAAGGGATCACTCACTCAAAGAAACTTGCGTTCAGAAAAAAAGCTGTTTAAATGTTCTTTTTCCAAGAATCGAACTGGAATAACCGAAGTCAGCAGGATGACTTCTACCTACGTCGAGTGAAGCTTTTGCCTGTTTAATTAAGCACATGGTGGGGCATACTTGTTCTAAAAATTTGACTGCGATAAACACAACAGCACAGAAGAAGCAAGATGGGACAAGCGCTCCTGTCGTGCTTTTCTCTGCCATTGCATTTATTGTGCTCTAATTTTCAGAACATTTACCTGATGTCTGCAGATGAGGTAGTCTTTTCAACTTTGTTTGCTGTCATTGTTTGCCTTTGTACAGAGATTTTGTGTCACTATTTCGTTGTTTTTGTACTGTATTACGTGCACTTGGTGTTTGCTTGTACGATTTCTCCTTTACACTTTAATGGCTGCAATGGCGCTGTGGGTATAATGATGAATAAATAAAAATAAATCCCCTCCTTTCCACCCATTCCTCAAAATGGTTTAGAACTGTTTGCTTCTTCTGTATTATGGAATTGTGCCTTTCACTTCAGCACTGATGAAATAAACTTGACCAAGGTGGCATTGCAATTATGCTACATTTGTGGTCTTGAGTTGGTGTCGCCAGCGATCGGTGTGCAATAGGGATTGGTGGCATTAACCTGTCTCAACTTCAATTCAATGTGGCTAGCGTGCCACCATCTTGGTGGTGAACTATGGATATCATGGTTTGCTCACCACTTATTGCTAGTAATTCTATATTTATGACCGAAAAATTTTTACAGTGTTGGCTCGTGCTTGCCGAAGTCAAGCAAAAATTAAGTAACGCATCTCACCACTGTACAGGAATACATCAAGGCACGTAAAAAACTGATTAGCAGAGGTGCTGTTTGCAACCACACAACTTGGCTAAACAAAGTTAATTACTGGCTGTTACTGTTTGGATTTGTTGCAAGTGTATAGATAATTTTACATCACAACGAGCAATTTCATTTAATTCCTTATCATGTCATTTTTGTCGAGGAGAACAAGTCACCAGCCGATATATATTCATGTTTACCTGGCCCTTTCTTAGCAGTGCACTTGAAAGTCACGCCGATAGTTTTGGGGGGTACGTTCGCTCAGGGGATTTAAGATTCCGTAGCAAAAGTGAATCAAATGAAGCACAATCTCTGCACACATTTTTACTCAATCCAAACTACACGGTTGTATATAAACAGTTACCACTTGTGCTTGCCTGGGCTAAAGTCCCTGCCGCAATGAAGGTGCATACAATTATACCAAAATTTTCATTTGAAACACCCTGGGAAATTCTGGCAATTTACCTGCAGCTACCAGTGACCAGTGCAGCTACCAGCGGTACATGCATGTACCATCGAGAGCAAAAGATTACAGACCACGAAAGCTGCAATTTGGGGTTATTTCTCTGCTGCACGGCAGCCCGGGATATTAGTATGTGCAGCATTTATGCAATATTTTAGTAATTATACGACATCTCACATGAGTACCACTTGTTGGCTGCTACCGAAAGAGGAATAATCCAAAATTACCATTTTCAAGGTCGGTAAACTTTTGCTCATGACTGTACCACACCTTCCCCACGGGTCTCGCATTTCATTAAGGGCATATACTGGTTGATGCACCAACTGCAAGGCTGTCCTTGCAATTGTAAAAAGTTCACAACGGCGGTATCAGTTTTAGTAATCATAGTAAAACTGTGGTCAGACGGAGGAAATTCGAACTTTTCTAGCTTTCTTGCTTCCTGAATAGAATTCAAACATGTCCACCCAAAGGATATCAAACTTGTGGTGACAACTGCAGGACTTACCCTGTGAAATACCCACTCAGAGAATTGCTACCATTGATTACACGACAGCTGCTGTCACTGAAAGAGGCAGCACCCCAAATAAGTTTAATTTCGAAGAGGACGGAGTGTGGCAGAGGAGTACATACACGAATGTTTTCTACAAAGCAGTCACTCCTGTGTGAAAACCTGACCTGATTAACAATACCTCAAGGACACCTAAGCTCTTGCGAGTTGTGATGCAAAAGCAATAATGTCCAATTCACTGTCATCGGCACATCCCATTGAGGGGGTATGTTGACATCGCAGGGGAAGGGAGTTGGCCGTTACCACTGACAGCTGCTGTCATCATTATCCAATCCACCAGAGTAACCATGTTGTTATGTCTACATTCAGCTTTAACATTTTGTTACCTTAATCTGTAGCCAACTGACGTGCCAAGAAAAGTCAAATTCGTGGTACGTCGAACTCCGTGCACCAGTTGACATTTTTCAACTCGAAATTGACTATGTATGCACTAGGTTCACATTTAGCAAACCACAGGCATGAAGCCAAACTGGTGTGGTGGTATGTATACTTGACTCGCACATTTACTTCATTTTCTTTGACCCAATTTCTTTCTCTGTGCCGTCAGCCATTTCAGGAGCCGTTCCACTGCTACAGACGCCAACTGTGTTGCTAAATAGGCCATTCAATGCAGTCACATAAAAAATTAAAGCCGTTCCACTCAATGTGAAAGCTGTCGGAAGTGCAGAGCAGTGATTCGCCATAATGGGCTGTAGCGCCGTTATCCGCTCACTGCTACCACCCAATGCAATTCAAATTTCCCGCCTTCGCAGTGCTCGCGCACCCCCTGCCTGAAACTGCGCCAGCGGGAGTTCTGTTCTTTATGTGCTTGCTTTCCCTCCCGCACGTGCCGGTGTTGCACTGCCACTTTTTCTCACTATCGTAAAAACCAACCCAACGAGTGTTGCTAACTAAATGAACGCGGGCGCTGCCTGTTAATCACGTATATTTTGCCTCAAATGTACCTGCACTTTTCTTTGCGCTAAACAACGGGTAGTTGTATGACAAGCGCCAGCAGTTCACGAGTTTTGAACGCTTATTGACTATATAAACCGCTTGGCTTTCGAAGCCTCTGGCACTTAAAAGGCACTATATACTTTATATCACTGCCGGACTTCACAGCACATGAATCAGTGCCCAATAATAGCCACACTTTCTGTACCGCACCTAGAGTGCTGGAATGGTACGCTTCTAAGACCGTATGATCACAACGAGACAAATTACAGAAACAAAACAACTCTGTAATGAAAACAATTTATTTGTACGTGAAATGGAACGTCCGTGCCCCGCACGTATACGTGTACAAAGACCAGCTTCATTCTTATATCAAAAACTATAGCACAGGCACAGCACTTTGGGACTAGATCACAACAGGGCAGCGGGGCCTTTATTGAAACTCTTTGAAACGATTTCAACCAAAAAAAAAAAAATAATGTGGAGATTTCATTCAATGGTATAGAATCTGATAAACTTAAAATACAAAATGACTCGAACCGTGAGGTAGTAAGTAATGCATCAGATGGTAAATATTAATGATTTCGGTGACCTTTCACGCGTGAGGTATGCGGGACCAGAACACAGGAACTGAAACTTCCCTACAATGCAAAAACAGCGCTTTGCAATGCGGGGAAAAAAAAAAAAAAAAAGAAAAGGGGAGGTTGCGCAGCAATCCATTCTTTTGGCATCCACCCTGTATGCGTGATCTTCGAACAACCTGTGGAAAGGAAAAGAAATAGAAAAAGGCCATGCATTGAATCTTCTAACGGAGAAACAACACCATTATGCACAAGTTAACTCATCGTAACTATGTTAATTGTTTGCTTTGGAGCGTGGCCTATACTATCAAACACCTACGCGTAGAGCAGAAACTTCTATTTATCGCTCCATGATTACAACAGACAAACAAATGCCCAACCCCAGCCAAAGATATGTTGACGTGAAATCAGCTGCCAACTTGTGGTCAAGTAAAAAAAATTTTCCCACAACTAACGTTATTTTATTTAGATGGCTTGCAGCTTAATGCACTGGGTTGTGCAACAACAGTACAATTTGCATAGCTCCATCAAAGCTTTCTGAAGAACATACAGTCTACGCTCGTTACAGCGGATCCGCCAACAACGGACCATTTCTGTTGGTTTGTTTGATCTCCATGCATTTCAAGTGTAATGCATTCCGCTCACAACAGACCCAGCTATAGCAGACTATCTGCTACAACAGATTAAATTTTGGGCGAAAAATGTTTTTACTGAATGTTAATAGCGGGCTTCCGCGTTTTTGGCACCTGATATGTTTTTCTTTATTTTGGCAAAGAAACTACTGTCTGGCAACATTGCTAGTGTAGAAGGGGTTCGTTGACGCAGCCAAGTCAAGCCAGTCCTGGTGGGCCCTTTTTTTTGTGTGTGTGCACGACCAACAGCACGGTAGCTGATTTCACTGTAAGATAAACTAAGCATAACTAACGCTGTCGAACATAGCGAAACACAGGCCAACATAGCCAGAAGTAAGGGCCTGTCTAAGCAGTGGGGCCGCTTGACTAGTCAAGAACAAGGATGCTGCGAAAAATGTGAGTCTGGTGAGGTTAAAGAACAGCGCTCGTCGAATACACTAAGTGGTGCACCCAGAGGTCGAGTCTGCCCTCCTCACTGTTTTTTATGCAATAAAGAACTCAGGTTCAGTGAAGTTCGTCATTTATCATTCCCATGCACTGCATTGTTCCCATTCTGTTGATGAAGAAGGTAAGCAAGCCTCAAAAAGGAGGATGGTTCCAATCTATTGCGTGCATTCTGCCGCTTGCAGAATGCACACGATAATATAACTTTTCAAAATAATCTAACTAATCTAACTTTTGATTTCACAGCTTTCATCAGATTAATTTCATAGCAGCTATTTTAGCTGAGCAGACTAAGATCGTTAAAAATGTGGAAGCTGTTTCGGGGAATGTCCGGCAGCGATCCAAATCTGTTTGGTGAACGGTTTCAAGTAAACTTGCCTCGTAACGAAGGGTTTGAAAAGAGCCTGGCTAATTCCACTGGCCATGATTGATTTTTACAGCTCGTTAGTAATTGCTTCTAGTTACACCGTCGCTTTATTTGCTCAACTTAGCGTGCGTCTCTAGGCACTCGACTGCATGTGCTAGGCCTTTTCCAAGTGCCGATGCTACACTTCGAAAACAGCATTAGGCGATTCTTTTCCCCCACGTGAACGCTGTGCAGAGATGCTGCAGGTGTATAATTGTCTGTAGTATTTACATGCACACTGGTCAAAGTTCCCACTACGCTCGTATACCCGCCCCCCTTCCCCATTCGGACACTGCATACTTCAGATACAGCGAACATTTTTTTCCAGATTACGAGGGTATGTTCAAACGGGCATAGACTGTACTAAACATGATAGAGCTGCATCAATGCAACCACAACCCACTGCCCAAAGATAGTTGCTGTAATAGCTACAAATAAACATGAGGAGTAGAAATGCGCAACTGTGTTCGCTGTATTAAACGTGTTTTCCATACAACCATCACCTGAAACATCCGGCCAACTTGACCAGGCACTGCAGCTAAAGACAATGTCCTTTTGAGGCTTTTTCCTTTTTTTTTTTTTTTTGTGCACGCTGGGCGACATAAATTGTATCTATGGCTGCTTGATAGTTTATCCGTCTATGGTTTTTGACACTGTACACAGTCATGCAATACTGCCTGGGCTGGCTGTAGAGAAAACTCTGGGGAACCATTGCACCACATTGCAGAAAGATATTTTAACTGGCTAAAAACTTCATTACTCTAAATGAAAGGTGCGCGACACACTAAACACATATTCAGATTTTGGAGTTCAATGGTCCGAAGCTCCACCCGGGCTTACAAGGCACACAAAGTGAAGAACTCCAAATTAACTTTGGCTACTTGCACCGAAATCTCAACACACAGGTGTTTTCCGCTTTTGCCTCCACCACAAAAAGCAGCCACCGCTGCCGCGACCGAACTCGTGTTCTTGGGCTTAGCAAGCAGCACACCACTAAGCAGCACACACTGGTCACTAAGCACAGATTGAAGTTAACGCCACACTAACATGAAACATGCCCGGACAATAAAACTACCATTTCTCAACTACAGCTGAACAAGGATTGCACTCCAAAACTAACATTCATCTGCCACTTTCACATACCACAGCTGATGCCTCACATCCACATGATGTCACATAGTTCACAGACTACTACAAGGCAACAACATTATGCTGCAGCAAATTCCTTATACAGTAAAACCTCATTACAAGAGACACTCGAGGGAACCAAAAAACGAGTCTCTTGGAACCAAGGTCTCTTGTATGCAATGTTGCTAACATGGCAAACATAGGAAAACCGACCAAACCGCTTTCATTTAAATGTCTCTTATAACCAAGTGTCTCTCGTAACAGTGTCTCTTGTAACGAGGTTTGAGGTTTTATGTGGTTATTTGAAGGAATCAGCCTTAAAAACATGAACATGAAAGAGAGAGAGAGAAGAGAGAGAGAGAGAGAGACTGAGAGAGAGAGAGAGAGACGATGAGAGGAGAGAGAGAGAGAGAGAGCTGCTTTCCCCCTCTTGTCACCCCAGTTCTTGTGCGCTGGTTTCTTCAAATAGACATATGCCCCGACTCACCCAACCTGTCATTATGGTACCTTATACAGCAAAAGCTCGTTAGTTCGAACTCGGCTAATTCGAAATGACGCCCTGGTCCCGGCACAGCCCTTTATATTTCAGTGGGAGAAAACTCCCGACAATTCCAACTGGGATCCCCTGCTGCCCATCGCTCCTCGCAGAAGAGGTCGGCCCAGAGTGATTACACACTGTGTTGCAAATCCAAACCTAATACTGGAGATGCATCCAAGCAGCGTTCGAGGCTGGATTGATTGCAGAATGTTAATTTCTCAGCAGATGAGAATCCTGACTCTTCGGCAAGTTCCGAGCGATGCTCATGGAGTCAAGACAGAAGAAACGCAAGCAAATGCATATTGCCAATTACTTTTAATTTTGATTGCCTCGACCCTGCCTAGTAAATAAATTTGTTTCCGTGCATAGACAGCGTGATTATTTCGACATTACGGCTCACTGCTCACATGAATGCAATGTCAGTGCCTGTTTCGGGTGTGTAACTGACTGATCCATTAATTTTATTAGCCGTTCGACCTCCACGAACATTATTTAAAAACTACCTGCCACAAACGTGTAGAAGCGCCTAATTCGTGATAACAAGACCACAGGTGGCTTTTTTGCGTTCTGTCCGTGCAGTGTGGCGCAATGTCCATTCATTCAAACGCCCTCCCACTAATTTGAACTCCGCTTAATTCGAACAATTTTATGGTCCCCTTCGAGTTCGAATTAACAAGCTTTTACTGTGTATAGCACTTGTGAGACGTTACCAAACCTGGCATCAACCATTTTCCAACCACAGACATTCATACTAATACTGTAAAAGCTCATATCGAACTCGAAGGGGACCATAAAATTGTTGGAATTAAGCGGCAGTTCGAATTACAGGGAGCACACAAGAATGAATGGACATCGCGCCACGCAACGAAGCCACCTATGGACTCGTTATCACCAATTAGGTGCTACTACACGCTTGTTGCGCATGCCACGTAATCGCAGGCCGAGACCAGTGACCTCGGCACAAGGAAACCCTGCAATGCCATGCGCCGTTGCAGCGAAATTACGCTATTGCAGCAGCATAGCAAGCGCAGTTGAACCCCTTTATAAGAGACACGTACCGGGGAGCAGTTTCTGTCTCTTATATGAGATGTCTCTTATAAGCAGGGAACGATGTTTTCACTTACTAATCAGACCCTAGTTCAATGTGGGCACCGTATGACTTAAATGAGATCAAAAGAATGCTACAGCATGTTGCACAAGGCTCATTCTAATTTATGTTTGGCCCCCAGAATTTCTGAAACAGTTCTGAATCTTTGTTTGCTTCATGACTGTATTTACACTGTTTTTTACAACCGATTCTGCAAGCTTTTTTTTCTTTCACTGTTTGCGGAAGATGAATCGTAGATGTTGAGTTCACAAGCCTGATGAATAGCCAGAGCGCACAGCTTCTTCCGCTGTGTGCTCAGGCTATTCATTACGCCTGCAGGACTCAACATCTGCGATGCTTTTTGATTGGGAGCTACGCGAGTGGGAGAGCCCGCACGTGCGGTCGCGCTCCAATGGATGGCAGTAAGCTTCAACCACTTCTGTAAGTTGCATTTCCATTGGCAGGGCTTCTCATCGTCATTTCATAGCTGACTGAGCCACTGTGTATTTGCTGAAGTTATAATAGCGACTGCAGGCGTCTGTCGTCCACCTGTGTTTCCACAATGGAAGCAACTGCAATTAGTGACTGGTGGCACTGCATCTGAAGTTAAAATGTCTGCTACAAGCGAGATTAGCGATTAAAGTTCAAGAATGACTTGTCCCTTATAACCAATCTTCTACATCCGATGTCTGTTATAAAAGAGGTCAATTTAATGGGAAAGATAGGGCAGCCAACCATGTGGGTAAATAGTGTCTCTTATACCCATTTGTCTCTTACATCCATGTCTCTTATAACAAGGTTCAACTGTACTCTGTTGGTTTGTGTTTCGCTGTTATGTACCTCTAGTAAGTTTGGTTCGTTTTGGATTTGCAACCCATTGTAACAACTCTGGGCCGACGCCTTCTGCGAGCAGCGATGGAAACCAAGGTATCCTACTTCGAATTAACTGTGCTGGATATCGCTGAGCTCGAATTATCAGGATTTTTCTCCCATTGAAATATACAGGGCTGTGGCGGGACCACGACATCAGTTCAAATTAATGAGCTTTTACTGTATATATTGGGGGAAATCTGGCGACTGTGTCTAGGCGAGATGTGTTCAGTCAGCATGCCGTCGTGTATTGCAGAAAAGCATTCCGTTCTTACTTGGCATGGCTCGTGAATAAATTGGAAACTACCGCATTTACTCGCGTAATGAACCCACTCATGAACCCCCCCCCCCCCCACACACACCACACACTTCATGTAGTAATGGCCACAACCTCCCATGAATACGCCAACTAAACTAAAACAAAGTCAGCACAAATAAAAACTAAAACAAAGTCAGCACAAATAAAAAAGACACAGCACCTCCCCGTCTTCAGCGTCCGCCGCCTTCTTCAGCCCCAATTGTTGTCGTTGCCGGCGCCCCACTCAGTCGCCCCTCCCTCGGTGGTGGAAGGAGCCGGTGCGGCCGACCAGTCCTCGACGGCCGTCGACCAGTCTGCCGTGGGAGCCACGGGCTCCGGAACCACCACGTCCACCGGGGCCACCGGCACTGCCACCGGAGCGGCGGGGAACGTCGAGCTCACGTCGGCCGCCGCAGACCACTGCTCCATGCGAGAGAGGATCACAAGGGGAGGGAAATACGAATTAGGCTTCATTGATTGAAGATGGCAAGTTGGGCTAGTTGGTGCAGCATTGAGATTCATGGTGAAAAGCAGCGCACGAAAACACAGGGACAAAAAGAAGAGCGGACAACGCACAGCGCTGATGCGTCTTGCTTCAGGTGCCCCCCCCCCCCCCCTTTTTTTGTTCTTTAGTGAGGCTATTTTAGTCGTGGTTTTTGCGCAGGAAGTTTGAGAGGTTACAGGGGTGGGACACTGCACAGTGCGTTCTCTTTCAGTACTGTGCGTCGTCCCCTCTTCCTTTTGTCCCTGTGTTTCTTGCGTTGATTGATTGATTGACTGATTGATTGTAGGGTGCGCTGTAGTGGAGGGCTCGGGATTAATTTTGACCACCTGGGGATCTTTAACGTGCGCCGAAATCTCGTACACACAGGCGTCTTTGCTTTTCACCTCCATCAGAAAAGCGGCCGCGGCAGCAGGGAATCGAACCCGCATTCCCGTGCTCAGCAGCAGAACACCTTAGCCACTGAGCCACCATGGCAGGTGAATTAGGGTTGAATGTGATGGGCCATACCGTAGAATGTGGCAAAGGCAACAAAATGAAAAGATTTGGGGCTGATTCCTCTTTAAAAAAGTGCTAAGAAACATTCGATGTGATGGCACGTGTGTGTAGTGAATCAGAATTGAGAATGAGGGGCTCATTAAATGAACTCGGCAAGGAAAGCCAGTTTGCTGGCTTTCCGCACACACACACACACACACACACACACACCCACACACTTACCCATGCACGCATACAGACACACCCATGAGGAAAAGTACTGCTCTGGCCTCCCCCAATAATCCCAACCACACTCATGACTTGGGGACACCATGCTAAAACATGCACGGCGCCACAGCGGGGAGCATCAGGGGAATATCCCTCCCCACAAGTTCACGTTAAAAACCTCTTTAGTGTCACTGGCACAATGGCACGTTCCCATCCAGCTGTGTTGCCGATGTACCCATACAGCGCGCATTCTCCGCTAAAAGAAGTGCACGCACAAATTCAAAGCTGCCACGCTTGAGCTTCCACCCTCTGTAGTAGCTTTTGAAAGGCGTTTCTGCTTTTCTGCCTTTTCACCTCCTTTTTTTTTCTTTCACGCAAGTCCAATAACCACCTAATCTTCGTGGGGACAAAATCAGTTCCTCTGTGGGCACAATCACTTTCTTGACATTGCCGACTCCGCCGAAGGAAGAATTGCCCTCGCTTTTTGTTCGTTTTTACCCTTGTGAAAGCGCGATGGGAGGCAGGAAGACACTCACGTCGGGGACGTCCGGCTGCACCGTGGTGATGTCCCCGCCGCCCCACTGCTCATTGCCGTAGTCGGCCGTCGTGTCCTTCAGTCCACGCTCGGGCAGAAGCTGCTGGGCCTGCTCTTCCTTCTCAGCCTGCAAAGCCCAGCAACATCCGTTTTTAAGGCAAAGAGAGCCTTCGATGTCTCACCGAGCACAGCTGCATTAACATGAACGGCAGCAAAATGGCCGCCACTGTAAAGAACACAATTTAAAGGCGATCCACTCAGTGCAGAGCACCGATTCGCCATAATGGGCTGTGGCGTCATAACCCACTCACTACTACCACACAATGCAATTCAAATTTCTCGCCTCCGCAGAGCTGGCACGACCCCTGCCTGAAACTGCGCCAGCGGGAGTTGTGTTCTTTTTGTGCTTGCTTTCTCCTCCCGCACGTGCCGGCGTTGCACTGCCACTTTTCTTTGCTTACTATCGTAAAAACCAACCCAACGAGCGTTCCGAATTAATGAACGTGGGCGCTGGCGGTTAATTACGTATACAGTTAAACCTCGATGTAACGAACTTCAATGTAACTAAACCCCTTGATGTAACGAACCACGGAATTTTTCGTAACTTCAAGTGTATGCACACCATGTATTTTCACCCTCTGTGTAACGAAGTCCCGTTTGCCGCAATTTCAACGTAACAAAGTTTCATGGAGAACTAGGCACGAAATGGGTGCTTTCGTCAGCGGCACAGTATGACATTTTACAGTGAAAATTTCGCCCTATGTTATCCGCTTTTTTTTCTCGCGTGCCCCTCTCAATTGCCCCTTGAGTTGCGTTTCAGCGAGCAGTTAGAAGTGGTCGCTGGAGTTACCCACATCGTGCGGGTGGTCTCCGCGGCTGCGTCAGCGCGCCTGTGGCTTGCGGGGCGCGTTTTGCGTTTTTTCAGGGAGAAAACGCTCCATGCTGTTCACGCTGATGCCCGTGCAGACGATTAAGCTCCCATTTAAACAGAAACAGTGCGCCAGCCGTGCATGCGCGCCACGTTTTCTTTTGCATTAAACGCTTCATGGGATGAACACTTCATTATAACTGTGAATTTCAATGCAGCGAAATTTCAATGTAACGAAGTAAATTTTGAATTTTACTGTCTTCGTTACATCGTTACATCGAGGTTTAACTGTATTTTGCCTGAAATGTACCTGCAGTTTTCTTTGCGCTAAACAACGGGGAGATGTATGACAAGCAGCAGCGGTTCACAAGTTTTAAATGCTTATGACTAGATAAACCGCTTGGCTTTTGAAACCTCTGGGGTTACGCCGCGACGACGAAACGGCGAGCGGCTCTACTTGGGTCCAGCAAGCGAGCTACAACGACAAGGCGAGCCCCTAAAGTGCTCAGCACTTAAAATGACATACCTGGCAGTCTAGATGCACCCCACTAGCACCATCTACTGGTTCGCTTCGAACACTCTATTCTTTTGAGCAACCACTAAGCAGGCATCGCCGTTTGGCCTAGGTGGCCTAGGAGTATCGTCGCAGGTTTTCACCTGAAAACTTGGGCTTGCCTTCAAAGGCAGAGAAATGTTTTACATGAGCTCTCTCGCCGGTCTTTAGACTTGTAAGACTATCCGTGCCACTTCTCTGCAATGTCACGCGAGACTGCCACAAAAGATTCTCTCCCTTGCAACGAAAATGCAGCAGACTGAACATGGCATTAAAATGAACATAGGCTAGCACTTGTAGTCGTAGTTCCTCGTAAAAGAAGAATGCTGACTTTCTGTTCCACGGTGCCTTTGCTTTAACTTCGTAAAATGACACCCAGAGGATACTTCCCTAAAGGTACCACAAACACAACGTACAAGTTTGCCATATTCAAATGACTGGGAAGTAGCTACCTCATAACTCGTTACATATTACAAGCCCTGTACAAAGCTGTGGCTCAGGCTTGTTGACAAGCATGTTTCGGTGTTCTTCAGTGATGGCTGCCATGCCTCCCATTGCTTTGCTGCCCTTTTTGGCATTTGAATAGAGTGCTTCTTAAAACTTTCCTGCACAAGCCTATCGAAAGTATACTATCGACGCTTTCAATTTCAAATTTTGGTGTTTTCCGTTTGAATTTGGTACTTTCAGAGTGCGCTCTTAGAGCTGGCGCCATCTGCTGTGTAGTAGAGACACTTGCATTCTCTTTCGTTTGTTTTTCTGTGCGCCGCGATTTTGTAAAGCACCGGCAGATGTCGACATCGCGCTGTACGGCACCGCAGAAATGCCACATTTTCAGTGATTTGGACGATCCTACATGCGAATTTTTGGATGACATCAGAAGCACTGACTCCGCGGACAACTTTTTCGTCATCACACAATGGTGGAGGAATGATTTGTGCAGAGACCAGCGCTCCCTGCGCCATGCAGTGATGTTTCAAGGAAGTGTTTAGCTCCGGCTGCAGCTTTCTCGATAAGCCGTCAGCACACTAGTCACAGAAGATTATGAGGTTTAATGCGCCAATGCTTCACGGGCGATAAGGCGCGCCATAGTGGAAGGCTCCGAATTAATTTTGACCACCTGCGGATCTCCTAACGTGTGCTGAAATCTCGAACACATGAGCGTTTCCACTTTTCGCCTCCATCAGAAAAGTGGCTGCCGTGGCCGGGAGTCGAACTCGCAGAGGCCACGTAGGAGACAACGAATGCTCGTGGCCGCTCGCCATCGGGACAAGGCTGACCCAGCATTAAACTCTTTGTCGCGTGTTGATCCCCGAGTATCATTTCGCCTCATCTACTGTACTTCTTCCGTTGATTGTTCGTGAAATCTATGCCGGATTGGCTGGTCCAGGGTAGGGATCAATATCCGAGGCGTGATGTGAGCAAGCATAGATCGAGGAACAGCAGCAGCAACAGCGTCCCCTCAAAAAGCCACTGGAGAGGCAAACAAAGCCTTAAGGCACTCGCCTCCTCGGGGTCGCGGTAGAAGAAGAGGTCGACCATGATCTCCCAGGGCAGGTCGCGCAGGATGGAGCCGCGCATGCGCAGCACCTCGCGCGTCAGCATCCACCAGAGCAGGCCGATGGAGTGCTGCGACTTGTTGTTGCACGGGATGGCGATGTCAACGTAGCGCAGGCTGGCGTCCGTGTTGCAGAAGGCGATCACGGGCAGGTTCACATACGACGCCTCCGTCACGGGCTGGTGGTCCGCCCGCGGGTCGCACACCACCAGCAGCCGGGGCTCGCGGAACGCCGCCTGGATCTGCGTGACGAGGGCAGAGGACCAGAGTCACCTTCTATTCAGCCGTGAGGGAAGAGAAAAATGAAAAAGAAAGCCGGCAATGAGTAATTCAACTGCAACTACAGTAGAAGATCTGAGCTGTTGTCAAAAAAAAAAAAAAAAAACACCCTTGGGCACTTTGGTTCCCTTGTGTGGTTCAAAAGTGAAAGCCTAGCAATTATACAAGACCTTTTCACCGCTACAGTCAAATTCAGGTATAAGTGCCACAATTAGTTCGATATATCCAATAGTTCTACATTGCCGAACACGTCTATAACGATTTTTTTTACGAGTTCACAATGGGCGGGACCCCCTCGCCCCCGCCATAAAGTATGCCATTACCTTACCCGAAAACAATCCCTTTATTGTAATACAGCTACTTTCTGCCTTAACTGCCTACATTGCAAAAAAGCGGTGATTTTTGTTTTCACTTTCGTTTTGGTGGCATCAACTAGCACAGCATTCTCTACACGAGACATCGTCTGCACCAGTTCGAGCCCGTGTCCTTATACATCGAAGCAATAATGGCAAAGCACATCGACTGGCGAAAGTGCTTTATTAAGTGTTGGTTTGCTTTCCCTCACTACATCCTCAGTTCTTCGGCGCTTTCAGCAGCACCAGGTGCCATGACATCAGCGACGGTGTCTACACCCGAGGGGTTCGCAGTGATGGCAAAGTCGTCGTAGACATTCTGGAAATCCACGAAGGACACTCCTTTCGGCAAAGCATCAGGAACGTTGGCGAGCTCTTTGCACAGTTCGCCGATGCTGACCTCTTGCCGATGCTGACTGACCACACTCCACGCCGTATCTTAGTCACAGTCAGAGCTTTCGTGCTGAACACCCATTTTAAGCACATGCCACTACATGCGCCTGTCACGGTGCACGCATCAGGCTAGTACTTGTTCCATTCTGGCAGGGTGCTGGGTCAGTGCTCTGGTTAGAGCCCATGGCTGTCACTGCTGCGACCCTGGTCCATATCCCGCACAAAGCCAATTATTTTCTCTTTGCAGAAGCGGCCATTTTTATACCATTCGTGTTGATGCAAACAATGATGATGGTCGCTTTTCACGTTTGACAAGACACGTAATGCTTTCACCTTAATAATTAAAGATCAATTAGCGGGTCCTTCAGAATGCATCAGCATCTTGTCCCTCTTTCTAACAAACTTGGCTCGATACGCACGCCTTGCCATGACTTTAGAAGTTTGAAATGCAGTGTTTCTCACACACCCCTTCCACACCAAGCCAACAGTGCTTTGCGCTCAAATCGTCTCAGTGGTGAAAAGATTGCCTCGTTAGAACCATGCTGACACCCCCTTAACGTTAACTTTGTTCAAATAAGGTACATAATTAGGAAAAAAGGGAATGGCCGTGCAACCCACTAGCTCATTTCCCACAACAGAACCTATGATGTCATATGCACCCAGCTGTGCGATTGGTTGAGGCCGGCAAAAGCAAATGCAAATTGGGCAGGGCTTATAAGATTGCCGAACGAGCTATTTGTGCTTAAATGTAAGGCACATTGTTTTTATAGCAGTAAAATTGTAGGGTGAACAATTAAAGTTACAAGCAAACACATAAACACCTTAGCAGTTAGTGCGGCACTTTGCCTGCTGACACCGCTAACACAGCCGTCAGACTGCGCTGGACTGTCTGAAACAACACTGGCCAACTGAGACAAGGGGCACGGTCGCTTACGTGACCATGTTCGTCGAGTCATAGCTTAACTTTTAGGAAGTGATTAGTATGAACCATAACAAAAATACGGCAGGTGTAGAAATCCAGCCAGAAGCAACTTCAGCAGTATTGCAATGCCATCTATAAAAGTGAGCGATAAAAAAGATAATCAAACGTGCGCCTGTGAGATGGGAGCCACCGTGGTCAGCAGGCTATATTTAGTTTTAAGGCCCTGCTCTTATTACGTCATTGTCGACGTTATGAACACACACGAATTAACAGGAGAATTTTTAATTTCTCAGTGAATAAAGCATCGTTTGCTGCCGACCAAGCGCTGGGGGCACTGTAAAGCACTAACACAGGTGAGACAGCTGAATCAGACTTGGGAGCAGTTTTTGGAGCAGAAGTACCTTGATTTAGAGCAGTTAAGGACATTTATGTCACCTTATCAGGCTAAAAAATCAAATTTTTGGCAACTCGGGGGGGGGGGGTGAACATGATATTGAAACAGCCATTCAATAAAGTTTTTTCTACCAGAGGATCACAAGGTACGAACTGCACTACCTTTTTACAAACCATTTTTAAATTTTTAGGCATTATGCATAGATAGCGTGGAGCGCTGTTGCAAATATCGAATTGAAAAACTAAGCAATCGTAAGGAATTTTTAGTATCATGTGAATGCCGAAATCATTATTTTTGTAATCCCAGACTCTACTTTACGCACAAGTGTAGAGCCGCGACAAAGGTGACAGTCATCGCACCCCACCTGCCCTCCAATTTCAATCATCAAGGTACAAGTTCACTACGATCATAATTTGAGTAACGTTGGTATGTTCAGCAACCACCCTTTTGGCATTACATTTCACTTCAGATAGATGAACCATTATTACTAGCGTGCAATAATAGCCCGTCCCGGTATAGGACACCGCTTGAACATTTTGTGGCGATGTAACCTGAGCCGCCACTTCTGCAGTGTCGGTCGTCCCATTCCCACCGCTCGCAAGCTCGCTGTCAAAGGCAGCAATAATTTGTAACACTGCAATGGGTCCGAAATTTCATTTCAAGCACGCACCGCGCCTCACAGTCAAGGCCGAAACACGGCGAATTTGTGGGCATCAGGTCGTTTTTGATGAACTCCGGTCTTTCGAGTCGCGCAACTCCCCGCAACAGATCAAACGACTCAATGTGAACCCAGCCACCCCAATAACCAAAACCACGGTAGAAGTCGGCGAAGAGCACTCTGCCTGAACCACGAGCAACTGCTTCGCGCGGCGGTCATGTTTTCCAATCTTCACCCCACCAAGATGGCGGCGCCCAGTAATGTCGTTCCGGAGATAAGGTGCTCCTAAAATTGCCGTTTTTTCATCACTTTGCACAAGTAGTTTGCCGCTTCAGTACACAAGTATTTTTTCTACAGGACTTTGCATGCAACTGTTTTCGATGGGAAAACTTTAAATACTCACACAATATAACATGTGCAACCCGACACAAGGGTAAGGTGTAGTGACCACCGTATGGTAAGATCTCGAATTAGGCTAGATTTGAGGAGGGACCGCAACAAGCTAGTACGAAAGAAGCCGATAAATGAGCTAACAGTAAGAAGTAAAGCAGAAGAGTTCAGGATCGCGCTGCAGACCGATATTCCGCCCTTAACGATGAAGCCGAGCTTACGACACAGGAAGCCAGCGATAACCTTACACGCATTATCACGGAGTGTGCAGTGGAAGTCCGGGGCACTATGGCTAGACAGGATACTGGTAAACTTTCACAGGAGACGAAAGATCTAATCAGGAAACGGCAAACCATGAGAATCTCCACCGCAGCTGACAGAATAGCACTAGCGGAGCTTTCGAAGTTAATCAATAAGCGTAAGACAGCTGACATACGGAAGTATAATATGGAGAGGATCGAATACGCTGTAAAGAATGGAGGTAGCCTGAAAGCAGTGAAGAGGCGTCTTGGCGTGGGGAAAAATCAGATGTATGCACTTAAGGATAAGCAAGGCAATGTCATCACAAATAGGGATAAAATAGTCACAGTGGCCGAGGAGTTCTATAGGGATCTGTACAGTAGCCGGGACATACAGGATAATGCCGAGCGAGACAGTAGTTCAGAGGAGATAGACATCCCACCAGTAACGACCGAAGAAGTAAGGAAGGCTTTGAAAGAAATGAAAGGGGGCAAAGCACCTGGTGAGGATCAGATAACAGCAGACCTCTTGAAGGATGGCGGAGAAATTGTACTTGAAAAAATGGCAAACCTGTATACGCAATGCCTAATGACCGCAATGGTACCGGAATCTTGGAAGAACGCGAACATCATCCTAATCCATAAGAAAGGCGACATGAAGGACTTGAAAAATTACAGGCCGATCAGCTTACTGTCAGTCGTCTACAAGGTATTTACCAAGGTAATCGCTAACCGAATCTCTGCAACCTTAGATTTCAGTCAACCTAAAGAACAAGCAGGGTTCCGTAAAGGTTATTCAACAATGGACCATATTCACACGATCAATCAGGTGATAGAGAAGTGCGCTGAGTATACTGAACCCCTATACATAGCCTTCATAGACTATGAGAAAGCATTTGACTCGGTCGAAACCCTAGCAGTCATTCAGGCATTACGGAACCAGGGGATAGATGAGCATTATGTAAGAATACTAGAGGATATCTACAATGGGTCCACAGCTACCATCATCCTCCATAGGGAGAGCAGTAAAATACCTATCAGGAAGGGTGTCAGACAAGGAGACACAATCTCTCCAATGTTATTCACAGCATGCTTACAAGAAGTATTCAGAACGTTGGGTTGGGAACAGGTGGGAGTAAGGGTTAATGGAGAATACCTCAGTAAGCTCAGATTTGCGGATGACGTTGCCTTGCTAAGTAACTCGGGGGACGAATTGCAAAGCAATGCTTTCCGCACTGGGCGAACAGAGTAGAACCGTGGGCCTGAAATTAATATGCAGAAAACTAAAGTAATGATCAAAACCTCGGGACAGCACAGCAGTTTGAGATAGGTGGCGAGGCAGTGGAAGTGGTAAGCGAATATATCTACTTAGGCCAAGTTGTGACCCCAGATCCCAACCATGAGGCAGAGATAATTAGAAGGATCAGAATGGGGTGGGGTGCATATGGCAGACATTCTCAGATAATGAATAGCAGCCTACCATTGTCGCTGAAGAAGAAAGTGTATGACAGCTGCATCTTACCGGTACTCACCTACGGGGCAGAAACTTGGAGGCTCACTAAGAGGGTTCAACTTAAATTGAGAACGACTCAGCGGGCAATGGAGCGGAAAATGATAGGTGTAACATTAAGGGACAAGAAGAGAGCGGAGTGGGTCAGGGAGCAAACTGGTGTTAAAGACATATTAGTAGAAATTAAGAAGAAGAAATGGACGTGGACAGGGCATGTAATGCGAAGGCAGGATAACCGCTGGTCATTAAGGGTAACAGACTGGATCCCCAGAGAAGGCAAGCGTTGCAGGGGGCGGCAGAAAGTTAGATGGGCAGATGAGATCAAGAAGTTTGCGGGGATAAATTGGTCACAGTTGGCACAGGACCGAGGTAATTGGAGAATAATGGGAGAGGCCTTTGCCCTGCAGTGGGCGTAGATAGGCTGGTGATGATGATGATGATGAACCTGACATTGCAACTTTCGAAAAAACTATCCCGTGAACAATTTTATGTGGGTTTTTTATTGACTGATCAATCAATTAAACCTTTACAAACAGCATCACCTTAAAGATGCGGGAAAAGTATGCCGCCAGTAAGCATTTTCTCCACTGAAACTGATTGGAACGTTAAAATCCTTGGCTCTCAGACCGTTTTGGAGCAGTTTGGTGCAATTTTAGAAATTTCAAGCTTTTGGAGCAGCCTGGCACAGGAAAACACGTTTGTATCAAAACTGCGCAATTTGCGCAGCTGTCTCACCCCTGAGAGAATAACAAGCCGGCACCTTTTTAGTGAATAGAAATCATAAACATCAGTTTTGCACGCGCAAAAAGCGGGAAGCGCCCGGGGGACGATACCGAAACCAGCCGCTGCGCCTGCGGCGGCCGGATGCGCGAGCGATAGACAGCGCACCGCTCCTAAAAAATACAAAAAAAAGGGGAGAAAAGAACCTCATCAGTTTCGCAGGCACCCTTGGTCTGTGGTAGGCGCAAGAAGCGAGGGGCGCCCGGTAGGCGTAAGGGGCCTCGGGTGGGCGATACCCAGCGTGCCTCCTCGTTACTGGATGTGCAAGTGATAGCCGGCGCGCCACTGAAGTAAATCATAAAAAAAATAAAAAGAAGAGCCATCAGCACAAGAAAATAATTTGACGTATTTCCGCAGTGTGGCAGCACATGCCAAGCAAGAGAAGTTGGCGAAAAAGGCGCGCTTTTTAAAGGTACAAGCGATGACGTGCACGACATTATTCACCATTTTGAAGTTGTTTGCAGAGGACGCACATATACGTCCGTGACCCTGAAAGGGTTAACCAAGTCTTCCATGCTCCAGAAAACTTCCCACTCCTCCTTCACTACTTTCTTCAATGGGAACCCGAACGTCACAGTGCGTATGCGTCGCAAAAGCGGCTGCATCACCCCTACAGGCCGGCTTCCCCTCAGTTGAAACAACAGTTAGCGCTAGCCCCATTAAACAGCAGCCCAGCAAAAGCAAAGCACAGAGCTCTACGCTTTGCTGGCGGTAGATATAGTGTTCACAGAGTGCCTCCTGGCAGAAACGATGCACTAAAAGAAGCCCCCCCCCCGAGCTTTTATCAGCTTGCCTGGTTGGTGAAAGTTCCAGGCTGTGAAGCGGCCGGCAATGGGGGTGGCGCCGGTGAAGCTGGCGAAACTTGAGCACCGCGCGCTGTCCGTACGGGCGCGAGGAGATGGCGCACACCTCGGCCGGGTTCTCAATGGCCACGATGGCGCGTGCGGCCAGCAGCAGCTTCTCCCACGTCTTCTTCAGGTTGATCAGGTGGATGCCTGCAGGGAGACAGAAGACCGAATGACACCTCTGAAACTATTATACTCGGGGACAACTTTCTGTGGCAATGGGGTGAAAGCTAGGGGGGGAGTAGGAGGGGGAGCTAACTGCTCTGTGTTGCTGCACCGAGGTAGTTCCCAATAAACTGGTTTCAGTTTCAGTTTTGGCATGACAGATGCGCATTTGATGCAGTTCGTTTCTTGGCATGAGCTTGCGTGCAGACCGTGAATGCTTTTGCATTCAAAGCCCGCAAGGAGACTTTCACTGCCCGAATGAATTTTCTTTTAACTTGTTACAGCATGATAGCAGAGTGTGTTTTGCCACCTTTCTCAACCTTGCCGGCAGGAAACTTGTTCGAGAAACGCCTGGAATTCATGAAAGTTCATGAAGAGTTCATGAAAATTCTATGTCCCTACAATCACACTGGAGTCTAGTTTAAAACAGACTCTTTCGATAGGAGCCACGAAGACAAAAAACAACTTTGTTTTGCTTCAAAGAACCAGCATACGGCGATTCCCTCAACTCTACTAAAACCACAACGGACATTGTGTTCATCAAAAAAAAGATGAGAAATATTAAAAGCATGCAAATTTTGCGCTACAAAATGTCAGCAAAGACATATCAGGGCAAGTACTAGAAATAGAGTTACCAGTGCGTTAACTTCATCTTAGCACGGCAGTGGTCAAACAAAACCACTGCAACAACTGCCCAGTCATTTACTTGGTGCTGGCTTTAGATCGACGACTGCCAATCACCAAAACAAGCCCCTGCGACTTCATAAGGACTGGGCAAGAAAACGGGCGGTTGAGTCGTCACTGCTTCACCTTTACCCCTTATTATCTAGATGAACTGTTAGTAGTCTGCATTAAAATTAGCATTATGACACTTTTCAATAACCGAAGCTTGCATCTTGTCTGCACGGTCCGCCTTAAATGGCCTTGATCTTGTATGCAAGAATCATCTCAACATCGTTTGTTGTTCCTTTTGTCTCTTAAAATAATGATCGATTTGATTTCAAGTAGGGCGCATTAGGCAAAACACACTGCTTATAAAAGGAAGTTACGGTGAACATTAGCCTCCCTGAACATAGTCAAACACAATGCAGCACACTTGCAATCTTGAGGAAATTTTTATATGTTCATGCCTCGATGAACTGCCAACAGAAGACAAAGGCAAAGAGAAAATTTGACATCCACCCAAAATGCCACCGATTCCCCTGGAGAATTCCCTAAACTGGTTGTCTAGCAAGAAAAAGGCACAAAGGGCAACATCTGCAGCTTTCCCAGTACCTTAGCATCATGTCTGCATTGACATCTATCTACTCGTTCATAGACAGCCCCACCATAACGTTTTAGCGTTCATTTCCCATGCATTTTTTGTTTCATAGAGGTTACAGCTATTCCCTGAGACTCAACTGATACTGTCACACTGAAAAGTGCGCTTGTTCTTGTTCTGTACGTGAAATTTTCGGGGTCATACCTCAACCGGTTATCTCTGACGCTACTTGAATTTGCACGCCCATTTTATTCCCACATCGACACACACACAATGGGAAAGCATCAAAGCACACCACCGCTGTGATTTAAAAAACAAGACAGAAAAACAGGCACAGCTCGAGTTGCTAGCCACCAGTTCAAACCGGCGACGCTTGGCTTGGCGAGGAGCCATCTAAATCAATGAACTGACAAAATGGTCTGTGCCCCCTCAGAATAAATATAGCCCCCACTCCAGTCCTTCTCACTACATTCCTAAACGCTCACCCAACTCTATGACGAAACGCCGGTGCCAAACCTACAAAAGTTCATTATCCCCTTTCACCATTGCGGCAGGTGGTCCACCTCTAAAAAGTTCAAGCACTACTACTTCAAGCACTACTACTCAGGCACAACTGAAGAATGACAACGGAAGTTGCCCTTGCACTTCATCACCGCAGCCGGTTGTTCCTCCGTGTCGTACAAAAAATTACACCATCTTCCCGAGGGGAACCGTGAGGTGATGCGAAGCATTGCAGAGTTCCAATCCAATCCAATCCCCCTCGCGAGAGAGTGTTCGCCATCGGAGAGGAGAGGGGGTGAGCGGCGGAGAGCGCAGCTGGCGCGGCGAGGAGAATGGGGGAGGGGTGGACGCCGACGACGCCGGATGCAGGGACAAGGCGCAGTGAATGAGATGCGTCGCATCTAAAAAGCGCGTTAGTGCGAGTCGTTTCTGCGATTTTTCAGACTCATACCCCTGTCACACGGCAAATCTAATGTCATCAACTGTCAAAGACATTCGGTTTGGCCGTGCGGGTCTCTACAGCGAAACAAGTATAATTTGACAGTGACAGCGGTGAAGATTTGCAAGCTCGTAAAATTATCATCGTTCAAGTGCATGGTCTAGAATGTTTTCATACGAAAATAAATTTTAAAACAAAACAGATAATTCTTTTTTTTAATCAAAAAGAAGAACAACATCACCATTTTAGGTGACATAAGCAGACATCAGAAACTGAGACAAGACTGCAAGAAATATGTACCAGGTAGCAGTGAAAATGGTGGAGCTTCGGTGTGTGAAAAATAATACGAAGGAGAGAATACAAGTTTACTGACAGTTTTTAGGCAGCAGTCTTCTTTGGTTTATTACTGAACTTTCTTGTCTAGTGACGCGTCACTGCTGTCGAGGCTACTCACTCAGCCGCTGAATGAGCTGCCCAACCTCATTTAGCCGCTGAATGCCATTTGCCTCAAATGTCATTTGGTACTCTCGTGTAGTGCCCAATTATAGACATTTCAGAATGAAGTTTTGCTCTAAATGTCTACTGATCTGCTGAGTGACAGGGGCATTAATCTGCTTATAGATTACTGCAGTGGCGACACAAACTACGAGATAAAGCAGACAATGTCACGCAATAAGTGCAATTTCATTTCAAAACGCGCATGTTCACATCTGGGTCCGTCATTTCGGTGGCATTTGCGACACGCCGCGGTGGCTCAGTGGCTAAGGCGTTGTGCTGCTGAGCATAAGGACGCGGGTTCGATTCCCGGCCGCAGCGGCCGTTTTTCTGATGGAGGCAAAAAGCGAAAACGCCCGTGAGTACAAGATTTCGGCGCTCGTTAAAGATCCCCAAGTGGTCAAAATTAATCCGGAGCCTTCCACTACGGCTGCGCCTCATCACCTGCGTTGCGTCGGCACGTTAAACCCCACAATCAATCAATCATTTCGGCGGAGCTATTGCCATTCTTAACGTGTATCCAAGTCTAGCCCAGTTTGATCGTATCACTCGAATGCTAACCTGCACTTAACACACTTAAAAATACGTTTTTCAGTGCTGGCCCCTATTACGTCACTCCTGCACATAACACGTCCCTGTAGTGCAGAATCTGACATTTCTTTAACATTTATTCCATTTTTTTCAAATGCCCTTCGTGGCTGGAATGATGTTCAGTACCAAAGGCTAGCCCTTTAAGATTAAACAAACCTGTACTTTGTCTTAATGATCAAGATCACTTCGAAGTAGCAGGGCATGCAGGTGGTAGTTACGACACAAGCGCCCCTCACCATCAGAGCGCCGCTTGAAGCAATATTCTTTCATCTGGAAGTCCAAGTTGGCCGCGCCGAGGTGCGTTTTGGCCGCGAGGAATCGCCGCACATCGTCCTCCTTCAGAGACAAAACGCTGGTACCTCCAGACATCGTGCTAAATAGTATCAAAAGTAGCGGTGATAAGCTGAAAAGAAAAAAAAAAAAGAACGGTATTTCAAGCGCGGCAAAATTCAAACGATGCCGTTTTTTTCATAGTTAATTATATCACTCCTGATAGGCACTGCCCTAAAACATCCCTAAGATGGGATTACCCTTCGCTTTTGAAGGGAATCAAGTGTATCGCGTTTGAACTTTGAGCTCAAACTTTCGGAGATAGTGCCGTAGCTTTCTATCATAAAAACGCATCAGATGCACGGAAGTGATTAGTTAAGGCACCATCACCACAAGCACCAATACAATGGCAAGCACAGACGCGCACTGTCAAAGGAACGCTAGGCTACAAGACGCAACACGTGGTGTCAACGATCGCGCATAAAACAGACAAAACTGTTGCTCGGTGAGGCATTTATTAGCCACACAAAAAAACGTGGGGAGTAAATTTTGTGGGAAAAAATAAACAGTGAGCCTCGGCGGTACAAAATGTTGAGCGTCATTGAAGACGCAAGGAACGCAAACACCGCGTTCTATCACGCACGCCGGCGCTTACATGCCAAACAATGCTTTCTGCACGTGTTCACCAAGACATGCAATGGTAGTATAAAATCAGTTCTATCCGTGCACCACCACA
Organism: Haemaphysalis longicornis; assembly: GCA_013339765.2. Classification (NCBI taxonomy): domain Eukaryota; kingdom Metazoa; phylum Arthropoda; class Arachnida; order Ixodida; family Ixodidae; genus Haemaphysalis; species Haemaphysalis longicornis. The sequence continues at coordinate 57,291,362 of CM023458.1, forward strand.
ATCCTCTAACCACTACGAGACAAATTTTGCAACAAAATAAAGAACACCCAATGCATGCTTCGGACTCGCGCGTTGCACGCGTTCACACAAAACAGCTCTGAAGTCGTAGGAAAAATTGAATCCCCCCGTCAAATTGCTTTTGCGCACAACATGTCGTTATAGTGAAGGAACTGATTATAAAAAACAGCGCCATTTAAGTAACAATAAGACTATATTAGCATGTGCGTCGCAGCCGCCGGGTCGGCCGGCCGCGTTCCATTTGTAGTTCCATCGCGCAGATACCGTTATCCAAGTGCACCAAGAACACGTAATATTCTGGGACTATTTTGTACCATTATGAATAACAGTCAACATCAAACGAACAGCAGTATTAATGGAAAAATATCATACACTCACGACGGAGACTCGCCGACGGCGGAACGCGAAAAGTCACGTTGCGAAAGACACAGGTGAAAGCGGCGATTGAAACGAAAGATGCCAAACGGTGTCTCTCTCTCTCTTCAGTTTCGCATTCGGAAAATATCACTGGCGATTGTATAACCTTGTCTTAGCTCTAAAAAAACAGTGTTAAAAACTAATACAAAAAGCATCATTGTTGTAGTGCTTTTGTTTTGCTTTTGTTTTTTGAGCGTTGTTCAGTGTAACTACGCGAACCCGTGTTTGTGCTGGCCACCTAGCGGCAGTCGCGAGAATCGTCCTAATCAGGTCCGGTTGCATGCTTCTCCGTTGCTCAGAGCTCTGTGTTACCGTCGCATCTCCGTAGTAGTGGTGATGCCGCCGAAAGAAGAGCCAAAGACGAAAAAACGGACGTGTAAGGAGTTCTGCTGCGTCCCCTTTTGCGTGTCGGCGCGCTGGAAGGACAGAAGTTTGTCCTTTCACCGCTTCCCGCGAGAAGCAGATGACGCACCGCGCAGGGCGTTGTGGATCCGTAACTTACGGATTGGAAAAGAGGTTACGCCAACTATGCAAGTTTGCTCAAAGCACTTCGCTAAAGAGGACTACTTCCTTTCAGGTCAGCAGCCACTAGCTTTTTTTTATTATTATAATGAATTGGAACATGGCATACCCGCGGCGTACCCCTTTCGGCGCTAAATATGTCAATTGGCGCACGCCGTATCGCCTTCCATGTTTACGTTTAAGCGCAGGTGCGCTTCTTGTTAAGTCATTTCCCGAAAGTATACTGTATGTAAGTACAAACACCTGCAGTGATCCGTGCGCCTTTTAGGTTGTTGGTGGTGAAACAATTTCTTTTTATTTCTAAAAATGCTAGCTGTGTAACAGTTAGATCAGTCTTGCTGCTTTTTCCACTGATTTCAAACACGTCATTTTTTTAATCCAGTCAATTAGTTCCCAAGATAATTAGAGATAATTAGCTATTTTTTTAGGAACCAGTTTTAGTTCCAGTCAATGCGCAGGAGTAAACGCTTCCTATAATGCATTCACCACTGTTCATAAGTACTAGCAAATATGAAGATCACAGTTTCATGACTACCACCGTTTGGTTTATTTCTCCTCAAAAAATGGCTAATCTCTATCTTGGAAAACAAATTGAATGACTAAAAAATAATGACGTATTTGAAATCAGTGGACAAAAGCAGCAAGACTGATAATTGTTTCACAGAGTTTATAAATGAAAAAAAAAAATATTTAAAGACTCACATCCTCAAGTGCAACATTGCGTTTGTTTTAATCAGAGATCTTCGTGAACACGTACGTGCGAACCAAATAAACTTGGATCTCAAAGTGGAGAATTATGAATTCGCGAAAAAAAAACAACTTACTGGTAATTTCAGGGGTGCTCTGAGTGTCAAGCCATTAAAAATATAGCCCGGTTGCACGGAGCTTTACTTTGCCCGCAGCTTCCCAAAGCCCTAGGCATTGCGCCATGGCATAAGATGTTTGCTTTACTCTCAGTGACTAAGGCATTGTGCTGCTGAGCACGAGGACGCTGGTTCTATTCCCGGCTGCGGCGGCCACTTTTCTGATGGAGGCGAAAAGCAAAAACGCCTGTGTGTTCGAGATTTCGGCGCACAATAAAGGTCCCCAGGTGGTGAAAATTAATCGCCTTCATTACATCGGCACATTAAACCCTACAATCAGTCAAGATGTTCGCTTTATAAGTTCATTCAGCACCTGCAAACTACATGCTCTCATCATTCTGACAGGAAAAGCCAAACATTTTCTGCGAAAAGTCCAGAGCAATTCCATGTAAACTAATTTGTTTTAAACAGACCTTGTTTTTTCAGTAGTGAGCCGATATGTGCTATGGTTTGGGCTTAAATTTTCTTGTCGCAGCATGATTAAATAGTGGCCTGACTAATGATAGCCTGGACTGATTTTTCAGGTTTCGTGGCGAAGAGGAAGGTGCTAAAGAAGACAGCAGTTCCAAGCCAGAACCTGCCAAAATCTTCGACCCATGACGGTGAAAGCTGCTCGTCTTCAACAGCTGAGTGCAGAAGGGCAGCAAAGAAGAATGCAGCGGTCGACCTCCGTAAGCATTAGCTGAAAATATTTCTGAATCAGCTGGCAGCTGTAATACCCATGCCACACATACATGAAAAATAACATGAAGTGCTTAATGTCTTAAGTTTAAAGGGCCCCTGAAGACGGAATACAAGTTCGTTTTATTCGAAAGATTTCGTGTTCTATAGTGCCCCCCGCAAGTAAGCGAAGCTCTATTCACTGCAACGTTAATAAATTTAAGCTAAAATTTTTATTCTCCCGCCAAAACGTGTGTTTGAATAACATTTGCAATGACATCATAAGAACAGGTCTCTCAGCTAAACTTGGTGTGGAGCGGAGACTTGCTTACTGTTAGTCAACCTAGATGCCGCCACCACATCGCGGCAAGCCGTTTTCTGCCTTTGGTTTGTTTGTGACCATATTTAAACCTGGCTTGTTTTTTTTTTTTTTCGTGGAGAAAATCGTTCCGTGAAACATGGTGCTCACTCAACAAATGTGGTCACGTAAGACATTGTCGCTTGTGTCTATCGGCCAGTGTTTGTCTGAGACAACCCCAAAGCCCCGCAGTACTGTGCATCAAAACCAAGCATAGTGCGCGCAGTACCGACAGCAGTGCGCATCAGCACTTCTATGTTTACGTGTGCTTTCGTAACTTTCAACGTTTGTCCCACCATTCTTATTGATGTAAAAAGAATGTGCCCTAAATTTAAGCGCATACAGCTTGTTCGGCAAGCTTATAAGCTCTGCCTACGTAATTTGCGTTTGCTTTTGCCGGCCTCTGCCAATCGCAGAGCTGGCTGGTGTGACATCATAGGTTCTGTTGCGGGAAATGAGCGAGTGGATCGCTCGGCCATTCCGTTTTTTCCGAATTATGTAACTTATTTGAGCGAAGTTTACGTTAAAAGTGGTGTCAGTATAATTCTAACGAGGCAATCTTTTGAATGAACCAAACTTGCATTTTGTCTTGAACTGCATTGAACTGCAGATTGGTCAGTTAGTGAAAACGTGGTTCCCTGCTTATAAGAGACATCTCGTATAAGAGACAGAAACTGCTCCCCTGTACGTGTCTCTTATAGAGGGGTTCAAATGTATTTGCCTTTAGCCATTAGCCATCAGAAAAACAGGTGCAGCTCGCATACATTAAAGCTGCAACTTTTGCTGTGAAATTCCTTAGCCGCGTGTCGGCATTATGGGCATGGATTGACTGTTAAACATGTTTTACATTTACACGGACTGTGTAGGCAACCTACAATTTTGCTCCATGGGAGGTTATTAGAGTAACACTCATGCCAATTTTCAGTGTAAACGTCATTTAAATAAGCTGAGAAAGTGTGAACATAGAATTATGCTCAGAAGTTACTTCCTTGTACTTGTAGTGCTGTAACTAGAATGACTGGCACTAATTCTCTGGGCTCGCAGCTTGAACTTGCTGCTTCAGATTAAAAGCTGTTATTTCGAAGCATGCAGCGAAAGCTTATAGTTAAAAGACATTGATGGAATCAACATCTCAGGTGACCATGCGGTTAAAGGAGCCATGCAGACAAAACACAAGTTTGGTTCATTTGAAAGATTGCCTCTTGAGAATCATACTGACACCACTTTTAACGCATAAGCTATATAATTATGAGAAAAAAAATGGCCATGTGATCCACTAGCTCATTTCCACAACAGTGATGTCATATGCCCAGCTGTGCGGTTGGCTGAGGCCGGCAAAAGCAAACGCAAGTTAGGCATGGCTTATAAGCTTGCTGAACAGGTATTTGCGCTTAAATGTAATGTATATTCATTTTGCAGCATTAAAAATAGTGGGGCAAACAATGAAAGTTACGAAAGTGCACGTAAACATGGGCGCACTATGCTTGTTTTAGCTGCACATCAGTCCGTCGCTTTGGAGTTGTCTTGCACGACACTGGCCGGTTCGCATAAGCGACGTTGTCTTACGGGAGCATGTTTGTCGAGCATACCCAGTGTTTCACGAAACGATTACTTTCTACCGTAACAAAAACAAACCAGGTGCAAGTACGGTCAAAAAGAAAGTAACGGCGGACAACGGTCCACAGCTCAGTATGGTAGCGCCATCTGGGAGGACTGACGGTAAGCAAGGCGGCAGAGCCTAATGACGCACTGGAAGTTTGCCCTCATGACATCATGCCCTCATGACATCAGAGCACACACGTCACGAAAACACACGATTTGGCGGGAGAATGAAAGTTTCAACCGAAATTGATTAATTTCTCAGTGAACACGGCATCGTTTGCTGCAGGACAAGCGCTGTTGGCAATATGTAAAACACGAAATGTTTCGAATAAAACAAACTTGTATTAGATGCGACTGCATCTCATTCACTCGCCTTGTCCCTCTATACGGCGTTGTTGTTGTCCACTGCATTCCTATTCCTAACTGCACTGCATTCCTATTGACCTGCCCTCCGACTAGAACACTCTACACGCTTTTCTTTCTGTCCATGATCTGCATAACCCCCTCTTTTTTTTTTCTTCCCTTTTATTTCCTTTGTACATTCCCTTTGGTAAACTGCACAGCAAAATCCTGATGGAAAAAAAAAATCAAGCCAGAGGCAAATGTCGCGAGCGGTGAGGATGCTGCGTAATTTCAGACTTGCACATTATTCGTTAGGTAGCAATACAATTTTTTTTAAGTGCAGAGCACCTTCAGGGGCTCGCCTTGTTGTCGTAGCTTGCTCGCTGGACCCAAAGTACAGCCACACGGTGTTCCTGTCGTCGCGGCGTAACCCAGAGGCTTCGAAAGCCAAGCGGTTTATATAGTCACAAGCGTTCGAAACTCATGAACCGCTGGCACTTGTCATACGTATCCTTGTTGTTTAGTGCAAAGAAAACTGCAGGTACATTGAGGCAAAATACACGTAATTAACCAGGCAGCGCCCGCGTTCACTTAGTAGTTAAGGAACGCTCGTTGGGTTGGTTTTTATGTAAGCGAAAAAAAAAAGTGGCATTGCAACATCGGCACATGCGGGAGAAAAAGCAAGCGCAAAAAGAACACAGCTCCCGCTGGTGCAGTTTCAGGCAGGGGGCCCCGCGCGAGCACTGCGGAGGCGGGAAATTTGAATTGCATTGAGTGGTAGCAGTGAGTGGATAACGGCGCTACAGCCCATTATGGCGAATCACTGGTCTTCAGTTCGACAGCTTTCACATTGAGTGGGATGGCTTTAACTTTTTCGTTTTTCTTTTCCCCTTTTTTTTTCTTTTTTGCAGGAAGCTGCATGAGGGCCCCAGTTTCACCCCTGAAGAAGAAGATGCTGCGAGGGCCCTTGCAGAACTGTTGTCAGAAGCCCACGCAAAAGTTGATAAGGCTGTTCAAGTAAAATCAGGAGCACTTGTGCACAGATTTGTTGACACCCTGGACGATTCAAATGTGAATTCCTTTACCGGATTACCTTCAATGGAGTTACTGAAACGTTTGGTTACTGCCTACAAAAAAGTACAGCTGGTGCGCGCACACAGCCGTATTACTGCCGAGGACCGGGTTGTGCTAACATTGATAAAGTTAAAGCACAATGTATGCAACTCACTTTTTAAAGGACATGTTCAGTTGTTCACTGACGAGCTGCTCAGAAACCATAGAACAGACAACACTAGTCCTTTCAGCTATTCTGTCGTCAGTGATTTCACTGCCCTTGAAGGAGGAGGTTCTTGAGAACACGCCACAACACTTTCGTCACTTCCCAAACGTGGTGGTCGGCTGCATCGAGATACCGGTGTCACAACCTACCCGTCTAACCTGTGCATTGCGCTGTTACTCCACGTATAAGAAAGAATTCACCTGCAAATACATGGTCAGTGTGACACCCGAAGGGGTAATTGCACAAGTCAGTCAAGGTTACGGCGGTCGGTCATCCGACAGAGCCATGTTCGAACAGAGTGGGCTTCTTGAACTGCTAGATCCGGTGTCAGATGCTGCGATGGCTGATTGTGGATGCCTCATTGACGACTGCTGCGCAGAGCGCCTTGTCGGGTTGGTGCGGCCACCTTTTGCGAAAAGCCGGCAACTTTCCGAACGTGACGCTGTCCGAACTCGAGAGATTGCGTCGGCAAGTGTGCACTTTGGCCGCGTAATACAGCGAATGAAAGCTTTCAAAATTTTGACAACGAGGGTTCCCTGGAAGCTGGCCAGCCGACTTGACCAAATAGTGACCATAATTGCTGGGATCACTAACCTGTCGGCACCGGTACTTGCATCCCACGAGTTCACGTAAAGAAGCACCATAGTGATGACGTTTACATTTTTTTTTACATGACTGGACAAGACTTGAATGCAAGGAATACTCCACTTGAGGCCTAAGATCAGATTCTTGGGTTTAATGCGCCGGATCAGTGCCTGGGATATCAGTTGAACTGTACTGGAGGGCTGCAGATTAAATTTTGACCGCCTGGGGATCTTTAACAAGCTGCTTAAATCTTGACACCCCTTTTCGCTTCTTGCCTTCATCTGAAAAGCAGTCGCCAATGACTGTGAAATTGAAGCCCGCGTCCTTGGGCTTAGCAGCACAACAACACAGCCACCGGGGTGGGTTACCTTAAAGTACCTAAGTAACTAAAATTTGTGTACCTGAGTTTCAGTTGAAGGGACAGTTTCTCTGAAGTGCTCTAAAATGAAATCGTGCGAAGTGAAGTGCCGTCACATAGTGAAAGCTGTTTTAGAGGAATTGCCGTGTCTCTCCTTACAACCTGCAAAATCATGTCTAAGGAATGTAGCCTCTGTTCAAGCTGCAAGGTAAATAAAAATATAGTCCACGTTGAACGCATCTGCGGAAGGGCTGGGCAGTATGGCCGTTGTAATAGTATCTTCGAGATACTTTGCAACATTTGTATTTATGTATTAAGATACATTTCATAAATGTGTTCGCATCTCAGTCATGAAATAATTTTGTGGTGTTTTCAATGTATCACGATACTCGAGCAAGTATAGAGGCATTTTATCGCATTTATTTGTCATGAAACAAAAGACCCGCTTTGTCTTTATTTTTTTTAAGTAGGAGCCATACCTTCTGCTTTGTTAAGCGCTTTCCTTTTGACAGCGCGTGGCTTTCTTTTTTGTGGTCAACAGGGTTAGATAAGCAGGCACCGAGAAGACTTCCTAGGTTGTGTGCTGGGTTTTGTCTTGTCACACGACAGTAAGGCAATGCAGACAGGATGCACATGCCTGAAGACTAAGCCGTAATGAATGTTATGTGTGAGCATTCTTGGGCTGAATTGGGTTTCCTTGAACTGCATGGCTTACAGGAATCAGTGAGTTTTATGTACATACAAAGTGCTTCGTAGCCACTTATTGTGGATTGCCGAGTCTGGTGGCTTGGGAAACGGCTCCATTTAAGGGTCAAATCAAGTCGGATAAAATAAGGCTCTCCCAAGTGTGCTTGTCAGTCCCAAAAATGAACGACGATGCACAAACAGCGATGTTTTAACAAAAGCTTGATGTGGACAAGTTGGTACATTATACGCTTAAAAATTACTCGGCGCTAAAACAGGGATGAAGAAGAAACACGTACACACAACTCAGTGTCGTAACTTCCAACTAGATTTTATTGAAAAAAGATGCTTATATATGCAAAAACTAAAAATACTAAGAGCATTGTGATGTCAAAGTGCATCGCGTTTCTAAAAAGGCTACTCCTTTATCTGGCAGCGATATGGACGGACACAGGCAGGGGATAACTGTGTTAGTACTCCGTCCATATCGCTGTCAGATAAAGGAGTAGCCTTTTTAGAAACGCGATGCACTTTGACATCACAATGTTCTTAGTATTTTAGTTTTTGCGTATTTATCCCCTCCCTGTCTCCATCCATATCGGTATCACATAAAGAAGTAGCCTTTTTAGAAACGTGATGCACTTTGACGTCACAATAGTCTTAGTATTTTAGTTTTGTGTATATAAGCAGCGTCTTTTTTCAATAAAAATCTTGTTGGAAGTTCGGCCCTGTGTTGTGTGTACATGTTTCTTCTTGGTCCCTGTTTTAGCACCGAGTAATGTTTAAGCGATGTTTTGTTGCCAGGCATCTCTCCCGTCCTCCCAACTTAGTGTTTCATTCTGATCAATGCTGCGGTGGATCCTCCAATCTGGTGTCTTAGTATCTGGAAACCAATTCTTGTGTCAGCTGCAGCCTGCATGATGACATTTTATGCGAGCAATGTGCTGAGCCAAGGATTTTGCTGCCCTATCGTGTGACCGGGCCATCGAAGTGATTAGTGTCACGTTGATGGGGAAAAAAGTGGGCGTTCAGTCCAAGGGTAGGAGCTAAATATTCCAAAGTGTACTTAAAAGTACATTTACTTCAATACTAGTCACTAAGTAACACAAGATGTGTGGAGTTTTTTACTTCAAGGACATTGTTGGAGTAAATTAGTGCTCCAAAATAAATTGTCAGAAGAGCAGATGTCAAGGAAGCAGTACACTGACGTGCACAGTCTTTGATACTTTTGAAAAGCTGTTTTTGCTCAAGTGCAATAATCTTGCTTCCTTGTTTGTGAAATGCAGTTGTGTGTTTTGTGTTGATGATTCACTGTATCAGTGATTCAGTTTCGTGTCATGTGTATGGTTTGGTATGCACAACTCTGTTTAAACGAATTTTTACAACATGAAGTGTCTCAAATAAAAATGTTTTTTTTGTGTCTGTTTTTTGAACTGTGTTCCGAAATACTCTTCTGTGTCTCCAGAAGTATCTCTGAAATATCACATACATCTTACGTCAACATTAAATGTACCTCAGTATTTGTTTTAGATGCCCAACAGATCTATCGTGATGTTTGCATCCCAAAATACTTTTTGAGGCATCTACACCAAGATCTGCTTTGTGGTCACCACAATTTTTCTGCAAGTGACGTGCATTGGTCCTCGCCGCTGACTTGGGGTGCAGCATGTGGTTTATATGACTGAATTTTTTTACAAAAGTGAAATGCAACTTCAACCATTATTCTACTGGGACTAAAACTGAAAGCACTGTATACCAAACAATACACTTACGATTATAATGAAGTCCACGCTAAGTAAGAAGCACAACGTTTACTTTGCGTGGTGGGTTCCTCACCTGCTTGCAAGAAAGTGACTGCACCACACGCACAAATTTATATTCAAGGGAACCTAATAGTTCAGTCGGAACAACATAACACACAATTGCTTGCTTACCACGTCACAATTCCCAGTTTTCCTAAGTCACTTCAGAACTGTGCACTAACATTCATGTGCTAAATATTTTCCCTCTTTTCCTGAATAACAGAATGAATACAAAATCAGCATACTTGTTTTACCTTTTTATTGGAATGTTCACTAAAGAAGATGTTATTGCATCACGAACAAAATTGATGAGAACAAAAAGAGTACAATGCAAATGTCATGATAAAAGACTGATTTTATCGAAGCGAGATAGAGAAGGAAGAAGCAATGTCGATTTAATCATCAGTAAACGTTTGCAGTCTCAGCAGAGAGCTGCCCTCAGTCTAGGGATCCCCGTGGCCTTTGGTATGCTTTGGGCCTAACAGTACGGGCTGTCGATCGCTGGTCTTGTAGGCTTGAGCTGGCCTATGGCCCCCCACAGCTCAGATTTACAATTGGGGACTTTGGGGTTGCTTGTACATTAGGGCAAGCCCATGCGATGCTGTACAGATAGGCAAAGTTCTAGCTCAGGGACAATGTTGGAGTAGAAGGGGTCAATGGCATGTAGTATGTCTGTGTAAGAGTCGTATTTGTCCGCAATCGTCTCCCTGCCGCTGCTGCCTTTCACACAAGAGTCCGAAACGAACAAAAATTTTCCAATCAATCGAAGGATGTGGCCACACTAGATAAAATTGATGGTATCACTATGCTGTAAAACCCTGTTATGTCACTCGCAGTTACCTTGAAATTTTGCTTCACTTGGAGGTCTTTGAAATCCCATACTGGTCCCCTATGCTGTTAATGTACATAATTTTGTCTGAGACACCCTCATTTATAATAATATTGCAACTCGATAATAATCCGAGACCTTCATTAGTAGTCAAACTGCCTTCTTTTGAGGTTACATTAGCAAATCAACTCTTGTCTAAGATACCTAAAAAAAATTTATTGCAGCCAAAACTGCATGCCGGCCCTCACCTCTTCCAGTGTCTTAATTAGCACATTTTATTTCATATTTCATGCCTTAGCTAGTGCTAGACTCTGCGATGCAAGCTCAGTAGTGCAAGGTGCTTTGCTAAACAAAACTTGACCACAAAACGAAGCAGCTGTCTGGACCTTTTAGGGCCAACTTATTTACATATATAGGTACAATAAAGTACTCACAAAAAAGTATTTTCCCAGTGACGCCACTGCTGACATTAATTCAGAAAGTCTGAAACGTTGTCAGTATTATTAATTTTATGGGTGAAAATAACGATATTTTGGGTGAGAATAGAGTTTAGTGAGTTACAAAAGCAAGTTATTTAATATGAAATAAGGATGTATGTTGCCTTCATGGTGCCTACCTTTATTTGTGTCAAAAAGCAGGTAGACCAAAATATACAGGAAACCTGATGGATATCGCCTTTTATTGCACTCTCAATGTATTAACCATATAATATTGATGTACGTGTACTTGCATACCCTGCACAGGTATCTAATCCTAAAAAAAAGCGGAACTATGCACACTGTAGCACTCATTTTTTGACACAGTTGCCATATAAATATATAGAGTAGATGTAAACGCGTGAGCTTTTAACACATCAACTTGAAATAGCATCCACAAAGCGCAAAGACATCTGCAGTCATAACATCGCTACATTTTTTGTTACATTGCTGCACACACTAAACACAGCTTTCCTTTATTCTGGCAACAAATTAAGGTGACCTACTCAGTATAATCGCAATGCTAAACACTGAAAGCAAATGCATAAAACAAGAACAGCTTATGTTGACTTTCAAGAAGATAGCTTTTAATGATATAACCAAACTACAAAAGCTATCGCCAAACCGATAAGGTCTTGCTGATGAAGTTTAATAACCTATACTTATGTGTGATAGCACTGAACTACCGAGATCAAACTGTTCCTTTGACGAGAAAAGTGTAAATGAGTGCTGAACTATTGAGTCTACAGGTGTAGTGGACAGTAGCAAGACATGGGAAAACAGTGATTTTAAGGTGGGACACTGGTCCTAAAACAGCTTCTTTTAATTTTCAAGTAAACTTTGTGAAACTGGTCAGTATTGCCGCTTTTTCTCTACTAATTTCACATATGCCATTATATTTTCAGATGTTCAATTAGTTCCCAAGATAATTAGCCATTTTTGGTCAAACAATAGACAAAACAGTGTTGGTCATAAAACTGTAATCTTCATATTTTCCAATGCTATGAACCCTGGTGAATGCAATAATCGAAGCAGTTTTTTGATGCATCGCTTGGAACTAATTTTACAGCTTATTAAACTTTGGTGTTTGAAGTGGGCACTCAAAATGGTTCCCATTGCCACTGGTTCCACCAAGCTTCTTTTTGCGAAACGTTGCTGGCAATTAAAAAAAGTAGGTTTGCTGCGTGACTTGTACATTTCATTTCTCTGCTTTACACAACTCTTAAAGTTGGCTTTTTGCACAACACGTGTGCTCTGCAAAAAAAGCCAAACACACAAAAGGCAGTATGCAGATGTTTGGGTAAGTTTAAGCTTGCAAGAGCAAACTGTTTCATAATATGACACACCTCAGCATACAAGTTAGACACGAAAGGCGGGCACTGAATAGGTATATGGGCGACTTCAGCTGCAAGGCACATTGGTTGACATTATGACACTGATCAACCTCAATGTTTTTGTTCTTTTGCCTAACCTGTGCACTTGCTCAAATTTTGTAATTTGGTGAAAAATTAAAACGGACACAGTACTATGTTCCTCCTAAAAGGCAATATAATGCTATGCAGTAGTTCCCCTTGATAGCGTTGCGAAATCATATTTATTGAATTGCTAGTTGTGGAACTTGCATTTTTTTCACGATTTATTTGGAATTAACATTTCCATTTTCACTGCATATACATACTCTACCTCAGCAATCAACTACTCAAAGACCAGTTTCAGCCTTCTGACTTTGGGACCCTCATCTTTACACCTGTGTATGTACCTCCTTTGAACTCAATAAACCTTTTAAATCATCGTGGGGTTTTTCCCTTACTTTTGCAAACCCAAAAGGGGGTCGCTGGCACGCTCACATTTGAGAACCACTGACTTAGATGACAGCAACCTCGCATAAAAGGATGGTACTGTGAATGTTAAAAACGCTAAAAGCTAAATAAACGTTATAAGATAGAATGGAAATCAGTACAGGATGGCTTTGCTATTTGCCTCAGGTTGTTGCCCTTAAAATAAGCTCACTCAGTACATGCCAACAACAGTATCCTTAAAACTGAAGCTTTCAAAGATACGATGTCAAAATCCACTGCTGCACAAAAGGAAGACGTGTCACTGTGAACAAAAAATTGGCTCCAATCCATGCCGTGAAGGTGACTGGAAAGCAAAGCTTTAAACGACACCCACAATTGCCCATGCGACATCACTTGAATTCACACAGGTGGCTCTACAAACAGTGAAACCAGAGGTTCTGCCAGTAGTTACCTTGGATTGGGGCGGCGTTCATAACACAGCAGCGTCAGCCACGGCCGGGCTAGGCCGCCACTGTAGCCCGGCCGTGCATCAGCCGAAAGAAAACGGAGGAGCGTCTTTCAAAGGGTGAGGCAGCGGAACCTAGCCATCCTGATGTGCTAGATTGGGGCTACACTACCGTGCGACACAAGTGCAGAAACCGAAACAATTCGGCATGCTAGTTTGGAGATTCCCATTTGTGGTGATTAAAACTAGTTTATTTAGTTTGAGAATTGCAAGCTGAGGGAACTTTTATAATTCCTATTTATCAGAACCAGTTGCTTCTTTCACCTTTTGCAATACCTCTTAAAACACAACTGAATTGGTATTCACCAATTTATAAAACGCGAGTCCCATTCGTGGCAAGCAGTGCACAAAAAGGTAACGTTTCTCTAGCAGCCAGATGTCTATGTGGTCGCTACATTGTTTTCCCGCCCTGCAACCGAATCCGTAACATATCATTGCCGTACAACCACTTAGTTCCATTGGGTCCGGGTTACCCAGGAGGTGCTGTTAAACAAGTTAATCAAGCTGTGCGAAGGAAGCGCGCAATGGAAGTGAAGCTGCGCCGAAAAAGGCCCAAAACAACCGTCAGCAGATGACAAAGCCATACCGCTGTTGCACCCACCGGCGAGCAGGCACCTCCATGCGGGGAACGCTGGGTAAATTCGCCGCGCCATCTACAGTGTGCTCCGTGAGTGAACCCCCCCGCCACGTTGGGAGTTTGTTGTCCCGCACGCCGCGAAAGAGCCGTTGGCTGGTAGAGGTAGAAAGCTTCTGCATGCGATTGTTGCAACAGATGATAAAACTACACTCAACACGCCCTTCAAAACAACAGCTACACAAAGCTGACCGGGCCCCCATAAGTGCTCATCGCATCCAATAAACACACTCGTACGCAAAGGTTGATCCACATGGGGACACTTTATTGGCATGGCGGCAACAGGCCTAGTTGGTGCACTGCTCAGCCCCAGTTGGTGTCGTTGCCGGCTCCCCACTCGGTGGTTGTAGCAGCGGGCGCTGCCGGAGTGGCGGACCAGTCCTCGACCACAGGAGTGGCGGACCAGTCTTCCGTAGCCGCCACCGGAGCAGCCACTGCGGCCGCCGGAGCGCCCGCAGCTGGAGCAGCAGGGAAGGCGCTCACTTCGGCAGCCGCGGCCCACTGCGGGAACAAGGGACAGATCCGTTTTCGTTCAGACGGCTCGGTGACCCATTCAGGATTCTCTTTAACCGTGCAACCAATTAAAGTAATCACGGGGCCCACACTGCTAGTTACAGTACACCCTCGTGTGAGACAGCTGAATCACATTTGGGAGAAGTTTTTGGAGCAGAGGAAGCTTGATTTGGAGCAGAAGAACGACATTTATTATGTCACCTTAAAGCCTAAAAAAATCAATTAAAAAATTTTTAAAATGTGCTCCTAAATCTCCATATGGGTGGTTTTGCCTTTTTAGCGGCCGCCGCAGCAGGAAATCGAAGCCACATGCTTGTGCTCAGCAGCAGAATGTTGTAGCCACTGGGCCAATGACCATAAAAATACTCCTTGGTCCATGGCCAACTCCACCAGCTCAACGCAAAGCACTGGAGGCGTTGTTTGACTATCTGGACGAGATTGGCGTGATTTCAGTGCTTCAGAGTTTAGAAGACAGACTTTTCATTCCCACTACTCACAAACTCAGGGTTCGTACAGGCTTCAAAAGCAAAAATTCAAGGGTTTTCAAGGACTTTCAAGGACCAGAAAACACATTTTCAAGGTTCCCATCTAACGTTTTATCTGGGATATTATTTATAACCTTTCCAACACAATGCAAAAGTTTTTTATTGCACAATACCTAAGCACATTAGTGCACATTTAGATAGGTGCTAATGGGTTCGTAAATGCTTCCCCAGCTTTATTTTTTTTTATTTCACAATTTGTATTTAGAGGTTTTTTTTTCTTGGTGTTTTGCTGAGGCTGTTTGATTTCAAAACTTAGTTCATGTTGCCTGCATCTCCTGTTTTGTCAGCAAGAGCATCAGCTGGAGCAAGTGTTGCTTCAAGGCAGGATGAACTATGTGCACGTCCACCATTTGCACGTAAAAGCAAACGTAGATGGAGCGGATGAGGCACAGACTAGATGGAAGATGCAAGATAGAGAGAACAGAAGCTGGCTTTCACTGGATTGTATCATGATATGGACTGGATGACAAGTGCCTGCTCCCAATGTTGCCTTGTAATAATGAAAATCCACCAAACTTGTAATTTCACGCAATACACTGAAACTTGATTGTTACAATGTTTCTTTACATTTGCTAACACCTAAAATCCACGACAAACACTTTAAATTCTTGTGAAAAGGCAGGGCCATTGGTTCTCTCCGGAAAAATCAAGGGTATTCAAGGACCATTTAAAAATTCCAGGACTTTCCAGGCCTTGAAATTGACACTTCTAAATTCAAGGGTTTTCAAGGACCTGTGCGAACCCTGCAAACTGAATGTCATTTTTTATTTTTCTGTCTTATTACATTTCTTGTCTTCTTCTTTCATCTGCCCTGTAATCTATGGGCACTTCTCTTTCCCCCTCTCCCTTCACCTGCCAAGTAGCATGTCGGTGTCGCAATTCCGGCAAACATCTCGGCTTTCTCTTCTAATAAAGAGCCTTCTCTCTCTCTCTCTGGGTCACCGTGGCGAGACCAACGCAGAAAGCAATCTCGCAACTTCACGAGCCCAAAAGATATTCCGGGATCGCAAAACACACATTTAGATCTCACGTTTACGAGAGAAAATTGATGTCACTCACGTCGGTGACTTCAGCCGTGGCGGGTGCCACGTCGCCTCCGCCCCACTGCTCCGACGAGTACTCGGGTGCGTCCTTGACGGCGGCGCGCTCGGGCGCGACCTGTTGGGCCTGCTCCTCCTTCTCCGTCTGCGTGAAAAGGGCCCCAAGTCAAGCCCAGACAAGACAAGACAATCTGTACCAAGCTTTTCACCGAAGGTTGCCCCTAACGTGCATCATCTCATTCTGAACACCTACAGTCTATCCCTAAAAGCAGGCAGATTACGCGGGCAACAAAATAGACATGGAGTATCCAAAACAAGCAGAGCTGCGTAAAACAGCTTTGCCACACAAAAGCAGTCAAAAGTCGTGAGCACAGCTCTTCAATACACACCGGTTGGAAACTGCTTCAGAATCTGGGCTCTTTATTGAAGCTGAGGGACACGTGTATTAGCAAGGCACGTAGGGGACTGAAGCTGGTTTTTTCTAGCCACTCACTAAAACAAAGCTTGCTGTTCAAACTAAGAAACGTAAAATTACATTCTGCTTACTAATGCTTCCCTGATTTTTTAAAATAACTTGCGGCAGTAGCCGCAAGCGCTTGAGTAGTACTTCAAGTTTCTGCTGACAGATGGCAAGGCTAGTCAACGTGCCCCACGCCTGCCCCCATTTTGCAGGGGGACCCACTGTGGACCAGTTTTCGATACACGGGGCCCACGGAGTTTTTCAACTGGTGTATACGGCACACCTCTGGTCATGGGGGAGGAGATGGTGAAAACAGAAACCTGACAACGTGAAAAGCCCAGCCCCCCTCAACTCCTCGGCGTGAAGAAGAGGTCGACCATGACCTCCCAGTGGATGTCACGCAGGATGGAGCTATATCAGGGGCACCGGGCTTTAAAACACAATCAATTACAAACAGAAAAAACTTTTAACGGGCCCAACATGGCATGATCCGTCACAAAATTCAGCTGAGATAATAGCATTTTTTAGGCGGAATACTACACGAACTGGGAGAGGATGCAACTTGGGTACAGCAAACAGATTGACCATCCCAGACTGGACATGGTGGGATAGAAGCCGGGCCCCTTTGGGTTGGGTTTTCCACCCCCCTAGCTTCATTGAGGAGACTACGGGTCGCAAAGACCAAAAGGGGGAATCCAAATGGGGAATTTACGCAATACACTGGGGGAACTTGAGAAAGTTGGCGTTGGCATTTGTTAAACCAAAACCACGACAAAAATGAATTTTCTGCAAGACAGGGGTTGGGTCTCGCAGGGAAAAAACCAACGGATTTCAAGGGAAACCCTTTAAAAATTCCAGGACTTTCCAGGCCTTGAAATGACACTTCAAATTCAAGGGTTTTCAAGGGCCTGGCGAACCCTGTATATACAGTTGAGCCCACTCATAACGACCGCATTACAATGAACACTCGGTTGTAACGAACGAACATGGCATGGCCGTCACAGCTTGCAATGAGACAATAGCATTTGTGTCGAATATAACGTATAACGAACTGGCACGAGGATGCAACTTGGGTACAGCAAACGATTGAGCATCGCCCGACCACGCCTGGTGTTCGCAGCCGCCACTTCGATTGGTTTGCCACCCCACCCTCAGCTTCGTCTGCAGGCAGACTACGGGAGCGCAGGACCCAAGAGGGGCGAAGCAAGATAGGGGAGGACATAAAAAAAGACGTGCGGCGAACTTGCAGAAAGTTGGCGTTGGCACTGTGCCAACACCAGTGAGGCACATGCATTTCTCCCATCCAGCTTGCCTGCGGGCGGACAAATCGGCGGAACGGATTTGCAGGAGCACAAAAATTAGCTATGCATCGAATTTCGGCAGTCCCCGTTCCGCTCACTCGAGCTTTCCTCTCGAGTTCTGCCGAGAGAGAGATAGAGAAAAAACAAGAAGGAACCCGAAAAGCCAGGGGCGTAGCAAACGGTGCCCCAGTTAGGAGCGTCGCCCAAGTGGGGTGGCCCAACAGGGTGGCTAAAGTGTCCAGACTATAATGGTGGTTAGTTTGGATAAGGTTTTGGACAGGCAGGTTACCACCCCGGCTGAATGTTGACGGCCTCTTTCAGTAATGACCGCAATGACAATTCATAGGAACATATGCATACGTTACAAGCTATTTGTCCAGCTTGTCTAACTTCGCTTCACGGCTGCTGCCGGCGCTGTTATCGCTGTGCGCCATTCAGGCGATGTCAGCAGCCGCGTCAGGTGCTCCCACCTGTATGCTTGCCTGCTGTTCTGAAGCAGTGAAAACTCTTATTACAACTATATCGAATGTTGGATACAACGAACAATTTTAGCGGGACGGTCTAGTTTGTTATAAGTGGGATTGACTGCAAACCGATTCCTCAACGGCCCACCGTACTGCATAGATTGTGGAATCTACCTCCGACTGCAGCAATGTTTGAACGTCCAATACCCCTGTCACACGGGCACTTTCAATCTGGATTGAAGCAAAGCGCAATCGACTTTTCGAGCACACTCGACGCACCGCAGCTGCTACACAGCATGTTTCAATCCCGATCGAGAAGTTGCAGCGGTCGCACACTCACGTACGCCAGACGGTGCCAAAAATGTACTTCGCGGCCGGCGCCTGCAACTTTATGCGGTCGTAGGTATACGAGTGTTACCACACGCTTATTTGGGTCAAGTTATTTGATACAATTTCTGGCGTTAATTGAAGTTGTCAACTTCTGTGCCATCAGTCAGCGGGGACGAGTATCATCGCTTTTGTCTGATTGCGCTTGGAAAACCAGGATTGAGTTCGAGCAGGATCGGGCTCGATCGATTGAAACTGCCGTGTAGCAGCGCCCGATCTGGACCGACTCAATCCCTGTTGAAAGTAGCCGTGTAACAGAGGTGTAACCATGCTGCTACCCAAGTTGTCTGCCACTCTGGCCATGTGATAAACGCAGACACGAGAAACTAGTCCCCCCCGGCACTCGCCTCCTCGGGGTCGCGGTAGAAGAAGAGGTCGACCATGATCTCCCAGGGCAAGTCGCGCAGGATGGAGCCGCGCATGCGCAGCACCTCACGCGTCAGCATCCACCAGAGCAGGCCAATGGAGTGTTGCGACTTGTTGTTGCACGGGATGGCGATGTCCACGTAGCGCAGGCTGGCGTCCGTGTTGCAGAAGGCGATCACGGGCAGGTTCACGTATGACGCCTCCGTCACGGGCTGGTGGTCCGCCCGCGGGTCGCACACCACCAGCAGCCGGGGCTCCCGGAACGCCGCCTGGATCTGCTCGGAAGAGGGTCCGGCGACCTCGGTCAAACCTGTGCCCCATGCTGTTCTACATCCATTCACTCCCACACAATGCTAGTCGACAGCTTAGCGACTCTATATTTCCCAGTCCACAACTATTTTTAGCCCTTGGCTAGTGACTGTCCAAGTGATGATGCACGAAGGCAATTCTCTACACTTCATTTCTTCAGTTTTCCCGAGGTGAGAAAACGCATGCCGTATTTGTACGATTCTAACACGCACCGTTTTTTTGCTAACACTAGCCTTTAAGTTCGCGTGCACAAAGCCAATGTGGCCAGCAGCACTGCCATTGACATGGACTCCCCCCAGAATCCAATGGTAAAATTGCTGGAAAGAATGAGCGTGAAGTAATTTGTTTCAAAATTGCCCTAGCAAACTTACCTGCGCGTTAGAATCATGCAAATATGGTACTTATGTACAGTCTGTGTCAAAACTTGTTAAGGAAAACAATGTTTTTGGGTCACAAAGGATTCAAAGAAAAAGCTTACAGAAAAGTGTAGCCGAACAACGTTTTGACAGCGAGAAAAGAAAAACGCTTTCCCCAGCTTTCTAGACTAAAACAGTTCCGCCTCGCTCAAGAGATAAGCTTGTACTTTAAATTCTTTGCGATCCGTTAACGTCTGGCAAGGCGCAGACACTTCAGTGCATACATAAGTACAAACCGCAAGTGTACAAGTTCTGATTACACGCCAGTCAGCTGATGCTCACTCATCGTTACACTCACGAGTACAAACGAGTGAACACATGTACTAATGAGAGTATGCATGCCATTGTATGGTCAAAACAGTCTACCAAATAGCGCGTTTCAAACCTGCGTGGAACATATAGTGGGGCTCCTCAATTTAGACTCGGACTCGCCATGGTAGTCTGAAGATACTCCACAGCACAAAAATATAAAAAAAGGATGTCGGACTGCTTCCCGGTGGGTTCACAGAGAGTACTGGACCGATAATCATAGAGCCCCATAGACCTTTTTCCAGTGGCGTGGCCCTCTTGCGGCGGCCGCCCGAGCCGCACTTCGGGAACTATAGTAGAACACGCCACCCTTTTTTCCACCTGAATGCGCAGTTGAGAAAGCCTTCCCAGGCGCCACGCATTATTTTGGTGGCAGAGAAATTTTGCGATGGCACTCGTAGAGCCTGCCGGTCGGCCGCTTTCAGAGCTCAGAAAACGGAGCAGCACCTAGCTGTCTCGGCATTCGCAACTGGCTAATCCAATATGGCGGATCGGTCGCTGGGAGCGAGAGTAGGGCATGTGCAGAGCGCTACTGGAAGAAGGTCCATTGTGTTCACATGGTCACACCTGAGCAGTATTGTTTGTCTGCAGCGTGCGCCAACCCCGCCCGCCCAACTTGCCTGGTTGGTGAAGGTTCCAGGCGTGAAGCGGCCGGCAATGGGGGTGGCGCCGGTGAAGCTGGCGAACTTGAGCACCGCACGCTGTCCGTACGGGCGCGAGGAGATGGCACACACCTCGGCCGGGTTCTCAATGGCCACGATGGCGCGCGCAGCCAGCAGGAGCTTCTCCCACGTCTTCTTCAGGTTGATCAGGTGGATGCCTGAGGGAGAGGTCGGGGAGCAATAAAAAATTAAAGCCCTTCCACTCAATGTGAAGGCTGTTGGAAGAGCAGTGATTTGCCACAATGGGCTGTAGCGCCGTTATCCGCTCACTGCTACCACCAAATGCATTTCAAATTTCCCACCTTCGCAGCGCTCGCCCCCTGCCAGAAACTGTGCCAGCGGGAGTTCTGTCCTTTTTGTGCTTGCTTTTCCTCCCGAACGTGCCGGCGTTGCACTGCCAACTTTTTTCGCTTACTACCGTGAAACCCAACCAAACGAGCATTCCTAACTAAATGAACGCCGGCGCTGCCGGTAAATTATGTATATTTTGCCTCAAATGTACCTGCAGTTTTCTTTGCGCTAAAGAACGGGGAGATGTATGACAAGCGCCAGCGTTTCACGAGTATCGAACGGTTATGACTATGTAAACCACTTTGTTTTCAAAGCCTCTGCGGACACCCTATGACGGTACGCCGAGCTCTACTTGGGTCCGTTATCTTGATGCACCACCTGATTCTTGCAGTCACTTGACATCAAGCATTACAGCGACATTGAGCTATGACGACACGGCGAGCCCTTAAAGTGCCCTGCACTTAAAAATGTCTGACATGTTGTTACGTGAGGAACTAATAACAGATGGCGCCACACAGTCAAGCCAGGAGCGTAGACTGCGGGACCCAACCCACGGTGTATGAAAGCCGCCGGCGGGAACAGCCAACACGAGGCCCTGCGAGTTTGATTCCTCTCTACCTCACAGCGGCGGTGTGCGGTGAACCTTGAGCAGACGACGGCAACAAGTTACGCCCGCGCCCTGTCCGCCACTTCACTTTCTCTTCTGTGCTGCAACCATGCAGTCGCTTGTATACACTTCTTCTCCTACTTTATAATACACCCAGTTAACCCCATATAACCGAAGTCCAGCGTTCTGTATCGGAACCCACAACGAAACACATGTCAAAGCAGATGCGTCGCCAGTAAAAAAGCAGCCACCTCGGCCGGTAGAGAACCCACGTCCCTGAGCTCAGCAGCGCAACGCCTTAGCCACGGAGCAACAGCGGCAGGTTTACCTTCAACCTATGCAGCGCGATAGGACCCTCGAACATTTGGCAGCTCACATTGCATCCTCTTGCAGTCTTCTTCATAACTCGCAAAAACTTCCTATATTCCCCTATATCAATTTTTGTTTTGAATGGGTTCATAACTAGTCAACAGCGAAGGACCCAGACGATGTTTGTATGCTGTTCATGTGAAAATTGCACAATAAAAATGTCAATTTCAATCATGTAAGCTATGGCCCGCTTTGTTTTTTAGAAATAATAATAAAAAGAGGTAATATAAAGCTGTGTTGCAATTCTCACCGATGCCCGGGCAAATTTTTCCGACACTGGCAAAACACCCGACACCGCCGCTTTATGTAGCTACACTCCCCCTGTGATTGTCCATGAATTTGTGATAATTTTGCACAGTTACGTTCAACATCCACATACTACCAATACCATGGCAACGGTCTAATTAGTGTCGCATGATGGCGGCGATGGCAGCAGTAACAGTTAATTTTAACCAACCGGCCGATACCATTTACTGTGGCTACACACGAAGTTTAAGCTTCCTCAATAAACCGAATAAATGAGCCCATTCCCCCGAAGCCATTTCAAAATACGCGCCTCCACCACCACCCCTCCCCGCCATCACACAACGCAGCAACACGCGCCAAGTCCGTAGCTCGGGGCACGTGCCATGCGGCAAGATCCTCTGCGCGCGACACGCGACGCACGTGAGGCGAGGGAGATTTTACGGCCACCCGTTCACTTATTCGAATACAGCGCCGCGTGCGCTGCACAAATCCTTGCTTACCATCAGGGCGCCGCTTGAAGCAGTACTCCTTCATCTGGAAGTCCAAGTTGTTGGTCCCCAGGTGGGTTTTTGCGGTCAGGAATCGCCTGACATCGTCCTCCTTGAGTGCCAAAACGCTGCTACCTCCCGACATCGTGATAGGAACCGATAAGCAACGGCGGTCTCCTACGATGAAAAGAGCACATAGTCACACAGGAGACGTTAGGCTTAGGAAGACTCCGCAACACGTGGACGCGGAGAGCAGGCGGAGTACGGAATTTCTCAGATCTGTAAACACCGCGACCTTGGTAAGAAATTGCAGCAGTAGCGGGCACCTTGTCTAGGCGATGATTACAAAGTTGAGAAAGTTTTGATCGCTAATCAGATGGCGAAATACGACTCTCGGAACATGTTGATGCGGAATGTTTGACCGGTATCCGGAGGTGCCGCATGAGAAAGTGTAGATACATTAATTTCAGCAGAAATTAGCTTCACAAACTTGTTTATTCTAAACATAAAAACGCTTTTTACGTTTGCAGCAAGCATTTAAAAGGAAATATTAGCCGAAATTTTAAGAAAAATCGGTAAAACAGGAGGACTTCCTTACTGAACAGATGCCACTTGGGACGCGGTCACGTTGGAAAGGACTCAGCGGAAGCTGAAAAGAGGGCTTCTCCTTTCCGGTTGTGCGCAAACTTTCATTTTTTCTAGTTTATATTTTAGATTAAAATTATTTTTATGATTAACGATTTACTATGAAAACATTTTTTCTTTAATGCAAGCGCTAATATTTTGTAATTACAGACGCACGCACAAGACACACAGCACACACATAACAGGTTGAGCGTGGGGAGGAAACCGGAAGCCGAGGCCAGACAGCTTGTGTCAATCTGGCTGGAAGTGAACATTCGTGGGAATTTGTTTACATCGAGTAGCTTCGTCCGAGTCCAAACGTTCCACGTGATGACGACCGTATAAAACAAACGTCAGGTGAGTACCTCGCCTGCAATCGACCTGTTTTTTTACGAGTGATAAGCAGTGGAGAGCGCGGGCAAGCTAACTGCATCTTTCGGCAGCGACGCGTTCAACGTCTGTGGAGGCGTGACCGTGTTAGCTACGGCTTCATAGTAACTTCTCATCTCTGGCTTGTCACTCGCAGCTTGCCGCGTCATTCGATCAGCTGTTCAACGACGGCTAGTCCCCGTCGTTCGTTGAATGAACAGGGACTCGTTATAGCCCTACACGTCACGTTAAACAAGATCTGGTTGAGGGGCCGCCGTCATAATTAGCGTATTTCGGCGTATTTTAATCTTCGGCTTCGACGTCGTAGCGCAGAATCCGTCGTTTTAACGGTATTTGAACGAAACGTTCCGGCTGCAAAGCCTGTCGTGAAGCGATGTTTCAAGTTCTGTCTGCGTCGTGTTGGAGACGGACGCTCCCTAGTTAACCCCCTTTCCCAGCGGTCGGTCAAAACAAAGACCGCGCTCCTAAGCCTAATTAAGGCGTTTAATTGGGAAGATACGCTTTTTTAAGAACGATTACAACTTTCCACGCAACTAACGCTAACTGCAACGACAAAGACTGGCCGTAAAGCAGTTCGCGTTAGCGTTTTTGTGTTTATTCGCCGTGCCACCGATCGCAGCAAACGGCGTCCCTTGCGTCGTGTGGTTTGAATGAAGCGCTTAGCTGCTGTTACCTGGCGTAACGTTGAATAAAGTTTTCGCAATTAAATGCGAACATTATGGTGACAAATGCCGCAAATTTTGCGGGCCACCACGGCGAGTTTATTTTTGCAGCATCTAACCGGAGGTTAAAAATCCAGCCGCTGGTTCGCTGAACTGGAAATTGTTCGTTCCGTTTTAAATCGTTGTCAATGCGGCGTGTATGTATTGGCTGTGAGAAAAACAGATCAGCTATCAAGCTTTAATTCCAATATTTAAACGCGTGCGGTTCGGCGAAGAGCGCTTCGCTGTTGATTGGTTTCTTCCTTGGTGCGACTACAGCTGATCGTCGCGACCTGGTTCCCTCGGAGCACCTGTTGACCCCCGAATAATGAGACCCGCCGCGTCGTGCGCGTAGGGCCGCATCATATTTTCCGCGTCATCTTTGTTTTGCAGCGTTGTCCGACTTGTTCCTGCCGCTCTCTTTCATTTTGATCGTCGTCTCTAGCGGCGGAGGGTGTATTCTCCGCGGCCTGAATCCGGGTCGCGGCTTGGAAGAGGGTGATGCGCTCGCGTTATACGGACATCGCCGTATTGTCTTGAGCCCATTTGGCTAAGACTGGTGGCTAGACTGGTTTCGTGTGGAGCGCACTGCGGGCACTCTGTGTCCCCTCTGGTAGTGTTCGGAGCGCGCCCTGGGAACATTTTTTTTTGGTTCTCTGCACGGCCGGCGGCGAGGGAAACGCGAAAATATGCGAACGCACAGAACTTTGTTGTTTTGTTTGGTGAGGGCCGGGGTACTGGCAGGACTGAGTGATTAATTGATTGTAGGGTGTAATGCACCGATGCAACGCAGGTGATGATGCGCGCCGTAGTGGAGGGCTCCGGATTAATTTTGGCCACCTGGGGATCTTTAACGTGCGTTGAAATCTTGTACGGTACAAATCACTGTCATCACTCTACTGGGCTCATACATTTACGTCCAGAAACCGAAATCTTTTCTTTTGTGTAATCGGGTCATACATTCCTGTTCGCATTCCGTTTGTCACTGAAAGTCGGTACTGTTAAGACATTTAGCCACAAAAAATGCCTTTTTGTTGGTTAAGTGCAAATAACTCTAAGTCGCAGCTGCGGAAGGAAGCGTCAAACTGGCACCACTTGCTTCTAGCATTGTAGCCGCGAAAAGGGTATTCACAAAACTCCTTTCTGTAGCTGCATTGTGTAGTCGATAATGTGTCAACCCACTATGGCTGTACTTCTCTGTGGAAAGTCTTGTGTTTCAATTGCTGTGTGAAAGCTCAGAAGCAAAACATGTCTATCATGGCCATTTAATAAACATTCACACTGATGTCACACTGGTTTTCAAAGTGGTTCTGGGTGCTGTCTACTGGCATTCACCTGTTCCATAGTTTGTGTCGACCATTTGTTGGTTCCTGGACAGTTCATTCTGGTGAAACATGCTTCTTGTAATCCGTTAAGCGCAGTCATGTGGACCTGATGCCGTGCTCTCGCATCTGACGTTTCAAAGTGGTTTTGGGTGCTGTCTACTG
Organism: Haemaphysalis longicornis; assembly: GCA_013339765.2. Taxonomy (NCBI): domain Eukaryota; kingdom Metazoa; phylum Arthropoda; class Arachnida; order Ixodida; family Ixodidae; genus Haemaphysalis; species Haemaphysalis longicornis. The sequence goes on from CM023458.1 coordinate 57,317,070, forward strand.
GCGCTCACCTGTTTTATAGTTCCTATCGACTGTTTATTGGTTCTTTAGTTCCTGGACAGTTCGTTCAGGTGAAACGTGCTTCTTGTAATTCGTTAAGTGCAGTCATATGGGCTTGACGCCGTACTCTCGCATCCAGTGTTGCCATATCAGCAACGAGGGTGGGGCAAAGAGAAACGCCACTCCTAAATGTAATTTTTTTTATGAGGGAGTACATGTAAGTCATCTGAACAAGCTAGAAACACAAACCACATATTCTTAAAAAAAGGCATCAGCTTAGTACTGTAATTCATCTGCAGTTGCGAATCTATTCCGCCTCTCTTAGAGGAAGGAAGATGTTGATACTTGGGTACAAGTTAAGAAAGTCTTTAGCTCATGTGGTGTATCATTCCACCGAAGCAATGGACTCTGACGTCAATGCGCACGGCCTTTTTGAAAAGAGATTGTGCCTATTTAAGACACCCCTAGAAAGATGATGTCCCTAATGTGGGACATCCTCCTCTCTTTGTCATGTAGTTTGTTTGTTCGGCTAACAGCTGGCATCACCGGTACCCCTCCATTCTCCCACTAAGATAGGAAATGCTACAGCCATATTGGTACCATGTAAAATAATATGAAATATGTGTACATATAAATATTGCAACTTACCGTATAATCCCTTAAAGATCATTCTACCGCCTCATGATTTTTAACGAGAATATGTCGTCAGCTTTCGTTGAGGAAAACTTTCACCATTTCGCTACTTTGACAAAGGGTGCCGACATTTCAAACGCGAAAATTCTTGTTGACACAGTAGTAGTGCACACAAAACCATCTATCTTGAAGGGACGCTAGAGAGATTTGTAATCTGTAGTCATTTATAGGTAGATTACCCCCCCCCCCCCCCAACCCCCCCCCCCCCCACCCCGAAAAAAATCATAAAAACGGCTTGTGTCATGTTTAAAGTATTTGCAGTTATGCACTCTTTGTGCCATGCGGAGGAACAGCCAGCTGAAAGGATGAGGCAGCTTTCGTTGTTGTTCTTCAGTTGTACCTGGCTATGGTGTGATGTGCTCATGGTTGTTCATGATGTAGCCGTTCCTTTCGTGATAGCCGTTGTGCCCGTGCTTTTGACAAAGTGAAAGTACTACAGTCAAGCCTTGTTATACCGAAGTAGTATCGCGACAGCAAATTAGTTCGTTATATCCGATATTCGTTGTGACAGTAGAGGTAAAAATCAGCTCTAGCAAATCAGAAATCTGGCTCGCACAAAAATACTTCGTACAAAAGAGCATTTTTAGGCTTTGAATCCACTATGAACAAGGTAACCCTTACCTCTGTAAGGGGACAGAACGTGAGCACGTGAAATTACAACAGAACAAAGTCGCTTGACAAAACAGGCCTGCGTCCTTATTTATTTGTTAACCCGTTGAGGGTCGAATTTTTTCGCCAAATACGACCCCCCAGGGTCGATTTTTTTTATTGCTGATTTAAATTCTTCGGATGAATCAATTTCGAGAAAAAAATTGTAATTTTTTTAGGGTGACCATAAAGTGACAAAAAAATCATTTATGTTGTTACATATATGTGGTTTATTCATGAGTAACACAAGAAAAATTCTAAATAAAAACGAGAGTAACAAGCCGCACCTTTTGAGTGAGTCGAAATCAGATAGACATCAGTTTCGCGGGCGCAAAAAGCGGGAAGCGACCGGAGGACTATACCAAAACCAGCCGCTGCGGGCGTGTGCGGTGGGATGCGGGAGTGATAGACGGCGCACCGCTCATGAAATACAAAAAAAAAAAGGAGAAAAGACCCTCATCAGTTTCGCAGGCGACTTTGGTCTGTGGCAGGCGCAAGAAGCGAGAGGCGCCCGGGCGCTAGGGGGCGACACCCAGTGTGCCCCCTCGTTAGCGGGTGCGCAAATGATAGCCGGCACGCTGCTGACGTAAATCATAAAAAATAAAAAGAAGAGGCATCAGCGCAAGAAAAAAATTTGTTGTATTTCCGAAGTGTGGCTGCACAGGCCAAGCAAGAGAAGTTGGTGAAAAAGGCGCGCTTTTTAAAGATACAAGCGATGCCGTACATGTACGTCATTGACCATTTTGAAAGTGTTTGCCGATGCCTTATATCTACGGCCGTGACCCTCAAAGGGTTAAAGGATGGGACCTTCGTCTGGTGGCTACTCACAGCACTAAGCAGGGTGAAGTTTTCAACCGTGTCTACGAACGAAAGGGCCTTTGTACTTCTACAGTTTCAGACTATAGGGGGATTTTCCACGCAACATCTCGGCCTCCTGGTCAAATACTTCATTATATCCGACATCGTGCGCGGCTCTTATGGTTTGAGTTTCGTTATAAAAGAATAAGGGTCATTTAAATGAGGCGTGACCAACCAAAGTTTGTATTTAGTTCGCTATAGCTGATCATTTGCTATATCAGTGTTCGTTATAACGAGGTTCAACTGTACCGTGGGGATTTTGCGGAAGCTCATGTCTTACTGCCTTTCTGCAAATGTGTATTCCCAGGATGCCTCTTGTCATAAATGGGGCTGTGGTGGACCAACTTCCTCCCGACACGCGAACGCTGTTCGAGACCTACCCACATTTCAAGGTGAGTTTCATCTCGGATTGGGAGAGGGGTTACTTGACCAGAAAATTTCGCTGTCGTGTTGTTCATGTGGCGCTGCTGACCAACAGTCTGTTGCTCTTGCTCCGTTTATGTAGCCTCGGCTTAACTGCGTAACTTGACTTCACAAAAGCAGTCGTAAACTGTTCCTGCAACCAATCACACGTGTGGTTGCCTCTGCTTAGTTTCTTGATGTTCCCGGGAACGGCTTTCGTGCTCTTGTTTACTCACTATAACGCTGTGAAACGTGGCCTGCTTTATAAATTTAAGCTCGTTGATTATTGAATGCTGCGGTGTCCCGGTAAAGCATTGTGTTTGTGGCATCCAGTGTGCATCCAGCGTCCAGTGTATGAATGCTTGTTGAAAAAAAAAAAACTTAAAATGGCCATGAAGAAAAAATACAAGTTCGTTTTATTCGAAAGATTTGGTGTTTTATAGTGCCTCCAGCACTTGTCCGGCAGCAAACGCTTTATTCACCGAGAAATTCAACCTTTTAAGCCAAAATTTCAATTTTCTCGCTAAATTGTTTGTTTCGTGACTTCGACAATGACGTATCCAGGGCGGGACATTAAAATTAAATATAGTATGCCGACCGGGGCTGCTACCGTCTCACAAACAGCCGTTTAATTATCTTGTGTACCGCCCACTGTCATAGGTGGCACTGCTGCTAGCGTTGAAGTACCAGTGTTTGCACTTTGCTTCTGACTGGACTTCTATACCTGCCGCATTTTTATTTAATAGTACTCATTTCCTAAAACGTGAGCTTTGACTTGACAAACATGGTCATGCAAATGGCTGTGCCACTTATGTCCGTTGGTCAGTGTTGTGTCAGACAAGCCCGTGTCCGACGGCTGTGTTAAGCAGCGTCAGCCGGCAAAGTGCCACACTAACTTCTTCAATGTTTACGTCTTCACTCGTAAGTTTCATTGTTTGCTGTTCACTGCACCATTCTTGCTGCTGTAAAAAAAATGTGTCCTAAATTTAAGTGCAAATAGCCTGTTCTGCGAGCTGTTGAATCTGCGTTTGAATCTTTGTTGAAGCTGTTGAATCCCTGTTGAATTTGCGTTTGCTTTTGCCGGCCTCAGCCAATCACACAGTTGCCCATAATACGAAGTCATGGGTTCTGGTGCTGGAAATGAGCTAGTGGGTCGCATGGCCGTCCCTTTTTTTTCTAATTATATAGCTTGTTTGAGTCAAGTTTGTGTTAAATGTGGTGTCAGTGTTATTCTAACGAGGCAATCTTTTGAATGGAACAAACTTGCGTTTTGTCTTTATGGCTCTTTTAAATAAACCACCGGGTTTACTGAACAGAATACTTTTCAGAAAAGAATGTCGGAAAAGAATACTGTAGGTACATTTGAGGCAAAGTATACGTAATTAACCGGCAGTGCCCGCGTTCATTTAGTTAAGAACGCTCGTTAAGTTGTTTTTTTTCGATAGTAAGCGAAAAGAAGTGGCGGTGCAACGTCGGCACGTGCGGGAGGAAAAGCAAGCACTGAAAGAACAGAACTCCCACTGGCGCAGTTTCAGGCAGGGGCGCGCGGGCACTGCAAAGGCGGGAAATTTGAATTGCATTGAATGGTAGCAGTGAGCGGATAACGGCGGTACAGCCCGTTATGGCGAATCACTGCTCTGCACTTCCGACAGCTTTCACATTGAGTGTAACGGCTTTAATTTTTTACCTCTGTTTTGTGTTTTCTTCTCTAGGAAATCGCAGCGGCTCTGATTTCTCAAGTGCCGAAGGTTATTGGCCCCCTGGGACTCCTGTATGTGCACCAGCGCGAGTTCGCGGTCACTGTGGCCCAGGACAGTGAGTGTGCACCTTTGGAAGGCTCTCTTCATAACCGAGCGAATGGGAAAAAAAAAGATTGACGAATTGGCATTTCACACGTTTAGGCATTGCGAAAGCAGTGTGCTCAGCATCCGAGTTTTTTTGCGTATTTCAAAACACGATGAGAACTGCAGATGGAAACTACGCACAAGTTTTCTGGCTGCGCCCTGATTTCAGTAAAGCGCAACAAGGTGACACCTTTATAGCATTCTGTTTACCCTAATGCGAAAGACAGGATGGCTGCACTGGCTTTTTTGCGTTGTGAATGTTATTTTGTGTGTTTTTATTCCATTGGCATCATTAACCTTATGTTGTGCGAGTGCTGAACAGAAAACGGTGAAATATCATTTGAGTTACGGTAGATCGTCATGTTGAGTTACAATAGATCAGCCATTTTGAGTTACGATAGGTCATCAGGTTGAGTTATGATAGACCATCCATTCTGAGTTATGATAGATCAACCATTCTGATTTACGATAGATCATGCTGAGTTACGATAGATCATCATGTGGGGAATGCGTGCAATAGGCGATGCGATCGGCACATGCATAATGCCGCTGACATGACGTCGCGCTGAAAGGAATGCCACGAAGGCGTCGTCCTGCAGCACTTTACTGACAGTCGGAGCAAAGCTGCCAAAAGCGAGCAAATTTGCATGCTTGCGAATATCCAAGGATGCGTTTGTGCCTTGGAGCAGCCTTGACAGCAGGTGCTGTATGTCCAGAGTGTGTAGCCATGGCATTTGACACTCGTTCACATGGTCCGGAAAATTTTGTCCCTACCTGTACATCTGTATGTGTGTGTTTCTCCAGACAAAATAGCATTATGATCTTGTGCTTGCACATCTATTCAGAGTCGAGTGAGGCAGCTTAGTTCTACAGTCCTGCAACCTGGATTGGTTTGGTACATTGCCTCATTAGTATGCCTTGTTTGCCTATCTTTGCTTAAAATCTTGGCATTTTATGTGAATGCAGACAGTGTCTGACACTGCCCACCGATCATGCCTTTTTTTTTTTAAATCATGTTTACTTCCTTGCAGAAAATGTCAGTGTCCTTGGAACAGATGAAGCCACTACCTGCATTATGGCCATTGTCCGGCACACAGGTAACTTGTTGCAAGAAAGTTTGGGCTTCCTTTTTAGGCCTACCACAGACCATCTGTGGTAGGAGGCTCTCATCATTCAATGTGCTTTGACTGGTGTCAGAACTATTTACACCTTTTGTGAGTAAAAAACACCTGGTGTTTGAAATGTTCGAAAATGAGAGGGCGACGCAGCGTTTCAGTGGGAACAACTTACCGTATTTTCGCACATATACCCCGCACCAAAAATGTGAAAATTTCAGTAGCAAGGTAATGGTGCGGGTAATATGCGGGGTTTTTCCTTTAGTGCAGCTTCTCGGCAATGCACGTTGTGCCATGAAGCACTTACGCAGTAACACTGACTGAACCTTCCATGGAAAAACGTAAAAGGACAAGGAAGAAAAAAACAAGGGCAAGCGCACTCTAACAGCTGAATTTTACGCTTTTTCTGTCACAATAGTATGTGATGTGTTGCTTGAGCAGTAGCTTTCGTTCAGCCTTTCCTGTACCAAATGCGCGCGGAATTTTTTTCTTTTCCGGCGAACTGAAAGTGGGGGTGCGGATTATATGCAGGGGCGGGTTATGCGCGCAAAAATACTGTACTGCGTGCGTGGGGGGAGGGCAAGTTAAAGGAGGGGCGGGGGGCGCCTTGCTATCTTCTGAGGTGCGTCAAGCAAGGGCAGTTGTGGTTATCACGTGAGTGCAAACAGAACCCGGGAACGAAAGTGTGCGTAATTCCTTTTTTTTTTTTCTATGTTGAAGTTAGAGGAAAGCAGGTAGTGCGCAGTGAGTTGGATGGCTGATTCTGTTTTTTTTTTTCCTCGCGACCCTAAAACAGTGCTCAAGCTGCATCCATCAGCAGACCCACCAAAGAAACCACACTATAAACGGTATTGTGCTTCGGGTAACCGCTTAAACGTTATGCTTGTGCATTGAGTTCTATGGGAGGCAAACCAGTGGTCACAAAAATCCGTGTTATGTACGGTCCCGCACTATAGCAGTTAAGTTTATCAAAGGGTCTACCACTATTAATTGGAATGTACAATTCATAGCTTGCCACAAGCTGTTCCCAAAACAGTACAACGTATCTATGACATGTTGACATAAGTTTCATTGTGGCTGTCAGGGGCAACATGGTGGCTGACCGTGCACAGCAGTTTCTTGATTTCGTTCCTGTAGACGTTTATTTTCAGCACTGTTAGGTTCAGTCACAGTCGCTCTTGATCTTGCATAATGCGGGATTATTTGTAATTTGAAGTAATTAATTATTAGAATGACGATCAAATGTGGACAATTAATTTTAATGTGCACTCAGTATTGCTGTTGTGGTGCAATGTGAATGGTGCTGCTCCACGAATTCTGTGCCTACAACCACGAAGGACACGTATACCTTATTTAGGCACTTTGGGGTGAACTCCTGACATGCAGGAAGGCTCTTTATGGCTTCAAACACCACTGATAAGACCTGCTTGGTGAATCGGGAAGCACATTTGGCTGCAGGAACAGTGAACGAAAATGAAAGCGGGAGAACCTGCAGCAAGCTGCTGGTTGGCACTTGCCGTTAAATGAATTACCCAGAGTGGAAATATCGGAAAGCTCTCTTTCCTGCCTAGAATTGAACTTGATATTGCGAGCAATGGCAGGGTTCGCACAGGTCCTTGTACACATTGAAAACCCTTGAATTTAGAAGTGTACATTTTAAGGCCTGGAAAGTCCTGGAATGTTTAAAGGGTCCTTGAAAACCCTTTATTTTTCCAAAGAGAACCAATGGCCCTGTCTTTTCACAAGAATTTAAAGTGTTTGTTGTTGATTTTAGGTGTTAAAAAATGTAAAGAAACATTGTAACAATCAAGCTTCAGTGTGTTGCGTGAAATTACAAGTTTGGTGGATTTTCATTATTACAAGGCAACATTAGGAGCAAGCACTTGTAAATCCAATTCATGTCACGATAAAATCCAGTGAAAACCAGCTTCTGTTCTCTATCTTGCATCTTCCATCTAGTCTGTGGACGCTCGCCCATTGCATGTTTGCTGTGCCTCATACGCTCCATCTGCGTTTGCTTTTACGTGCAAATAGTGGACGTGTTACATTGTTCATCCTGACTTGCAGCAACACTTGCGGATTTAATTTCAGCTGATGCTCTTGCTGCCAAAGCAGGAGATGCAGGCAACATTAACTAAGTTTTGAAATCAAACAGCCTGAGCAAAACAACATGAAAAAAGAAAAACCTCTGAATACCAGCCATAAAATAAAAAATAAAGCTGGGGAAGCATTTTCGAACCCGTTAGCACCTATCTAAATGTGCACTAATGTGCTTAGGCATTGTGCAATAAAAAACGTTTGCATTTTGTTGGAAAGGTTATAAATAATCCCAGATAAAACATTGGATGGGGACCTTAAAATGTGTTTTCTGGTCCTTGAAAGTCCTTCAACCCTTCAATTTTTGCTTTTGAAGCCTGTACGAACCCTGAATGGAAGCCAAGAAAAGATGAAGTAAATAAAGAATAAATGAAAGTTAGGTGGCTACACATGGTGAATGCAGTAGTTGTTTCAGAACAAAGAAAAGTTAGGCTGGGGAGTTGAGTAAAGGCAGTAGTTACATTTCTAAGGTGTGGCACCGCTAAATAAAAGAAAGTCTCCAGGACTTCGCACGTAGCATTTTGTAATTTCTTCTTTTATTGTATGAGACATTGCATCTTGCAGTTTTTTACCCGTGATTATGAGAGAGACGGCCGCAGTGATTTAGTTTTTTTTTTTTTTTCATTGTTGATTGCAAGTGAGAAAGCAATTTGCACGAATTTGAGGAGAAAAAAAAAAACTTTTACAGAAGCAGCGCAAGACTTAGAAGTAAAAGTGCTTACGTATATGCACGCGCAGTGGTTGCGTTGTTAGTAACAGCTGTTGCCCACGACTCCGTTTCAGGTTCCGGGGCCGTGTCGCTAGCCCACTTTGATGGCTCCGGCCTGGAGCAGGGTACGGCTGCAATGGTCCGACGCGTCCAAGAGCTCTCACTGCCAATGCCAGATGGAAGGTGAGAAAACGTTTTCGGGGAGGACTTTGCACGATGTGTGTACGGTACAGGGGGGAAAAAACAATGCTGCGGCAGTTCTAAAAAGCTGCATTCACTTGTAGAGGGCTGTAGTGTTAGCTACCTGCCAGACCGAAAACAGGCCCGTAGAGCTGTGTACTAACATATACCACAGGTAAATTTAGTGCTAGTGTTTAAGTGAGTTTTGCCTCAACTAGCGTTCCGTCATGTACAATAGGAATGTTCCGCTACTGCTTGACATTGCTCGCCAACACGATCAAAAGTTGCTGTGGCTGCGAGAAAAACAGTAATAGTATTGAAAAAAGATTATTTAAGGTTGTTTTATTTCATGGGATAGTGGAACTCCAAGATATTTATTTTTCGGGGAAATTTAGAAGTTTCGTGCGATACAGACAAGAAGAAAATGTCACCCTTTTTTGTAGATTTTGGCTTCAGGAGCGGAAAGAAGCCATGTGGCTTCTTTCCGCTCAATGTCACGCGTTTGCTGTCTTTCTCCTTAACGTGCAGCTACTGTTTCCAGTATTGATCGATAGAGCTCAACGTCGCAAAGGGCGATTTTATCTGTTGTAGATAGCCGTAAGGAAAGCCCTGCCCCCTCCTTTGATGACGAGTGAACTTTTGTTTTGAACAGAAGTAGCATTTTTCTTTGTTTGTCCTACATTATAGAAGAATATTATTATTATTTTTTTTTTCCAGGTATTGACGAGAGGTTGGCCTTTGTGCGTTTGAAATTGTGTGAAGTAAATGCGGGAACTCTTCTCCAGAACATTCTTGTGGATTAGTTCCATGGCTGACTTAGCATCGAAATGGTGGCTACTTGATTGGAAACACACCTTGAAAAACAGTTTGAATGATGTTGTTATTATTTTTCTTGAATTTCAGTGCTTAATGAGAAACTGCGCTGATAGAGCATGTCTCATTTAAATTAACAGAGGTAATCACTTTCATTTTGAAAGTCGTAATTGCAAGCCCCCTCCCCTTCCCCCCCCCCCTTTTAAAGAATCGAACCAGTAAGGTGTTTAAGTTGTGACTTCCTATATCAGCAGAGCTGGTGACTTTGCAGTACTATGACCAAAACAACAGAAATGTACTTGGTGTTGGTGAGTTTCGAAAGACTAAGCAGCACAAAAAAATGGGTCGCCATCCCGCCTTGCGAATTAAGATGTCCATCAAAGCTGTTGTAAGCCACTACGAATGGTGATGGAGGAGGACATGAAATGTGTCTCATCGTCTCGGCAGGCCTGTTGCTTGCGCTCAGCTAGTGTCACTAGATAAGGGTACAGAGCATTGGCACTTTTTTCTCCTATTGTTCCGTGTCGCAGCCGTGATCAGTGGTCAGTTCGCATTACGGGACATTTGTTTAGACTGCGACGGTTCATGGGCGCCGCCATTTTGTTGTTTATGCGTTTTGGTGAGTCCACTCTGCTAGGCTTAGCTTGTACTCCTTGCTCTGTGGCTGCGCGCGACTGACATCGTTTTGAATGTGAAACAAAGATGAAACGTGTAACACTGTTTCAGCAGCAGAAGCGTGTACGGAGGTACCGTTTTTCTGCATTTTTGGCAGTGTTAACAACTCACCCGGTCGAAGTTAACGGCGAGGCCGTAGATGCGGCAGTCTCTCAACACTGATAAATGACAAAATGGCCACCGTTGCTGACTTGCGTGACTCAGTGGTGGTACCGTAATGCCTTATCTACTGGCACTACGCTTGGCTTCTCTGGTGGCAAAAGATGGGTCCTGCCTACTAGCCTGACATGTGTGCTTGGCGTCTTGGGCAAGAACTGCCCTAGTTAGTGGCACCAGCCCTGCCTAGCCTTCAAAGATAATTTGCAAACATAAGCTTTAGCAGGAACAGATGGTGGGGAGGTCCCTTTGTTCGAGGCGCCTTATCATCCATAATGCAGTTTCGATACTTGTTTTGTGGTTTTTTCAAACGAATTCTGAGCTCTGTGCTCTATGCCTGATTGGCCTGAAGCATGCGCTCGGCGTCTTAGGCCTTGGTGCCTTGGAATTTTTGCTCACGGCGATGAAACTGTTGCGGGGTAGAGGTATACAGCTAACATAACGCGAGGAAGGAGACACAGACAGACACAGCACTGAAATAACTGTGCTGTGCGTGTTTGTGAACACTGAAATATGGTATTGTGTAGTAAGCTCAGCTCGAGTTTCTGAGGTGTTTTAGCTGCCAATGTTTGTGCTCTGTTGGTGTTTCATTTGCGTGGACGTGTTTTGTTGCAGGTTCGAGGTGATCCTTGTGGGCGGCTTTCTGGACCGCCGCGGCTACTCGGAAAGCTTGGCTAGCCAGCTCCTCTGTGAGTATGGCCTCACTGGCGTGGGTTGCTTTGGCTGTCACTTGCCATCATGTATTACCTGAAATACATTGTTGTGTGCCTTGTACACGTTGCTTATAAGGTCTTTACTACGGTGGTGCTCTGCTAGTTCTAGAAAATTTAGTTGCAGTTGTGGACGGTTAAAAGGATTAAGGGGGGACGCGGGGATCAGATGGCGAAAAGTGACCAAAAAATCGTTTTTTCGGAAGTCACATTTTCGGATTGCACATTTTATATTCTATGCGTCTGCAAAGTTTCCCCGTCGAAAACGATCGCGAAGTGCCAAAGAAAAATATTTACGTCAGCTGAGGTGACAAATTATTTCCGCAAATGACGAAAAAACGGCAATTTTTCGCAGCGCTGTATCTCCGGAACGACGGCACCGGGCGCCGCCATCTTGGTCGGCGTTTAGATTGGCAGAGTCTTCAACTTCCGATTTCCTGTCGCTGCTTTCATTGTCGCTCATTCACAACGCACAAACGGCGGAAAATGAGAGACGGTGAACGAAGCAACCGATAGAATCTAACACGCGATTGGCTCTCCGGCCGCGTTAGCTAAGACGGCTCTCCGATTGGGTGCCGCCATGGCCACAACAAGATGGCCGCCGGGGTGATTCGGCTGACGCGCAGTTCGCACGCACTCCGTGTCGCTAATGTTTTCCTCGGTTTCGCGGTCGGCTCGGTTCCGTTCAGTGGTTTCATGCATTGCGATTCCGTACAGTGACGCTATCGTTATCGCGGCGATAATGCTTGAGATCGTGCGCCAGATAGGGAAGTGCGCGGCTCGAAAGACGCATCGAAAACGTGCCCGCGACATCGTCGTGGTGCGTCCTTGAGTGGGAAACTCGGTGCGTCCGTGTACAATTGGTGTTCGTGAAGTGAACTTTTGGACGCATTGCCGTGTTATAAAACGCTTAGTTATTGCTGTGTTTCACAGCGAGCTCGCGAGCTTCAGGAATGGAATGACCGGCTCGCCAGAAGTTGCGGCGCGCGCTGCATTGCGCGACCGTGTTCGGGCAGCGGCCGATAGCGGATCGGTTGCTATTGCGCGCGAGTAGTAATAATTGATGTACGCAAAGTGTAATTTAATGGCAAAAGTAAAGTTGCTAAACATAGTAAGGTTACCTAAATTACGATCGTGGTGAACGTGCGCGTCGGGGATTGTAGGGAAGGGGGGGGGGGGGGGGTGCAATGAACACGTTACCCAGCTTATTTGAGAAACTTTTTCCGTGGCTCTAAACTAGTTCGTACAACGAAGTCTGGGATTACACAATTATATTTTCAGTATTAAATTAATTAGAGAAGATGCCGTAATGTTACAGCGTTTAAAAAAATTTAATGTCACTATTTTTTCTATTTTTGCAATGTTTGCAATTATAATGTCCATTTTGCAATGCTTTTTTCGCCTGAAGAAGAGCATGGTATTCTTATAATATTAATGTTGTAATTATGTAAAACAAATGTATATTCTGCCTTCAAATAGCTCATCTTATGCGTGTGATGCCCTGATATAATTTTTGACACTGAACAGCCTCATGTACTAAGCTGTAGCTTCATCAAGGTTATGACACCCAGAAATAAGCTGAAAGTCTGCTGGCACATTAATAAAAAAAAACCATGCCTTACTCTTCATTTTGGAGACAGCTATGCATTAGGCATACATGAAGTAAAATATAGGTACCCTAGTAGCCCATAGTAAACTTTTTGGTACACTCTGCGTAAAAACTGGTGCTTCTGCCATCTAAAGGCCTACACATAGAAACCTCCAATGAGCCAGGAAGGCATCCCAGATGCACCAAATCAAAGGCAAAGGTATGCGAGGTTGTCCCCAAGCAACGACAGCAAGGACTATGCTGCTGGTGCAGTTTGAAAATTGTGACATCATCGTAAACTTTAAGAGCCGTTTTCTCAAAAGTGCATTTTACGAGTTCTTCGTTGCTCGTGGAAAGGATAGCATGGCAATCACTGGGCAGATTTTGACCCTGTCTGTTTTATTTCGATCCTGAAGAGTTCTGCAGGGCGAGACAGTCTTGGATTTTCATTTTAGGGCCTCGTTATTTTTTAATGTGGAATTTATGGCTAGGTCAATTATGTCCTGTAGGTTACAAGTGAAATTATTCTTTTCTGTAAAAAAAATGAAGGGTGTAAAAAAAATTTGAAGACTGTCTTGCCCTGTAGTGTTCTTTTGACTATAATTGAGAAGTATTCAGAACTTCCTAGCATGTGTCAATACCTTGCTAGGCTTTTCACGAGCGGGCAACATGTAAACCTCTGTAACACAAGAACTACTGAAGGTATCATCATGAAATTTTAAATTTCACCATTTGGAGTGCTTTCCAATGTGCTTGCCGAATTTCATCACTCTACGCCAAAAAACAAAAAAGTTCACTCCGATCCCCACGTCCCCCCTTAAAGGGACACTGAAGTGATTTGTAAACAATGCGGGATTACGGGCGCAAATTGTAGTCCGGAGTCCCTAGGCCCTGTATCGACCACTCTGAGCACATTCACACGAATTTATTTAGTAGAAAAATCAGTTCGAAAATGCTGTCCTCCTCTCTGCACTCTCGCCCATTTTCTGTGGCGTTTTCGTGTGACGTCAGCAGGAGAGGAGCTGGCAATTGGTTGCGCTACTGCAACGGCTCGCACGACCTTCCCGCGGACCGAGGTCAGTCGGCCCAACGTTTAGTCCGCCGGCCGCCGACGGGTTCGTCGCAATTCGCATCGATCAGTTTGAAACTAAGCCACAACACGTTATGGGGAATGGAAGAATGTGCCTTTCTTTACTTCGTTAGTTTGTACACTGTATCTAGCTCCAAGTCAAGGTCGCTTCACACCAAGCGCTGGCACAAGCCGCACATGCCAATGCTCGCTGACTGGTACGCGCAGTAGGAGAAATATAAGGCCTCTTGAAGGGGAGAAGAGTCAGCGAAGTCAATATAGATACTAAAGTAAATAAATCAACTGATATTTTCACCGTACAAAGCGTAAACCTAGGGGTGCGGGAAAGCACTTTTTTGCGCTGGGCGAACAAGCACAGCGGTCAGCAGCACGACTATAACGCATCTGCGAACGCTTTTCCGTCTACGAAATGCAATTCCTAGATGTGAGCTATTGTGGAAACTCGGGGGACGCTTACTGCACGAGCGCAATACAACAAATAGTCACCTAAGGTGCTTGAAATACTAAAAACTAAATAAAAGTGTAAAACTGGTTATACATTATATACTTTATATTTCGCATCGTCGGGCCAGCCCCCGCTTGTGGCTTAGTGGTCTGGAGCGCTTGGTATGTCATCGCAAGGGGTTTTGTCAGTCGCAAGTTCGAAATCCTCGTGGGTACGTGCTTTTTTTTATTTTATATAAGTAAATTTTTTCGTTTTTCGACGATGTTTTCTATACTGAGTTCATCTTTTCTGGGGCCGCAATGTTCATTGCTCCATGAACTAGTCCACAGAACGCGCGCAGGCTGGCACTGGCACGCTAGCGAGTTCTCGTTGGCGTGCTGTTACCGTAAGCACCGACTGCTTGCGGGCAGCGGGCACAGCCTGAATCAACAGAACCCTTGGCCTGGGTTGGGCGAACACGCTTTTATACGATACAGGCATAAGTGATGAAAGCCTCCAAATATGGGGGAAAAGCGCAGGTATTTGAGCGTCTGCGGGGACGCGGAGGGCGTTCATGCACTGCGTAGGACTCAGCTAGTAAATGCTACGATTCCAAGCCGTCCTGGGAGGCTTATCTTATGCATTTTACAGCCGGCAACATGGCAGAAGCGCGGTACTACGATTACTGGGATATTGAGAATGCCCATCCAACGGCGCCATCGGATGTCAAACATGTTGTTTTACAGAACCGAAACCGAAACCGAAACTTGTTTGATTGCTAACCTTGGGCATCGTCCAATCACGGCGCCCCTCCTCTCAACGTCACAGCCTTAGTTGGTGCGGCCGCCGCAAACCGCGCATGGCAGTTTTTCTTCTTTCGCGCTTTGTAAAATAATTACCGATTTGTCAACCGGATAAACGATGAAAAGTGTGCTAATTTGAGCCAGTCTACGCAGTGCAAGCAAAAACAGGAGCTTGACAAATTCACTTCAGTGTCCCTTTAAGGAGCGCTGTTTCAAGAACAAGGAATGGGAGGATGAAAGAATGGGTGCTTCCTGTTGTCTTAAAGGGGCCATGACGATAAAATAAAATACAACATTGTTCAATTTGGAGGAACTACCGTATACGCTCGACTAAGGGCTGCGCTCGTGTAAGGGCCGCTCCCCCCAACTTGGCAGGCCAAATTTTGAAAAAAAAAAAAAAAAAAATCTCAGCCAGTAATCGGCAGCGTCGCGCGTCTCGCGTACGGCGCGCGGCGAATTTCGCGGGCGCAACCAGATGGCAATAGCTGTCCTGCGCGGCTTAGTCACGCGGCGCTCTCTCTGAGCTTCGGGCAGCGCAACACTATCTGGGGAGATCTTGTCGCTTTTCTCGCCGGCGCCATTGATCCTTTGTGCCACCGTTGATTTTGACGATTGCCTAGCACAAACCGCTTGCGCATGGAAAAAAAAAAACGCTTAACCGCGTACGATGCTGCGTTCAAACTTCAAGTTGTCGCATACGCCGAACAAAATGGAAAACGTGCAGCCGGCCGGAAGTTCAACGTCGACGACAAGTGCGTGCGCCTGTGGTGTGACCAAAAGGAAGAGCTGGCCGCAACAAACAAGACTAGGAAAGCATTCCGCGGCAAGCCTTGCAAATTTCCAGCACTCGAGAAGGAGCTGATGAAATATGTCACGGACATCAGGAAAGACGGCTACGCGTTGTCAACCAAGATGCTCCGCGTCAAGGCCCTTGCAATCGCACGCCACATGAACATTTCACCTACGGATTTCAAGGCAAGCGAGGGATGGCTTCGGAGATTTATGAAGCGACAACAACTCAGCATCCGCCGCCGGACAACACTCTGCCAAAGACTTCCACGCGAGTACGATGACAGTGATCAAGTTTCACCGCTTTGTTAGCGCGCTGCGAGCGGAGCACGAGTACCACCTATCCCAGATAGGAAACGCGGACCAAACGCCTGTTTGGTTCGATTCTCCTGAGAACACGACGGTCAACCAAACTGGTGCGAAGAGTGTCCTTGTGCGCACGACCGGTGCCGAGCGTCAGCGTTGCACCGTTATGCTGTCTGTCACAGCGGACGGAAGGAAGCTCGCCCCGTACGTAGTGTTTAAGCGAAAGACGCTACCCAAGGAGAGCTTCCCAAATGGAATCATCGTCAGAGTGCAGGAAAACGGCTGGATGTCCGATGAACTAATGGTGGACTGGGTGAAAACGGTGTGGGCTAACCGGCCGGGAGGCCTGCTGCGACGCAAGGCACTGCTCATATTGGACAGCTTTCGTGGCCACCTTACAGAGCGCGTGAAGGCTCGTCTTGCAGAAGGTCATACGCATCTGGCGGTCATCCCCGGTGGTTTAACAAGCATGCTGCAACCACTGGATGTGTCTATTAATAGGCCGTTTAAAGCAGAATTCAGACGCCTGTACTCTGAATGGATGGCAGCGGGCCACCACGAGAAAATGCCGACCGAACGACTGAGACGGGCGTCGCTTCAGCTGGTCTGCTCTTGGATTTTAAGCGCGTGGCGTGCGGTGTCCGCAGACATTATTGTAAAGAGTTTTAAGGTGACCGGTGTTTCCAATGCCATGGACGGCACTGAGGATGATTTGATCCATGAACTTGCGGATGACGCGAGCAGCGGCGACGAGACGAGCCCGAGCAGCGACACCGATGAAGACATCTAGCGAGGATGTCCGCAGCTAGACGCCAGATATTCCATGGTTATGTACCGTATTTACTCGCGTAATCCTCGCACTCGCGTAATCCTCGCACCCCTAATGTGAGCCACCAAAAATTTGATTTTTTGGTTCCTCGCATAATCCTCGCACCCCCAACTTTGCAGCGGCGAAAGTTGCCTGCTCGCGAAACCCACATGGTGCACGCACTCTCCAACGCGCGTCCTCCCTTGCCGCCTCTCCGTTCGGCGGAGAGCGCTGTGTATTCAAGTGTAGCCATCCAGGCGCCCTAATAACCTGCATTGCTACTCCCTAACAGGCGCCCAACACGCTACTCACACTGTCTTTGAGCCGGTCTCGCGTGTGCGCAACTAGACGGCGTTCGCGCAGCCCGCTGTCGTGTCGCCAGTCGTGGTCTGCAGCAGTCAGTGAGTCACTCGCGTCAGTGGTGGATAGCTCGCTGCCATTTTAAGAACTTTTTGATCTCTTTGTTTTGTGCTTGGTGCCGCTTCGCCATGGGGAAGAACGCCAGCTACACTGCCGCTTTCAAATTGAAAGCGATATAGTACGCGATCGAACACGCCGCGCAGCCGCGCCGCAGGCAGGCACTTTGGCGTCACCGACTTCAACGTGCGTTACTGGAGTAGGGCACGCACATGACGACGACGAGATAGGGCGCGCGCCAGAAAGCAAAGGCGGCAATTTCATGATCGCTGATCGACGGGAGACTGTTTACGTTGTAAATAATAAATAAAAAAAATAGCTGCTGTTGGCAACACTGAGCTTACATATACAAAAAACGACCACTACATTTAGCGGGACTGGCAGAAAGCAAATTGGCAACACTGTGCACCAGATTTTTTTTTCCCCGCATAATTCTCGCACCCCTGTCTTCGCAGTGACTTTTCCGAAAAAAAAAGTGCGAGGATTATGCGAGTAAATACGGTATATATGGCATGATTAAATAGGTTTTTGCATGCGTGGATCGAAAATTGAACAAAATTTCACACTTCCGTGTAAGGGCCGCACCCCATCAAAATCGCGGAAAAAAAGTGCGGCCCTTACACGAGTGTATACGGTAGTAACTCACTCAGCTCCATCCTAGCCACGGAAGGTGTTTTTTCTTACCGGAAAAATGCAAGAAATATAGAAGTGCTTTCAAATTTTGTGCTATACAGTCGAATCCCGCTACAACGAAATTGACGGGACGTGCGAAAAATTTCGTTGAAGCGAAAATTCGTTGAGGCGAAATCTGCCGCAACACACCACGGAAAGGCCAGAAAAATAGCCCCGTATGCTTCCGCATCATTGGCAGCATAATACAATGTTTAGAAAAAGAAGTGACGCGCAATAACGTCATGTTTATTCGGATAACAAACATACCAATGGTTATCTGTTCTTTCACAGCACGCGAAGAACGCGTTGCGGAGTGGGGTGAAGAAATGCAGGCGCAAAACGTATTGCTGTACAACAAGGCGTGTCCACCAAGCTGATTACTTGCAGATAGCTGCTAGGCCGTCGGAAGCCCCCCTCTCACTTGTAGCAGGAGCAGTGCCGTTATCTTATCCTCTGACACGGCGCGGCAGCTACTGACCTTGGCAGGTTAGACCGCGCGCGCTTGCATTTACACAACTGCGCTGCTCATGACTAAGATAGGATGACTTGGCTTCAAGACCAAACACGCAAACATGATTTTTGCTCTTGGCTATTAAGAATGGTAGAAGGAAAACGGCAAGGACAGCTGCTCACAACGCATACATGACGGCGCCGCGCCAGCAGCGGAGCACATTTGTGCGATTCAACTGGATACGGATTGGCTGTAGCTCCGGCTTTGGCGAACCGGGCCTGCGCCTCATGTAAAGACGGCCAGCCACATCGTTATCACCCATCAAACAATAGCGTTCCGCTATGATTTTTTTTTTTTTTTTTTTTTGCGGGTGGGCCGCACCGCGCATGTTTTTCATGAAACTAAGCGTCCTGAATGTGTAAAAAGTTACAGATAGCTGGCGCTATGCTTATTTTATTGTAAAATAATTGTTCAAACCCAGCCCAAATCATCGAAAAATTTCGTTGAAGCGAAAGCAAGCCTGACAAATGTTCGGTTGTGCGAGGGCTTTGTTGCATGGACTTCTATGGCTGGCTGACGGGGAATTGGAAATATTTCGTTGAAGCGGAAATTTCGTTGAAGCGGCGTTCGTTGTAGCGGGGTTCGACTGTAGTAACGTGATGTAAGCCACCATTAAAAACGTCGCTGGTGCCAGTGTTGACTACACATTGGCATTCAAGTGATGCTGTCAAATGGAACTAGAGGCCCCACTACAATTGCCCACTGATTTTTCTTGTTGGTGGCTTTGACGATGGTGGCTGATTGCCCAAAAATGGCTGGAGTGTTGCCACAGCTTCATATGTTTTAATTACAGTCGAACCCCACAAATAATGAAACCGCCGGGGAAAACCGAAAAATTTGCATTTTCGGGAATTTCGTTGCTGCGAGAATGAAACATAAACAACAGGAAAATCACCCAGAAACCAAAAATTCATTTCCAAACGTCGGTTATAATACTTTGCGAGCCTTACCTTCCAGCAACATCACAGCTCAGTTCTCACACTACAAGAAATGGTCCATTGCTAGTCATCGTGCATGCCTAACGACCAAATCGTGTCGAATGCATCCAAAACAGCCCGGTCAAACGCATCCAAAACATCCTGGGGGTTCACCTTCTTTGCACGTTTTTTTCCTTGGTCTTGTTTACCGAGTATGTCCTGCTTCTGTTGATTAACTTTTCCAGAAAGTGGCACCTCGTTGTTCCAATGCTGGTCCCGAAACTAAGTGTGCACCGCCCTGTTGATATCCAGAAAGTCTACAGCCGTCACTGTTTTATTTTGTGCACATGCGTCATTAAAGAGAGGCGTCCCTGCCTTTTCAAAATGGTAGAGCGAGCTGCAGGCGGTTCCAAACTCGTTGGTGCCATCCTCCCTCCCTCCCTTCCTCCAAGCCACTGGCTTGGGCCATGATGGCTTCCTTATCTTCTAGCGATAGAAACACGGATGAAAACTTCCGCTTTTAGGGTGGCTGAGGCAGTGTGCCGATCGACGCACAGATGACACGCAACGAACGCACACGTGCTGTTCAGCGGTAGCCGGCTAGCGTAGCCCAAGCCAAAGCCCCGAGTCGCCATGTGTCGCCCCCTGGTGGTGTCATTGCGAGGCTGCCTCCACGGTCACCTGCTGTACGGCCGTTTTTGTAAACAAATATGGTGGCGACCATGCAAGCGCGCTGTGGCAGATGTTTACGCACTTTGAGTACGAAAAAAAAAAAATGCATTTAAGCACTTTATGGACACTGTTAGCCGCAAAAGCGTGGATAAAATGCCGATTAGATTGCAGTGAATTTCGTTAACATGGGATCGCTTTCCAAAAACATTTCGGTGCCGCGAGAGGTGAAATACATGGGTTTCTATGGGCGTTCACCGGGGATCCGAAAATTTTTCGTTGCCGTGGGAATTTCACACTTGTGGGACTTCGTTATCGCAGGGTTTGACTTCATTTGTTTGAGATGGGCGACAAACATAGGTATTGTTGTTATCGGGACAAGGCCGTCTCTTAAATGAACCCAACTGGTCTCCTGCCTTTATGGCCCCTTTAAGTATGAAACTGTCACCAGCTTGCCAAAAATTCAAGCTCTGTTTTGAGTGAGTCACTTTTTGTTTTTGCAGATGCCCTGCACAAGCAGCCGGTCAACCTACACCTTGTGACTGCTTGCATGTGTGGTAAGTCACGTTCTGAGACAGTGTGTTTTCACAAAACATAACCCGTTTGATTGTGTGTCACTTAGGGCTTGTGCTTGCTAACTTGTCCAACTTGAGTTTCTGTTATAGTACTTTAACATGAAACTAGCAGTCAACCACGGTTAAGCAGCTAAACCCCGTCATAACGAGACAGCCTACATTGAAATAATGGATATAATGAGCAGATCGTAATTCTCCTTGAAAGCACCCATAGAAACCGATGTACTTGGTGCTTCGCTTTAACTAAGTGGAATCACCTATTACCGTATTTATTCGAATCTAGGCCGGCCCCGATTCTAAGCCGACCCCCTAAAGTCCGAAGGCGCGAAAAAAAAAAAAAAAAAACTTACCTCGAATGTAGGCCGAACAAAAAGGTGAGGTCAGCGTTCACAAAAAGAAAACACGTTTATTGAACATGAAGATGCGGTGCTGGAACTCAATCAGTTTCTCTTCAAAATCACCGGGCAACTTCTGGACGATTGAAGTTCGACGACGGAGGCTAAAGCCGAAGTGCTTCATGAATTTCTGTAGCCAGCCCCGACTGGCTTTGAAGTGTGCGTTCCCTTAAAAGCTGCCTTGCTTTTGCCTGGAGCACTTCCGTCGTTACTGGAAGGGCAGCTGCTCGCTGCGTCTGAACGAAGTCAGCCAATGCCATCTCCATTTCATGGTGACGGCATTCTCGTGGTCCGGTGATTGCCAACCTCGTTGCGGCGCACGCAAATATCCTCTCCCGTTGCGTCCTCCTATGACGGACATTTTTTTTCATCCACGCCTAAGTCCCGCCCGGCTTGAACGTTCGACGACAACTCCGCTGCTAAAACAACTTTTCTTTTAAAAGCGTTGCGCTGTCAAAACCAAACGCCACACCGCATGCAGGCCACTGTCCGCACAATTCAAAATGGCGGCCTATGGCTCTTAAGTGGCTACTGGCTCGTCTAGTAATGGCTACAATACTTCCTTTTCTGGGTGGCGCTAGCTGCGCGCCACTTCCCTTGGCGCTAGCTGCGCGCCACTTCACTTGGAAATTGGCGCGTATTTCAAAATCCTCGAATCCAAGCCGACCCTGGAGTTTGATATATCAGTATTTCAAAAAAACTATCGGCCTATCGGCTTAGATTCGAATAAATACGGTATAAGCATTTCAGAATTAATGAACCATTTTCATGACCATGTGCAATGCCAATATAAGACAGCGTAGAACGCAGTAACTGCATTGAGGAGGTAAAAACTCAGCAATGTTGTCACTCTTCACACGCTTTGAGTTGCAGCTATGGCACGGAAGTCGCATTTTTTTTTCGCTGTTGTCGGTGTTTTGCCTTTGGAGTGCCCCTCTTTTATTTTCCACCGTCTGCGCGCACGTGACATCTGCGTGGCAGGATGAAATGCCATTTTTTTTATCCCCCGACACCGTTCTGATGTTTCCCGTCTGCCTTGCAGAGCTCAACAATGTCCTGCGTGGGAATCTCAACTGGCCAACAATTTACGGCATTGGTGAGGAGGCCGCCTTTTTTCTTTTGAGATGCGCACCCTTTGTCAAAATTTTACGGACCAATCCTAAGCCTTCTCGACCACGAAGAATTCAAAGAATTGGCTTTACCTTTAAATGTGTCAAAAACATTTTAAGGCAGTAGGAAAGAAAGGTGTTTGTTCTCTCTAGCTTTCCTGCATAAAATGTTTCAGCCTCGCTCGGGACGTAAGCTTGTACATTCAATTCTTTGCAGCCTGCGCGTTTCTGGCTTGGCCTACAAAATTTTTACAAAGACTGTGCACACTTTGGAGCGTCTTGATTGAGAGGTCGTCTAGGTCGTGTTTGCTGCTTGCCGCGAAACGGGTTGGGAGCTTCTCTTCGGGCAGGCTTCGGAAGTGTAAACTGAGAGGCTAGCGTGACACCTGCCTTAGGTGAACTGATGCGATTGATTGATTATGAGGTTTAACTCACCAAAGCTAACACCTGGGCTATAGGGCCCGCTATGGTGGAGGGCTCCGAATTAATTTCAACCACCTGGGGATCTTTAATGTGAAATCTCTACACACAGACGTTTTCACTTTTCACCTCCATCAGAAAAGCAGCCACCACGACCGGGATCAAACTGGCGTCCTTGGGCTTAGCAGCACAACGCTTTAGTCACTGAGCCACTGTGGCGGATGACGCAAGTTGCAAGTTTGTTTATTCCATAACTCTGAGCAACGAGTGCTTGAGGTTTGCAATATCAGCCACATTGGTGGTAAATTGGAAGTGCTGTGTGTCGCGGCGACTGAATAAAAACTCTGCAACAATTGTAGCCAGGGGATAGGAGGGTGTTGATGCAGCGTCCGAATTTAGCCCACTACAAATGAACAAAATACATTGTCAGGTGGGCGGGAACAACCCCCTCGTTGATGGCAGTTGAGGGGAGTGGAAACGAACTAAAGAGACTTCTTGTCTGAAATCTTGTTTGCCCAAGCAGCCCAGCTAGCGAAATTACGTCATGTGGAGACTGCCTGACTGCCCGGCAATTTCTTGCTTTCGTTTTGCTTTGAGATGTGGAGAGGTGGCCGTGTGTGCCTCGCAGGCGTGAACATCAAGAGCGGTGAGATCTTTCCCGCTACATTCCCCGACAAGGGTCCAGAACTTCCGCTGCGCACGGCGAGACACTTCACTGGCTGCCACGAGGCGAGTACCTGACCTGACCCATTGCGTGCATGCAAAGCCAACGTCATTTTCAATTTGCTGGTGTGTATTTTCTCATAAAATTAGAGCATTATTTTTGTACTACTACAGCGCCTTTAGAACATTCTTAATTACAACTCCAAGAAATCGGAGTTGGATATTTGTCTTCAACCTAAAGTGTTGCGAAAAAGTACTGGGAGGGAAATGAGAACAAACAACAGTTAGACAGTGTTTTGGTGGTGAGGAAAATTTATTGTGCCGAAGCAACTTACTTTTATGTAAATTAGTAGTGGTAACGTGAGCATATTTTTCAAATGTGCAAGAAATGTTCGGTGGTGCATGTCTTGCATTTGAGGATGGGGAACGGGGAAAATGTCTTCTTAGCCGTTGATGAGGAGAATTTTGACGGTGCAGTGAACGTTGTAAAGTGACTGGCCAGCCTTGAGCACTTGCAGGAGGGTTGCAAGCTGGGCTAGTTGGAAAGACATTCTTGGATAAAACCAGCGCTAACTCAGACGAAGACTAAAAAAGTGTACCACAAGGACAGCCGCTGGCTGTCCAGGGGCTTTCCTTGTGGTACACTTTCTTCGTCTTCGTCTAAGTTAGCGCTGGTTTTATCCAAGATTGAGCACTTGTCTGCAATAGCAGGGATTTGTGATTTTCCTAACAGTCTAATGTTAACAGCACAAAAAACACTGTTGCTGGCTGAGTAGTACAATGGTGCTCTTGTGTGAACGAAATAAACATGTAAGTGCCGAATGGTTGGCAGAATTCTGCCACATTTGGGAACCAGAGGCGGAAAAAAAAATGGATGTCCCCTATCTGCACCTTGTCACAAGTTTGGTGCATCACAATGAATGCTACAATGTTCTCAACAATTCACCCACATCAGTGCATCTAAAGCCTGTGAATTTCCCGTACGAATTCTCAGCTGCGGCGCCGCTTGGGCGGCAAAACAATCTATTGTCATCGCTGCGACAAATTGCCGAATGCGGAACTGTCAAACTTCTCCTGTGAACGTCGCTTGGCATTTGGCGATTTGTCGCAGCAATTAAAATGGAGAAATATATCGTTTTTCTGGGCGAGCAGCTCCACGGCTGCGAATTGGCACCCTGTAGAATGGGCTTAATAACTCGCTGTGTGCGGTGACCAAATGAAAAAACGTGAGGATAGGCATTGGGGCCTTGTACGAACTTCTCCATCTTCCCTCTTTGCAAGTGGAAGCAAAAGGACCCAACACTTCTCGTCATCTTTGTTAAGCTGGCCACCGCAAGATTGCGCGGCGAATTAGATGCGCTGATGTGGGTGCCCTGTTGAGTACAATGTAGTACAGTCGAACCTCACTATAACAAGGTAGTATCGGGACAGCAAATTATCTCGTTATACAGTCTAATCCCGCTACAACTGAAGTCCGCTTCAACGAAATTTCCGCTTAAACGAAATATTTACAAGTCCCCGTCAGCTCGCCATAGAAATCAATGCAACAAAGTCCTCGCCACAACGAACCATTTGTCTGGCTTGCTTTCGCTTCAACGAAATTTTTGATGATTTGGGCTGGGTTTGAACAATTATTTTACAATAAAATAAGCACAGCGCCAGCTATCTGCAACTTTTTATACATTCAGGACGCTTAGTTTAACCGAAAACATGCGCGGTGCGCCCACACTGCCACCCAAAACAAAAAAAAACTCGTAGGTGGGCGCCATTGTGTGATGGTCATAACGATGCGGCGGGCAGGCTTTACATGAGGCGCAAGCCAGGTTCGCCAAGCCGGAGCTATAGCCAATCCATATCCAGTTGAAATCGCGTGAATGTGCTCTGCTGCTGGCATGGCTGCTGGCGCAGCGCCGTCATGTATGTGTTGTAAGCAGCTGCCCTTGCAGTTTTCCTGCTACAATTCTTCAAAGTCAAGAGCAAAAATAATGTTGTCGTGTTTAGTCTTGAACCCCCGCGTCATCCTATCTTAGTCGCAAGCAGGCGGTCGCAATAAATGCAAGCGCGCACGGCTTGCCTGCCAAGGTCAGTTGCTGCTGTGCCTAGTCAGAGGATAATTAAGATAATGGCGCCGTTCCTGCCACAAGCGAGAGGGGGGCATCCAACCACCTAGCAGCTATCTGCAAGTAATCAGCTCGGTGGAAACGCCTTGTTGTACACCAATACGCTTTGCGCCTGCATTTCTTCACCTCTCCCTTTCTCCTCAGTATTGCGCTCTTTGCGTACTGGTAAAAAAACAGATAACCATTGGTATGTTTGTTATCTGACTAAACACGACGTTACGGTGCTTCACTCTTTTTTCTAAACATTGTATTATGCTGCCAATGACGCGGTAATACTATACCGTGCTATTTTTCTTGCCCTTCCGTGGCGTGTTGGGGCAGATTTCGCCTCAACGAATTTTCGCTTCAACGAACTTTTTTGCACGTCCCATCAATTTCGTTGTAGCGGGATTCGACTGTATCCAATATTCGTTGTAACAGTAGAGGTGAAAATTGGCTCTAACAAATAGACAATCTGGCTCGCACAAAAATACTTGACACAAAAATGCATTTTATAAGCTTCGAACCCCTACCTTTCTCCTTGTTGCATTTCCAGCTGAATGAACCAGCAGATGAAGTACGACAGAACAAGGTTCACTTGACAAAACCGGCCTGCATCTTTATTTATTTGATGAAGGATGCGATCTTCATCTAATGGCTACTCACAGCACTGAGTAGGATGGAGTTTTCCACAAAGTCCACAAACAAGAGGGCCTTCATACTTCTGCAGTTTCGGATGCTGGAGGGTTTTTCCAAGTAGCTTCTCAGCCTCCTGGGCCAAACATATCTTCGTTATATCCGATATGGTGCGCGGCGCTCACGGTTTCAGTTTCGTTATAAAGAATAAATGTCATTGAAATAAAGTCTGACCAACCAAAGTTCGTATTTAGTTCACTATATCCGGTAATTTGCTATATCAATGTTCGTTATAACGAAGTTCAGCTGTATTCACTGTGATGTGTGCAGCTTGCAAAGTGGACTATAGATCTTTGTCACGTTCCAATGTTCCCATGCGAAGGAGTTGTTTGTTTACAAATGTTTCCATTTAGGGGCTCTTGGGTTAACCTGAATAAAAAATTATTTTTACTTCGGAGTTTTTATTTGTTTGGGGAAAAATAGGGGGAAAAAACAGCATATCTGTGAACGAGAGAGGGACTCTAACAATAGGGGGCACGTTTGTCTCAGTGGGCATGCCCCCGCCATTAGTTAGTGTGTAACGTGTGCATGTTGCCCTCGCAGATGTGCGACATCTACGACTGCTCTCTCGGAATGATGCGCATTGGTCCGTTCAACTACGAGCCAATGAGAGGGGTCGACCTGTGGCTGTCGCAGAACGACGACTTCATCCTGCAGGTACGATGGCTTGCCAACAACTAGTTGACTAACACTAACTAGTAATACTAGTTAATAGAGTTGTTCGGTTAAAGCCCCATCTAACGAAGTCACCGGGAACCGCAAATTATTTCGTTAAATCGAGAACTTCGTAAAACCGGGACTGTCATTTTACAAGCAGTTCATTCCGTAAATTGCGTGTCTAAAGGGTAGGCGCCCCTAGCAGGCACCATGAGATCGTAGTTGCAGGCGGCTGCGGCGCTTGCCTGTCGATAATTTAGCAGTGCGCTAAAAGTCGATTGGGAAAATAAGAACAACAATAAAATGCTTGGGGCTGGGGGGAGACAAATTTATTTCCTGGCAGAAAAGCCTGTGATTTTGACCTGTGTGTATTTCACTAGCATTGGGTGTGCAGACTTTTCGTAGTATGCCTTCGGTTCATTTGTAACGATTTCAGAACTAAGATCCCAGTAAATTAATAGGCGCTAGGAGAATCCGCGAGTAATACTAGCCGAAAAACTTTATCTTAGAAAATACAGGGGTTAGGAAGATTAGAGGACTCCGTAAAAACGAAACTAGATGCCTTGTAGATTTTCTTGTGACTTGGAGCAATAAACTTCGTGGTATTTTGGTGCAATGTAATCCGAATTCTTCGTTTTTTAAATGTGTCTGTTCTCGAAATACTTTGTTAAGTTGGGAATGCTGCTGAAGCTATTTCGTTAGTCCGAGTGCATAAAGGCATTGAGCCGTATAGGCATTTGCGAGTGAATAAGACTTTGTTAGATCCCTAAATTCGTAAAATCGAGTTTCGTTAGATTGAGTGTTAACTACAGTAGTAGTAGCAACGGATGGCATAATTAACATAACCTTCACTGAGACACCAGAAGCAATGGGAGGCTGAAGGCTGAGAGGTTAGACAGAGTTTGAAAAATTAAGAAAACGATTTAGGGTGCCACTGTGTGTTGAGTAATAGGATGTCACAGTGAAAGGGTCCTGCCCTTTCCTAATGATAATCAGTTGCTGATGTGTCTACCAGTGTAGGAAGCAGCCCACTTGGTTTTAAGATTGGCTGTCAGTGGATATGGTGTTGTGCTGCTGGGCCACAAGGACGCAGGTTTGATTCCTGGCCGCAGTGGCCACTTTTCTGATGGAGGCGAAAAGCAAAAACGCCCGTGTGTTCGAAATCTGGGCGCACTTTAAAGATCCCCAGGTGGACCAAAATTAATCCGGAGCCCTCCACTACGGCACGCCTCATTGACTGCGTATTGTCGGCACGTTAAATCTCATAACCAATCAATGGTTGTAAGATTGGCTGCCGAGATGCATAAAAATGTAAAATGGTGGCATCAATGAAAGCAACCCATTAGTGTGCAACTAAGTAAATAGATATCCTCAATTCTTGTGGTAACTCGTGAGGTCACTTGCATTTAGCAGTTTGCAAACAATGTCGAACAAGGCAAGTTTCCCCAAAATCCAGGAATAACAATGCAGCACTTTTTAAGAATGCTCTTACAAGCAAAGGGGGTCGTCATCAGATTTCAAGTTGAACGGCAAAGTAGCTCCGCATCGATGCAGTCATTTGGTGTTGTGTCCTCGTGTATTCTTCACTGATTGTATACTTTTATACTGTTACAAGGCAGTAAAGGCGAAAAGGTGTTCTGGCAGTACTTGCAGAAGGGAACCCACCACGGTAGCTGGTGTGGGCGTAGCTCAAGTGTCAAGCTCACAGCCAACCACTTCGTCGTCTTTTCCTCTTGCCTTGCGTGCACTTATCACCATCGGTGATTGTGTTCTCACCCATTTAATCATTCAGCACAACTCAAGAAAGCTTGTTGCAGGTGTTGCCTTGTACTTGGGTGATTGGAGATGGACAGGCAACAGCTCTTGAATGAATGAAAAGTCTTTATTTATTGTGGAATGGCTCTTTGGTCTAATAGGGGGGAAGAAGGGTGTAGGAAGAAAAGACAGAGAAGACTGATGGTGGCACAATGATGATTGTAGTGATCACTCGGATAAAAAAAATGGCCACGTATCTGCTCCTTTTATTGCAAAGGTCGATGAAAGATGATAGTCGACTGGTGCCCCTGGCAAGTAAACGCCTCCCTTCTCTTTCCCGCTCAGCTCTCATGCTGTTCCTCTCCTGTCTCGTTCCTCCCAAGATAACGTGCTAGAGGTTTGCTCAAGTCAATTTAAATTTACCGCGTTCCTCTGCTCCAAGTCTGGTGCCTCGATGCTACCGCTGCGCTACGGCAGAGACGGGCGTGAATTGAGGCACCCTACTACAACGTTTATAGAACCACGTTGCCCTACTCCATGAACGTTTCAAGCGGAACATGGAACCTATCTAGTGGAACCTTTCGTTGCTGTGGCCGTTTGATTGCTGCTGTTGCAGTCTTTGAAATGCCGGTGCCCTTTCACTGCGTGCAGCACTTGTCGACCTCGCCCGAGGTGGAGTCACCCATGTTCGTGATGCAAGTGCGGGCGGCGCTCAAGTACATTCAGCAGCACCCGTTTCCCGGCGTGACGGTATTTCCCGACAACCGGCCGCACTACTTCCGCAAGGACGAAGGGGGCGCCTGGATCCCCTTCTGCTACTGAGGTGGCGACTGACAAAGGGAGCTCTGACAACCGGGCGGCGGTGTCTTTTTTTGTTATTTTAGATGTGACGGTATCAGCCGTGACGGTACCAGTGCTCATAATTCTGTGGAGCGTCATCACAAGGGTGCAGTTACCGTGTGTCCGTTCTGAAAACATCGATCCCCTGCTGCTGCTGGTACCAGAACCAACTCCAGCTCTAATTGGTTGTTTCCATTTTACGGTCGTGATGGATTTATTTTGTTCTTTTAGATTAGACGCTACCACATCACAGTACCAGCTCTAATGGTACCAGTGTTCATGATGCTGTGGAGCGCTGTCACCAGGGTGCAATTACTGGGCATCCATTATGAAAACTGGCGGTCTTGCTCTGCTACAGATACCAGAAGGGCAGAGTGCTGCTCCGACCATTTGGGGATGCTTTATGGTCGTGACTGTACAAGTGCTGTTGTTGCTATGAAGCATCGTCACAAAGAAACTGTTACAGCAAAAAACCTTGTCAATTTTGATCTTGTACTGATACCAGAAGAGCTGTGCATACCGTTTTACAGTCGTGACGGTATGAGTGTTATCGTTGCGGTGAAGGTGTCGTCACGCGGGCGGGTGTAACTGTGCAGTTGTTGAAGAAACATCACTCCCCTTCTGCTACTGATACTGGGAGAGCTGAGTGTAGCTTCAACTGGCTGGTACCGTTTTACGGTTGTGATGGTGCTAGTGGGAAAAATTGTCACAAGCGAGCTCTAAGTATGCGAATATTGTTGCAACTGCAACCGGTTGGCACCGTTTTTTATGCTCGTGATGGTGACCAGTGCACGCCATTTTACGGTCGTGACAGTATGAGTGCTCTTGCTGTGACGCACCGTCACAAGGGAGTTGTTAGTACGGTCCTGTTGTTGCAGAAAAGCATCAACCGCCTTCCGGTACTGATGCTCGAAAGCGACTGCAACTGGTTGGCAGCTTTTTATGCTCGTGGTAGTTACCAGTGCGTGCCGTTTTACAGTCGTGCAAGGTGCAAGTGCTCTTCTTCCTGTGTCGCATCGTCACAAGGGAGTTGTTAGTATGGGCCTGTTGCAAAAAAGCATCAACGACGTTCTGGTACTGATACCAGAAAGCTAAATTTAGCTTTAACCAATTGGCACCATTTCATGGTCGTGACGGTACGAGTGCTCTTTTGCTGTGACGCATCGTCACAAGGGAACTGTTGCCCGTGTCTGTTGTTGCAACAAAGTGTCAATCCTCCTCTGCTTATTAGACTGGTAGAGTGAAGGCTCTATCTGGTTGGCACCTCTTTTTTAATCGTGACGGTGAGAGTGGTATTAATGTGCAGGTGTGCTATTACTTGCCCTGTTATTCTGAAAAAGCATAATCCCTGTGAAATAAATACGATGGGGCCTGTTGAAAGTCTGTCTCAGTATTGTCGTGACGGTACCAGTGCTTGCGTTCGTGTGACCGATCGTTGTGATGGCGCTGTTACCACCCTGTCATTCCAGGAACATATTGCCTCTGTAAGATGTCCTGCTTCGCCGCTCTGATGGTGGAATGGTCTCGTTTGGATATCATTGAACCGGTGCAGATGAAGCTCAATTTTAAAATTGCTGAATTTGCAAGCATTAAGAACATTCGTTTTTATTGTGGCGTTACTTACGATATTCCACGAATACCGTCGTTAATCAAAAACAAGCTCTTAGTTTACATCTGACTCCACGTTCAGTGCTTGCGGCTTTTATATTATAAAACGTGCTTGCCTGAATTGCTCTTACACAAGGCCTGGTTATGGTAACCATTTTGTACACTCTCAATTCAATGGCAGCTGAGTTAGCGGTGATCTGGAAATTATGGAATAAGTTTGCTGAATCGTTTCTTTCTAGTGTTTTATATTTAGAATTTCGGTGTGTTCATTTATGTCTGTGTGAAAGAGTGAAAAAAATATGGGGTGATCACTATGCGAATACTGAATTTTAGTCAAACAACGAGTTTTCTTAAAGTTGAAAGACATGAGCATTTTTTTAGCAGGTTGGGAGTCAAGTACAGCTAAACCTGCGAAAAATGGTTTCCAGGTTCATTCATACTCTCACGGCAGACATTGCAGCTGTCTGGAAATTAAACATGACTGGTATCCACTGCCTGCACTTTTATCTGTTAAGCATAGAGTTGGGTGTCTCAAAATACTTCATAGTTCATCTCCTAAGTGTAGTAGACCGTCATGTTATCTTTTATCGTGGTTCAAAGCTTTCGTCCAAACAAAGGCTGGCCGTGAGTGGTGGAGGGAAAATGGGTTCTAGCAAACATGCTCACGTAACTGAATCTCAGTTTTTGTTCTTTCTTGCTTAAAGGGACATTGAATGTGTTTTTTTTTTATATAAAAGAGTAGAGCATAATAAAGGGTTTTAAATGATTTTTTTACATGCGTAGCCTGCTTCTATGCCACTGTCTAAGGTGTGGTACATTTTCAAATCGGACTGCTGTGGCCACCAATATTGTGATCTTAATTCAAAAGCGCTTTGCTCAAACACAGCTACCCATCATTAAAGAAGCCATGGAGACAAAATAGAAGTTGGGCTTATTAGAAAGACGGCTTAGTCCCGATAACAATGATACCAATATCATCGCAATCTTCGAACAAATAACGGAGATATGAAAAAAAACGTGTGAAGCAGTCGCGACCCCCTAGCCAATTTCCCGCAACTTTTCCATGACGTCACGGAACCTTGTTTGTGCGATTGGCAACCGCCTAACTGACCTGTCGCGACGACACATGACTGGACGTCTGTAATGGGGCCTCTAGTTCCAGTTGACCGCATCACTTGAATGCTAACGTGCAGTTCACGCACTGAAAATTATGCTTTATTGTTGGCCCCTATGACGTCATTCTTGCTCATAACACGTCACTGTGGCGCGAAATTTGAAAGTTTTTAAATACTTCTTGCTTTTTTTTCGTTAAAAAAACATCTTTTGTGGCTGTAATGGAGCTGAGTGAGATACTGAATCCTAGTTCTTTCAAATTAAACGAAGTTGTATTTTCTCTTCATGGCTCCTTTAAGGCTCTTTTTACGGAATAAGTGAAATGCCCGCTCTAAAATTCTGTAATTGAGTGGCAATATTGTTCCAGTCGCACCGTTATTCATTTTGGATTGTGCTAGCTGTTAAGATACACTATAAAAAAACATTCAGCTGTGTATTGGAAGTGCATCGTTAGTAACATGTAGCATACACGCATGTAGAGTGGGGCAATAGCTGCATTGTTCTGATAGGCTGGTGCGAATTCATCGCCACGTATGTTTACAACTCGTGTCAGTGTCTTCAATGTGTGCAATCTTTTCTCTTTTCCAGTTAAAATGCGTCAGCATTTTCTTTCTTGACCAATGCTGCTTTTATTTCTCTGAGACTGTTCCTATACACGAATTTGACGCTGAAGAGCTGTTTTTTGTTTCTTTACAAGTTTTCTCGTTAACCCCTTTTTGGTGATGTGAACCGGTCTGTACAAAAGCACATTCATTTTCAAATGTAGTGCGGTGTGGTGCTTCGATTTCCTGGTGCGTTTTTGTGTTTTGCGGGTGTGCAAAAGGGTTTCAAGAGTGTATGTACGTCCTTTTCCCGTTGATTTTTAGCTCGTTTTTGTTTCCCCTGTGTCGTCGCCATATTTACCTGGTTGATTCTCCTCTGTGCCGACATCTTTTTTATAGCTCCGGCAAGGTGTTCGTGTTCTGCCAAGGTCTGGTGGTGTTGCCGTGCTGTTTCGAAGCAGTATTTTTGCTACTTGTGGTTTTTAGCTTGCATATTATTGTGAAAGTGTTAGTGCTGTGGGTTTGTACGGAGGGGAGGTGTTCAGACAGTTTTTCAAGCAAAATCGCTTTTGTTGTATTTACTGTTGAGAGGTTAAATTTAAGCGCTTGATGTGAGCAGTTTTGGTTGCTGTGAAATATGCTTACTCAAAGAGATTCACATTTTGCGTTTTGTTCTTGCCTGTGTTTATTTACGTACGACAGAGTGAATATTTTTAATACTACATCATGTATTTTTTATTGCATTGTGTAGAGTAAACCGGTTTCATTGCGTATAAGCATGTGAAGTGAAATCAAAAGCCGTGAGGGCCGAGCAACTAGAAGCTATCTGTTGTCTAGAACTTATGGATGTAGCTGTACCAAAAGTTAGTAGAAGTGAGCCAAAAAGTTGATTATTATTATCTATACAGCATCATAATATGGTGTAGCTTGTTGGTCTTTTCAAGCGTACCTCTCAGATGTGCCTTAACTTCATTGCATCGACTTACCCATGTTAACTGCACAACACATCGCGAGGGAAACGGCCTTTACATTCTTGTTCATTCGTGTAAGTCTTGTAGAGCTGCGATTGAAGCTAGAGGGTTCATTATTGCCTACTGTTTCTCGGCTACTTTTCCTCATAAGCTGGTGCTATAATTGGTGCAATGGTCCGATCGCATTTTGAAATGTAACAACATTACCTTTTTTACACAATAAAGTACGTTTACACACGTATCTGAGTCATTCACTCTGGAAATGCAGCATCGGCGAGGCTAGGACTGATGAACAATTCATAATTTTGTTTGGCTGTCCTTCAGACATTGAACTCTGTCTTTTGGACGGTTTACGTCACACTTTGCTGTGGTAAATTCTTACTAAATCATCGGCAATTGTTCTAAAACTATTCGTTCGTAAGCATTAACTGTCTTGCCTCAAATGATCCTTCATTGGTGGCGTATTTTGCATTTGCAATACAGCCTTACAAGTGGAATGCATATTCCCTGAATTTAACACCTTGTAGCTTAGTCGGTGTTCAAGAACCACAAAGACAAAGTACAACATTTTTAAGTTTCCGGGGTGGCCGCATTTCTGACGAAGGTGAAAAGCGAAAACGCCAGTGTGTACAGTCGAACCTTGTTATAATGAAGTAGTACCGGGACAATAATTTAGTTTGTTATATTCAATATTCGTTGTAACAGTAGAGCTAAGAATCGGTTCAAACCAATCGGTAATTCTCGCAAGAATCCTTAATACAAAAATGCATTATTTTAATCTTCGAACCTACTATAAACAAGGTGACCCTTATCTTCCTCCTTGTGGCCTTTCAAGCTCAATGAACCAGAAAATGAAACGGAAAATTACAACAGAACAAAGTTCATTTGACAAAGCAGGCCTGCGTACCTATTTTTTCGAGGAAGGATGGGCTGTTTTTCTGGTGGCTATTCACAGCACTCAGCAGGATGAAGTTTTCCGCAGTGTCCACAAACGCAGGATTTTTTTTTGCACTGTGTCAGTTCTGGATGCCGGTAGTTTTTCCAAGTAGCGTCTAAGCAGTCTTGGGGCAGTAACTAGTTACTAGTAACGCGTTACCGGTAACTAGTTACTTTTTTCAGTAACTTGTAACTGTAACTAGTTACTTTTAAGTTAGAGGAACTTGTAACTGTAACACTTTCTTTTTGTTGAGTAACTGTAACGAGAAATATCGTTAGTTACTTTATTTCTATAAAAAATTATCCAATGGCAACACTCATTAACGACCGGTGTACAGTTTGCCCATTTCGTTTTCGGCCTTTCTTCCGCAGAACCTTCGTCTAAACTATGCCAGCTCACTCCCTTCTCATGGGTGAAAAACATCTGGACTAGAAATGTTTAGGCGTGCACGTGTGCGTCGTGTCCCACGCGGTCTCACAGCGTGACATCGCTCTCACCCAGGCCATAAATAGCGCTGCGACACGCGCCTAAGCGCACGTGGATGCATTTTCGCCACATCTGGAGGGCAGTAAAAGTGTTTGACACAAAGGCGAACAGGAAAACAAACACCCACAAAATGCACTGAAACCTTTCACTTTCGCGGAAGCCTGGAAAACTCCGGTCAGGCGTCGCTTTCTCATTAGCGACGTGCAGCCCCGTTTGCAGGGTCATAAAACGCCGCGGGGAGTCTCTCGGCGGCCTCACGCTCGTCCAGCCCTGTGCGCATTGTAGAGTGTCCGATTGACAAGTCGCAGTTGCTTGCGACCATTGTTCGCTTTAGAGACCCCTGGCCGTATTTGGGACCACACGTTTGGGACCCTGGTCTAGGGGCTCCATCGAGCTGTACCAAGTGCTCGAACGAGGTCTAGGAAGTAATAAATTTCATGCCCCTCCACACATACGACGACCCCAACGATGGTGGCCCCCGAGTGCCCTCACACCAGCCAGCATCTTGGCCGGCAGACGTCTGACCACAGTGCCACTGCACGAAGAAATGTTCTTGGAAGGCTCCCGACTTCGTTTCGAGGGCTGTGGCCGAAACGAAAACAGTAGCTACATCTGCTTTTGAATGTTGGGTGCAAGGAATACTTGGGTGAGCTTCGTTCGGCCTATGCCTCAAAGCAAACGAAGGGAGCGGTTCCTGGGATCGGAGACGCTGTGGAAGACGCAAAATCCGCCTTTGTGAGGACGGCGGAGGGGGGGGGGGGGGGCGAGGAAGGGGAGGACGAAAACAGTAAGGCGTTCGTTTCAGTTTCTATTCCCTTTGGAAATATCTTGTCTCATTCCGGGATGGGGGGGCTGCGGGTTGGGGCGGGAGAACGACTCCGAGGGCCCCCGGACAAACGCCGCTTCGGCAATGGCTCAAATTGGTCTCCGTCTCCGACCACAAGTACGAAATAAAAAGTCAACCAAGTGCTTTTTTTTTTTTAGTATCCTTCAAAAACACTTCGAGAACCGATGTACTCCCACGCCCGTTTCCCCTTTCCTACGAGGGCCTTCGATTCCGTCGATCCGCCACCTCCGCCCCTTTTTTCCATTCTCTCACTGCCAGGGCGGTCAAGAGACGGCATTGTAGGCGAAAATAAATTAAGTTGACATTGAAAGTTTGTTTCGGCTGTGTTGTCCTCCAGTTCGTCCTCTCTGATTCCAACTTTTAAAACAACTAATTCTATGCTACAATGATGTTTGCAAATAAATTTCTTGCAGTGAAAGTGCAGCAACCAAAAAATAAAGTTCCTTATGATGGATAGCAAAACTTCCGCAATAAAAAAAAGTGAGCCGTAAACAACGATTGTTTGGGCATGAGTGCATCATTTTAGGTCCCCTCGTGTATAGCTTTACTACGTGTAATTTTTACTACCGGCATGCCTTCGTACGTTTCTATGAAATAAGCCAAATTTTTAGCTATTACTTAGTTTTATACAGTAACGGAAAAGTAACGACGTTACTTTTTTGCAGTAACTGTAACTGTAACTAGTTACTTTTGGAAAATTCGTAACTGTAACTGTAACAGAGTTACTTTTTTGGGTTAGGTAACTGTAACTGTAACACTTACTTTTTTCGGTACTTTTTTTCGGCCCACGACTGCTTCTAAGCCTACTGGTCAAATATTTCTTCGTTATATCCCTCACAGTTTCACTTTCATTTTATAAGTGTCATCGAAATGAAGTGTTACCAACCAAAGTTCGTATTTAGTTCGCAGCCGGAAGATCCCCAGGTGGCCAAATTAGTCTGTAGTCCTCCACTACGGTGCGTATCATCTCGTGTGTAGCGTCGGCACGTTAAAACCCAATCAATCAATCAATCAATCAATCAATCAATCAATCAATCAATCAATCAATCAATCAATATTTTTCAGTTTGAGAGAAATAGCCTTTGTAAAATCACTCAGCTCTTATCTAGCCACGAAGGACGTTTTTTTTTTACTGGAAAAAGCATGAAATGTTGAAAACCTTCAAATTTCATGCTGCCGTGACGTATTATGGGCGAAGGTGACGTAATGGGGGTCAGCACTAAGAACGGTTATCAGTGTGCCAATCGCACGTTAGCATTTATGTGATATGAAGAAATAGGACTGGAGGCAATTGCTCATGCGCGTTTCCTGGCAGTAGCTTATAGGTCAGCAGCTGCCAATTGCACAAACGAGATTTTGTAATGGCATAAAGAAATCGCCGGTAAGTGTTCGGAAAGTCACGATTATTTCTTTAAAGTTTGTGATAAAATAGGTATCATTGTTGTGGATACAACGTCGGACGTCTGCAGAAAGCCAGTGGAGGTCGTAATACGGACATCCGTGAGATGGTCCGCTGCAAACGAATCCCACGATTCTCCGACAGACGTCCGGTTGTCATGGCAGCAGGTCATGACACCAGCGAGCATGATTACGGGACTATTTTTATTCTGGGACCACAGACATGAATGCAAGACATTTGCGCATGCATTGCTCTGCTCGCATTTTTTTTCGACGAAGAGGCGTTTTTTCTATGGATCTTGAAATGTTAGTCTAGTAGTGACTCGTTGCATAATCTTATAATCCCCGATATTCAATTTACGATTCAGAGACCGTTTTGAACATCGGTACTTATTGCAATCCTTGCCCCAGGCCTGCGGGTGTAATTGGCTAAACTTAAGTCGGATTGGCTTGCGCTAACTGCCTTTTTAAAAACCGTCCTGCTTAAGCCACTCTTCAAACCTTGTAGGTGCACATTATTCCGTGACAAAATTCCTCCCAGTAGCCTATCGCGACGCGGCAGCAGGCATCTATGAGCAAAGGTGCAGCCATGTTCGCCAAAATAATTCCGTGCTACTACATTGTATTCACGCCTCTTACGCTTTCATTACTGTGCAAATCATGTCAGCAGGCAGACTGGCACACGCCAGAGCCACCATATAGAACAGGGGTTCTGTGCGGCTGGTGGGCACCTAGCTACCACTCACGTGACGTCACGTCCAGGTGTCGTGCGGCGCGCACTATTCTAGACTTCGAACAGCAGACCTGCTTAGGCCGAGCCTTTTCCGTTCGTTGCACCGAAAATCCTCGAATCCTCAATAATAATAATAAAAAAAAAAACACGTGGTTAAGGAGGGGACCCTGTTAACCGACAACCTATACCCACTGCGCCACCCCAAAAGGCCCGAGGGTGTACGGGTTAGCAGCGGCGGGGTACAATGACGTGCAGCCAATTGAAAAGAAAAGATTGATTGATTGATCAAACTTTATTATGCGAAAGAGTGAGTCCCCTCCGGTGGGGGGGGGACCCGTCGATGGGAGCGGAGCCTCATTCCCAGGCCCCGTACCGGGCTAGCAACTCCCGCCCACGGGCCGCTAGGCTCGCGTGGACGTTTGCGGAGGGGCTGAGCCGAAGGATCTCCCATCGCTCATTAAGGGGAAGGGGGGAAGGGGAGGGTGTGTCGGGTATTGGTGCCTTTAGTGCGGTGCACTCTAGGATGACGTGTTTTAACGTTCCTTTGCTAGTGTTGCAGAACGGGCACAGCTCGGAGTATTGGTGCGGATACATCTTGTGTAGTAGTGTTGGGTGGGCCAGAGACCCTGCCTGTATTCCGCGTATTATCGTCTGGTCCCTGCGGGTGAGGGAGTGATGAGGCTCAGGTAGCGTTTGTCTATTTTCCCTGTACATTGTAATGATATCTTTATAGGTAGTGATTGGTGTCAACGAGTCGACCCCCGCCTCCTCCACCTCCCGGCGGGACATGTCTCGGGCGTAATAGTCGGCGATGTTGTTGCCGACCAGGGAGGAGTGCGCGGGGGTCCAAATCAGTTCGACCTCGTTGTCTGGTGTTTTGTGCCGTTTGAGGACGCGTGCCGCCTCGGAGGAGATCAACCCCCCGCGGTAGTTCGCGTAGGCTTTCTTGCTGTCTGTCACGACGTGCGTCGCCCCGGGTTGGATTAGTGCCAATGCGATCGCCACCTCTTCAGCGTTTGTTGCGTTTCTTGTCCTCGTGGACGCCACGGCGACGAGCCTGTCTCTTGTTGTTACTCCCAAAGCGGCCTTGTCGCTTCCCTTGACCAGGGCGGCGTCGACGTACATGACATTGGGGTTGCCTTCCAAGCGCGTTTCCAAAGCCTTGGCGCGCGCTTTTCTCCTGTCGTCATCCTCCCCCGGCGCCATGTTGCGTGGGAGGGGTTTTGTGTTGATCTTGTCTCTCCAATGTTCGGGGACGCGGCCGGACGTTTGCACCGGTTCAGGCCTCCATCCGATCTTTTCCAGTATCCTCCTCCCGTGTTCGGACCCGCTGAGACGCATCCTCTGATTGGAGAGGTGCGCCTCCACGAGCTCGTCCACTGTGTTGTGGACCCCCATCTCGTACAGCCGTTTGGTCGACGTGTACGCGGGTAGTCCAAGGGCTTGCTTCGTGGCTTTTCTCAAGATGACGTCTAGTTTTGCCTTCTGTGTTCCGGTTAGGTTAAGGTATGGAGCCGAGTAGGTGGTTCTGGTAACCACGAAGGCCTGAACCAAGCGCAGCGCGCGTTCTCCTTGATGGCCCGATTCTTTTTTGCTACGCGGCGGAGCATGCCGAGGACCTGCTCCGACGTTAGGCATATCTTGTCCACGGCCGCGTCCGCCTTGCCGTCGCTGCGAAGCAACAGCCCCAGGATCCGACACTGCTGAGTGGGTTCGACCTGGATGCCGTCGATCTCGATCTTCAGGCCGCATCTGCTCCTCTTGCCGACGCCCGGCTGGACGACTAAGAGCTCGGACTTTTGGGGGGCGCAGCTCAGGCCACACGACTTGGCGTACTCGTGGACCGTCGTCGCTGCGCGCTGCAGTGTTTCTTCCATGAAAAGAAAAGAAAAAAACGCTTCTTGTGGGCGCAATCGAACCTGGGTTTTTTCGCGTTATGAAACCGGCGCCTCTCCGATATCCGATTGCGCTATCATCGCATTCCGCGCGCACAGTGGGGCTCTTCGATTTACACTCTCTCGGACGGATCACCGCGGATAGTCCGCGGGTAGTCCGAGGATTCCCCGAAGCCATAGGGATACATGGGAAAATCGAATGCTGGACTGCTTCTCGGGGAGTCCGTGGTGAGTCTGAGACTGTAAATCGAAGAGCCCCAGTATTTCCTTTGGATTCGTAGCGCGGGCATTGGCTTTACTTGGACTTTCGCTGAGTTGAAGCGGACTTTGGCGTTAGGCAGGTGCATTGTAGACTTTGATTTAATTTGCTCTGTGAGTGTCCGTCCTCGCATCGGCCGTGTCCCCACCTTTTTTGCGCAATATTTTGGTGTAATTTAAGTTTGCGCAGAGAAAGCTTCGCTTTTAACCGCTTTTCTTTTACGAAAGACGGTTAAAAGTGCGAACGTGGCCGAATTTTTTTAAAGTGCAGAGCACTTTCGGCCCTCGCCTCGTCGTCGCAGCTCGCTCGCTGGACCCAAGTAGAGCAACAGGGCGTCCCGTGGTAACGCTGTCGTTCGCGGCGTACCCCATAGCGTTCGAAACTCAATTGCTGGCGTTTGTCCTACATCTCCCCGTTGTTTAGCGCAAAGAAAACTGCAGGTATACATTTGAGGCAAAATATACGCAATTCACCGGCAGTTCCCGCGTTCATTTAGTTAGGAACGCTCGTCGGGGTGGTTTTTACGATAGTAAGCGAAAAAGGCGGCCGCGCAAAAAAAAAAAAAAAAAAAAAGGCGCGTTCGAAAGACGCAGAAAGGCTCCACGCGCGAGAAGAAAATGGCGCGTTCGAAATGACGCAGAAAGGCTCCAGCCTATGGCTCCAGCCGCGCAAGAAAAAAATGGGCGCGTTCGAATTGATGCAAAACAGCTCCAGCATACGAAATTAAAGCAAGCACAAAAACAACTTAACTCCGGCTGGGGCAGTTTCAGACAGGAGGCGCGCGACCACTGCGAAGGCGGGAAATTTGAATTGAATGGGGTGATAGCAGTGAGCGGATAACGGCGGTACAGCGCGTTACAGCGAATCACTGCTCTGCACTTCCGACAACTTTCGCATTGAGTGGAACGGCCTTAATTTTTTCTTTTATTCTCATCGTTCTTTAATATCAAGCGTCCTTATTCTGCGTGCGTCCGGCTTTAACGTCGCCCATGAAGCTGGCCTTTTAATTAGCCTGGGATATACATGCTGATCGGATAAATTATTTAGTGGGCTTGTTCTGACCATTCGCACGCTCTAGCATGCGTAGATTTGCTTATTAAAGGGACCCTGCAACACTTCTTTAATTTTTTTTTTTCGAATCTTAAATGCTTGCAGAGCGTAGTCAACCAACACATCCAGTACCTCGATTGGAGGGTCGCAAAGCCAAAAACGACTACTCTATGCCCATCACAAAATTTAGAAACTTGCTCAAAAAATGATCTTCTTTCCCGGTTTGGCATTCTTCGACCGCTGGAATTACGTAATTACAGTGGTGTAACGGCTATTGGCCGGCTCCCTTAGAGTTGCAGCGATGAACGCATTCGATAGCCACTTCAAAAATAAAGCCAAAAAGCAAAACAGAAACGCAAGGCTTATCTACTGCGACAACCAAATCACCCAGCGCCGCTCCGTGCTGGTGATAAATGTAGCTTTCGCAAAGCCTCCATACGCTAAGGAAACAGCGAAAGCGTTTATCTGAAGTGTTCCAGAGCCCCTTCAAGATAAAGCTGTATTTTTAGGGATAATCTTGTGTAATATAGATGGACCCGCCAGGTTCGTATCAGGAAGCTTGGGTATTCTACTAATGAAGAATGCCTCAGTGAAAAAAAATGCAGCGCTGCATCACATTTGTTTATTTTGTTCAGCGGAATTTGTTTAGAAATAGACCTCTTAATTGAACAAAGGGAGCGAGCCAAAGGTGCAGCACGTGCGTCTCATGGTGGAAAAAATTAGGGAGCACAAGTTAAAAGACGAAGAATTCTTTATGGGCCTATATGCAAAGAGCGAGGATGCAGCAGGACAGCCTGGCAACAGAAGGCAATGTGGCGCGAATGACTGCACGCCACATGCACTGGCCGAACAACTTCGCAACTCCGG
Source organism: Haemaphysalis longicornis (assembly GCA_013339765.2). Classification (NCBI taxonomy): domain Eukaryota; kingdom Metazoa; phylum Arthropoda; class Arachnida; order Ixodida; family Ixodidae; genus Haemaphysalis; species Haemaphysalis longicornis. The sequence continues at coordinate 57,358,876 of CM023458.1, forward strand.
AAAATAGGCGTAGAATTTTCATCCCTTGTACCCTCTGCCATCAGCAAAGAAAAAAAAGGGACACAACCCCGCATTTCTTTTATTTTTATTGAATTATCCAAAGGCATTGAAGGGAACCATGGCAGCGCAATTTCAAGACGAAGCTGCTTCGAGCCAGCGAACAAATACTGTCCGTTCAATAACTTCTACTGTGAAGCTAAACTTTGCCAAAACGAACTTCAATGGATACACGATGGATCTCTGGTATTCGCGGAGGGTATCTATCCGGCTATCAGTCGCGCTCTCCGAAGGGCACGGTGTAAGAGTTATTTGTGCCGAAAGGGCCATCATATTCCCCGCGACGACCCGGCGTTTCTTTATCGCGATTTGGCGAGTAACATTTGGCTCCGTTTGTAGACTCTGACAACCGTCTGTGTGGGCGCAGTATTCTTTCATTGCAGTGTGAAAGAATTAGAAAGAAAGGGCGAATGGCCTTCACAGGGACAATTACTTGGCAATGCGTGCGCTTGTACAGCGCATGGTGCTTTTACGGATGAGTGACTGCTCGAATGGATCGGCTTAAAACATATAGTATTTTTTCATAACCTTCCTTAGTAACATCACTTAACTTTACAATGCTATTTCGTCCGCGCAAGACAATTGTTTCAGAAACCTGGGCCTTCGATTGTTCTGTTTAATAAAATGTTACCGTTACGCAATGGAGTTGCTTGTTGTTACCAGCGATGGATGAGCGTTAATAAACACTGAAATTTATAACCGTTAAAAGCAGAAAAAAGTGCTTTCTCCCTTTTTCTAAATAGCGCCCATGGATGCTGTAAAATTTCATTTATATAATTTAGCTCCTTCCCCCCTCCCCCCCCTCCCTTCCGCGCGCTCTTTCCGCGGCGCCGCGGAAGGAGGGAAGGGAGCAGGGGGGGGGATAATCCTGCCGACGCCCATGATCTCTATTCGTCAGTCACTTTAAAGACTTGCACCAATCTCTTAGAGATCGAAATACCTGAAGAGTTCCAATCTTCTAGTTTGTTTTCAATCTTTCGCTTCATAATGGTCCACTAGTGAAATAACGCCTCTTCAAAGTCGTCTTCGGCAAGAAACTTTAAAGCGCTCTTCAGTAAGAACAGACGTAAATTTTACTCTCTCTTTGTAAATATTTTAAAGTACTTAAGGTCATATCTGTAATATATACATGCAGCGAATCGGCGCACTTTTTTTTATCAACTTGCTTGGCGCCAATTTTGAAACTATGCAGTCACGCTAAAACAGGACATATTTGTTTATTGGGAGAAAGGCGGGACGGCAGAAGCAGACCCCAACAACGGGACTATCCCGACAGTCTAAGTTTCCTACCGCGCTCCCTGATCTTTGCTCGACTTCTGGGCAACTCCGTTCAGCATCTGTTACGGTGCCTTCGGCGGCCTATGCGCCACGACGGGCGACTATCTCTCTATACTATATTGATAGTTTGACCCTCTAAGCACGCCCTTCACGAAGTGAATGGCCCGAGTGATCTACAAGATGCCCTGCGGCATGTCCGATACTGGTTGGGGGAACACACGGACTCCTTTGCTATGGTCCACAGCATGCACCCGTCTCGTGCACTGGCCGGTGCTGTCCCGTTTTCGATGACGGATCGAGCCTCCTTGAACAAGCGTTATTGATAGCCACGAGAACGGGAAGCCTAGCAGGACTATACGGCACACAGAAGTGGAGAACAGTGCGTAATCCTGCTGCGAATGATCTGCCAAAGAGGACAAGAAGAGAGAAGCTGTTTAGAACCGTAGTCGTTTCCTCTTCATCTCAACCGTTGCTTTAAATTTTCCGCTTTGTATGGTACGACTCGGTCCCATCTGTGGAATAAACAACCAGCTTGCAGTCTTTTAAATGCAGAGCATTTAACTCACAATGTCACCCGGCGTTGTCGGCGTGCCTCGGCGTCCGCAGCAGCCGTTCCAGGTGCGCCCTCTCCCCCACTCCTCCTCTCCCGCATCACGCTACCCTCCTCGCTCTCAACAACAGGTCCGCACCCCTCCCCCTACACTATATAAAAAAATAATACTTACCGGCGCCTGGTTTCGATCCCACGACCCTGCGGGCGGAACTCAAGGTACATGGTGCTCTACCCACTGCGCCACAAAGCCGACACAGAATGGAAGGCTACGAACGCGCCTTATATCCTTGACTCATTCAAACTACGTCAAGAAGCTGCTGATACAACGCATTCACTACCTGTGGGCGGAACGCGAGGTACATGGTGCTCTTCCCACTGCGTCACAAAACCTACACAGAATGAAAGGCTACGAACGCGCCTTATATCCTTGACTCATTCAAACTACGTCAAGAAGCTGCTGATACAACGCATTCACTACCACCAACTCCCCAAACACTAAACGTTAACGCAATACACCCACCCCCTATGCGACGCATTTACTTGAGTCCCCCTCGCGGGGAGATGGGCCCTTCTTTTTTACTTCAATCCGTTTGCGTCCTGTATTGTTCACCTTTGCGATATGAACCAACCAGCCTTCCTTTTTCAGCTCAGCATAAATCGCCGTGAAGATCGCCACGGAGTGTATTCTTCTGCAGTAGGCTTGCTGGGTACCTGATTCACACCCGAACCGTTCTGGTTCTTGTTAGGTTCAAGTTGGCGGTGTTGTTTCAAGATGATACTTGCTCGAATTAGTGAAGGAGAAGGCATTCTTGTTGGTGCAGGATGCTTCACCCATAGCTCGGGGGGTACTACATGTCAAGTGTCATGCTTTAGCGGGAGGCAGAAGCATGACATTTGACTTGACTTGACTTGAGTTGAGGTTTTGTTACCATCGATTCAGTTCCGAGGTGGTGACGCGAGGCTTGCCATCACAGAATAAAAGTAAGACGCCACGTCGGTGGTGAGCTTGTGGAATTTGTTATTTTAATATTCACGTAACAAAAGAGAAAAACAAAGGCTTGTTCCCCAGTGACACATTTCTCGTTTGAATTAACAGGATCACAGCTCACTCGCTTTGGCCACAGAGCGAGTCACACAACGTTCAGCCACATGCTTCGACAGTTGACGGCTAACAACATAACCAGCAACAGTTAGCTCCACAGCTTCAACCTCTCAGCGCATTCTTTACGATACGCACGAAACGAGCATCATGAAGACAGTTTTATGCAGCTGAACAACATCTTGTTAAGAACGAACAGCTGCATTGAACTCTTTCTTATCAGTGTCGAGTGGTAGCATTTATGCATGAGTTTTCATTCAAGAAGCAGGTAAGTGCAGGACAAGCTCCACTGCCTTTTTAAAGCAGTGCTTTCGAATACAAAAGAAAAACTCAAGTTGCCAAGAGCACTAACGTATTACAAAGATGGGCTTGCACGCAACGAACTCAACTGAAATTTAGAGGTTTGCAAGAGATAAAATACAGTTAGAAAAAAGTAGCCACTCGGAGCGGAACTTGTGTGGAAAACTACGCACTAGTTTACACCTTGTTTTGCTGACTTGTTTCGGCTATAGCACACTGATGAAAAGTTACAGGCACATGTTACGTCTGTAGCAATTCCGCGCAGTTTCCCTTCACGATTTCGTTTGTAAAAATCACTACCACATCAATGCAAGCAAAACACAAGAACTCGCTGCCGGCACATCAATTTTGCAACTTACGATTACTGAGGATAGTACAGGGTTATGTAACGTTCGTCATTAAGCACCTTACTGTCTGGACAAAACAGTGTGCCAAATCAGTGCAGAAGTTGCTTTTGAGTGTTTTTGCAACGGACATTTTTGGCAGATGTCTTCGATAATGGGAAGCTGCTTAGCGAAACATTTACGTAGTAACTACTTTTGATACACGTGGAGTCGAGATTCACGGACAGATTGAACACGCTAAAGAGAAGCTTTACCCTGCGCAACATTAAAAGCTGCCAGCATCATCCTAGCAACAAATTTTCACGGATGTAATAAATTCGCTGCAGTGATAATTGGTAGTAACTCTACGTAATAAAATGTAGACCCTGAACAGTTCATATAACACGCTATGCTTTATGTACACCATCCAACATCAAAGGTTAAGCGAAATTTGTAATGCAGACATTTTCATGCGTCACTAGGCAACCCATTTATGAGCCACCATGAAAAAAACAAGTTCTCTTTTTCTAAAACGACCAATATTGAAAATTTCAACCAGTTCATGTTGCAAGACCTGCAGCTGCTCTGGTCATCACAGTTGAGAGGAGGCAGTGAATCTACAGACGACACGATCCTGCGACAGGACAATTCTAATGCTTTTCTGCTTGACCCCACATTCTGAGGTGGTCACGTTGCGATCGCGTGCAACTGTGGAACCGGATATAACTCATATGGTCGCATTCTACAGAACTTGAATGCACAAGACAACTTGAAACAATGCCTCACGTCAGTGTCGCATTGCAGTGAGCCAGTACAGTACCAACCAGGCAAACGTAGCCCGTTCCGTCCCTCTTAACGTATTTTCGCAACAAACTTTGCAACGAAACTTGCTTCCGTTGGGGAAACGTTGCTTCTGCACAGAATGCCCCGGAAGGCTTTAACTACTAATAACAAAACTCTGGCCCTTATGTCGAGAACCAGCATAAAAAGTCTGATTTGTTGTTCATATAATTGGTGTTTATAGATTTTCGACTGAAGTAAACCAGAATGTGGCTGCAAAGCGGTTTGAACAGGAACAACAGGTTTGGAAATCACTGCATGCAACACTGCTGTGACTAGACACCTATCGTCGAAAGGCTATAGCTGGTAACAACAAAGTGCAAGCCATGAAAGTTGTATGAGGCACATGGGAATCCTAACATCACATAGCAAAGCCCGGAAATTCTACGTAGTTCACAGTGTGGCTACACGAAGACATGAACTAAAGCGAAGAGAAAGAATAAAGTGGTCCCAAGGAGAAGTGTTGTGGGTCTCAACAAATAAAGGAGCCATATTTGTCCTGAAGCACTTCTGCGGTCTTCATACTGAAGAGGCAAAACCTCTGGATCAAAATGTTCCTGGGATTCCATAATTGGAGCTTTTGTTTCGACAAAAATCTTCAAGAGATCCCGGTTTAGACATCGCTCTGACGCACAAAAATGTGCATACCAGAAAGACAAATCGCTGTTTTCTAAAGGCTGACCCGGTTAACAATATGATTTAAGTTTAGCCTTTCTGAATATTGCTCCGTAAATGTTTTGTCTAATATTAGGATGTGCTGTTTTAGACACGCAGAGAAAAGGGTCCTCGGCACTCCCGGGTCAACTTGCTTCTTGAAAATTTCGAAAAAAAACAGTACCCAGTAAAGAGAAGAAAGAGCAGGTGTTTTCGGCATTGCTGAGTTACATGTCTGTCATGTGCTTCACGGGTGGCCACAGTGCATAATGTAGCGGCATATCAACAGCATAAAATGAAAGTTCTCTGGAGCGCCTGTACAGCTTAACGAACAAGTTGCGCGAGAGCTAGATCAACGCAAACTGCCATAGCATCGGTACACCTAGGAACATTGCACTGCTGCTTACAGAGAGAGGCACACGTTTCGAAAAAAATCAAGCACTGTGAAAGACACATCCTTAATAGGCGAAATAAAAAAAAAATCTCGAAGGTTTAGGCAGTCGGTCCGCGCTCCGTTTGCGTCGGAAATTCAGGAACCGCTTTCCTTCGCAATGCTTTGCAGGGGTCAAGCCTGGTTGATAACCCCGAACGCACACATGTCTGCGATATAAAGATTTGCGGTGAGAAGCGTAGCGCCGTGCCGGTGCAGGCAGCGACAACCAAGGAAGGCAACAACACGCAAGCGACGACAGCGCGGCACAAACACGGACAAAACACGCGGCTCTGAACTGAGCTCGCAAACCAAGATGGCGACAAAAAAAAAAAAAGGCGTCCCTTCTCTCCCCCTGTAGAGCGACTCCGCTCTGTGGCCTTGGCTTGCATATCGTCTGCGTTTCGACTCACGCAACACAGCATTGCGGTGAACGTACGCCAACAGCAACAAAACGAAACTATAGAGACGTTTCCGTTCCCACTTGCGTAGCGACACCTACAACTCCTGCTGAGAGGGGTTTCACAATGTCTACTACTGGTGGCGGTGGACGCTGCTTCCTGCGCTTTTACAGTACTCGTTTTATATCAAACTTCTAGAACTTCTATGCACCTTCATTCAGATGAGGCTGGGGATAGCTCCACTCTTGTCTGAGAATGTACACGATGAGAAGCTAGCGTACAACTCGTTGGGTAGGCGGCCGGAGGTGGTCACTTCCACTGTAACTGCTCGGTTATATTGCGGAGAGAAGTGACGGTTAAGAAAGTTCCGGTGGCTGTCAGGCGGCGTGCATGTGGGTGCGCTTAATGTGGCATTATACAAGTGGTGCAGCGTACTTCCTTCCTTTTACAACGTGATTGATTTGGGCGGGGGTTGGCAGAATGCTGCTATAGCTAGAAACAGAGGGACCCGGGTAATTTGACTTTACACAGAGACAACAGTAATCGCTTTCTAAACTAACCTTGGTTGAAATTCATTCGCATAATTGCCGACCTTTCGCTAAAAAGAGTTCGGTACTCCAACTTTTTGCGCGTTATTAGGAAAGGAAACCATACTTTTTGAGCATCAAGAGTTAAAAATATTCACAGAAGCAAAACAATAAAACACATCACACCTCAGTAATTCCGATGGTTCGAAGCAAGGTAATAAATACAAGCGATAATAGTTTGCACCGGAATATCACAATCACAAACAAGGCAAGCACTGACCATTTTCATTGTGTGCAGAGGAAATCAGGCAAGCGCACTGAAAGCAAGCGGAATTCACAATAGTTGTTACAAGGTTATGTGAATGCTTTTCGGTAAGGTCGTTCAAAAATTTGTAATTAAAACATGCGTATTCAATCATTTCTAAAATAGTGACTAGTGGGACATAATCGCTTGGTTTTTACAGGCGATGCTATCAATTGTGCTGCGCAGTTAAAACGTGGTAAAAGAAGCCTCCAGAAAACTTGGAAACGTTGAAGCGGAAAGCTGCTTAACTCATAAGCGGCACCTTTTCGCAGTAGAATGTAGGATTTAAATCGCGAGTTTGATGCTTTTGCAATAAACCTTTCCGTCTTGGGCTGTCTGTACCACTGTTCAACAAAGTAGAATAATGTTAACGATTGTGTACTGCTACAACGTTAAACAGAAAAAACAAGAACTCGTGGAACATATAATTCCGTGGCTAGTCGACTTGCCATCAGGCTACGTACGCATTGTGCCTTACCGAGCAACCACCACCAAACGAAGTCGTGTGGCAATTTATGACAGTTTTTACACCTGGTGGCACAAGCGTAATACTCAAGTACAGCTGCTTGGCATTCGAAATATTTTTTTCTCACCTACTGTACACGGGACATACTAGCGTTGCACAACGCGCACTCACACATGTGAACGCATTGTTTGCTACTGGGGCAAACCAAGCGCAACGATTATAAAACTACCACTTTTGTACCCTTGATTAACGTACAACGCCGCTTGTGTCGGGAATATTGAAGTGTTTGTCAGCTAAGCACTACAAGAAAACAGAACAAAGGACGATCAAAAACACGAAGGTGATTGGCGGGGAAGTGCGACTTGGGAGGCAATGGCAGCACCATTCTGGGGACAAGCCACTCTTCAGCTCGACAGAAACGGTTCAACATTCTATCTGGTGAGTCGTCTGGCTAGTATGGCACATGTGGGCAGCTTCAACAACTTGGGTTGTGAAAAAATATGAGTGGCTCCAACACGCAGGGTATATTTGAAGTAATTCTACACTTCTGCACGTCGTTTTCCTCTCCTACCTATTCACACGATCGGTGCCATTTCTTCATAAAGTCTCCGATTCGCGCAGTCATCGCTTCAGTACAGAGTCCGTTAAAAGTTGGTGTTTACCAAGAAGCCCAGTCACTTTTGTAAGCTTCGATTTTAGGACCTGAAAATTTGTCATTACCCCGAAAAACGTCATATGTAGTAGGAAAACTTACGTGAATATCCGTGGGAGTAAATTCGTATAAACCGGCAAGAGAAGGGTGTGAGTGAAGGTTAATTAGAGTTTTAGTTCAGATAATATTGTGCGTAATTTTCGCATGCAATTGGGCTTTTAACTGCAACCAAACCAGAACAACAAAACAGTCTTACGAAAAACCGGGGCGCAGGGTAGGCTGGGCATGAAGCAGTAATTTTACAAATGTACGAAGTTATGAACTGGAGCCACATTTCACAAAATTGCTGCATTTCGCTCCGTTCGCAGCAGTTGGGCATTAATGCTCATGGCTTTCGCTAGGGCTGCGTTACCTTGCCTTCAGCTCTTAAGACTGAGGAATAAGCAGAGCAACAGATAGCTGTGGAAACACGAACAAAAAACAACAAAGGAGCAGGCCACCTAATCAGTTGGACAGTGGTTTTGGGGTCATCACAGCTCACATTGGAAAAAGGGTCCGAAGAAAAACGTGACGTCAAGATGGCAGGCACCTTACATGGCTCTTTCATTCGCATCCATCTGCGTTTTGTCACCAGCAGTTGCACGTGGACACCATACGACAGCAGGCATGTTGATAGTACGACACGAGTTCGACTTGGGTGTTCCCCCGAAGAGGGTTCGTAGAGCAAGCTTAACAGAGGACGTGCCACAACGATGCATCTGCCCACTCGTCGACAGCGCAGCGGAGCCATGTAGCAGTTGCCGGATAAACTGTGTTGAACGCGCTGTGCTGGGGACAGTGTGCTCTAAAAAGTGTCCTCCCCCAGACATCCCGTTGCAGCCCTGAGCAGACGATGCAGAGACCACCCCACACAGCACAGAAAATTACAACTGGTTCTAAGAGGGTTCAGTGCAACTATGCCGCGGTCACGACACCGAGTCACTCTCGGAGCCTGGCTGGATTCCGACTAGGTCACCATTGTTCTCGTCGGCGACCACAACGACGGGTGCGACAGCGTCGCTGGCGGCTGCCGCTGTGGTTGTCGGCGTTCGAGCGTTGTCGTCAGTCCTCGTCGTCCGTCGCGTCGCCCCCCACTGCCGTTCGGAGGGACGATGGGAATTCGGCTGAAAACGTCCAGGAGGTCGACTCACTGGAGTCGGGATCGACAGCCCTGCTGAGTTCGGGGTAGTTCGGGAGCAAATAGCGAAGCTTGGATGTTGATGTGCTCGTCGTTTCCGACTCTTCATCGGAGCCCGGAGGCGACGCGCTGCCACTCTCCAACGCAGACTTCGACACTGGCAGCGGAGCTTCGACGGAACGTTCTGAGCCGGCAGAATCACTAGAGCTTGCTTCTGCGACCTCCTCGACGGGTTGACTTTCTTCATCAGTGGGGAGTGAGGCTAGTTGAAAATCTTGTGCCACCGTGGCGCGTGATCTCAGATCGGCGACGGCCACTTTGTCGGTCGAACCGCTCTCCGGTGATGCGCGCCGGAGGTTGACGTCAGGTAGAGAAACTGTTGACTCGACACAGGCAAGGTCAACGTCGGTGACATCAATATCTTCGGGTCCAGCTCCAGAGGATGGTGATGATGAGCTCTTTTCGTTGGACAAGCTGTCAGCTTGGTCTGGAATGCAGATGTTGATTACTGGTAGCGTCGATGATGTGGACTCGCCACCTGAAACAGGGGGAAAGATGTTTTTTGTGATGTAATTTACAAGTGAAACAATATAAAGTGACACGTAAGCGATTGTTTGAGGTACTGACCTAAGCAAGCATGAGGCGCTCACTTCAGACTTGCATTCATGTGGTATATTATGCACGTAAGAAGCATATTTATTCCACCCTGCCCATAAAAGATTATGCCCTGAGGCAATAAAAAGCTTGAATGTAACAAACTTATGCCGAAAATTTTGCCTGATTGAGTGGTTTCTAAACAGTTATAAAAACCGTACAGTACGGGGCTACCTCTGTGCGAGTAGGTTGCACCAGCATTAAATCTCTTTGTGATTTTTTTTCATGGTTAGTGTCTGGATTACTAAGGGGGTGTGCAGTTCAGTTGCCATAAAGGTAGCTTTGTGCAGAAAATAGAAACCTTTTTTTTTCGGTAAAATAATTGCCTAAATTTACAATACTAGAGGCAAAGATAGTGAAAATCAAAGACGCAAACAGGTTGATAATTTGTGCGAGGAAGGGCGCGAGCAGCTTTGACGAGAGACGCAACGCGGAATAAATAAAGGTAAGTGGTTTTACGCAGCTTTAATTACAGGGAATTTTGTCCTCGCATAATCGCTTGTAAATGTCGCGAATTTTGCTTTGAACCAGCGTGCATAGTGCTTCATCTCGAAAATATTTGTTGTTTTTTCTAATTTTAACACCAGCAACATTATATTTAATTTCAGTAGTATTTGCCTTTTAATCAGAGTTATACAGACATTTTAAATAATTTAAGAATTGGCAAATTTTGCATTTCGCAAGGCGCTTTTCTCCATTGATGGATGCTTAAACCTGGACAGGGACAGTTCTCGCGTGTTATGCAAAATACGTTGAAGCTCAAAGGGCACCCTAAATCTTTTAAGACAGTTTTGCTAAGAAAGTATTCGTAAACTATTTACTGAAAGACTGGAACCCGTAAGAGCATTGATGGTTTCATTTGGCTTGACATATCTATCACGCGCCTTGCCCACTACGAAACAGAACGGTTTTGCACAACCAAAAGTGCAAAGCAATAACTTCCCGTCAAAGATAATGCACTGGATCTTCCCTTGCATTGGAAGTTCAAAAACAAAATTTGCTTATCATCATCTAAAACATTTGACTATGTCTGCTGATGTACTGACAGTTTTCTGCACAACGTATATTCAGGGCCATCTGGACATTCGCACTTTTCAACATTGAGCTTTCCAGCCGACGCTTTCAATTATCTAGTTATTTTAAATACACGTTTTATTGCGCAACAGATACCATAACGCCGAGTGCTATGTTTAGACTCTCTGGCAGCCTGCATGTGATAACGGGAAAATAATCACGTATACCAAGTTGCTTAGTTCACAAGCTGAGATCAGCGCAGTATGGGTGAAATGTTTCACGTGATTATAGACAGAGGAATACCCTTACTTCTCGCACAAGTGCTTCACATGGCAGGGCAACCAGACACAGAAATGACTTCACTTATTCCGAATACATGTTCACTCACCGGCATCGTCACATTGGAAGTAAAAGGTAAAATTGGCTGGCAACGACGACATCTTCACGATGGGCCTGTGGAACTCTAGCTTTGCTTCCATAGCCAGCTTGTTCTGCAAAGCAGTACTGCGTATCACTGGGGCGCCATGCACAGACTTCAATATTTCGAGGCAATCAAGTGTGAAGCAAAATAGGCTGGGAGTCAAGTCGAAAATCTCTTAGGTTTGAGTCAAAATGTCGGCGCCTGAGAATTAGTGTAAGTGAATATTGCAGCTCTAAACAGAATTTACAAACTCTTGTACCGAAGACGTGATTGGATTGGGTAGGTGATGAGGCATTGAGAACGATTTTAAGCAGAGGTCGACTTGTTTCAGTATATTTTTGATTGAAGAATACACCTGCCTGTTTTAGTTCGTCTCAAGTCTTTTTGCTGTTTCAGTAAGTTCATTTGCCCGTTTAACACTGCTCCACACCATATTTTACTCGGTGTATTTTTTTCTTATTATAAGGTTTAAAGACATTCAAATAACTCTGGGGCCGTGTTCCAGGACTCACCAGAGCAGTTAGCGGTACTTTGTGTTGGCAGGTTGGTCTCGACTTTAAGGCATTGTTTAATGTGAAAATACGCCAAAAAAAGAGAAGTATCAAAGTACAATGTATGTGCATCCATGTTTGATCTCTTGTGATTGTCCATAACGCGCTAAAGAGTGACCTTAAAATGGAACCACGTCCCGGCTTCTAAGCAAACCGTGGTTCCTCTGTATCACGGTGTGACTGGCAAACCAATAAATGTATCAGAGAAGCTGTAATTCACTCAGTGTTCAACGGGAATCGCTTGAGAAGGGTCACGTGCCTTCGCCTCGAGAAGTTCCCTCTCTTCCTGTTCCATTTCCTCCTGGAGCTCGGCTTCCATGTCCAGTTCGTCGTCGGCCTGCTTGTGTGACTCCTCCAGGTGCTTCATAAGCACCGCCACCACTACGTTCACGAGCACAAACTGTGCCATCAGCACAAACACTACGAAGTACAGCGGCGCTATCACCGCCGACACGCAGCAGTTCCGCACGCAGTCGCTCCTGGAGTCGCACTCGTCGCGCAGAGTGTCCTGCGTAAAGAAAAGCGGCAGCAGAAGTAGATAAGTAGGACTCTGGTGCGAGATCATGATCTTGAAACAATTTCCAACTGCGCGAAAAATATATCAGTTAGAAGTCAGCGCCCCTCTGTGCACCTGCATGTCTAGTCATTCAACCCCCTTTTTTCACGCTGCTTGAAGTTGTTTCAAGAGCAGGAGTAGCGTTATTCTTGGTATATACTGCAACGTATTTCCCAGGGAATGTTAAAGCAGCGTAGAAAGAAAAACAACTTGTTCCCCGTTAAAGGCCAACTGCACTCAAATTTCACCTCGACCAAATTTATTTTTAATGTGTAGTAAGTACCACCAAATCAGCTGGGATACGAGTGGTTGCCCGGTGAAACACCTCGTTAATCAGTCAGAAGCGTTTAAAAAAACTCCGCCGCATACCACCTTGCACCTGCCGGCGGTTCGCGTAAACAGCCACGACGGGCCTGTGACGCTCCAGCCGACGGGGGCTTCTTCCTCTGGCAAGCCACGCAGCTGGAGAACCGGTCGAGTTCTGCTGCGAACGCTTCACCCATTTGCAGCCCCACGCGAGCGTAGAGCTTGCTCGCAGGCTTGCTCCCGAGCTGCTGACTGTCCGGCCGCTCGCTTGCCGGCTGCAACGTCACTTCAATGGCCGCGCTCTCCCCGATTTTGGTTTCAAAATCACCGATTTTTGCTGACCGCTTGCGGCGTCCACGCGCGTATTTTAGCGGTTGTATTTTGCATCTCGCTTTCTTTTTAGGCCGGCTATACGGATGTAGTGTTTTCGAGATGTCAAAATTTTGAGTGCAGTTGGCCTTTAACCAGGCTATGTAAGGTGGCAAGTTGTATTTTTGTATGCTAAAGCCGCTTCACTTCAAGAAGCGGTGAAATCATACTAAGCGATGCCTGTGTTTATATTCTCTTCTGAAACTGTTAGAGAGCAGTAGCCGTTAAGCATAGTGTGCTGCAGGACAGCGGGCATTGGCGTGTTAACAGCGACGTCGTTGTTTCTTATCTTTAATGTTCCTTTAAAAAGCCGGAATATTGTTGCACACATCCTGTCAACTTTTTCCATCATCATCGTTTTCTTGTTGTCTCCCCGGTGTGTACAAGTGTGTACAAGGAGGCAGGTATTCCCCTGTGTGTATTCCGCTCATGTGTCTCCCTTTGTGTACAGGCAGGCACGCGCTCACCTTCATGATGCCATTCCAGTTATCTCCTGTAGCGACTCTGAACAAGGTGAGGAAGGCCATTCCAAAGTTGTGGAAATGGGCATGCTCTCCAAGGCCCTGGCATGGGTGGCTTTCGTCGCACTCTGCAGGAGATGCGAAAAGAGCGAACCTGATCAGTCTCGTATTTCGTATCATTGCCGTCGGTTTACTTTACAGGCCAGGAAAAAAGCACTTACCCAGCCTGCCGAAGAGCTCGACGCCAAGTGCAGCGAAGATGAAGAAGAGGAGGAAGAAGAGCAGGCCGAGGTTTCCGACCTGCGGAAGCGCTTGCATCACGGTGTCCAGCAGAGCACGGATTCCCTTGGCCATCTTCAGTAGTTTCAGCACTGGGTACGCAAAAGTATGGCGCTATCTATTTAATAGTGCACAACAGTCCGACGTACAATGGACCCACGATAAGTAGAATTGAAAGTGAAAGTGAAAGTCTATTTCATAAAAAACAAAACAAACATGTTGATGTAAATATAGGTTTATATATTGGATTATTAGTGACACAAAACACACAATGAACTAAAAAAGGTTGAATAAATTTTTAGAGGTGCATATAAAAACATTTTGAAGTGCTGAAGTTTGGTATGGGCAAGGTTGACATAACCTTGCCTCTCACTCTGGTATAATGGTTTAAAGCAAATTAGGTCATTTTTTGAATAAACCACAAATACACAAGAATGTCTTGCACAGGTTGTCACAGTCACAGTCCTGCAATACCATATTCGCTTACAACACTTTTTTAGTCGGTTTTCCAGATAAATAAACAAAGCAGAAAAACAAATCAGCAATTAGGATAGTGATGCAGCGCGCCAAGAAAGTAATGCAGCTTTTTGTTCCCTCGAAAATGTAGCATCTGGGTAATGGCACTTCCTTGAGATCTTTTAAGGTTGCCACTATGCTGCAGGTTAGGGTGAGGTGTTTTATTTGCTTCTTATTTGAGCCGGTCTTCTTATTTGAGCTAGCAATATTTGAGTCTGCTCGGGACAAACAGCGCAATAGTTCTTACAAATAAATGGTATTCATAATCACTGCTGTGTGACCAATAACAATGGTATAAAATTATAAGAAGAATATCATATTCAGAAGCTATTTTTAGCCTACATAAGCAGACGCTGCTATGTTGCAGATTTTTTTAGTTCTGTCGTGAGAAGAGGTAAGAGCCAATCACACTTTTAGATGTACCTTTACGCTCTTATGCACTTACACCTTTATACACTTCCATACTTACTCTAACATTTTACTGGTGTACGTAAAAAGTTTTCGCCTAAACATTTATGGTCTCAAGCACGCTATTAAGCTTAGTAGCAAGGTTTTTAAATAAGCAAAGAAAATTAGCTTGCCTCTGGCGATCCGCAGCACACGCATAACGCGTATGATGGTTGGGTTGATGGGAATCAGGTCCGACTTCATCTCCTCCAGAACGATTCCCATAATGGACAGGATGACAATCAGGATGTCCAGTTGGTTCCACCTGTGTCAGACCACGCGCTTCATTTCCAAGCATAAAGCTAAACCACCATTAGCAGGGAAAACGTCCCAATAAAATATTGTATAAAAAATTAAGACTCAGAGCAGACAAATACAGAAAATGCACGAAGTGAATGTGAACGAGTGACACTCTATATACACAACCCTTCCACACCGATAGGCCAAGCCCTTAGGCTGAATGCTTCACTGTCAGTGATCCGAAAAAAAAAAATATACTGCAGTTTCTACCGTTATGCTACAACATTAAAATTTGATATATGTGCAGAATTGGCAAATGCGTTATAAGTTCCACCACACAAAGAAGAGCTTGGATTTATGTATTGTGAGGACGTTTGAGTTTCCAGCTTCAGACATAAGCTGGTCGGTAGGCAGCCATGACAACGTGGGCTTGAATTATGGTTTTCTCGCAGACAGAGATCAGATGCTTCCAATCCACAAAAAATCTAAAGAACTAGAACAACGTGGTTTTCGTCTGTTCATTCTCACTGACAGCTGTCGCGCCACACCTTACTATTTTAACTTTGTTGATGCTTGGGCGGGAGCCGCTGTGAGCCTACATAAACATAACGGGTATATGAACAGCCATGCTGCTAGGTGTGCACACTGTTGAGGCATGCCCGAGCAGGCATGATTGAGCGAGCACGGCAGAAAGCAGTCACGGAAAAAGGTGGCTGCTTACTTCGCTGTAAATGACGTCGAAAGACGAAGGTCTGTCGCCCCTGCCACAAAACACCCCTTCCTCTCTCCGCCTGCCTCCGGGCACGCTCTCTCTTCCTTTCTCGCTGATTCGATGATGAATACAATAAAAATTTGTTCAATTTAATTTTTACGCGTTCGCGCTGCTGGTGCCTAGCTGGCGCTCAGTCTGTTTGGGACCTTCTCTTTCTGTTGTGCTTGGAACAGCTCTTGGCGACATCTGTTGTTGTCGCATTTGCTTTAATCTCGCCGCTATTTGACGCCATTGTTAATGCGCTGTCGTCTTGTTTCCAATAAAAAATCAATACCCCATATATTCTTAATTAAGGAACGCTGGTATACTCGGGTATGTGCTTATATTTTATCTCAAATGTGCGTGAGGTTTCCTTTTTCCCTGGTTGAGTGGACGTGTATGGGCTATTGCAGCAGGTTTAGTAGTTTGGGGCGGTCTTGCCTTTATATACATGGTGTTCAATGATTATTTTAATTTATTTTGGCCCGGAGGTTGAATTCAGTGACAGACAGACAGAAAGACTCACCAAGATTTTTCTGTTTAAGAAGCCTAGACTGTCGTCTTTAAAAACACACTGTTTTAAGATGGCACGTTCTTGGGAGTACGCTCGTGAAAATGCCTCGTACATACGAATGTGCACGTAGAATGCTTTATGAAATGTGTTTCGCTGTTATCCTCGCAAAAAAAGCCGATCGCTGACTAAGCGTCACCCAGAAAATAAGGCGTCACAAGAACTTGTCTATGCCCAACGGCTTTACCAAGGTTGTGTACTACTATAAGGTGGAATAACGTGAAAATATCATCCTATACTTACGGCGACAAAGCAATGCATTAAAGGAAGCCTGTAGCAAAAATGAACGAGTAATATTTCCGGTTAGTATCATCTACGTGCCGTCATTATGAAATTTTTTAGATAAGACTGAAAAGAACACAATATTTTGCCTTAATGTTTGTGAGAAGCACCGGTGTACCAGTCTCTTTATTCTAGCTTTATCTGTTTGAGGCTTCCGGAGTATCGGGCTTTTAAGAAAAGAAGTCCGTAGAAATTATCTTTGAGGAGCCATCGGATAGTCAAAGGATTGACGCCGTCCTGACTCTTGCGGGGAGAGTCACCAGACTCTTTCAAAAAGAGTCTCGGGACTTCGCCAGACCAAGAGTCAAGAGGAAGTATGCTGCATTCTTTAGTATGTAGTCACTGCAACTATTAATCTGAGACAGAAGAGATCCCTGCAAAAGGTGTCAGAAAGGGTCGCAAAAACCGCGACTGTGTTGTGTGGCTACCTTTCCCGTCTTTTATGAGCCAACGACCGTAAAAAAAGTAAGTGTTGCCGTGACTCTTTTCGGACACTGTTTTTCTTGATGCATGCACATAACTTCCGATAATAGTACTTAACGTAGGTGCAAACTACGTTCCGTTCAATCGGGTTGCTACGAGAGCCACTCACTTGTCGGTGAGGTATCGAGGAATACCGAGCGCCACCACTTTCATTGACAGCTCTAGCAGGAATACAGCGGTGAAAAAATAGTTGAATATCTTGAGGGCATACTCCAATTCCTGTGGGGAGGGAAAAAAGGCAAAAAGTAAGCAGTTGCCGGCTCTGGACAAAAAGTTCAAAGACGTACATTTGTTTATTTGGATGACATCAGCATACTTGCGTAAACTTGATTTACATCACGGCCAACTGCAGGGGCCGTGGTGCCTTTTTTGATGAACGGTGTCAAGGAATTTATGAACATAGAATTGGTGTTCTCCCAAGTTACTTTGTGGTATAATCGAGCTTATATATGCATTTTGGGCAATTAATGCAGCTGATCTCTAAAGGTTAGTACACGGAACAAATATCTGGTTGCAGAATTATTTACACCAGATTTGTGCCTCATGCTTGTGAGAAAAACATTCTTCCATCTGCTTACTTGCACTATTACCAGAATTGCTCCAATCTCTGTAAACACCACCACCATTATAATAATATTTGTCATTGAATAGATGCCGCTGAGAGATAATGCTAAGTACCGATTTTTTGTGTTCCGCAATGTCGTTTATTACAGAGCAAACCTTCCAATACCCAGTTGTTTTATAAGGGGATGAAGGCCTATTGTGTCGTTAAATTGTTTAAAGTTGTTACAAGCTGTTTTCATATATTGCAGTATTTAAGACAGTACTATGATAATAATGTTTATACAGTAGGCGGTATAGATATCGATACAATATTAGTCGGTGTATGATGTATTTTGTTGTTGATTTAGGTTGTGTTGAGATTTTTCCGTCTACTGCTACGTTTATTCATCTGAGGAATATTGCGATAATCTTCCAGGCTTTCTGGTAGTGGCCCGAAAGAAAGGCTCATCGATGAACTTAGCTGAAAGAAACGCCTTTTCACTGTCAGCTAACGGGAATATTCTAAGGGACCTACTAAAACCTTCAATACAGAGTGCCGTTTATAGGCCATTTGAATGCATCGTGTCACACGTTACGGACGGACAATTTCTGGGGCGAATTACTCAAGAACGTGTGCTCATTAAAACGAACTCCTTACTGTGGAAGACAGCGGGGAAGACTTATAATCACTAATGCCTTAAGGAATACACAGCCTTCTACCTGGCTGCAGAGCCCTTCGATGGTGGCGGCCCTGAAACCCTTCACAGGAACTCGGAAAGAATTGACCAGGTGCCCGGTAAAAAAGTGTTTCAAATTTCCTTGATAGTTTGCACCCTAAAATACTTGATCGAGACACCGAAAAGTTTACCGGGCAATGGATCATTTCTAGAACAGGAAAAGTTTATTTAAGGGCCTTTTGGAGGGTGAGCGCTTTTAAACAGCTTACCGGGTCCTGAACATGCAGTTCTCGGAAACCCTAAAAGGTGGATGAGTGGGACTCACAAGGGGCATGCGGTAGAATTCCATCGCCATCGTGACCACGTTGAGTCCAATGACGGCGGCAATGGCCAGGTCGAAGTACTTGCTGGTAACAATGTTGTGGGTGAAGAGGCGCGGCCGCGAGTAGCCCGCGTAGTACGGGGTTTCCCGCATTCGGCGTCGCTTCTTCTCCAGCTTGCGGGCCCTCTTTGCGGCGCGTAGGGCCCGTTCCTCCCGTTCTTGCTCTTCACGGCATCGGTGGAAGTTCTCCACCACCACGCCCACGAACATGTTTAGCACAAAGAAGGCCACCAGCAGAAGGAACGAGATGAAGTACAGCAGACGCCACTCGTTGTAGTTCTCGATTGGCTGCGCACGCAGAACAGAGGGCGCCACATGGCGTCACCGCGGTGTCAGATCCGTTTCTCACTTGAAGCTAGTAGTTTGCGCACGATTATTCTACGAGGGTGGCAGTCTAATTATATTCACTACAAAAAATAAGGTGCTAAATTCGGGAAGAAATAACAAACTCATGAAAGAGTGACTGGAAAATAGCGCGAAAAGACGAAAATACAGGAGGAAGGAGGACGCAAACACAGTGTGTTCTTCTTCCTCTTCCGCTTTCGTTTTTTCGCGCTCTTTTCTACTCGTGGCATACCAACTGGCGCATACCAACTACCCATCCTTGGAAGCTCACGAAAGAACACACGAGCAGTGATCGTGCTTCCTAACGTGTTCGTCTAAACTTGGCTACACGGTTAGCTTATAAACATTTGAAAACTAGCCAAATAGCATATGTTCTTGACGTTGTACATCTGAAACAGTTTAATCGTGATGCTGCTCGCGTAGTGATCGCTGTTCGAGCCGTGATAGTTGAAACGCCAAACTTCGCTTGAATTCGGGCTTCGAATTTCTGACAATGTAATAACAATGAAAGTAAATCACTTTGACTGTCGAGATTTTTTGGTAAAGGTATCCCATTTTGTATAAACATGAATAATTGTCTGTATTAAAGGTATATTCTTTTTCGGTTATCCCACTCGGTAATAAAAACTGAGCGGCAATAGACTTTTATACATAATGATTGGGTACAACAATTTGAACATTGGTATAGTAATGTATTTAAGTCTTGAATAGCTTCGAGTAATCGATCCGATTTGTGGGGATATGTTAAGAAGTCAAAGTATACAGGTTGCATTAAAGTTTGTGTACTCACCTGAATGCCTTCTCCGACAGCGTCCAGTCCTGAGTACATGATGTTTACCCAGCCATCTTTCGAAGACAGGACAAACAGCGCCATCAGGGCCTGTGAAGAAGCAGGGTCGGCTGATTACAACTGTGACGTTCTGGAATTGGTAAATCACTCTGGACAGTGTGATTAATTACAACGGCGCATCGCAACCACCTTAAAAATTTAAAACTATGCCTAAATGTCCAAGTCGTGTGACCATGACACGTTGGTTTGCAATATAAGGTTTATTTTGAACAAGAAAATTCAGGCATGCGCAGTGGCTTTCGTGTAATTTTGTTACCTTGTGTCAACGCTTTACATGTTACAGATGTATTTGACAAAGGGTCGGCATTTTTAGAATGATAGCATTATTATTGGGCTGTCTTGACGTTTTGCCGGAGCTGTAGCCGACGCAGGTTATGAATGCAGATTAAACGTGAAACCTAGCTCTAGATTTGTGGCTAGTTTTTGGGTTATATTAATAGCCCTGTACCAGACCTTTCAATATGTAAAACGAGCTGTTAGTTTAGTGCCCTTCTTCTAGACCTAGAAGAGTGTTCTTGGTCTAGAGGAAGGGGACTCGAGAAGCGCAGGACGGGAGCGGTTGGAGATGAATGGGGGAGGCCTTCGTTTTGCAGTGGACCTGAGTAGGTTGCTGATGATGACGATGATTATGATTACCAACCGGATGTGGAGTGAAATAGGTAACGTAACATTCACTGCAGCACGGACCTGACCGAGGTGGTCGAAGTTATATTTTCGGTTTGTCCACACCATGCCCCTCTCCAGGCAGTCTCCTTTTGTGCGCACGCCTTTAACATCCGGGCCTTCGCAGAAGTAAAAAGAGCCTTTGAAAAGCTGCAAAAGATGAAGGAATAAAAGAGCCCGAATGAGCTGCAAGGTAGCAAAAGATTATGTCCTAAAAGATTATGCCCAGCCATTCTCACTCAGAAAGGAGCAACACATGACAAAGAGCAATAAGATCTGTGCAAACCCCGAAAACAGGAAATTTGTGCAGCCTTACGACGTGTCGTTCCGCATGAATAGCACATAGCAATATGCCTCTCGTGTCAGTTCCACATATGTAGCAGGTCGTGGGTAATCCAGTGCACGGCATCCAAAACTTCCTTTTTATTCTGTATACGCGATTGAGGTTTCCCGTATTGAAGAATAGATACGCAGCCTAAGGATGGTGACTGCACGGCTTAATGTTTTCTTAGTAAGCAGTAAGTAACATTGTAATATGCGACGTATACGGGAACTCCTACTTGTTTCCATCTACTCGTGTATTTGTTAAGCTGCCCTGTTTCGCCACCATGTTATATCACCAACTCGCCCGGCTTTCTATCCCTCTGCAACTCAATATGTTATAATTTTATCAAATCCCGATCTTGACACCTTATTCTGATATCGTATTACGACGCAAATTTGACGCCTTATGGCTCTACAAATTCCGATTTGACACAACTACTTATGCCATGTGGCACAGTGCTGGCTGGCTGAAAGAACTGATTTTGAAGAACAATACGAACTATGTGCCATTGCGGCTAGAGTGTATGACGTATAATATATTCAAGAAGTATTTCTATACAAGTGGTGAATAATTCATTTCAAGATTCTGAGACAGAGATTACTCATTCAACCAAAACAGAGACTTCGGAGTATTAGTCACACGCAAAGAAAGACCCATAAAAAACAAGCCTGACAGAAAATACAAGTCCGGCGTTACCTGGACACCGAGGATTCCAAAGATGATGAAAAAGGTGCAGCAGATGAGCACAATGTTTCCGATGGGCCTCAGGGAGGACATGAGGGTTTGGACCACGAGTTTAAGTCCTGGTGCACGGTTGATGACCCTGGACAGGCGCACACAACATATTTCTCAGTTGCAAATTTAACAGACAAATGGTAAAAAAGTACAAAACTGAACAGATAGGTTTGTCCCGGGACGGCACAGGACTGCCAGGTGGTTGTACTGCTAGAAAAAAAATTAGATTGGGTATGACTTCCTTTAGTAGCAGAAAGCTGCGACTTAGACTATTTTTTTAGTATTTACTAAAGAGACTGGAATCAGCATAGAAATTATTTTTGGCACCCGCCGCGGTGGGTCAGTGGTTAAGGCGTTGTGCTCTTGAGCCCAAAACACGGGTTAAGTCCCCGGCCGCGGTAGGTAGCTTTTCCGGTGGACGCGACAAGCGAAAACACCCTTGTGTCGAGATTTCGGCGACGTTAAAGGTCCACAGGTGGTCAAAATTAATCCGGAGTTCTCTACTACGGCGCGCCTCATAGCGCAACTGTAGTGCAGGCGTGTTAAATGCCCCAAAATATAAAATTTTGAAAACTATTATAGGCAACCAAACTGCCATACCCACTGACAATATCGTAAGCTTAGAAGTACTGGCTACCGTGTCAAGACTGCCACGTTCAAAAATTATATTTGTGCAACGTCTATTACATTGTAACCAACAACGTGCGAAAGACAGCTGTGCGCTGTCTCATTGAATGACTGCTATTTTGTTTCGCTTGTAAGCCTTCTGTTACAGCGCCCCTGGGTAAGGTGGGGCACTTACAAAATAAATGACTTTTTTGCAGCGATAGCCATGGACAACCCCCGTTGTGGTAGGGGATATACATGTATTTCAATTTGTTTACCCACCTGAGGGGTCTGAGTGAGCGGAGAAGCCTGAAGACGCGAAGGATGCCAAATATGCGGGGGCTTCCGTCGGCAACGAAGGTGAGGAGGAAGTCGACGAGGGAGATGGTGACCAGCACTCCGTCCATCTTGTTCCAGCCGCTCTTGAAGTAAGCCTTGTCCCCGTACCAGAGGCCCTTGGCAATTACCTGCGATCGGATCATCATCATCATCATCATCATCATCATCATCATCATCATAGTCGTCGTCTCATCATCGTAATCATCACCATCACCACAACAACACTGCTCATCATCATTGCCATCATCATCGCCATAATCATCAGCTTTACAATAATCGTAAACATCATCATCATCATATTTACGCCCACTGCAGGGCAAAGGCTCCAATGGATCTCCAACTATCCCGGTCCTGTGCTAACTGCGACTAATTTATCCCCTCAAACTTCTTGATCTCATCTGCGCATCTTACCTTCTGCCGCCTCCTGCAACGCTTGCCTTCGCGAGGGTTCCACTCTGTCACCCTTAATGACCAACAGTTATCTTGCCTTCGCATTACATGCCCTGCTCACACCCATTTTCTTCTCAACTATATGAAACTCAACTACAGGACGCAGGTTGTGGTATTCCTGCTCACTAGTCAATCATACGTAAAAAAACACCCCGCCGTCTAACGACGGCGATGGTTGAAAGGCGAGGCTTTCTTGTGTGCGATTCAAATGGCGAAGTGCCAAAGTCACAGCAAGAATGAATGTAGTGGATCGAGTTATCTCTGAGGGTAGTACCTAATCTCATTAGGTTGAATAAACACACGTATTAAAGACATTACCTTTTTTGAATCGGGAAGTTTTCATCATTTACACGTTTCCATTTGTATCGGCGACTCTACACTTGCACAATATGGTTTAGTGATCGCTGTGGCAGATGGTTGGAGGTTCTGCCATCGGGAAGCGACACAGCTTGTTTGAAAACGTAAGATCTATGCAGGAACGGTTCTGCACAGTTGGTTTCGTTGGCGTCTGCATCTTGAGCGTGTAGTTTTCGTGCGTGAAGCTCTCGATCTACTTTCTGCTCCGTGTCGACCGTGTCGGAATGGAGCGATCAGATAGACGTTGGCTAGATAACAGGAGGGACCCAGGCTCTATTCCAACCATGGGAAGTGTAGTACGTTTTGTTGTGCACCGGACGCCATCGGTGAGGAATAGAAAGCTTCACTTTAAAACTCCAAATTGGATAAACTAGGTGATGCTAAGCATAAGTATTTAGTCAGGCCTTGGGGTACACCTATTTATCGTATTTATTTATCGTATTATCGTACACCTATCGTATTTGCGAATGCCAAATACGAATAACACCACAATCTATGTATCTGCAGTATTACTCCAGCTGCTCTGGTAGTAAGCCTTGACCCCGTATAAGAGGGACTTGGTGTGTCATGAGATCAGGTTTGATTGTGAACGAAGACACAGGTTCTGGTCTTTGTTTAGCTCAATGGCCGTGATGTTTCTTATAAGCATTTGTCCAGTGTGGTGCACTGTTAATTTAAGTGCGAACGCTGAACACGAATTCAGATCTTAATGTGTATCTCTGTCCGACGTATTCCAGCCGCGCTTGAACTAAATTGTTTTATTCTTGCAGTAAGCCTTGGCCAAGTACAGGGGAGGATTAAAAGAAATGCGAACAACGGAGCGCACAGCCTTCGACGCATGCTGCACAGTCTGGCTGCAAAGTCAGTAAACTGCGCGCATGCGCTCTTCTTCGAGAACGTTTGAGGCTGTGGCTTACATTTATGGGAAATGCTTGATCAAGAAGCGACGCCGCTAGTTTATTTTGAGGCGCCTTTCCACGGTGCGTCGCCACTGAGCAGGATGATCGTTGAAGGGCATCATGCTAGCTGCAATCAGCCTGCTGCGCGCTTGGCTCCCGAATGTAGTAGATAACAGGATGTTCAGTGGCGACAGAGCATAAAAAGGCGCCTCAAAACAAGTGACCTGCGTCGCTCCTTTATCAAGCATTTCCCGTAACAGTAGGCCGACGCTCTCAACGCTCTGAAAGAACTACGCATGCGCCCAGTTTATGGACAATACAGCCAGACGGTGCGGCCTACGTTGGAGGCAGTGTACTCCGTCGTTCGTACTTCTTTTAATCCCCCCTGTACCATAATCACTAGAAATACATAAAATAATCAATTAAACTGAAACGGTGTGTAAAAACCCCCAAGACACCTACGCATTTCTTATGAGTTCCGAGTGCGAAAGCATTGAAGTTGAATTAAACGTTGCAGGGTGTTGTGGTTCGCGTAAAGCTGTGTGCGCCGCGTTACCAACTCAAACAGTTTTGACCAGACGTATACGCCATTCACGTATACATGGCTTTGCGTATGCTTGCGCATCCTTTTTTATTTTTTATGTTATATAGAACGCGCCTCAGCACTGTGTTTGCTTCTGACGCATGCGCTACAAAATGAGTGGGCAATAGTGGGCAATAGCAGTCAATGATAGTTTCACAGGCAAAGTTTCTGCTGAATGGCCCATTTAGGACTCTATACTGTTTTGGGTGACCCTATAGCGAGACACTGACCTTGACAAGCATCTCAAAGGCAAAGACGACTGTGAAGGTGTAGTTTGCGGCAATAAGAAGCTCTCGCTCGAGGCTGCGTGGAGGGATGTTTGGTCGCTCCATAGCCAGCGTGATGCAGTTGAGAGCTATAAACACCAACACCGTGTAGTCGAACCACCGGCCGTCCGTCAGCCGGTTGCAGTAAATGCGAACCCTGCAAACACCAGCACGCAGCGTCAGCTAAAAAAACACTTTCAAAACAAACACTCACCTTTTTCAAAATTATAGCAAGGCGAAAAAAAAAGAGAAAAGATAGTACCCGACGCTCACCCAGTCTAAACTCACAACAGGAATACTGCAAAAACCTAACAAGAATTCCTGTCGTACGACAAAAAACTTTATTGAGATGACAGAAGTCGTGTTGTTACGACAAAGCCATCTGTTGTTACGACACACATTTCTGTCGTAGCGACAAAGTCAATTTTCTCAACGACAAACATTCATGTAGTCACAACGGAACTACCATTTACACTACTCTTCACAATGGGCAATAACATTCAAACCATGTGCAACTACTGATGGAACATCAGGATCACGACAAGACAGGGATTCGGACACGACGGAACATCAAAATCAGGACAGGAATACGACACACGACAGAACATCAGAATCCCGACACGACAAGGAATACGACAGGACGACAGTACGAAACGCGAAAATACGACAAAACTACAGAAACGTTTTTTGTCGTCAATGCCAAAAATTTACGCAGCTAAAAAACTTAAATTTATGCTTAAGAATAGCCAGTATTGTGAGCTGTGACAGCGATCAAGGCGTTTTAAATTCCGCTTGTGATTTCTCGAGGCGTCCGATTACACCTTTACAAATACGTAACCCATTCTTATCTAACGCCTTTATGCACTGTACATCACCTGGTGATTGGTAAACTAAAATTGAACATGAGAGTTTGGAGCAGTTGAAGCGGTCAGGATAGGTACTTCATACTGCTCTGTAAATGAGGTGTGTACGCAGATATTCCAACTCACGGAACTACTAAATGCTTGTGCATATGCGCCTGCGCCATACCTCCGGATACAATGCCATCCGCTTTAAATGAAGACAACATCGATAAGCTGTCTACCCGAAATGTTTACAGCTTTTAAAATTTGGAACTGATGGCCCGCTAAGGGCAGGCGCTCGGAGGGTGTGTGTTGGGGAGAGAGGGAATCGAAACAAATGTGCCCGAAGAGTGCATTGGAATTTCGCGCTATATAGACCATGACACTGCATCTCACGGGTAGTCCAGAAAGAGATAAGAATGTGTTCTCCCCCATGGCGCTCATTCTGCTTATTTTTTAAATGTTGTATACGACGTACATGGATACGTAGCATCATTGTATGAAAATTCTGCTCGTACGTTATTAGCTCGCGGCAAATTTGCGCTAGAATTGTAGAGTGTCTCATATAAATTCTATAACATTTGTGGCTTCTCCATAGCTACTGTAGTAAGAGGACAACAGTATATAGCTATAGAAAGGTTTGTGAAGTATTTATGCTAACGTTGACTTTTTTTTTTCGTACGACACACCTTTTAAGGCCCGAAATGAGCTTTTGCACAATAAAATTCTGCTTTGTAATCCCACGCAGTTAGAGATAAACCTTCACTTACTTGCTGTCTGGTGCAAATAGGAACAATGCGTAGTCTTGACGATTTTCAAAGCACCACCTCCACCACTTCGGTTCAAAGAACCAGCAGAGCTGCGTGTGAAAGATAAAATGGGTAAATTTTTAACTTACTTTCTATTTTAAAGGAAGCGCTGTGGTGAATAAGGGAAACTCGTCATTTCTTGTACCCCAAGGCACGGCGCGAGGCAAGGGAAGATTTCGCAACCAGTCTCTCCCCTTACGCCGTTACACAGTGGCAGTGTTGCCTCTTCTCCCTTAAGGAGTACTGATACGAAATTTCAAAGCTGGCATAACTGTGTAAAAGGCTCCCTTTCCATATGGAGATATCTCCCAGCAAGTTTCAACAGTAACCGTTCGGTATAAGAGATTCTAGATCCGTTTTAATCTTCGCGCGCATGAGAAAGCTCAGAACGGATACCCTTTTGCAATCGGCATTAGCATGGGGCCATGTGCTCCTACAGGCCCCAAACTGGCGACGTGAGGGCTTTTTTTTTATTTACGCAAGTACGCCCTTTGGCATAAACTAGATGTAGTCCAGCAGTCCCGTCTCCACAATGAAGTCGAGGAGGGGCCGGTATTGGGGACCGTGCGTCCAGCGGCGAAGGTCAGGTGGTCGTCCTGGGTGGTACCCAAGGGCCCTCATGTGACGAACTCGTGCTGCCTGGAGGCCCGAGCATGAACCAAGGAGGTGGTCCAGGGTCGCTTCAGTGGCAGGGGTTTTACAGAAGGGGCATGTTTCTGGGGGAACTTGCGTCCTCCATGAGGCCTTTATCGCCGGGGTCAAACCTGCGCCCACGCGGATTCTCCGAAGCGCCACCTCCTCGCTGCGGGTTAAACCGCCAGGAAGGTCCGACCCACGCGGGGGAAGAAGGGCACGCGTGGAGCGCCGGAGAGACTCCTTGTGAATGATGAGGGTGTCACTCTGCGACAACTGGAGCAGGGTAGCGGCCCAGTTACCCTCTGGGGATGGCAGGCCGCGTCAGCGTCAGTGTGGGCAGGTGTTGAACGTCTATTCCACAGAACTCGCACGGGACACGGAAAAGAGTTCACAATGCGATGCACATCGCAGGTCAAGTCGAGCGACTTGGCGACGCGTCGGAGTTCCCGGACTGCCTGTGTGGAGTCTGTGTACAGGTGAAGGCACGACGGCGGGTTTATGCGTAATCGAGGCTCTAATGAGGATACCCATCCCGGATGGCCAGAAGTTCTGCCATGATTGAGGGAAGAGGTGCCTCGGTGAGGTATGAGCAGGTCTGCTGCAGTTCTGGATGAGTGGGGCACACAAGGCTGGTGTGTAGGAGATTTGGGGCCATGCCTGCGTCGACGTACACTTGCATTGCCTCGGCTGCGCCATCCGACTCCGAGGGAAAAGGGTTGGGCTGCAGGGACTGATTATGAAAACGGCGTATCCGGGTCAGTGGCCGGTTGTCTGTGGATTGGCTTCGGCTCCAAGGGGGAAGGTCAGGTGATTTTCGTAATATAACAGGTGACTTGGAATCGAAGTAGTGGGCCAATGCCGCAGCAACGGGAATTGTTTGAATTTTCAGGTGACGTGCCCTCCTCCGCTGTTCAACAAGCTCGTCGAGGGTGTTCAGCTGGGCCTCCGCTTGTAGCGTCGGAATTGGGGTCATACGAGGCAGGCCTGTGATAACTCGCATAGCCTCTCGGTTTACACTTTCCAGTAGGTCCCAGTCCCTTCGTGTGAGATGCTGAAACTGAGCTTGGTATATCAGCCGGGGTTGCAAGACAGATCGAACTAGGATACGTGCCATGCGACTACAGGCACCGCCGGTCTTTTGTGAGATCCGTCGGAAGAGATGAAGCGTCTTGGAGGCTTTGCCGCGCACGCAGCGGATCCATGGAGCAGCGGGACCAGAGGCGTCTATTTCTACGCCAAGCACTCGCATTGACGATGGCGGATTGAGGGCACGGCCGTTTAAGGCCAAGGAGAGGGCGGTCTGGGAAAGACGACGTCGGCCCCACCTATTTGTGATCGAATGAAGGTCGTCTTTGCAGCCGAAAGTGTCAATCCAATCTTGGCACACCAATGCGCCGTTTTGTCTAGGGCCGCCTGGAGGCCTGCTTGCTCTCTGTTCAAATCTGCATGTACTGACCAGACTGTAATGTCGTCGGCGTAGATTAGAAAGAAAATGTCCGGAATGGCAGCTAACTGCCACGCGAGGGGAAGGAGTCGCGACGTGGCCAACGCACTGGCTGCGGTTGGCGCGCGCTGTTCCGCCGTGTGTACACGTCACGGTTTTGAGACTGACGTCATGCTGCCCGGTGCATGGAGATGGTGGAGACCACGGCCGGTCTGGGCATGCGCGCGTCCACACCGGCAGTGGTGTTATGAGAACAGTGACGTCACCGGCGCCCTCCTGCCATGGCGGCCGCCTCGGTATGCGTTTAATCGAAACCGAAACTGACACGAATAAACGAGGCTGTAAATAATTATTTACGCTGCTATCGACCGTCTAATGTGCCGTTATATGATTAGTTGGCTGATAGGTACCCATAGCAGCAAAAACAAACTAACACGAAAATTTTGTGCCAGCACTCTTTTAACACGGGTTTGGCGAGAATTCGCTTTGCCAATCTGGGCGACCGCGCTTGAGGGAAGAAGGGCTTTGCTCCTTGGTAATCCCTTTTCCCTCCCATCTTTGTTTGTTAACCCCGTTCGCAGCTTCGCTAGACGGCTTTAATTGGTCAGGCCTTGACGCCCCAGCTTTCCCCACTCGGAATTCAACGAAGCGCCCGCCCATTGCCGTGTGCACAGCGTTCCTTGTATACGTTGCCCAACGTGCCACGATGGTTTCCACACGGTGAAAATATCGACGGCCAAATTATCGAAGGCACCGTAAGAATTTTTTCCCACTATGGCTCTGAGAGCAAGGCGTACAACTGATACGTTAATACAGCGACTGAAGGCCTTAGTAGTTGCTCTAATGACCCGTCCCGCTTCCTGCACCATCAGTCTTGACAGCGCTGTAAGACTCAATCAGGCAACGCGGAGGACTCGGAAAGAGCCCGTATCCCTGTTAATGGTCCCCTATCCCAAATAACGATGGCAGGGGATTAGAGGGCTTGTCAATTAGGGCCTCTGGTCTTGACATGCAGTAGGAGACAGATTAGATTGGTCGTGGCAACCCCTGTCCCGGCAGACCCAAAGTGTTTCAACATAGGGCCGAGGAATCGGTTTAGGTTTGCAAATTACAAGCCACATGGCTGAAGCAGTGCAGTACTATAACGGCTTGAGTGTGATCTCAAGACCAGTGAAGGGAAGATTGGGGATGGCAAAGGTTCGTCTCGTCACCCCAAATGGCCTTATGGTTTGGGTGGGCAGCTTTGCTCCAGCAGTACGATTGCAATTTCGAATCCAATACGATCCAGCAGTTTCGATTGAATGTATCATTTTAGTTGGGCGTGACGCTGGTATCGGTACATACTCGAAGGGAGAGCTCTTCTGACAGGAGACGAACACAGAAAAGATTTAACGTACAGAACGAGTGAAGTGAGTATGTATCAGTTCCTGCAGAATTCCTAGAAATACGAGATAATAAATACAACAAATCTGAACTTTCAACTGCATGATACGCTGCAGGATGACCAGGCGACAAATCTGTGAAGAAACAACAAATCCTGCGAGAAAATTGAGAAAAAAACATACCCTATTACGAACTATAGACAAAATGCGTTAATTAAGCGTAAAAAAAATTTGTACAATGGTCCTGGTGGTGTCATGTTTCTAAAGCCTCCCAGAAACACATAAAACTCTGTCTGGACGCTAGAAACATGTGTTATAGTAAAGTGTATGCATTGGTAATGATCGAGAAGCTTGTTGGGGGTTAGTGCAGTATAGAAGCATTTGCGACAGTTGGGCACGTTGCAACCAGCCGTTACAGCTTTTAAGGGGATTCATTACGTCGCAAGTGGCCTTATCAGTTGCCGGCGCGAAATCAGCGCCTTTCTTTCTTATCGCTTCGCACGCTTGGAGCCTCGCCGCTGCGCGACCACATGCCTAGACGAGGGTGAAGCGGCTGCTTGGCCTGCGCTTGATCGCTCTGTGCCGGCTGGGCCGTCCCTGCGTGCGTTTCAGCGCAAGCGAACCACGTGACTAAGCCGCGATTCAACGGCTGCTTCGTCGGTGTTTGGTTTCTTAGTTTCCCCATCGATGCTCCGCCATGCTGCTGCTATGCAAGTAGGACTTTGTTTCCGACTTATCTCGGCCTGTAATATCTACTTCGCTCGTCGAGAATAGTAAAAAAATATTTTTCTGAGTAGAAAGTGATTTGTTTTATTTGAAGGTACAAAAGGGTATAAAATATCATGGGTAAATTTACACTGTTATCTTTGATTCCAAGCGTTTGCTAATCGCGACTGTTATCATTATCAAATGACAGTTATTCTTCCGTGTAGACCCACATGGCCAAACAGAATATCACTAACAGCCAATATCATTAGTTTTGAATGACGTTGTGAAAGGGGCATAAGTCGGCTTCACACAAATGGCCCGGTGGTGCACTGACCTTGGGCACATGAACGGCGTGCTCGCCGTAGACGAGAGTGGCAGCGGCCGCCGCGTTGTCCACCTTGAGGTGCATAACGCCCGACTCGGTGTTGATCTTCTTGGTGCCGCCGGGCTTGACGATGAGCGAGTTGTGCCTGGTCTCGACGTAGCCAATGCCCGAGCTGCTCAGCGAGTTGTGGCGACTGGCCAAGACACTGGCACCCCCTGACGGGAAAAAAGAAAGTTCTTGATGAAAGACGTCCGTCTCTCCTGTTCGGCAATTTCGTACATGGGGTACTTTATTCAGGAGCCGTCTACAAGCTTATCGTTAAGGCGATAATGCACGTACAGCAAGTTCGAACATTTTACTATGTGGGAGATAAATTTGTTGCGGTGGGTACAACTTTTGTGTCCTTAGCGGCCAAAAGTCGCCCCACTTTGACTTAGAGTGGATGGCTTCAGTACTCCTGTAGGCTGAGTAGACTGACCTCACAAGCGTGATGTTGACTGCATGTGCATATGGGAATACATTTATATTTTTCAATGACAGTAAAAATTGGCGAAATACAATAATTCTAATTATTGAATGACAAATATTATTATTATATTTCATTTATTATGCATTTTATTGGCATTTTGATAAACGTCACGGCCGTACTGTTTCAGTTGCCTAAAAATACTTCTCTCTAGAAGATAGCCCGAAAAACAAGTTCCAAAGTTTCAGCCTCCGGGCCGTACCAGTGCTGTGAATAAGTATGTATTATCGAAAACGGCTTCTGCCTTGCGCGGTGATTGCGTAGTGACCTGAACGAACCTCAATCGTGAATGTCCGTAATAACCGGTGTGTAATTACGTGCGGGATTTTGTTTCAAAGCCGCTTAAAACTCGCGCGTACCTCCATGTTGGCTATGAAGCGAGTTCTGCCGACTGAGCGGCATGGGACGTCCAGCGGCGTCGGTGGCGACCACATTCGGCGATTGGGCCAGGTACGCCGCTGCTTCAGCCGCCCTCTCGTCTGCGTCGTTGTTCCACGGTGCCGAACCCGTGCAGCCAGCCGTCATGTTGTTCTGCTTGATGAGGATGTTTGGGCGCTTGTGGTGGTGATGGTGATGATGATGGTGGTGGTGGTGGTGGCTGTTTCTGCGGTCGCTGTTGTTGTTGTGGCTGTTGTTGAATGAAGCCCCATTGGCGCCGTTGTTGAGGCCGGGTAGCACCCCTCCGTTGCAGTGACTGTGGTCAGAGGCCGATGCGCTGCTGCCACCGCTGCAGTGTGTAAAGGTTCCGAATTACACCTCAGAAGCGCTTGTTGCGTCATATCAAAAATTATACCTTGTTGCACCTAATGTGAAATATGCTGAAACAGCGGAGGTGTGGTTTGTGTCGGCTCGAGCGTCAAAGGGTACTCGTTGTAGAACGGCAGCACCGTCGCTGAGCAAATTCTACGGTTCTCGCAAAGGAATCGGCAGCTAAGCGCCAGCGGCGGGAGGTCCCGTTCTCTCTCCTTCCTCTAGTGGAAGAGAGGGGAACCTGCCCCTGCGAAACCAGTGCGCCCTCTGTCGGTGGATCTGGGGACCGGTTTCTGCAAAACCGCCGGCGGGTTTTCGAACTTGCACCTACCCCTGCGTGGCCGATGGCCTTCAGCAGGCTTACTTAAATGCTCGACCAATAGCAGCTCCGCTGTTAAGAGGACGGCTAAAGAATACATTCTGATGCCTAAACATATCACCACATATTTGAGCCAAACGATTGCATCCTAAAGACCACTGTACACCCGCATAGTGCATCCCTTTGAGACAACTGTGAGCACAATGATAAAGCAACCTTGTTGAACAAAAAGGTTTTATAGTTTTTGTGATGCGATAAATTACTTGCTACAGTTACGGAGTGAAATAACATCCCGGAAAAAAGTATATATTGCTTTGGCTCAGCAAGTGTATCGGCCGTTCACTCTGCACCGAGTTTAAGAATTTAAGGTGAGGAGACATCCTAAGTCACTGTTCTCCACTCCCACCTAACCGTGAGTAGAATCTGAGACTTAGGATGCATTTTTATCACATTTTATGCCATTTTACACAAATTGTTGTTACTTTTAGCGGGCTAAATTAAAGTGTTTCAAAGATGAAATGAATATCTATGACATTACATAACGTTTCTCGCTCTTGGCCCGCGTGAACTTTATTGTATCATTATATGAACAACTCCAGTCCGCCACTATATTTCAGTAATTTTAACGACTTTTGAAATACCATTTAACATACGAGGCTTTGCTATCCCTTAAACACCTAAAATAATTACGTTTGCTGTTATTTAGTAGGGTTATTGCACAGTTCTTACATATTTAAGGCCTGGAGACGTTAGGCCTTGGGATGTAGGGCGCTTGGAAACTTTTGTGCGTAATTTATTATAGACCTTGCAATGAAGTGTCAAGTGAATATATTGAGTGTATAATAGCAATTTTCTAACTCCGCAGAGCATTAAAAATACCACTCGGGAGAACTTGTGTTAACGCATAGTTTTTATTGGCCCGCTCGTCCACAATGCCACCCCAATTTAATTACAAAAAACAAGCAATTTAAGGACAGCAGTCTTTTTGAAGTAAAAAAACACACACCTGTGTGTCGATATTTAGGCGCACGTGAAAGATCCCCAGCAGGTGCAAATTAGACCGTAGCTTTACACTATGGCGCTCCTCGTAGCCTGGGTATACATATCTTCAGCGCGTAAAGCCCTCATTTTATGTTATTCGCTTTATTTTTGTTTCCACCAATGGTTTATGTAGCTATACATGTGAGATGACTGTTACTGTCAAAACCATGGTAACACTTACTGCAGTAGTCGCCTAACACATCATATTCACCATCCTTGACAGTGTGCACTTTTTTTAGGAACTCAGCGAATTCGCGCCATTACATATATCTCGCATAGGGATCCTCTTTGGTTTTAATCCTAATTTGGCAGAAGAACCTTGACAGAAGAACGTAGTCCCCTGCTTTTGGGATCTGCATTTTTTCTTTCTTGCCTCTTTTAGAACCCTTTCGTTAAATATTTTTACTATTGTGACTTTCGAGCACAATATTTCTGTCACAATTATCTTTATATGCACAGCTTATCTTCTTGCTATCAGACACTTGATGCAGTTCATTGTTCTGGTGTCTCTGAAGAGCGTGAAATGCAATCTCAAAAAGGTGGCCCAACTCACTTCTGACCGACGGTCACATTGTTGAGCGGCGACGAGGCTACCAGCAAAGATGGCGTCTCCTGATATCCGGGAAGTTCAGCCTCCAGCAGGGAGTCTGTGTCGGAGTCGGCCAGCGACCGACGCCGACCGCTGCCATTCGTAGGCCCGCTTCCCTGGCGGTGGAGTTTGATTAGGGGGCTGCCAGGAGGCGATGGCGGGAGGGAACCCTACGGGGGGAGGAGGGACGCACGCACACAACGCCAGTGGCGCCTCTCAGTTGTCCGCGCTCTTTTCCAGCGTGTTGCTTCTCCAAGGAGAATCATCAGCTTGATTACTAAGGACGCATGCTTCCAATTTACGTTCAGCCAACAATGTTGATCTGATGGAAGATGAAGGATGATAGAATTCCAGAAACGAATGACCCTTGCTACTCGGTTAGCAGTAACTAAAGGTACGATTTCTTCAGCCACCAGCTACAGAGCTTGGAGACGAGTGCTGATCATCATCTTGCCGCACACTTTGGTCTTTTTGGACGAAACTATTTCAGCCACCGGCATTTTTAGAGTGGTGACGGCAAGTGATCATCAACAGCCCCCAACGAGCTTTTTGCCTCGAAAAGCACGCTTAGCCTTTTGCAACTAAAGCTAAACAGCACTAAATGAGTGACAGAAGATGCAATGTAAACTAGCTCTCTAAGCCACCAAGTCACATTTTTGCTGCCTTTTTTAAACAGTAATTGGCGTTGTAAAGACTTCGAAATAAGACCGAAAGGGGTATAGCCAGTACACAGCTCACGGGCGTGTCTTTGTAATAGATGACACTCAATAGAAGCTGTAGGTAAGGCCCATTTACGATCATTTAACTGAGACCTTCTGACACAGTTTCAGGCCCCAATGCCTAATATAGTTTTACGTATGAGAGTCATGAAGTAGTGCAATGTTCACCGTTACTCCTTTAAAGGACTCTTAAAGTGATTTAATAACATTGCGTAGTTATATAATAAACTGAAATTTATATATGTGTAGTTCAGGTTTTGATGTTTTGCTAATTTGTATGAAGTTTATTTCACTAGTGCTCGAAAGTTTTGTTCTTTGCGTACACGCTCTCCTCTGACCTATCGACTGCTGTGACGCACTGGGATGTTCGTGGGGTCAAATTTAGCGCATTGCGAGCGACTATGTAAACACGCGTGAAGAATGACAAAAGACCCGGATATTAGCACATGCCTGGATGAAAAGCAAAACTTTAAAACACTCTTATAACAACGGACCATACCAGTGTGTAGTATCACTGCGACAGATCGGGAGGCGCTGCAACGTTGGCGCTTAAGTGTTTTTGTCCTGAGGCTTGCAATAGACCTACGGTATACACCCTGGGATAAATAGTCAATAAAATTGCTCAAGTTTAACTATGAAATGCAAGGCACAAAAACGATTGGACAGGTTCAGTTATAGTGGTCCCTTCAAACGTTACCTTTTTTGCAAAAGTTTTGTTCGCTGCGATATGAATTAAACATGCCAAATTGCGGAAAAAATGAACAATAGGGCAATACGAAATTCTAGATTTCGCAAGTCCGTATGGTAGTAATAGCAACACTGGTTATAAATCCTGGGAAATTATGCTGTACTTTTTCAGAATTATAGTTTATCCCGGGCAACTGTATGTCCATAGAAGTGGCATTTTCTCAGAACACTAGTTTTGCCAGCCATAGTGTTTGTTTTCAGGGTTTGATGACATTGACACCAGCTTGACGACATGTAACACGCTGTTTGAGTGGGATTAGCTACCTCCCTTGCGTTCATATTTTTACAAAATGCAGTTTTCCCAATGCATACAGAGGGTGTCTGGCAACTAACGACCAAGATATTCTCACAGCAGAGAACACTTTAAGGAGCCGCAGTACCCACATTGTTTTCTGCAATATTTAATTTCGTCTGTGCGCTCTATCACGTAGCAGACAATCTGGCGAACTGACAGTGTGGAAAACGTTGAGGGATGGTGGAGTGCCTCAAGTGGACAATTAATTTTTAAAACAGAAACTGTCAAACAACGAGTTCCTTGTACGTGCTTGTGTTACATGCATTCTTTTTGCACTTCGGCAGATGTGACTTGGTAGCTAGTGCCTGCACAACAGGTGCCTTTTGTAGACACTTTTTCTTTTTTAACGACAGGCCAGAACTTTATTTTTCACATGATCATGCGTATTTCTGGGAGAAACATTTTCACTAGGCTTGAGAACTGCACGGCTATGTCGAATAAGGCCAGAAATAGATGAACCTCTGAGCTGCCTATGCTCAGTGCATTTATTTGGCACTAAACTGGCAACAGTTCAAAATTTCTATTGCTACAATTTTTGTGTTGCTAAACATTTTCTGGTAGTTTTGGGTCGGTAGCGCCCGAAGATTTCTCATAGAACGTGTAAATAATCAGAACACAGTAATATTCACACTATATACCACTGCATTACACTACAGTGGCTGGCGGGCGCACCAAAAAGCAAAATGTAGCCGGTGTACTGGAATGCGAAGCCCTGCCAGCGTTCTCGACGCTGTTATTGAGGCAGCTTGACTGGCGAAAAATACAGAAGTTGATCCAAAGCAAAAACGCGGCGATGGACAGAGCCATGCACATGACAGCGTGAGCTGTACGCTCAGTGCACTCACGATTTCACAACGCTTGAAGCTGAAAGATGACTCCAAGCGCATGACATCCAAAAAGAGAACGGGAGAAGTGTACAGATGAAAACGATACTTAAAATGCACGCAGCCAAAAAGGCAAGCAGAAAAATTAAGGCAGACCAAACGCAAAATAGAGAAAGCGTTCATAGCATCTGCAAAATTTGCCATGTTCAGACCTATGTCACTAATTTGTGTAAGCAACAACACGTTTCCTAGCTGAGGCGGCAGTGAAAAAGGTAAAAAGCGATAACGATTGTGTACTGGTTGCCGTGGAAAGATGCTGCAGTGAACACTACTGTGCATATTCAAATAATGACTTGCATTGCTGAACTGTAGGAGAAGGCTGGGAAAGCTTTTTGTCAAGAAGGGGTGTGTTGAAAGCACGATATTGTGCCAAGACAAGAACTATGTCACTGGCAAATTGTTTGAGCCACAAAATGGAGCTCTTTTTCAATAAATGCACTCTCTAGATGATACGGAATATGTTAATTGCCTGCTAAAAATAGAGATCATGCATCCTATGCTGCCGCATGTGTCAGCTCGTAGGTGGTGATGAGATGAAAAGCTGCGAGTACATTTAAGCGCTGGGTTTACCAGTGAAATATTGTTTTTTTTAAATACTCCTGCTCCTCAAACTTTAGTAAAATTAGGACGTTTAGTTTTTTGGGGATGAGGGGAAGGATACAATGCTCAGAAAACTTTAGCCAACCTTTCTCTCCCAAAGTTGGTGGCCTGCAAAGCGGTATCACACGTACACGAACGGTTTCGAAAGAACTGTCTCTGTGCAGAAATCGTGGCGCCGCTAGCGTTGTGCTTGTGTCCCAAACTAAAGTAGAGCTCGAAAGGAAACAGGCAGTTGTATAGAACAGTTCACAAGACATGCATGCAATGCATATGCAGAAAATTTCCAAAACTTGAAAGTTGAAAGGAGCGTGGGCTTTGCATTGCTAAGTTGATGCTTGGAGTTTCAGAAGCAAATTTTACTTTGCTTTTCCGTCGGCCCTGCCAAGGGCGCACAATTTTAGACCAATCAGCATAATTGGTTTCAAGGTGCAGATATCACATAACACCACCAGCACACGTTTCTTTGAACACATCAGCAGTGCAGCAGCCCTTGAAATCAACAGAACTGCGCAGGCATTAAGAAGCACACACCTACATGCAAGTTCCTTTACAGCTGCGCAACTTGAAACCAGAAGCTGTACGGCCAGCTTATCTTATATAAACACACAGCAAAGTAGAAGACATTTCATGAGCCGCTTAAAACATGCAGCAGAAGTAGACACACACCAATAAAGGCAAGGCCTGCAGCCAAGTAAGAATATATTTGCTAGCAAGCGATGCAGACGGAACGTTAAGCGTTTTCCGGGTTGAATTTTTGGAAGTTTACTCTGTCGCTAATATTATTTGTGTTCATCTGTAGAGCGGTATAATAATGTATCGAAAAAATTAAAAACACAGGTGAACTCTTCTATAGCCTGGCTCAATGTTTGCGTTTGTGATTTTTTGCCCCCGGTTAGGCTTAGCTGTACCGTCGGTGAGTACACAATACTTCATGGAAAATCTTTCACAGTTCAGCCATTGCTGAGTGCTCTAAAAATGCCTTGACACGGAAAATGTATCACGAGATGCACATACTAAGCCATTTCGAACCAAGGCGACTTTATTAAGACGATAGAAGTATTTTTAGAATGATATACTGCGTGGAACTAGTGTTTACCATTAACACTAACCTTTCAAGTGAACTTTGTAGATCAACTAACACTACAAAATCCTTGGCCGGGGACTTCGTAGATGTTCGTAATTACGCCGGACGGCTTTCATTTTAAACATCTCACAAATAGGATAACGCACAAGAAGCCATCTACTGCGTTCAATACTAACAACGCCTATAAAACATTACAGGTACCAGAGCTTTCAAGAAATTAGTCGTGAAGGTAGTTACGCGTCCAAAAATCTTGAATATGACCGCGGCTTACCTTGCGGGCGTAAGGGGGCGCCGGGCTGACGCAACTACGTCTTCGGCGATGCGCGTTGCTCGGACTTGGCGCCTCGTTTCTCACGAAGCCACCCGGCCGAGGGACGGGCAAGAGGGACTCCCCAGCACCGCCGGCTGCCCTGCTGGACGAGCTACGGTTGCTCGGGGAGCGGGGCAGCCGCGCTGGCAAAGGCTGTAACAAAATGAGCACAACATGCGCGGAGATAAAGAAAACCAACATAAAAACAGTCTGTTTTCAAAGACGATTGCCTTTCTTGGGCTACTGAAACAAGAAAATTTTTTTGGTCTGTCTGTGTGATTGTCTGTCCCTCGAATCGCCCACCGGCCAAAAGTGAAGAAGAATTCTTGAACGAGAAAGTTTTATAGGCAAATCTTTCCGAAACAACTAAATCTAGAAAGACACTTCATACTCGTCAGCATTGTTCAGTAAAACTAAAACATTACGCACATTCGAGCCAATACATCAATACACAGGTGGTATTTGGCAGTGTTCTTTTGATTAAAAATATATGACTGATATTTACGGCAATAAAAACTACGCACTGAAATAAAATCGGCTCAGCTTGCACTCATGGTGCAAGGCTCTAGAAACAGCGGAGCTCGGGGTGAAACTAGGTTCTTCAGATATTGCTAAGTGTTGCTAGGTTTCGTTAGGCTTTGCTAAGTTTTGTAAGGTTTTGCGATGTTCATGGTAGGCTATGTTAAGTGTTGAGGGGTGAGGCTAAGTTTAACCGGAGTTTAGAAGGCCGTTCCAGTTGGTCCCCCACACTGACAGATGATCCCGGGAGGAAGAAGCAGTCGACCTGCTTTTATGCCGAGCGTTCCTCGAGCAGAGTTGAGCCTGGCTGCGAGGCTAGCTCTCGACGCTGCTGGAAGCTTGGCCCGACTAGAGCTGAGCCCTGTTGGGAGGCTAGACCGGGAGGCTAGCGCGTGCCTTCCACACTTTGCTGACGCGCGCTGCTTTCGCGCTCTCCCTCCTCGCCAGGAGCCACCACGTTCGTATTTTGTCTTAATTGGTATATTTTGCTGACGCCAACGGACCAAGCTCAAGCTTAAACAGCTACGCTGGTAGAAATTTCTCGACCCACAAATACGAAAAGCGCTCAAGGCGCCGGCGGCTTCCAAAGAGACCAAAAATAACAAAAAGTTGCAGTAGATTGGCGCTCGAGCAGCGGAACGCGGCAAAATTGAATTGACTTCAGCAAATCTCTACTGTGTTTATTGTGGGAGGAGAGCGACAGGAGGGGAAGAGGGTGAAAGAGAAGACAGGCATTTACGTGGCAGGGGCGGTGGACGACTATCGTCTTTCGACGACATTTGCAGCTGAGTGAGCAGATACGCGGCCAATTTTTTGGTGCGAATATGAATTTAAAACATGGCATCCACTCTCAAGGACTGAGTAGCATGACACTCGTGTTGGAAAAACAGCAAAGCAATCCAGGAAATAAAGCTCCGTTTTCGAAAGGTGAGACGTCATTCATACACTTTACAAAGAATACTAGTCTGTAAATTACCGTGACTCGTCCAGATGTTTCCGACGAATGTGATGACGATGATGGTAGCATATGCAACGCAGTGAGTGGAGAAAGGCGGTTGCCGAATTCCCTCGAGGGCAGCTCCAGGGTTGCACTTGGGGAGCCCTAGAAAAAAGAAAGATAGCACATGCAAGACGTTTCTTTCCTGCAGTGAGACATAAGCTGAGATGTAGAAACATATTATGCAGTAGAATAATTTGTCACTGCTTCTTTAAAAGAGTTGGTCATTAAGGAAGAAGGAAGGACGTGCTGAGATCATTTTTATCCTTAAGAGCCCAGCCAAATATCAATGTAGAACTTAAAATATCACGTCACAAGTTTGCTGGGTGCATCTAGTAAGTTATTTGTTTCTGTGGAAACTGGAGCCCCGCGCAATTTTTAAACACAAAATTGGTTTAAAATCTTGTTTTTAAAACCCCGGAAAATCAGATCGCCATGTTCAAGAGCGTTGGATACGTAAACTTGATACACATTTAAAAATTGGCCGTCTGTGTACTTACTTCCTGAAAATAAGGTTTAACGATGATATAGTCTGTGCCTGTGTCGGCAACTTAAGTGAAAGATTACCTGCGGTAATCTTTCATTAAGTTGCCGACTTTATAATCAGGAGTCTATTGAAACAAACGATCTTTTCCAACTTGCCTTGTTGCACTAGTGATTAGCAGTGCGGAAGCCGTGCAACACCGGGCGGATTGGTGTCACCAGTAGCATGAAAAAGTCTTGAAACGACAACATTTGTATGTGATATAGGCAGCTTTTTCTTGGGTGACCAAGTTACCAATGTTGCCGCTGCGGATTTTATGGTACGGAGTAATAGTAGCAGCCTCTGGTAATGTCGGCGTAACGGCACGATGACGTTAAACACAAGCTTCTAAAGGAGGGGTATGTTCGATATGGGTTTGATAAGTGCATTTATTTCAAGTATAGATTCGAAACTATCACAGCCGTGATAACGGTGCAAATTTCCCCACTGCAAGCCCCCAGTGGAAAGGTGTCGATGTGGCTCAAGGAACCTACATGATTGAGATTATGCACTAACATCAACAAGTATATTTTGCACGAAAAGTTGCCGCGAACATTTTTCAATTCGCACTGAGTCTAACGTTTTTACAGCGAAGCTGTATTATGACTAGGATCTAGCACATTGTCGCCGGCTAACAGACCGAGCGTAGAGCAACAATTTACCGGGTAGGGAAAAAAATCATCAAAAATGAAAAGGGCCCCACAACCTCCATATTTTGATATAAGACGGCGTATAATGCTCCTGAAAAATTGTCTTCCCAGCAGTAACTTTGTGTTTAGAGGTGAAACCGACTTTAAGGGGGTGGGCGTAGTCTTTTGTAGGCTGGCTTTCCCCCATTCTGTGTAGTACAGTGAAGCATCGCCATCTGTGGGGGAGTATGGTTACAGCCCACCTTATACTTCTCTCCACCACCGCCTCACCTTCCTTGAGTGGCGTATACTCCTCGCCACGCGCGACATCACACTGCTGGGCACTCTTGGGCGGCCACCTGTTGGCTGCACGAGAGCCAGCGCCCTGACTGTCGTTGCCGCGCTATAATTAAACGTCATTTTCTCTAACCACCAATCGTGTGTCCATAGTCTGTGACGCAGAGATTGCACCATTGTACGTATAATTCAGCATTGCAAATCTCCAATATAGCTAAGCCCCAACATAGCAAATGCCACTAAAGCGCCATCGTCACTGGACTTAACTCTCCACTGAGTGGAAGGGCAGTGATATTTTCAGTCGCTTCACACCTGATGCTGCTACATGCAGTGATTTCCAATCTGTACGTACCTGAGGGGTAGCGGCGGTCCTTGTTATAATGGGCGGCAGATAGGGCAGGGGTCCCGGCTCATCGCCGCCTTCCGGTTTGCATGCACATGCTGCAGGCTGGGACAGCATCCGCGTCTCTGAAATGCACATTGAGCGAGCGTGAGCTTTGCTTAGGTAGTTCGATAACAGTGATTGCTGCAACTTTGTGCTAATGATGATACATTATTTCTTTATTTATTTATTCAAAATACCCTTAAAGGCCCGCTCTTGGAGGGTATTACACAGGCGGGAAACATTGAAAAAAAAAAAAATGCAAACAGAGATAGCAACTTGTTATAGCCACAAGGATTAAATACAGGTTGGCGAAAGGCTTTTGAAAAATAAACGTACGGAAAAAACAACAAAAAGCTGAAAAAGACACCTAACACACACACACCTAAGAAGACACTTTTTAGTGAAGTCAAAACAGTATATTAGTGCGTATTAGTTCTAAAATTTTATTGCATTGGTGACTGTTGCAATATGAGATGGCAGGGCATTCCAATCAACAATATTGCGAAGTAGACATGATTGCGAACACCTACAAGTGTGGCATTTTACACGCGCCTTCTTTAAAGCATGGTCACGTCGAAAAAAAGAATGTTAGGAGTCTTGGCACTTTTAACTGCACATCGAGCTGTTTGTCAATTCGTAATGATGGATTTGAGCGGTATTTACCCATATATTCTGGTGTAATAAAGGAAAGAAGGAAGCAAACCTTTACGTTATTGGTTAACTGCCTCTCCTCGCGGTTTTCGTCAGCGGAGAAAATCAGCTTTTACAAAAATAAACAACGCCTAATGCTCTTCTAGAAGGATTGCATCGTAGTTTATCTAAACTTATTGTGGCAGGGATCATTTAGAAATCCTCAACATGACGAACGTTGGTGTGCTGTCAGACTAATGCGAAATTATATTTACACACTAATATTCTGCGTGGCAGTGGCATTATTCAGAGCCCACCTGAAGGTCATCGTAAGAAGCTTTTATAAACTCTCGCAGCTTTTAGTGACTAGCTTTCCCCAAATTCAAACATTCTATGTGAATTTATCTTAGCTCTACCTTTCATGATGTTGTCCTTTGGGTCATCTTCAGCGTCCTGTGAGGCGCACTTTTGATTGCCGTCTGCATCTGTGTCAGCAGTGTCCTTCAAAGCCTCCATGCTCTTCTTTCGGTCACCCTGTTCCAAGAACATAACAAGGGTTGTCGTCAATGATCGTTTCCATCACAGGTCAATGCTGTAGACGTAGCATTTGTTAGCCATCCAGTGGTCAATATTTTACAGGCTGCGCTATAAGTGCAACAGCGCCATATTTTAGAGGCAGGGCTGTTTACAGATATTTACAGTAAGCGCTAAATTTGAATTTCCCTTGATGCTTCATCAACAGTGAAATTTGATACGGAGATGATTTTATAGCAATAAGCTCAGACGACTTTACTGGAATAAATGTGGCATAGCTGCAAAGTAAGACATGCCACTGCTGCAATGATGGTAAGGTGACGTTATTTCGTGAAATCCGTTCGCATAGACATGGAAGTTATTTTCTCTCATAAGTAAATGATTATGGGAAAATTGGCCGGAAATATTTTGAGAATAAAAATTAATAAAGCGTTGTATGTTTCGAAGACCCAAGGTATAAAGGAGTAACGTTTTTTCTCTCGCTCTGTTAGTATATCAATGGTCTACAATTTTCTGTCATACGTTAAAATAAAACAAAATAAATGCTTCTATTTCTCACACCCGGATGATTGGTCCTCCGACCACACCACTGGAAATACGCAACAGATACAAAAATGAAACAATCTAAAGCAAGTGACAATAACGCAGAAAAACGTATATCAGCACAATATACATGTATCTCGTGTCACATTCGTGGCCGTGGAAAGACACATCCCATAAC
This sequence comes from Haemaphysalis longicornis, assembly GCA_013339765.2. NCBI lineage: Eukaryota > Metazoa > Arthropoda > Arachnida > Ixodida > Ixodidae > Haemaphysalis > Haemaphysalis longicornis. The sequence goes on from CM023458.1 coordinate 57,403,103, forward strand.
AAAAACTCATTAGCTATAAACCCTTCAAAATTCTTCTCATGCCCCGGCTTAAATCATTTTGACGTGGCGTAGTTAGGGCAATGCAGCATGGGAGAACAACTGATTGCGTGAGTGAGAAATCAATTTTCAAGCAGAAAAGGCACCTCAGCCGAGAATCCTTCGACGAGGATGGCCACGAGAAGGTTGAACAGGACATAGTTTCCAAACGTCATGAGCGCCACAAAGTAGAGGGCAGCCCATGGAGAGGTCTTCTCCATGCCGTTGAACAGCACAACGTTCCAGTCTTCCTGGGTCAGGATCTGGTGCACGCCCACGGTGATGTGGTGTATGAAGAAAAGCGGCATTAAGTTAGAGGTTGGTCGCGATATGTGAGAGAGCGTCAACGGCCTGAACGTTTACATGCAAGTGTGGGAAGGTTTTCCGCGTAATGAATCGTACGCACTTGGTCTATTAGGAGCGAATGTATTGAATCCCATCATAAAAGACCAATTATACGAATACCATGAAATAAAATCTAGCCCTGTCTACTACACAAGTAGGCCACAAAGCATACATGCTGCTGAAGGCATAACTTGAACGCAATGAAGCGTTTTGAGTCAGCCTAATGCAAATTACTGATAACATTTTTTGGCTCAGGAAGTGAACCAGCAAGAAAGTAAAAACAAAATTTTAGGCCTGGTTTTTATTGATATAGAAACCACATTAGAATTATTTCTCATTTAAGTTATTCTCAGGAATTCAGTGTACATGCAGTCTGCTTTCAAGCTATCCTGTCTAAGCTTTCAGTATGGCGTCTTTGCAAGCTCTATTGCGACCACATTCCCTGCATAGCTGGCAAATGATTTGATTTCAATAGCAACTCTAATATACAGGATACTAAAAAATGCTCTTTCTACATTGAACAAATACTTGCTCGTCAGCTGTACAATGCCCATAGAACGAATATTTACTATCAGAACCTGTTTCCACATTGCGTTTTCATGCGTCTCATTTATGTTACATGCTACAAAGTCACTAGACAAGTGTACCAGCTGAGTGTAATGCACCATTTTCATTTAGTGAACGCGCGAAGAGGAGACAAATCAGTGCTTTTTACAGACCATAAATGTTGGAAATAATGAGCACAATGATCCCTAATTACCAATTTAGATGTACTTCTATCATCTCAAATAGAAACCTTTTATACTGAGTAGCTTTACTGCTCTGATTAGGGTACGAAGGGTTCAATTTTACGTCACCAGAGAAAGTGTTTTAAAAAGCACAGGTTCACGTAGGGGATAATCAAACAGTAGCTGCATCTGTCAGTAGAGTTTCAATTGTAGCCCAGAACCGAATGGTATTTATAGGAGAAAAAAGAAGTGAACTCTCTCTGTTCGTGGCAATGGCAAAATGAGTTTATTCGCTAGTTTTTTAGTAACTATATAACGACAAAAAGAATCAGGAGTCGTTAGTCGCGCTTTCACTCGTGAAGCCTAAATGCGTTTGCAAAAGTAATAGCCATCTTACGTTAGTCTGCTGCAATATAAACTAAAAATTTTACACCAAAAAGCATGTTTTTTGACCAGATTAGGATACTGGGTTACATTCTTCATGAGAAATTTAAGAAGTTATTATAAATACAACAAAAATGAAAGTAAGGTCTGAACTGAACACGTATTTTGTTATTAGAAATGCAGGATACCAGCAAGTGGAATAGTAAATATAAGTGGGGCCGTTTAAAGATTTTTAAAAGGTTACTTTCACTGGTAACTACCTCCAGTTTCTTGCATTTCAGGTCTATGTAACCGTAGTAAGCATCGGCGAAGTTTTCAGCGAATCGAATAGGTAACCTCTAGCCGGCGACAAAAATTGAAACGTTTCATACGGTTCAATATTTTGGCTGATCACATGAGCACCACTTAGGGTATGCTTGTCGTTGTCTAGGCGCTTAGCAAGCGTTGCAAGGGGACGAATATTCTACACGCACAAGAAAGAAAGATGGATAAAACAAACATGATCTCATGTGTACAATGAAACAATCATGTATGAAAAACTTCAGTGCCTGTGCTTTCCTTATAGCTATCGTAAAAACAGGCTAGCAACCAGGATCACTACTAGAAAACAGCAAGATATAGGGCTATTCCTCACATATAATGAACTTTCCCCATAGAAAAATTGCTTCAAACTATGAATTTGCGTTTAGGAACCGTAAAACGGTTTGCCGGCAAACTGATGAGTCCTTTAGGTGCAATGTAACTGGTGCCTGGATGTTGTAACTAAACCCTGTGGGTACGATACAGAAACGGGCCCACAAAGGCCTGTTCTTATCTTTGCAATCCCGGAGTCTAAAATAATGACATTTAACTTTTCTGACAACGCTGCGCGCTACTATTCATGCAGGTTCTCTGATACTTGAACTGTTATGAGACATTTAGAGGCCTTCAATCACAGTGAAAAGTTGACGGAGCAACTTCCTACATGCCTTGGTGTATTGTCCTGTTTGTAACGTAGACAATGCACTTATACCATTGATCCAAAGTGCAAATTAATTCCTTAATACGTGAAGAACATAGTCTCGTGGAGCGAGGTAAGCACCCACGATTGTCAAGTAAATATGCAAAGAGCACAGGGACGGCGAACAAGGACTCGCCCCGCCTCCTATGTTACCCCCTCTGTCTACAGAGAGGCGCTCTGGCCACACGAGGCCTCACCTGGAACACGGTGACCGTGGCCCAGAGGAAAGTGTTGAAGTGCTTCCGGTCACAGAAGCACTTGACGGCCGGGTTGTACAGGTCGGAGCACGTGCAAAGCGTTGCCTGGTCCATCCGCACGCAAAACTTACCGCCGAACAAATGCATCCCCAAGCAGCTGCGTGTACACACGGGCCACTCAGACCTAGAGTGCGGTCGCAATGCACAGCGGTGCCCTCACTATAGCTTCCATGTGCCTAACGATCTTATAGCTACGTCGATGTCTTATTCTATAGATGGACAGTCGCTGCGTGTGGCCGAGTAAGCTATGTGCTACTACTCGTGGTATGTCTTAAACCGTTTTTAGAATTTACTACCATCCTGAAGGGACCAAGATACACATTTCTACTCTTGCGCATTGAGTTCCTCCCGAGTTAGTGGTCACTTTCTAGGGTTAAGCAAGGTATGTTAGGCTTGGTAATCGTAATGCATCACTAAGTAAATTTGTCAGTACTGAGGTAGTTAGGCTTGGTGATGGTGATGTATCACTAAGCTAATTTGTGAGTAATAAGGGCTATGAAAAGTTCGGCACTATAAAACTGCTACTTCTCCAGGGCTTGACAGAGCACTGCCCTGCCCATTGTTAGTGTTTCTAATCATCGCACTACAAAGCTGTCATGGCTTTCTAATCAGCTTTCTCTTGATGTGGGCCCAAGAAGAGCGTAAAAGTTGCTTGAAAAAAAAAAACCTTTGAGTATCCGCGTCAACCTGGGCCAACCTTAAGCTTTAAACAAGCAGCGTGAACATGTGAAAAAATGGTGCCACAGAAATCAAACTGTTATTGTTGGAATTTCCACTTGTTACTTGCGTCGTAATCACCGTAGAAGTGAAATAGAAAGCCATGACGAGTCATTGTAAGCCACTCTTGCTAGTCTAAAGAATGTGTTTGTACAGAAAACACAGAGTAAAAAAAAAAGTTCCGGCTGGCGCCTCCACAAGAGACCACAAGCGGACACACGTCACGAGACTCACCACAGACACGAATCACGAAACGATGCCTTGGCCTTTCACGAGAAGGCGTTATAAAACATAAAAGTGATTGACCACGGCTGCAACGTGCACACTTCTCCATCAAGTCTGCCGGTGTTTGGAAGATAATTTTTTCGAGATTTATAACGTGCTGACCTCAGGTGGGCGCAAAGCGGAAAAGCTGTTCACAATTTTACCGTTCATGGCTTATGTTGGTCCGGAATAGTTTACTGCTGGCTCGTAAAAGTTTTTAAAATTGTGATTTGCATCGCCGCCAGCCAGCATGGCCTTTTAATCAAGCAACACCATAACCTGCTGTCAAACCGCTGTGCGTTTACACTAAATGGACTGTTCCCACTCTCTAGAAAATTTTATATGTGCTGAGCACACTACTAACGTTTCTCCCAGATGCGCATTTCTACCACTTATCAAAACTTACAGCTTGTGTGAACAAAGCGTAAAATCCTTCATGCAGGTTAAAAGTACTTGCTTGAATACCACCCTTAACAATGCAATTTTCAATTGCATCAAGTGACTTGTTCATAAAAGCTTTATATTTTACGAGAGTTAAAATAAAAGGCAGAGTTGATGGAGAACTACTTTCTTTTTTTTACTTTATATAGCACAGTACATCACCATGTCAATGGACAACCACTGTTTGCACCTTTCACAACAAGAAGCTCTTCTTTCCAAATTTGAGCGTAATAAAATGAAGCGGAACGCAAAGTAACTATGCCAATAACTGCGTGAAAATACCAGAAATGAAACAGAAAGAGAAAGAAAAAGGAGGAAAAAAGGCTGAAGACCAAATAAAAATACAGAAGCATGTAGCACACCAAGCCAAAGCCGATTCGGCAGCAAGGACACGAGGCAGACAACGACAAACAGGCACATCTTTGAAGCAGCGGGTAGCTTGCAGGCACAATGCCAAGGAAAGCAGCCCAATGAAAAACAGGCAACACGGACGAAAGCCAAGGCACACACTCACACACATAGACACACGCACACATAAGCTCCTCTTTGTGGAGTGCATTTATTTCTGGTGACGACAATACAAACAACTCCACCGACGCCTTTCGAGGTGTCGTGAAAGGTCACGAAGAACGCCAGCTGTTTTCTTCCGAGCATTACGAATAGGCCTTACTTGTTAATTTATGCGGCGTTTCTGGACATGTAATCTATTTTAAAACGTACACAACTTTCAGTTTTCTTTTGCCAGATTTGGACATAAGATAATGTACATTTAAGCGGCACCTACAACTATTTTATTGCTGAGGTGTTATAAACTGATAGTGCAGTCTGGCCAACTGGTTTTGCCTCCTCACCCTACCTAAATGCACCTAGTGTATGTATAATAAAGTGTCCCAACAATTATAAAACACGTATTAAGCATTTTTTATAAAGCCTACATTGCCTGGATTAATGAAAATAAGCTGTGGAAATGATGTCACTTTCTAAGTACTCATATGAGCTTCATCCCTATTATCACAGGAAGGATTATGTTGCTTGTTTCTTGTGAAAGTACTCTTCCTTGTGAATCATGAAGAGATTCGCAAAAAGCTTATCTGTTGACGGAAACTTTACCAAATTGTAGACTTTATATCTAAATAGTATTGCCCACGCTGCTTATAGGCATTTTCTGCAGAGAAACTGAATGGATAGTACTAACAGCACGTGAGTCAAGAGGTAAAGCATTGCATATACGCATGAGTTTTTGGTTGTGAGGAGATTCAGTAAACGGTGACAGCCACAATTAGTATCATCTGCGCATGCTGGGAATATGTGCTGTGTTGCCCAAAATATGAGCTTGTCACAGCTAGCACGGGCAGCATTCTTACAATAGTGTAATTGAAGTCTGGCTGAGAAAAATTATTGGCTTCTCTGAATAAAGAAATCCACAGCAGTCTGCCCGATTGAAGCGTCGATATGACGCACCTGCAGATTGGCTGACGTAGCTGGCATAAAATATTTTTACTTTATATTATCTCGCATTTTTTGAAGTTCATACATTCATCATAAGTGCTTAAATCTATTTGTAAGAACTAGTTCATTAGTAGAATGGTAGGAGAGGAAGAGGAAATCACTTTTGGACCGCTTCATAATAATTTAGCAGTGTCGGAAAATGTCCACTGCGAGGATGATGTCGTGCCTACAAATGTAGGCAAAACTTAAGTATGCATGGTTATTCATTTCTTCGTTTGCACCTGCTTGAAAGAAGAGTAAAAGTTTGTGCCCTCGATATTCGCCTACCAAGGGCCGTATATTGGGCATGTAGAGCATAAGACTCATGCGAATCGGTGTGAAAAATTGCATATGTGAAGATAAAATTAGAAAATACAAGCGCCCATCACAGGAATGCAATGAGAAATCAATAAAGTTTAATGGCATTCTGAAAAAGTTTTCTCCCAAAAGTAGTTTTAATAAATAATTTCAGGGAAGCACTCTGAGCAACCCTTCCCGCTTACCTGACACCAATATATGCTCCGCTACACTGAGGATTAATTGCCCTGACGTGCCTTGGCTAAGCACAAACGACGTAGACATTAAAATGCATTCATACGCACAGACACTCACATAGAGACACACAGACAGAAGCAGCCAGAGACAGCCAACACGGAGAAAGAATGTGATCACAGGCCTGGAGATGCACTCGTAGCTGCGAGGGGTTTGCATTTGGTCTGGCGTTGAACGGGGGTGGTATCACCGCTTTCCTCTACGGGGTATGGGTTGACCAACAGGTCAGAGAGCTGGGGTGGTCGCACGCCTACACTGTGCACTTTGACACAACATCAATGCGGGTATGCCACAGAGGGAACATCGTGACCCGTTACCACGTGACCATGAAGCCTGTGCGCGGAAATCTGTTTCAAGATGAGCTCAACCAAAAATTGAAAGTTTTGACGTTTCGTTCATTTTTAACTTCGTTTCCATGAAAGATTTCGAAGAGTTATAGTTTCTAGCGGCAAAAGAGCTTCGTGCTAGAGAACGTATATGTTTTGAGCGTTCACGTCTGAGTAGTTACAAGAAAGGACGCGTATTTTTTGTAGCTTTGTTTCTGCAGCAAAGAAAGTACTGCATTAAAATCTTCTGCAATCAAACCCAAAGGTAGAAGAAAAGTTGAATTCTCAAGCCAATTCTCGACAGATAAAATAAGACAATGTTTCAAGCTACGTTGTAGGTGTCAAGCCAAACAAATAAATAATCCAATGCAAAAAGCACTGCTAAGAAAAAATAAAAACTATTGAGGGAATTCTGCACATAGTTCCCCCAAAATGGAAACCTGTGTATAAGTTGGTAAAAGCAGATTTAGCGCAGAGGCACAATGGTACGCTTCTACTGACAGCCAAATGGTTGCTTTCGAGGTATGGGAAGCGCCCCACCCATTGAATGTGCTGCCTACCTGGGCAACGGCTTCTCCCATCCCCAACTGCACCTTGGACGTCACCTATTTGTCTCCTCTTGGCGACGTGTTGACCTTCTCTCGAGATCTCAAGAGGCATGGTAAGTTCGTTTTATACAGAAGAAAAGAAAAAAATAATAAAGACGCAAAAAATAAGTCGCAAAAATAAGGGGAAGAGCGATGATGATACCGATGTACCTGGAATACGGTAACTAGTGCCCAGAGGAGGGAGTCAAAGTTCTTGCGATCGCACTGCACGGTCCCGTCTGGTTCCTTGACACAGAATTTGCAGCCGAAAAGGTTCATGCCCAGAACGCTGCAAGAAGGTGGGCGTCGTGGAGAGACACAACGCATGGTCACACTTGAGAGCTGTCCTGTCTCCTTGGCGCTAATCTCAAAGCAAAAAACGTCCATGACTAAGGTTACAAAAATAATGCAGTATGGCTACGCCGTTTACGACGCAACGTGCATCTAATATGGCTACCAGGGGTGCTAAGCCTTACTGAAGTAAGTGTGGGGGCAAACAATAAATATTGCATATAAGACAAAATGAACTAGTGTTGGCTATGGACATGCAGAAATAGTAATAAAGCAAAACGATCATTTTGAAAAATGGACAAATAATGCGTGTGGTCCAGACTGTTAGGTAGTGGTTCGTCTGTCACTAACTTTTCTATACGCTCCCTTTTCACGCCTACGACATTGTAAGTTGCTATTTCTGGAGTGTGTCTCCGCATGTTTGCCGTTTTTTGTGTTCATGTAAGAAGTGTTCGCACTAAAAAAGATAATGCCCGACAATGGACATAAAGACCTTTTCCAATAAAAAACAAAAATTGCGATTTTATTGCATTAGTGCTGCAAGTGGCAACTCAAAACAAGTCTTTGCTGTTGCGTTGGATAACTTTTGGCAGAGTGGGATCAAATAGATGGTGAAAATTTACAACAGTTGGGAATTTAAGATCTAGATCATATTTCGAAATGGTTTCATCAGATACAATTTTTGCCACATTGTGATTCAGATTTCTTTCGTATGCAGAAGAAAAGTTCATTTGAATGAAGGCTTATTTTGGGAATGCCAACACAAAACAAACCAAAAATTTTTAATTAGCAAATTTGAACTGAAACAAATATAAAAGTGAACCAGTAAAGGGTATTTACCAGAATTTTTTCTTGGAGCCTTTGTCACTTACGGTCAATTTTGAATGACTAAAAGGAATGTCACGTGGCTTCGTTCGTATTGTATGGAAAGGACCGACAAAATATGCGTTCTTTCTTACAGGATTTTTGCCTCGAATTTACAGCTGTTATATGCTGTCGTAAAGCCTGAGCTATTGAGCCAGTTTTTAAATTTAGTAATTAAACGTCTTAGCCATGTGCCAATAAACCTTAGAATAATAGTTCTTTTACTGAATTTATAGCCTTCATTTGCATTGAAGTTTTAACAGAGAAAAAGGTAATGCCTTTCTGCTAAACTTCCAGAGATTACCATGGTTTCTTACATCAACCGACTGACTGCTTCCATGTAGACCGCTGTCGCGCAACGAACTGCAGTTTTTTTGTCAAAGAAAAAGGTTTTCTGCTCATGCGTAGCGTTTGGTGACGCAGATGAACAGAAGCTGTTTTTGACCACTATCTCGTGTCTAGTTTTTCAGAAAAAACCGAGGACTGATAAATGAAATGTTCTGCTACAGTTTTGCATTACAGTATGCATGAGTACTGTAGAAAAGTTTTATGTTCGGTTCAAATGTCACGGAAGCGGTTATTTTTTGCACGAGTGGTGCGCGAAGCAAGCCTATCGGTAGGCCAACAAAAACTGGATAAAGTTAGTGCAAGCATTCTGTCAGCTGGCTAAAGCTGCAGGCAAGTAGCAGCACTAGACCGTCGCTCTAAACACGTAGCTTGCCAACATAAACAGGACTTCTCAAAGCAAGCACTTAGTTTATGTTTGAAGCGTTTTCTGTATGCAGTTTGGGGCAGAGCAGCTAAAACTGCATTGCCTAAGTAGCAACGCATCAAAAGTAAATGGCGATGCGAGATGGGCACAAGGCATGGCGAAACTAGGCACGCCCCGAGGTGTGAAGCACAGTGGGCGGGAAGGTCTGTACGGGCGGGTTCGACACCAACGTGCATGGGATAGGTGTGGTGACTGCCGACTGAAAGGTTTTTGAGGAAGAAGCTCTCACACATGCGCGGGCGCTCTTCCCTGATTTTCACTGATTTTATTTGGATTAGTAAAAATTGTGCCTGCTAACAAGGCAATACTCTATGTCAGGTAAAAACTATTAGAGTATATAAGGATGCCTGTTGTGGCGTCACGAGTTTTGTCTAGCACTTGTCCTTACTGTCCTTACAAAGTAGGTGGCCTCGGACACAGAAGGTGTTGGCAAATTTGCAATTCGGATAACTAGGGTTGACAAAGCATTACCTTTCTAAATGTGTACGGATATCTTTAGGCACGTTTTGTAACTGGCGACGGAGTTACTGTCTAAGACACGTATCGTGAAAGTGCTTCCCATCGAAACAAAAAATTAAATTGTCCTCAGCAAAGCGATGCGTGAGAGCTTCTGTGGAGCTACACTCTGAAAATTCCGTATGTGTTTCATGAGGCAAGGAGCAAGGATTTGTACACTCTGGTGAGAATGTGACAGGTGAAGAAGAGAAAACGAAAAAGACAAAGAACAAAGAGCAGTGTAAAGGTAAGTCATCCATGTCGTATATCTGGGTGAGCCCCACAAAAGCGACCGCTGCTTTTTGTCGAGCATTGAATCATGCTAGGAGTCTGTGACGCAGTGATTGATTGGCTGTGGTCTGTTGTTGTTGCGTCAACTGGGTTGCAGAATCTTTCGATACCTTTCGTGCGTGTCACAATATTGCTTGCTTGCGCTTTGACAAGGCAAAATTTTACAACAAGCTACATATGGCCAAAAACATAGGCTTTACAAATAACTAGTATGAATAATACAAATAACCAGCCTGTATGAAAAACGCATCCCATGTACACATGTAAGAATGCAAAGTATTTCTGTAACACGTGTTCTGAAAATATCAGGAATATTACTGCGTCAGCCCATTATCTGAAACATGACGTCTCACGCACATACAGTATGTTTAATAACGCTTTACATAAAAAGTTTGCTGAAAATATCCTGTGCCCTCCAAACGCGCGTTTTGTCTTTTCAGAGGACGAAGAAATGTTGGGGTTCTTTGAAGTGAGAATGTAAGCTAAGAATGCAATATTGGGTCTAACATAGAAACATAAATAGAGAAAAGCCGTCTTTTCAGACTTAATAACCCAAGCTCATTGTGCAGGCTGGTGCGTCAGCTGCTCTTAAATAAACATTTTCATTGTAAACGTTGCACTTTGTTCGTGAAATTTATCGGGCATTTTGTTCTGCTTTACGGCCTTTTTACATATAATCTCAGTTGATGAAAATCAACAAGCTACTAGTACTGAGCTCAGTATTGTATAAACCGATGAATTCCCACTAGGCTTGAAAGTTTTCCCCGCGTTACACATTGTGCGTGCCCATGTTATTTAACCATTCTGTTTTAAACAGATGCCAAGCGTCTTAGGAAATGCCGAGGGAAAATATCTAGCTTGTACTACAAATGTCTGAACAAAATGTTTTCCATTCCGCAGTACCTCTTAAGGCAACCTTAAAAACCAAAGAGCAACACAACACTTGAAAGACATCAAACGTTTCAAAAATATTACTGCCTTATTGCTTTAACTGCTCGCTATGTTGACAACACGAAGGACACAAATTTTAAAAACTTACACTCTAGATGATACAACATACTTTTAAACGCTTTCCGCATATTATTGCTGTTGTTCTATCTTCTTTCAAGTGTGCGACTAGTGACTTCCGCTTTTTGCACTGTATCATATTGTTTACATTGCCCAAGACAAGTTTAGATTTCACGAGAAGAGACATAACTTAATACCCAACGATACATCTTAAGCACACGTTTCAAGCGTTGTTGTAAGAAAAGCACTAAAGATGTCCACCTGGCATTTGTGCGACCGCTAAGTGTCTGGTTTCTGATATCTTTAATCAGCTGTCAGGTACCAGCTGAAGCGAAGGCAAGAACGTTGCTTATTTGTAAATTGTTCACAATTTAAAATCCCGATAATTTTTTGCTAAACTTCTAGCATAAATAGCTAATTCTGGTTACGCACGCACCTAGAAGGCTTAGGAGTGTCCACGACTGCATGTCGAGATTATACCTTATTTAGTAGTGCCCTGATTTGCTGTTATTATTAATGTTTCCTGACCTTGTGACAAGGATAATTTTCAATGATTTGTACCAGGAATTATTTTGCAGCTGAGCCAGTCATTCTTTGCTGGGCCGGGGTAAAAATTAATGCGAATACACATAAGAGATTTCGACTTTTCTAGAGCACGTACAATTTACAAGCGGTTTACAAACTGAGTGAAGGTGCTGCGACCAACGTTGTCTGCATTGTGCGTGGCCAACACTTTGTTTACTTCCTGTTTACAGGCAGGCAATGATAAATGGAAGCGACTCTCTGTCATGTTCATTAAAATGAAGTCACTACTTTATTGCTTTGCCGCCGCTCACACTTTTTGTTTAACTATGACACTTCAACACTGAACACGGCGAATCACTTCAGCAAATTTGTGCGCCCCCCCCCCTGCTTCAGAATTGAGAAAAAAGTGTCTCCGCTGTTCAGTACGCCGACTTGCTTAATTACGGCAAGATCAAATGCAGTGAAGAGCAGTCATTAAAAGGAACGAGGAAGGCCTTACCTAAAGATGAAAATAAACAATATCAGAAGAGCGAAGAACACGGCTACGTTGTCCATCGTCCGCAGCATGATGAAGAGTTGTCGTCGCAGGGCCGGCATAAACCGGACGAGTTTGAGAATCCGCAAAAGTCGAAACGTCCGCAGCACCGAGAGACCGCTTCCACTGCTCTGGCAGAGCTCCACTATGCTGCCGGATGACAAGGACAGGGAGAGAGAACGAGAGAGCAAAGGTCACGTGGTTTCTTGGAGAAACAAGCATTTAAAACACCATTTCGTCCTTTTTATGAAGAAAAGGTTCATATGTGGATGCTGTAATTACAGGTAGTATCATAAACGCAACAATTTTCGGCTGACGCCTAAAGTTTGTCTTCAGCATATACATATTTTTGCTGCTTATGTGTCCTTAAGAGGGGTCCAAGCTGATGGGCGCTGAAGAATAGTCTCGCTAGGAGTAGTTTTAAGTTGAAACAAATAGGGGGATTTTGGCTTGTATGTGGAGGTCTACTCACGTAAACGTTCTATATCCTTTTCTGCCGCTGTAATATATAACGGACATAAAAAATCCCATAGTTGTACTTAAACGAATATAAGTTGTTGAAGCTACTGCCAGTCACAAATTTATTTCTTCGTTGCAACAGAGTGCAAAAACCACCTTAACAAGTTTGCGTTAAAAGGTAGGCTGTCAGGACAGGTGTCCCTAGGCCCACACAGCTCCAACAGAATTGTTAACCCGTGATTGTTGGTGACACATGTGGCTTAGTGGGTCAACGGTATTATCATGTAAATGCTGCGCAACGGTTACAAGCACGTAGAAATAACGGCGGTACAGACAATATTTTTCCTCAGTGCTCGCGCTCTTTGTGCTTTGTGTGTTTGTAGCTTTTGTTCAAGACACTTAAAGATATAGCATTGTGCCATATGTTTTATATAATTAACTGTGGTGGCTGTAAAGGGACACCAAAGACAAAAGACAAGTTGGCCAACGTCTTTACATTAGCTCGCCGAGAAAACCATACCTCTGGCGTGCAGAACTTTTAAAGGCAGTAGAAAAAGTTGAGAATGTAAAGAAAACAATCGCACTACAGGCCTTCCTCGCGCGTTGCAACGCAACCAGGTACACCTCAGCAAGTTTTTAAAAGTCCAGGTGTAAGTTTTTGCAATGTTCTGTTTGAGCGTCGACAAACATGAAAATCACATAAACAATAATATGGAAGACGAAGAGATAGGTTATGAAGCGATACCAAAACTTATCAGTTTACCTTCAACAACTTATTTATTAATTTATTCGATTACCTTCAGTTATCGCAGAGATCATTATAGTAGGAGACTGATCGATGAGATAGTTTTATGACCCCTGTACGGCGCTGCCTATATAACAACTTTTACTGTGACCTTGCGGCGTGCAGTGAAGCGCGAAATGAGCAGACTGGTGCGAGTTCTGCACGTTACTGTGGGAGAATGGTTTCCCGGACTTTTTGTTACGCGGCTAAATCGGTTATTTCGAACATCGCATGGGGTAACAACCGCGATTACGCTATCGAGAGTATCATTCGAGCAACTAGTTCGTTTTGAAGGCCAGAAAAAAATGTTTGCGTGAATCTGGGACAAACTCTGGGAGTCGGATGACTCGATCGTGTGTTGAAGCGCGCCTATCAAACGTGTGTAGTACTTCCTTCCTCCCTGTAACAAATGCCTCTGTTGTTACATCGTAGGAAACATTAGCGCTACACACGTACAATTGTGCGGAGGGGGGCATTTACTTTTTTATGCGCTAGCTGCTTGAGAGCGCAGCAATTGACCGGTGTGATGTACGTGGCTGCAAACACTGAGGGAAGCTAAAAATTATGCTTGTCTTCAACAAAGCGTCCGGCCTCATTCCAGACTTTGCTGAGAAAGGTTTTGCTTTGTTGTCCGGAAAGAAAATAAATCAAGGAAGCGGTTGTAAAGGAGAGTATGACTTGTTTGACGCGAACTAACCAAAACAACTAAGCCGCTTGATACGTGATTGCCGCACGACCCTTACACGACGCCGATATCGCTTCTGGTTTTTTGGGACGCAAACACCAGCCAGTTGTTTACGTTGCGTGAGCAAAATAATGAAAAAAATTCTGCAATTTGCCATTTCTCAACTACGAAGGCGTCTTTCAGTGCCGACTAAATGTCTAGAGGTATACCTTTAATGAAGTTCCGTAATTCTTGATGTCGGGCTAGTTGGTGTAACATGCTTTTGAAGGTCAGTTGCGCTTGTTGTGAACACAGAGACGTGCCGTCTTCTCGTGAAAGTATACGTTTTTTCTCGTGTCCGTCTCTGTGTTCACAAGCGCAACTTACCTTTAAAATCAGATAACTTTAAATGGGCTTTTGCTTTTAAAAACTTGCTAGATGTCTTTAATGTTCTTTCTAGGTACTTCGTATCTATTACCTCAAAGGCGGACGAAGTAATAGTCGCTAGCATAAACAAGACTAATAGACATCCGTATGCACGGAAGTAAAGTAAAAAAAGGCAGAAAGCACTCACCTAAGGATGACAATGACACCATCAAAAAGGTTGAATCCACTGCTGATGTAAGAGAGGAATCCCTCAGCGAGAATTTTGAGCAACATTTCCAGGCCAAAGATGCCCGTGAAGATGAGGTTGCTGATTTCCACAGCCAGGGTCAGTTCTTGTGGCTGCATGGAGCACCAAATTAAATAAGCACAATAACAGCCCTCACAACTTCAAGGAGTACTGACACAACATTTCAAAGCTGGCGCAACTGCGTAAAAGGCTTCTTTTGTATATAGAGATATCCCCCAGAAAGTGTCATCAGTAAGCGTTCAGTACAACATATCTGAAATTCATTTTAATCTTTGCGCGCACGAGAGAGCTCAGAACGGATACCCTTTCGTAATCGGCATCAGCATGACGCCATCTACTCCTCCCGGCCCCAAACTGCCGACGTGAGGGCTCCCGTGACATGGCCGACGCGCTGGCTGTGGTTGGCACGTGCTGTTCAACCGTGTGTACGCGTCACAGTTCTGCGACTGACGACATGCTGCCCGGCGCGAGGAGATTGTGGAGACAAGGGCCGATCTGGGCGCGCCAGCGAGCGCGAGCGCGCGCGTCCAGACCAGTAGCGGTGCGATGAGAACGATGATGTCACGCGCGCCCTCCTGTCATGGCGGCCGCCTCGGTGTTCGTTTAGTCGGAACTGACAGAAACAAAGGAGGCTGTAAATACTTATTTACGCTGCTATCGATCGTCTAATGTGCCTTTCTATGATTAGTGGGCCGGTGAGCACCCACAGCAGCGAAAAAAACTTAACACGAAAATTTCGTGTCAGTACTCTTTTAAGTTTCTGTCACTGTGTAAATAAGGTGCGTGCACATTATTTTCACCCCTGTTAGGCATTGAAGCTGAAAGTTCATAAACAAATGAACGACATCGGTGAGCAAGTGTACGGGGGTGAAACGCTAGCAAATGAATTATATCCGATCCTTAGCGAACCTTGAGCACAACTAAAGGAGCGTTTTGCTCTGAAATGCAACTTTGAGGGAGTCACCATGCCAATTCCTCCCTACAAAATCGGTCACCATCATGATTATATTGCAGGCATTGCAGCAGCCTACTAAAGTTGTGTATATTAAAACGCAAAACCATTTCGTATTTGGAGTGTTTATACGCGATGAACACTGTGAGCACTTCTTGTTTTGTGTACATGTTGGTTTCATAACTTTAAATAGCTGTATCCCGCGGTTACCCTCACGATCAACAGTGGCATCGTCGGTGATAGGGGAAAGCTTCTTTTCAGGCAAGCTGAAGTTGTGTCCCCATCAAGAACACAGTAGCATTCACATTGTGCGGTGTTCTACAGCTATTTCGGCTCAGGGTTAGATGTTCTATAGCTATTTAGGTGTTATAGATGGTTAGATAGTCCTCAGGTGTTCTATAGCTATTTCGGAATTGATGGTTAGATAGTGCTAGTGTGTTGAATCATCTGAGCACAAAAAGTTTTTGGAGAATCAAGTTGATATCGACGCATTTCGGGTTAGTTCAATGAGTAGTTTTTGCTAGTTGATCAGCTCGCATGATAGAGACAACCAGGCACACTTCATCACGTCATCCCGGAGTGCCAGAACAATCCAGATGTGTTATTTGCCCTCGTCCACTAGGACGGGGAATCATTCCGCCTATATCACGTCTTCCCAAATGGGCCCTTCTGTTTTAGGGCCTACGTAATCCAGAAAAATTAGGGTTACAAAGACTCCTTTTATCGTAACTACATCGTTGCCTCATAGTAAAGGGGCCTAAGGAATGATTGCAATGCCGTGGCATTTTTCACCATCCCTTTATTCAGCGTTTTTATTATCATCATCACCTTGAAAACTTGTTCGTAACCGCAAGTATTTCTCACGAATAAGTTCAAGCCGATGGTCATTGTAATGGTGGTACTGAGTCAGTACTATTACACGGTCGTCTTGAAGCACAAAGCTGAAAACAATACTTCAGGTGGTCCTGAAAGACTTTTTTAACAAACTAAATGAACAAGCGCAGTAGTTAGTTTGGGTGGTCAACGTAATATCTACCAAGTATAACTTTTTTACGAGCAGCGGAAAGATCCCACTCTCGTTACACAGTTTGACGCAACTTTCCGGCGCCTTTTGTTGCGAAGTTTGTCGCTGGGTTCAAATCCCGGCAGTGCCTTGTTACTTTTTTGTTCTGAGCGGGTTGAAGTGGCATGGTTATCGTATCACATTCACGAATTGATGTCTTGGTGTGATTTTGAGAGGCGACTACCTTCGCTAGGAAAAATTTTCTTCGAGACAGCTAGAAGCTTCTTTCCTCCATTGCAACCACAGCGACCAACTTTCCCTTTTTCACAACGTGTTTCTGGAAGATGCGATACCATGGTAGCACTGTAAAACCTTCTTCGTTACAGGAGGCTAAATTTGCGCTAACGGACACACTAATTTATATGCATATTCTACGTGCTACAGAGGCCTTTTGCCGGTGGTTAATCCGGAACATCCAATATTATTAATGCCGTGGTAGCAGCGTACGCAGCTCTTTTCTCTTCCCAGTCTGGGATCGAACGTGAATAGGCAAAGCACAGAGAGTACACACGCGAGTACGCACGGACGGCTTCAGTGCCGTTCGTGCGTACGGACATCCGCCCGAGAGGCCAGGCGGAGGGGGGCGGGGGGCGGGGTCTCAGTGTTGTTGGCTTGGGGTTACAAGCCAGTCGGCCGACGGCACTCGCACACCGACGTCCCGCCGCTCGGACGTCGGACACACAGACCTCCAACCACTCCTGTCCTCCCATGTCCGAGTTGATTCTTTATGCGAATCCTCTAATATTCGTGTTTAATCATTTCACAGAGTAATTTCCTTCCCCTATTCAAGTCCCACCTCGCGTTAGCCGCTCCATTGTATATAAAGAGGTGTTGGCCCCCAAAGGTAAAGCCACATGCCCACCTGGTCATGGTACTCGATTCCCATGCTCAGCGTGTTGACCAAGATGGCGGTAAGGATTCCCCTCTGGAAGTATTGGTGGCCCACCAGGCGCCTGAGCTGGGCCTGGCGCGCCCTCCAGAAGCGGCAGCACGGGCCCCGGTTCCGCAGCCGGGTCGTGCCGCTGCCCGAGAGCTCGTCCTCGTACTCGGAGTACCACGAGTCTTCCTCCTCGTCCTCCGTTCCGCTGGAGGACGAGTACGACACCTCCTCATCCTCGCGATGGTGGTGGTGTCGGTGACGGTGGTGGTGCCGGGAGCACGAGGACGAACCCGACGAGGAGCCCGAAGATGGGGATGGAGAGGCGTTGCCACGTCGATGCCGCGATGCCCCGTGGGAATGGAAGGTCAGCTGTGGTGCTGAGTAATGCTTCGTACCTGCGACGGAGAATCGTCGCAACGGGATTACTTGTAAGCACGCTCTCGGAATTGTCGTGTCGCGGGAGCCTGCGGGTAGCGTCGTTCCGTTTCGTATACGACACACAAGTGAAAAAAATTAGCGCCATCTACTGGTTCGATTTATGTACCAGGGACATTCTTTTAAGCGACTGCTAAAGATGGCCTGCCGTTCGATTTCTTCGTCGCTTTCACGTAGAGTCGTTGGTTCATATGAAACAGCCTGGGTTCGAACTCCCAAATCGCTCATTTTATTTCTTCTGGTTGAGCAAATTTTGTGAAAAAATATTCTAAATCATGGTCTGCAGCCATTTTTGTGTAAGTAACCGTGACGAGGTATGTTTTAGATTGCGTTAGGCAGTGTGCATCCCTCAGTCGCCTTTAACTCATGCTTTGCGCCGTGCAGGAAGGGCCGCTTCTGTACAGTAAACGAAATGGAAAGTCGCCGACCGGCACTCCATGATCATTCGCTAATTGGCTTTAATGTGTGCAGGACAAGAAGCAAGTTTGAACTTAAAGCGCAGGAACTTATGACTAAGGCCGATAGTTCGGCTGCGGTTGGTTATTCGATAATTAAGACTTTAGGTTAGAGCTGAAAGACGGGGACACAAGACAGCGATACACTGGACGAACGCTAGCTCGTCCCGTGTTAAGGTTTGTACCGCGTATTTTGATCTAATGTACCCTCTTTTACCTCTATAATGTAACTTGGGGCTAAAACGTTATGTAAACTCTTCGATATTTTAACAATTTTTAATTAATTAGAGAGGTCCATTGGTCCCATTTTCGAGCGGGGCCTGTCATCTTCGCTGTAACTATACTCGGGGACAACTTAAGAACGACAACGGAAGTTGCAGCTTCGCCTTATCACCGCAGCCGGCTGTTACTCCGCGCGGGACAAAATGTACCTTACTGCTGGTATTTTGAACGTGACTACAGCCGTTTCTGTAATTTCTCGCACTTAATCTGCTTGTGAATTCGGCAGCGATGACAAAAAGAACTACGCGTAAAAAAGAACGTGATGGTACGCATTATGCGCAATCTCGTTCCAAAAACGCGCGCGCGCGTTTCAATCCGGGACTTTCACTTCCGTGGAGTGATACACTCCATGAGATATCGCCGTTCTTAAAGTGTCCCAAGATAATACCTTTGCTCAGAGTTGAGTAGAACCGATGCATGGCAAAGTTGCTGGCAAAGCTAGCAGCCAGCGCAGCACTTTGGGCCCCGCTGAAGGCGAGCAGCTCGGCGCAGGTGAGCGTGGCCGCAGTGGACGTCGGCAGATGGTGGGACGACGACGAGCCACTGGCGGCGGAGCCCAGCGGCCGCAGCTCTGTTCCTTCCGGCGTCGGTGGGGCTTGGAGGCAGACGGTTTTCACCGTACTCGCTCTCGTGCTGCTTGGCTGCTCGGCCAGCACCTGTGGCGTGCCCGGTCCTGCGCGTTGCGAACAGAGCGGAATAAGATGAGGCTCGAATGGGCCATGTTAAAGGGGCCCTGCAACTCCTTCTTTTAACTTTTTTTTTTCTAAATCAACAAACCCACCCATGCCTAAAATAGGGGCCACAAAGTACCTCAGCCAAAAATTACTGCTCTACGTCCATCAGATGGCCTGAAAACTTGCCCAAAAGAATTTTCTCTCGTTCCCGGTCTTGGTGTCCATCAAGCGCTGAAATTACGTCATTAAACAGTGCAGGAGCTATTGGCCCGCCTCTTTTCAGTTGCAGAAATAAACGCTTCCGATAGGCACTTTATAAAAAACAAACGCAAAGCAGGAACAGAAGACAGGTCTCCTGCGACGAGTAAATGACCCAGTGCCGCTCCGTTCTTGCAATAACTATAGCTTTCGCAGGGCTTCCAGATGCGACGGAAAGAGCGAACTCGTTTATCGGAAGTGTTGCGGGATCTCTTTAATAGCAAAAGCATCGTACAAACGCGTACTTTCACCGGGCTACAGCGGCAGTATTCTCCTTAACAGGGGATCTATGACACTAGCCAAGGCCAGTGGCACGTGAGACACCTAGACACTCAGCCCCCACGCAACTTTTTAAGCAAAACTTTTATGGCTAGCTTTCATATGTATCTTTTAAGTCTGCAAACGCAAAATTCCTCGGGAACTTATGCCTGCTCACGTGCTTTGGAGGCAGAAGCCCACGATTATCAACTACCTCTTTACTGCTACAATGTGCTTGCTTCTCTTCGCTTTCGTTTCTTCGTCTGTTGGCGCGAATCATTAGTCCGATGGGCAAACTTGGTAGTTGCTCAGTAGACCCATGCTCAGCAGACCTGACATAAGCCTCTGTGGATTTATTTATTTATTTTTAAAGCGAAAGCTCTCTGCTACTGATGGCGTCCCGTAAAATTTCCCCATAGACCGGTTGGTAGACCGGAAAGCTCTGATAAGATCTTTCGACACACGGCGCGTGAGTGAAACCGGGCGTCCATCCCGTCAAAGCGGTCACTTGAAAATCGCGAAAAAGAAACGGTTCTTGACAAAACAGCTCACGCATGGCTCATGAAGAAGGAGAGAGAGAGAGATAGCGATCTTTAATGAAGTCTGGCGATGTTAGCTGGGCTAAAATGCCTAACTTGCTACGCCAGTTGATGACGTGATGAAGATGATGGCGATGATGTTGAAGAAGTTGATGCGTACATAAACGGCGAGTTATTAACGGCGACTGGTCTAGACCTGTGTGTTGCAGGTACTCTATCAGAGCTTTGGTAGCCCGTAAAGCACGTTTGGGACAAGCCCATGGTCCTAAAACGTCCTTTAGCTGCATGTCCACGGAAAGCGGCAAGGAGTATGATAGTATAACTTTACCTCATAAACCACGTATCGGTATACATTTAGATCCTTCGTAGATGCGTTTACTTAGTGAACCAAAACTGGTCGCGTGGGTTCGTTCTTCGTTTTCGCTTTGGGTCTTTGAAGGTTTGATGATGGAATGGACGCACTTTGAGCGAAGGTTCGGACGCACTTTCGACGTGAAAAAGCTTTCGCGCTTCTCTAAAATTTCCTTAGAAAGGAATGGTAAAGTTTTTACATGTTGCTCTACATGTTACTTGTATTTTTGATTACTCAAACATTGAAGTTTCCAGCTTGTTTGATTTTGCTTCTTCATTGTACTGTACCAAAGGGGGCTGGGGCCTCTGTCAGGCTTTGTAGCCTCTAGTCCCAGCCTGCCTCCTCGTACTTCCGAGGAAATAAAACCTGTGAAATCTTTGAATTTATTCTTTACAGAGGTTGTCATTTGGTAACATTTGTGTTGACGCCGACGCCGACGACAGCGACGGTCACTTTTTGTGTTTGATAAGACAGATAAGCATTTAGTGCTGATAGTGATAAGAAGAAGGCAAAGGGGGAACCTTGTTGGCCGGATAGGCACGTGCCCGATGTGGCGACCCTGAGGCACGTGGGCCGCCTGGGTGAGGCAGCCAGGTCGACATCCGACGTCTCGGGGCTGGCGTGTGGTGGCACGACCAGCATGTGGCACCGCTCCGTCACCGTCGTTGGCGCCACCGCTTCTTCGTACGCTTCAGACATCGCCGGCAGAGAGGCCGCCGACGATGACGAAGACGGCGTGACCGACGATGATCGTGATTCTGCGGAAGTAGGAGGATGAGAATGAGTACATTAGGAGGATTAGTACGTTACGTGAATGGACTGAACTTGAGTTATCAGTTTTGAAACAAACTTATAAATATTCTTGTAGAATTGCTTTGTCTATGCAATAACATACTCGGTCCCATTTGTTACTGCCAATGGCAACTTCGAAGTGTGCAAATTGTATTATTGCCTTATATATGTATAATTTCTAATTATTGTTTTCTCTCTATACTGATCTTAATATATACTTATGGCTCCTCAATAAAAATAAATAGCGTTTCCTACCGAACTCACTAAGGACCAAGAGTACCAACTGAGGCTTTTGCAAACGAACGCGGTCCCTCACTTGTCGAAATGTCTGCCCAGGTGTCAGCCACACCTTGGCAAACGGCAATGAGATCTCCACCCTCCATCCCATGGTGTGTCCCTTCGATCAGAATACAAAAGCTGACCCAATCCCCAACCTCTCCATGAGAAGTGGGAGAAAGAACTGACAAGCTTCAGCTACAAACTCAAAATCAGCTGGTGGAACGATTGGAGAAGGCAGCAAGCTCAAACGCTATCTTGAAATGAGGAATCCAACCTGTGGGCTTTTTTTTTTTGCCCAGTAAAGTTTCTCTCTGACTCTTTCTCTCTCTCTATCTCCATCTCTGCTGATGTCGGAGCCGACGTCGCCACGTTTCTTTTCTACTGCGCTGCTAAAACACAATACCCACCGCCACCTAATCTTCTTTCAATTGTTAGAGATAGTTATTAAAAACGAAATCTGATAAAGTCGCAAATGAATTTCCCTGTCAATCCCCCAAATTTGTATTCTGTCTTTGCCATACTTCGCTGCAGATAAATTGCGGCGCCACAACCATTGCCGTGAGGGGATGTGAGCATGTTGAACGTCGTCACAATACCATAAATAAAGATGATGACATTATGATCAAACTTCTTTTCTGCTACATCGTGTTCGCGCCTATATATCTTCGCTTTCGTATATCCGTCTTTTGACGCGCATTATTTTTACAGGCCACAATTCACACGTCATTCCCGCAAAGTTGGATGCCTCAGGGGAAGTTCTATCGTTCTACTCATGTTCTGTTCACACACATGTTCTCATCCCATGTTATCACGTTCACCTGTCAGGCAGCCCGCACCAGGCTGATTTTTTCAACCCTACCCCTGGTTTTTGAGTTAGCACCATGCTCAGGCACTTGGCTCCTAGTCTGAAGACCCGGGTTCAATTCATGTGTGATTTTTTTAATCAAATCTTTACTAACCTAGCCAAGCCGAGTTTCGCCATCGCCAGCAATTTGACCTTCATTTGACCGCAGCTGCGCTGTAGCCTTGGCAACGCATCAGGTGACTCGCTGTCCCGAGCTCCGCCGCCGCCACGTGCGCTAACCGCTGCCGCCGGCTTGGCGCATGCGCTCTCCGCAGCTGGGTCGCCACCTGATCATGTGACTCACCGCGAGCCTGGTTAAGAGGATTGTCGCACTCGCCTAGTCAGTGCGAGCTTCGCCATAGATGATAGCGAGGCCGGGACGTCTTCTCTGAGCGTTGCGCGGGAGCGGGAGGCTTTGAGCCGTCGGCAAGCGGCGTCTAACCACCCCGCGGATGTCACCCGGCGAGCTGCCTCACCTAAGTTTAGTAATTGCAGCGAAATCAAAGGTTAAACAAATGAAACCAAGACTCAACCAGGCTAAACGAAGCTTTTTCTTTGCATATCCTGGGTTAGCTGAGCCAAGCCGCAGCCATTTTTTAACTCTACAGTGTCAGCCGTTCTTTGTACCGAAGAACGAACAGAAGGCGGGTTTTTCGCATAATGGGACAAATAGAGCTTTAGCCTTAAGAAATGCTGAAGCACCGGTCGAGCAGCGGCTGTGATCGTCTTCGTCGTCCAGGGGGCAGTCGTTGGCCATGAGGCGTGGCGGGCCCGACGACTGGGTGGGGGGCAGAGCGCCCACGGAGATCGGCGAGCCAACGGCTTCCGGTCTCTCCGCGAGCTGCGCTTCCGGGCGACTGCGGGGCAGCGGCAGTCGGCGACGTTTCCGCCGCCTGTACCACCTTAGAAACCTGCGCAGTTTTTAACGAAGGCTAAGTTTTACGAGCCTTCCCACACGGTGCCGTCTAGATGCCGTTATTGCTATGAAAAAGCTCCGTTTCGGTTCCGGCTGCTGAAAAAATTGTTTACCGGAACTGTCAAGCACAGACCTTTGGAACATTCTTTGGTGCACATTCACGGTACCGGGGGATAACAAGTGATATTTCCGCGGGGTTATTTACTTGAAAGACATTTACCACAACCAAGACAAGGTTCTAGCCTTAAATCAATATTTATCTGTCCCTCTATCTTTAGTTAACGCTATCATTACTTTACCTCCAGCTTTACTATTTTGCATATTAATGAGATTGTGCTTCGATTTATTTAGTGTTAGCACTGAGGTAACAGCGTTCTCTAAATACAGCTCTTAGAAAATGGTTTCACTAGGTTCTGGACCCGCGTTTTGTGCGGTATGGGTATTTGAGTACTCTTGTGAAGTGGGTTACCGTTCGAAATAGGTATTCGTTTGAAATCGGTATTCTTGAGAAGTAGGTATTCATTAAAAATGGGTATCAGTTTAAAATTGGCGTTCGTTTCAAATGGGTAATCGTTTGAAATGAGTATTCGCGCGAAATGAACATTCTTTAGAAATGGGTATTCATTCAAAACACGTATTCTTGACAAATGGGTTACCGTTCGTAACGGGCATTCATTCAAAAAAAGTATTCCTGAGAAATGGGGATTCCTTTAAAAGGGGTATTTGTTTAAAATGAGTGCTCGTTTAGAATGGGTATTCCTGCGGATGGGCATTCATTCAAAATACGTATTCTTGATAAATGGGTACTCATTTGAAATGGGTATTTGTTTGAAATGGGTAATCGTTCGATTTCGTTCGAAATGGACATTTAGTTGAAATGGCCGCAAAAGGGGGCTCCTAAATTCTTCTCACCTCCGCTTGGCCCTCCTGCCCAGGTGGGTGAGGTATTTGATGATCTGCGTGTAGCAGCCGGAGTCTGACACGGACGTGGAGGCCAGCGTGGAGCTGGAGTGGTAGCGGGCGCGCTCCAGTCGCATGCGCTCCATTTCACGTTTCTTGGTCTCCGAGAACTGCGTCGCAATCACTACCAGGCACAGGTTGATCATGAAGAACGACCCGATCTGCGAAGCGGGGAATAGCAGGCGATGGGTGTGCTTTCATGCTCTCCTTTACAGCCGCGCGAGGAGCAGATGACATTGCGTCATCATCTCTCCTGTGAGGTAGTGGGGGCAAGCGATCATGATCTGCCATTCCAGTGAGGGGAACGAGTCATGGTCTACTTCTATGATAATTTTTCTCCCGTGAATGATTATGATCTATCCATCTCCCACTGCCATATGCATAGACCATGCTCATGGCCATGGAAATGCAAGATAATGGGGAGGATAAGGCTTAATAGTGCAGATATTACCGTTAAAATAGACTAGCGTCTTTAAAACCTTCTGAGCAAACCACTTATTCGTCCGCATTAGGATAACATAGTAATAGGGTAACATGTTTGCTAGTTGAAACACGAAGGTCAAATTTTGTGGTATCTTCTTTAAAGGGGCCATGCAGACAAAACACAAGTTTGCTTCAGTCGAGAGATTGCCTTGTTAGAATCATTGTGACACCATTTTTAACATCAACTTCGCTGAAATAAGCTACATAATTAGAAATAAAGGAAATGGCCATGTGACTCACTGGCTCATTTACCGCACTAGAACATGATGTAATATGTACAGCCGTGCGATTGGCTGAGGCCGGCAAAAGCAAACGCAAGTTAGGCACGGCTTATAAGCTTGCAGAGCGAGCTATTTTCGCTTAAATGTAACACATAATCATTTTATAGCAGTAAGAATGGTGGAGCAAACATTGGAAGTTACGAAAGTACAGGTAAACATAGAAGGACCAGTGCGTACTGCTGCTGGTACGGCGCGTACTATGCTTGTTATAGTTGCACATTAGTCTGGCTCTTTGGAGTTGTCTCACACGACACTGGGCGATTGGCGTAAGCGACATTGTCTTACCTGACCCTGTTTGTCCAGCATACCCCACGTTTCACCAAACGATTACTACCTACCGCAAAAAAACAAGGCAGGTGCAAATACGGTTAAAATGAAGAAAAGGCAGGCAGCTGTCCGGCGACATATGGTGGTGCCATCTAGGAGGGCTGATGGTAAACAAAGCTCTGCAGTCCGCTGCAGGCTAGACAGCGCATCAGCGTTGGCTTGAAGACCTGTCCTTGTTTCGTCATCGCAGACGTAACGAAAACAGCGATTTGGCGGGACAATCAAAATTTTAACTTAAATTGATTAATTTCTCAGATCGTTTGCTGCCGTACAAGCGCTGGGGGCATTATAAGACCAAATCTTCCAAACAAAACAAACTTTGATTTTGTTTGCATGACCCCTTTAACACCAAGAACGTTGACGGCACCTGCCTGCCTATTTAAAAATCAAATTTCAATAAACTAGCGATAATTGAAACACAGATAAATCGAACTTTTGGTTAATTCAAACAAATTGCAAAATTTTGGTTCGCTCGCTATGTTATCAATGTATTTTAAAGCCACTTAATTCAAAACGCTTCATTGCATGAATTCGATTAATTCTTACTTGTTGCTTGTCCTTGGCAGAAAATATCTGCCGCGTTTGCCGCTTCTGTCTGCACATTTGAATATTTTCAGCATATTTATGAGAACCGCAAGTGCTAGAGCAGTACAGAAAACTTTCGCAGTGGACTGGCTGGCCTTGATGGCATCTACAACTTTGTTTTGAGGTCTCTTTCAGAGACAAAGCAGTCATACATTGTTTTTTGATCAAATGGTGAATGACATTTCCCTACTGTGTGCAAATGTTGTGTTAATAAATAAATATGAATGTTTCTTTTTTACAGCAGGAGTTGGTATGTTCCTCAGAGTATTATTTAGACAACGTCTGATTATTTACACTACTGATAATTCGAATAAAATCCTGGGGTCTCTTCGAGTCTGAATTATCGCGACTCTTCTGTAGTACTATTTTAGCTCGTCGAAGAGCAAACCGCAATGATGAAAAAATTAGTGTTCTAGAACACTGGCGCCACCTGGCGTACCCGAAACTAAATGCGCGATGTGGTTCGCGGGAGGGTGGTTATTTTATTACAAACAGTATCTCATGTGAAGAGATCCTTCGTGATAATTCTAAACAGGGGACGAAAAAGATTTCTGGGCCCGTTCGCCCGAACGCGATAAGTGTGGGAATAAGTTCTCAACTACGACTTTGGCGCTCTCTTGGTAATAAGTCGTTTGCCCGAAACTGATATGAACGCTCGGTTAACGTAGCGTTCCCGTCGGGTTTTCTGGCAGCTGGCTTATTTTCCGTGGCCGACTTCGACTTATTGGCGTCTTATTCGTAAGCGGGAACTTATTCGGGAACTTATACGTACGGGCAAACGGGCCCTGGTCTTCCGCCGCGTGTGGTTGCGCCCGCCTGCGAACCGGCATCGCTCGTTCCAATCTGAATACGCCAGATGGCGCCGCCGTTCTAAGGTGCTCGTTTTTCTATCATGGCCGCCAGCTCTCCCATAGGCGAATATTGTTCTTACTCAATTTATGAATAACCAGCTAAGTTCCGTCGCCGTTTTTAATTAGATAAAAATAGACCACAAACGCACTCTCATGTAAAGATTGCTGACGAACAAGGGGAGGTACGCTAAAAAAAGTTTCAAACGCGGTTATTTGCTGTTACAACTCTTTCATGCTGAACGGTCAAATTCGCATGCCACCAAAATTTATTCACGCACGTTGCTTAACAGTGTTTAATGTTTTGAGATGTTGAGTCGCTATGTATGGAACATGCATGTTTAATAAAATTGTTCTGTTTTTACCTTCGAGGGGGGGAGGGGGGGAGTGTACACCAGAAGGAACTATACACCATGTTCTGGTTGTGTTTAACGTATAACGTTTCTAGGGACTTTGACCCTTCGCATTACCATCGTAACGCTCTACCATAGCCATTGGAATTTTTCTAGAATGCGTCATGGAACCTCTTTTTGCAATAAACGTTGGGCCTTTTGAAATCGTTACATTTTACATTTACAGTAAACAACGCTGTGAAGAAAAAGAGCGCTTTTTAATGTTAGAGCGGGTTCGGACAAAACATTCCCGTTTGCGTTAGTTCATCTTGACTGCTGACACGAGCAGGAAAAATGCAAACTGTCAAGTTTTTGTTGAGCATGCTCTAGCTGGCTGTTATAGCAAGTCTGGTTTGATAAATTTGTCCGCTGTGAACTAAGTTAGTGGCAAGTTACCACCTGCGTGTTGCCTGTTCTTTTCGTGTCGTCATCGTTTCTGTTCTATATTCCTCATATTTGACTCGATGGCATCATTAACGGCGCCATCAAGCACGCCATCCTACATCATGCCGCCATGAACGCCAATACAATACTTCACTACGATGATGGAGGATGGCTTTTATCATGTGCACATTTCTAATCGTCCAGACCCTCACCACAATGAGCAGCACGAAATAGATCCAGTCCCAAAAGGAATGTGCGTCCTGTACATAGTACATGATGTCGGACCAGCCCTCCAGGCTAATCACCTGCGAAGAGAGAAAAAAACACAAATAATGAGAGAGATGCAATGACTAGCCCACATTATAACCACTTTGTGCATATTTATAGTCTCTCATGTTTTCTCAGTTTTATAACAAGGTCATAAGATACATTACGCCACCCACTCGAACTCGTATAATTTGGTGTGGCTGCTTCGTTTCCATACACCTGAACCTGGATTTTAGTTACATAATTAGATTTTGGGAAATTACCCAATTATTGAGCGTATTTGGACCCCCCCCCCCCCAGGAGCCCGTGGGCCTAATACTGCCTGGATTTTGCGAAGTCGCTTATTTACCAAAATCTTCAATTAATTCGCGAGTCCCGGTGACTTCAATAAATCAAAGTTCAGCTTTATGTTAAACGTAGAATTTACATTTCTTTATAATGTTAGGTGTTTTTGTAAAAGGGAAGCCTTAGCCACATTGAGTTTTGTTAATAGGGTAGGGACTATGTTTACAAATGGTACCTACGCCCTTTGCCTTAGAACGCAATCTGTTAACACTACTTCATGTCACGGTGCCAGAATTGCTTTGCACTGAACCTTTTGTTTCTGCTCTTCACGGTCACGGTCGACGAATATGTTGTCGAATTTGCTCACTAGTCACTTCATGCGTTAACTCCCGGGGCGAAGCGCTAGGGCGTGGGGCTTACCAAGAAGATGGCGACCCAGGCTAGGCCGATATTGTCGAAGGAGATGGACCCCTGGAAAGGGTTCTTGTCTCCCGCGGTGCAGTTGGTGTAGTACTGGTTCCAGTTGACGCAGGACACGTTGGTGGGAGCGTTCGCGCTGTGCGGCTGAGCCGACATGTTGCACACGAGGCCCGTGGGCAACACCAGTGGAGGCAGGCCGTTGCACCGGTGCATGCCGTTGTCCTTGTCCGTGCTGCAGATGAAGTCCTTCTCGGCGTCCAAGCCCTGGTAGTACGACGAAATGGGACTGTCGGCAGCGATGAGGGGGAGCAGCGGGAGCAGGAAGAGGCAGGAAAAAGATCAGGAAGATGATGATGGCGGTGATAGGGGGAAGGAAAAGGAGGAGAAACGGGAGCAGAGAAGCACCGTCAGTAGAGGAAGAAAGATATCCTTGGGCCCCGATGCACGCAAAGTCAGACAAATGAAAAAGCGAGCACGAAAAATGAACCAGAACACGCATAATTGAAAAATAATGTCCCTTGAGGTCAAATAATGGCGCGTTATTATTAGATTTGAACAGCCGCTTTTAACAAGTTTGTTACTGCAATTAAGCCACGCGTCAATTTGACTTTCATGGGAAGAAATCACGACATTTGTGTGTTTTGGTTCATATTTGCGTGATCGCATTTCATTTGTTAATTACTGCACGGGATAAGCAGAGCCACCTCATTTTCGGTGTGTTCTCAACTGCAAAGCTGCAGTTTTAACTCGCACGGTAGTGAATATTGTGCGCGTCGAAATTTTGAAGGTGGTAAGCACAGCCTTCATCAACACAGCGGTATCACTGGAGCGAAATCACTGCCGCGATATATCTATAAAGATATCGCTGGGGCGATTTCGCTGCAGGGATATCGCTACAGTGATGAAGTTTGGACAGCTGTGATTTCAGCCCTGGTGCCGTAAAAACTTCGAATAGTTGTCGAAAAAAAAACATTTTTTTTCTAGGCTCATGTTAACCGTTGCCTACCACCAGTAAAATTAAATCGTAATTGAGCACACACAGATAAGAGATTTCCTTCCCGTGTTCCAGAAACTATAAGAACGTTCATGGTGCAACGTACAAATTGATTAGTAGCAATAAGCGATGTTATTCAGCTCATCAAGTAAGGAGATCAGAACACTGACCGAGAGTTTAAGAAGCGAGTGATACCAAAATTGCACAAATATTTAATGCCTAATTTAGCCTTTCTTATCACATTCTGCTCCACGTGATCGTTGACTGACTCTACAATACGCATATATTCATTCTCGGTAGCATGAACCACCCAAGTTTTTGTTATGAAAAGGCAAAACCAAGCACATATGGTCTAATAGGTTCCGCCTTTGCCAAAAGTTTTATAGGCCATGCCAAAGGTGCATAGGCTACTAAAAAAATTCAGAGTACAAGCTCACCTCTCAAGCGAGGCTGAACGTTTTATACCAGGAAGCTGGACCAAACAGCTTCATTTTCTACTGTCATAAAATAATTTGGTCACACCTAAACTTAGCGCTTTTCTTTTAAAGTTTTGTGGACCATAAACCTTTGGCGTGGCCTGAAAATTCGACAAAGCGGTAACATAAACATACTCGGGAACCACTTGCAAACGCCAACTGTTCAACAGCCATGCGCCTACCACATCGATATGTAAATGCATGCAATGTCAGTCATACAGCGCAGCCTCTAAAATGCCATCTCCTTGCCAGTCATGGAGGAAAGAATTTGCCAGTCCATTAGTTGGAGCAAATGGATGCGATGAGGCACTTCATGCAGCCGCTGCCTGTGAAGTGCGGGGCGGTAAGCAGCGCCACAGGCGGCGAGAGGCCACAGCCGCAGCGCAAAGCATCCACACGCGCGTACGGGCGGGTTAGATGGCCGACAGCGAGTGAGAGAAAGAGGAACGCTGCTTACTTAAAAACTCTGACCCTGTCTGCGTAATACGGGCTCAGATTCCTGCAAAGAGGGAGAGTGAGACGTACTGCGAGCCAATCTGAAAACAGAGGGGAGGCCGACCGGCGAAGCGCTCAGTCGCCGCTCGAGACGCTGCGCGATATCGGATCACAACCCGCAAATACTGTCCTTCTTTTACTCAGAGGGTGGGGGGAAAGGGGGACGTTGAGCTTCGGGCATTTGAGAAAGAAACGCTCCTTGCCCGGCACAGTTCGAACTGGTCAACTAATTCTGCCTTCCCGCCTAACCTCACGCCACCTTCTCTAGTGAGAGGAGTGGCTGGCCGAAGCAATCCCTAAACGCCGCGACAGCTGACTGAACGGGAAGAGGGGTCCCTCAGCTCCACAGCCGAAGCCCCGGACTAGGGGCACCTTCTTTTATTGAACTTCTCTCTCTCTCTCAGGATCAGGTTTGCGTCGTCTTTCTTTGAGTGGTTAGGCCAAGCCTTACCTAGTTCAGTGTTCAGTCGCCCATGGTCTTGCCAGATTTGCATAAAATGGCGCTGCCTGGATTCTCCCGTCTCACCCAAACTGTTTCTTTTGTCTGACCTTGCGTTGTCTAGCTCAGCCTAGCATAGACACTAGGTGGCACGCATTTTCTACGGCCTTGACTTTGCCCCGTATAGCCATTCACTGACCTGCCTTAGACATGCATGGCTTGGCCAGGCAAGACAGCACACCGGTTGCTTTGAATGGCAAGTGCTGCTTGTTTTTTCCGTAACTTTACCTCGTTGACCAGGTCTTGCTGAGGTAAAGTTTATAATCTTCAACAACACTCAAAACTATGCTCACAGCATTCACCAAATTTCAACTTTCTCACAGAGCGATGTATTTTGTACAAAACACTTATTCTGATGAACTGATGCACTTCACAGCAAATTCCGTTGTGGCTTTAAGCACCACACTGCGGTGCCGAGAAAGCCTCGTCTATCCAGCGGAAGTGGCATTTGACTAGAGCCTGCCACCCGGTCAGAAGCCTAGTAGAACTCACCAGCTCCAGTTCCACGCGTATTTAGGAAGAGGCGAGTGAGATGATAAAATGGTGTGCGCTAGCTAAAAGGGCCTGAAACATCTTAACGCGGCTAAAATTCTTGCCTTACTTGGCCTCTTACGGGGAGTTGTCTGTGTGAGAAATTTCGGCTAAAATGGGCTGGAGGGCAGTGTGCCGACAAGGGCGAATGGTGAATTGAATTCAAATCGTCAGCGCAAATCTGTCACACAACCGGAATTGCACTGCTGGCGAAAACCCCGCACGATCATGGGAATGGGCGCTCGAATATTACCGTGCACGTCGTCTCGAGACCAAAAGGCGCCCGCGCAGCTTGGTAGTCTCAAAAGCGCCATCAAAACGCACTCCAGAAACTCCTGGCTCTGGAGCGGCTCATTTGCAACAAGACCGGACACCTTCTTTCTCCTGATATCACGTGTGCCAGTTGTGTTGCGTACTCATTGCATGCCTACCACAATTACAGTACAATATTAATAACGTTTACGTCGGTAATCAGATCGCAAGAATTTTTGTTCTTCCGAATTCGTTTTGAACGTGTTTGGAGTGCTTCTAGAACACGAAAAATAGGCAAGCCTGTTTGCTAAAGTACGCTATCACTAAACAATTCATCGTCTTCATCACAACCATCATCATCATCCTCTTCTTCCCCACCACCACCTAAAAATGGACATTGCTTTTCGTTCAAATTTGTTTGGAACCCTTTAGAGCGTCTGCGGCGTAAAGTTGATTTCTCAGAAAATCGGCGCCGAGGTTAGTTTTTCCGGTTTTATCTTTCTCGGAGAAAAGCGGACTTAGTCGAGAACGACGTAACGAAAACCTCTCTTGCTGTGCCTCAAGCTTGATTTTTGCCCAACCTTTCACACTAGGCGGCACGCACTCGTCACATCTGCGTTCCTTAACTTCGTGTACCGCGTAAAACGGAGGAGCACAGGATGATGTAACGGGCAAGATGCAAAAGTGTTTCTGGGCTCATCCATTTCTTGCGCTACACGAAGCTATGGATCAGCGACACCAACTAGCCCAAACCAAAACTCTGCGTCACAACTGCGACCATTAAAAATTACCGCGTATCTGCTTGCTTTGCTGAGATGTCGTCCAAAGACGATACTCTTTTGCCGCCCCCACAACGTCACACGCTCTCCGCTCTCCACCAATCAGGCTCTTTCCCGCCCCTTTTGCTCCTCCCATAGCACAAGCAATTCTGATTTCCTCAATTTTATTCATTTTGTATGTTTTTGACACTGCTAGTGCCCCATCTGGTGGAGGATCGCTTAACTACCCTCAATGTTTTAACGGTTCCTTTTTGAAAAGCAAAGCTTTACTACTTTCATCCAGTGGTTTGTTTGTCCAGGGGATGTGCCGCAGACACACCTTCTGCGACACACCTCTTGAAGAGCATCGCGTGATTCGCCGGGCCCGCTTTCGGCGCTGCGCACAAGGTCCCGTTTTCAGTCGTTCTGCTCAGCTAGCGGCGGCGGCGGCCGCCGTGTTTGCGTGCGCTCAGCTGACCGGCAGCCGACCAACCCCGCCGCCTCCCACGCATGCGCGGCTGGGTGGTCTCGGGCTACGTGACTCGACTTGCACCTGGCGATGAGGAACACCGCGTTCGCCGAGAATGAAAGCGAGGCGGGCCTCCTCCTGTGAGCGTTGCACGGGACCGAACGGCTTTGAGCCGTGGTCGGAAAAACAGCTACATCAAAGGTTAACCAAGCGAAACCAAGGCTTAACCAGACTAAGCCAAGCTTTTGTTTTGCATATCCAGGGTTAGCTGAGCTTTGCCGCGCCCATTTTTCTCTTGTGCTATCATGAAAACCATGTAACGTACGTTCTTAATTACAAGAAAGTTGCTTCTGTCGGCTATGTACATGATATCATGCCTCGAACATGCCTCTGCATGTATTGTTGGCGCTGCAAAAGTGAACATGCATGACCAATTTTGGAGCGATTTTGCTCATATATACTTCTTGTCAACTAATTTTTGTTTACCGGTTGGCTGAATACAGTCACAGTCGGACACGAACAGGCAGACCAAAATATTGGCGTTTAGGTAGCCCAAGAAAGACTAGTGCGTTTACAAAGAAAGAGTCGGACATAACTGAATAATTTCCGGCGCGTCTTTCGGCGCCCGCGTGTCTCGCGTCTCCACTTCCAGGAAGCAGCCGCGGGTTCCTTACAACGCGCGTGGTCTGCTCTACGACGCTGGCCAGGACCGCGCAAACGGCTCTGCCCAGAGCGCGGACGAGAGCTCGTTAGCAGATCGCCGCGTAGTCCGCGGAGATGGCCCGTCGTTCCCACACAGGCAAACACACACATGGCCCGGCCGGCGATACGGGCTCTCCGTGACAAGACTCCACCACCGAGGCACCAGCAGGCCTTGTTGTTTCTCTCTACTACGTTCCTTTCTTTGTCGTACGATAATAACCTCGGTGTAACAACCACTGCACAGTCCACCCTCAATTAGCCACTTTCAGGGGAAGGTAAACCGGCGCTTTGATTTCTGTTGATAATGGCGCGTGCGAAGCACAAATACTGAAACCTCGCTGCTGCTGGCTTGCAGTTAACGGGAGCAGAAGCATCGCAGCAACGACTGGGCTGTGGTAACACCTTCTAGGTACCAGAAAGCCGTTGAATCCCTGCTATCTTTTTCAGTGACAAAAAGATAAAGTCCGGACTTCCTTCGTTAGCTTGCCTTCCTTCTTAGCTGCCAGGTACGTCGGAACGACTGCAAGTGTTGGCGACAATGCTGCGAAGACTACACGGATGCTTTCTTGCCTAGGGGGTGTTTGCTCCCTACCTACGCCCGATCCCCACGAGCAATGTCGGTGGCCGTGCGCTGGTGCAATCCGCCGGCCAGATTACTATAGCAACCGCCCTGGAAGCCCGCCGATGTAATGAGCGCACCTCACGCCAGATACATACTTCACGCCCCGGGGAATTATAACAGCGGCTGGCGGCCACCGCAGCAGCAGCTTCCACACGGCGGGAGACGAAGGGAGGGACGGGAAGAGATGCAGCCCGTGTGGCCGAACGTCAACCCCAAGGTAATAAAGCCTCGTGAACACACGCTGTCTCGCACCTCGCGCCGATCAAGTCCTTCCTGTTTAACCACAACCTACTCCTAACAACGGAACAACGTACCAGTAGTACTAGTTTGATAAAAAAAGAATCGTGAAGGGATTGATGATGAAGCGACGGAGGCTTTCGAATTTTTCTTGGAGGTGATGCCGGTTAAAAGCCTTCCTGCGCAACTACTCCGCAAAAGCGGCGAACATTTCGCCACCGGCCACTGGGCAGATGGAACGCCTTCCAGATAAAAAGGAAAGCCTGCGCATTCTCACGCGAGCCCACTTTTTCTTCGCAACCGTTTTCGTTCTTTTGACGGGTCAGTGGCTACGTCAGTCGCACGTTACCGACTTCTCTGTCCCGGCAGTTGGAAGTAGCTGAAAGCCAGCTACTGCTCGTTTGAAAGGAGCAACTTCAAAGATGGCTTCTCACTGTCTCTAAGGTGCCGGCAGATTACATAGTGCCTGTTGATGTCCTCGCCTCGGACACGGGAGCGCGGGCGCTTGCTTTCTTCCAAGGCGGCTGTTTCTTATCCCCACCTCAACCCAAAAGCCTGCCGGTTACGACTCGCTGTTGCACCTGGCCCACGGGCACAAAGCCTCGTTGAAGAGAGCAAGAGCCCGAAAAGAATGCACGACGATAACAGCCGCTCGGATGCTCCAAGAAGACCACACATGCAGCCCTGCCGCTGAACGCCTCGGGCGGTAAACTTGCGGTGGAGCACAATTTTCTCCAGCACTCGGCGTAAATCACTTGCTCAAATGAGGTTCGCCTGATGTTACTGTTCGTTTCTTTCTTTTTCGGTTTGAAAACGGGAAAAAAGCGTCAGTTTCTTGCTGCATCGCCCGTGAGCAATTTATTTAAAATAACGCGGCTATTTATGGAACGCCAAGGAAGCAAGCATAAGCTCCATTTCGCCTGAGAAAAGGGAGGAATGGCAGGTGTGAGCAATTTGGCAGCGCGAGGCTGAAAACATTGTTTCCGGGTAATTTGGGGGAAAAGAAATGCAACAGAAATGTTGCTTTTTAACCTTGACGAAGCCCGCCGAAGGATCTGAAATTCCGAGTTAGGTTTTTCGATAAACTGCAAGACTGTTTACATTTGTTGTCTTGTTTGCTCAAAGACGCGGAGAAAGACGACCGCAAACAAGAGTGGGAAATGCAGGAGCGAAATTAGATTCCTGTAACTTTGTGAGAAGGAATAGCAAAATATTACGGACCATATTTTGTCTTAAGGCCAGCGCGAATACAGCGCTGAAGATCTGTGACGTCAGGGACTGGAGAGGAAAAAGTGTTTATGCTTGCGCTAGGAAGGCATTCAGTACTAAAAATAAAAGGTAATAGGGTCAGAAACAATTGAAATGTATCGGTGCAAATACGTGCCATCGGTGTTACACATTTCTTAAAAAGCTCAGAATTAACAACTGTATACCAAGCAAGTTAAGCACATTTCATGTAGCGCTGTCGTAGGTTGCAAAGGCTATGGCAGCATAGATAGGAATTACCGGCATGTTTTAAGCCTAATTACTTCCAAAAAGTTTACTTTTCCTCCAAGGAAAACTCAAGGAATGGAAATCCGCCTCAATCGGCCTGTTCCCGCTCATCTCTCAAAACTTGTTGAAGAGCTAGTCGGCTCTTGTTTCAATTTACAGAACACCTTAGCGCACGTTCCGCTGTATTGCTCTGTGCCCTCCTGTTTTTGCACAAACTATTTTAGAGCGAAATCTCTAATGCGCTACATCTATCAAGGTCATTAATCGCGTCGCAGTGATCTCCAGCCGCCGGCGCGGAGCGGCGCCTCTGTGGTACCACGTGACTAAGTGAAGGTGAAACGGCCGCTTCGCCTGTACCTTATCGCCCAGCGGCGGATTGGCTGCCTGCGGGTGCGTTTCAGCGCAATCGGACCACGTGACTAGGAGAGGGTTGAACGACTGATATCCAGAAAACACTGCGGTGGCTGAGTTTACAGAAACGATTTCTGGAGAACCACTCGATGTACGCGCACGAAAGCGTTGCTTTGCCGGCGCTTGGTTCCTCAGCCTCGCCATCGGTGGCGCGCCGGTTTGGCTGTCTGTGAGTGCTCTTCACGCCCGCGGAAGGATGAATCCAATCATCCAGTAGACATATCTAGACGGCAGGCGGCAAAATCTGAAGTCAAACTTTCACGAAACACTGTATGCATAGTCTTTGCTTTCGCGTGTGATAACTAGGTTTGGCAGTGTTAAATCTGGTCCATTTTCGGTACTGTGGTTGGGAAAATGGACTATTTTCTGTACCATAGTACAGAAAATGGTAGAGAATAGTACATAAATAGTACATAACTGGTACAGAAATACTACATAAATGTCTGAGAAATAGTACAGAAAAGCGGTGTTATAACACCGCTTTTATCGCTCAGGATTAAATGAGTGTTTAAGAAATGAGTGCCCTATTGCTGTGACCATTCTGTTCGCTATTTATCTATACTCTGCCTATAAAACATCGGCACACCCTACTGCATAGTTGAACAAGATGACACGGACACATTTTTCAAGATGCTATATAATATTCGACGTAATTTATTTAATAAAATTCTGGCTACTTATAATTTATTTATAGGGTTGGGCGTATCGCAGCTTTATTTAGAGTTAGTGCTTTAGAGCAAGAGATATAGTTACTTTCCGGTAACATGCGCGCGATTACCTTTCATTGCTATGGTGGCCAGACGAAGGACAATTTCAAGCTGAATATGTTCACTATTGGCGGCTTTATGAAATTCTACGCGCTTCTCCGGTTTGCACAGGCGCGAGTTATTATGAGCAGTAGCATCGACTGAGATGCATCGATTGATGTTGCTATTCACTGAAACAACCATTGCAACGTCAATTTGCAACGATAGCGCCGCTTTAAAATCCATTACGTGAGTAACCTGAAATCCGAATATGAGAAAAGTTGCGAAAATTGCTGGCTTCACTCAACGCAACTCGGGAGGTATAAGTTTTTAGTTCAATTTGTCCGCAAAAGGCAACGCAAAACATAGTGAATGTCCGGCTTGTAAAGATGTGTTTTGAGTGCAGAACCTTTCTTGTAATAGGTTCAGGACACATGACACTGTCACAAGAGGATATTGCAACAGCCACTACCGAGGAAATGCCCTGTGAACTACTGCGGCAAGCCTAATTGTAAAGGTCAGTAATGTCTGGACCGTAAGTGTTACATATCGCGAGCGAGCAAGCGTTTCAACCTCAGAGCATTTATGGCGGATTGTGTCTTTTTTCAGGATGCGTTGGCCGTATACTCTACAGGAGACAGCACTAAAACTGTGAAATTATGGCCGTTGAAGTAAAGACGCCGGTTTTTCTGGGTTAATTTAGGGTTTTGGTTCTAGGCGAAAAATTTCCTCCCTTGTTTAGTGCCCACTGAGCACTGACTACAGAAGTTGAAGGTAAATTATGCAATGAATTCGACGGGCGATTGGACTATTTCACAGGAAATTCGAAACTATTGTTGGGGAAAGCAATAAAGGGGGATACAGGTCTAGCAGGCAAAAGGTATCTTTTTTTAGCTAGCATTTGACCAAAGAAAAAAAAAAAGCACCAATCCTAGTGGCGGTGAACCCGCAGTAAAACACACTATCAGGGCATGTAAAGAAAGGTAGGCACGCGAAGCGGACTGAAAATAGTATGAAAAGCACATGATGTGTTCCCAAGCGTCCACGAAAAGTTTATTAACGCTACCTACTCTGTCGCCTCCAGAAACCTAATAACTGGCTTCCAGCCATGGTAAAAGGAGCGTTAATGCGTCAGCTCTCTATGCGCGGTCTTACATTTACTGAACTAGCTTGTCTCCCGATTTTCTCAGCACCCTTCAACGTCATTTATGTCACGACGCTACGCTGTCAACTGCACGCCAGGGCGAAGCTTTGTACCAGTCTACGCGCACAGTGACATGACGGGCTCTGCCCGACGTCTATGAAGTTCCGGATTAGTTTGAGAATAACCTAATCTTTTATTTTTTTCTGACGCCAGCACTGGTGGCCTGCCTCTTCCAGACTGAGCGAAGATTATTAGCATTTTGTTTTTTTCTGGTGCCATCATTGGTTGCCTGCATCTTTGAGGCACAGCGAAGCTTTTTTAGCAGGTGCATTTAAATGTTAGTGCCTCCCTTTTAAACATTTGTAATTTGGCGGAACTATTGGCATGGAGGGCGTATGCCCTAAGATCTGGTACAAAATACTTCAACGCTGACTAGTAGTCAGGTTAGCTCGAGGTGTTATTTGGTTTTCGTCAGTGACGACGCCTACAGCAGCGCTTGAAGTACTCTCGTCGTTTGCGTAATCTAGCGTTAAGCGCAGCTGTAAACATGTGTCCGAGGGAAACATCAGAGCAATTTTCTCCTCAACTGAGCACTAATAGTAGACAGCAGGAACTACCTGGATGTACTGTCCTTTCTTACACAGCTATTCGATATTCTTGCAAGTAAGGTGGCCCTGTGAGCTACTAAAGGATCCGAAATTGTGGCTGTGCTTGGCCAGGCTTTATTACGATGGGAGCTGTACTCCTTAACAAAACAGAGGCGCATTGTCTAACAATGGTTATTCGTGAGTTAGAGGAATTTTCCTTGTCGTCAGATATGTGAGCTAGGAGGGAGGAGGCCGGAGTATGTAATAAAGTAATTTATAAACGCAATATTTCGAATGTGCCAGTCGCTGGATAAGAAAAAAATACACAGACAGTATGAGCGCTTGGTTCAACTAAAAATCGAGCAAAAAAAAAAACGTATCAAGATTATATTGCCTCTGTCGGGCGTCCAACACGCGTGCGGAGTTCCACTTCGTCGCAAAGATGTACAAACCAACCCTGAACCCAGAATAAACACTCCAGGTACCACTATTCGGAAATGCGTTTCAATTTAGAGTAGTTTGTGAATGATATGTGCACGTACAGTCGTCAGATGAATTAACAACAACGCAGAAAGAGGTGCCAGCCTATGCACAGAGCAGCAGCTTACGATAATGCCGATCATAATCAGTGCCCTGGCGAATCACTGGAGGGATCGAGTGCACAAAGTCAGCCTCGTGAGCTTCGGTCATCATCCGCCGAACGTGAGCTGGCGAATATACCGGAAGCTGCCGTTATGTGCATAAGCTGGCACGCACGTGTGTTTTTTAACAATTTTGCTGACTGTGCATGAAGTCAATTTCCAAGAAGAGCGAGTTTACTTTAGTGTATTTGCGCGCGCGCGCGTGTGTGGGTGAGTCGGTAGGTGCGCGCGTGTGTGTGTAGGCGTGTGTGTGTGTGGGTGGGTGGGTGCGTGTGTGTGTGTGTGTTCATGTGTGCGTGTGTGGGGGGGAGGTGTCGGTGGGTGGGTGGGTGCGTGTATGTGTTTGTTCAACGAACCTGTTTGAATGCCACGAATCGAAATATACTAGTCATGCGCATCGTGCCGCAGTGTGGCAATCCAAAAGTCAAGCACCTCTTTCATTTATTTGACAAGTATGCGGATTGAGAGAGAGATATGTGGCGTGCAGAGCGTACGCACCTTGGAATGGAGATGTTGTCGTCGGGCAGCACGAGGTAGCATCGCTGCCGGAGCAGCCCCGCCCACAGCTGGACGCCCACAATGCCGAAGATGAAGAAGACGAAGAAACACAGCAGGAGGACGTTGCCGAGCATGGGGAGGGTGTCCAGCAGGAGCATGACCAGGATGCGCATGCTCGGTATGCGGTTGATGGCACGCAGGGGGCGCAGCACTCGGATCGTCCGGATCGCCGACAGGTTGATGTTGCCCACGTCGAGAACGTACTCCAGGGCCCTGGGGCATTCGATAGGACGTCGGATGTTCAGCGAGCTTGCAAAGTTGCGATATTGTGCCGAAAAATACTGGCGTAACTTGCACTAGTGGTGTAAGGCTGGAGAAACAGCAGAGCTAGGGGTCGACCTAGCTTCTTCCGGTTTTGCTAAGGTTTTGCTAGGCTTCGCTAAGTTATACCATGTTTTGCGATGTTCGTGCTTGGCTAGGCTAAGTGTTGAGGTGTGAGATCAAGTTTATCCGGTCGCCCACACTGACAGCGAATGCCAGGGGTAAAGAAGCTTGGTGGAACCCGAGCTCCTCTGTTTCTTCACCCTTGCACCACTAGTAATGCAAATGGCGTTACTTTTTTGCGCTTTAGAAACACACTGACGTTTAAAATGGCATAGTAAATGGTGCGTATGCGGATACGCACACCTCGCTTGTGCCCACACTGGAGCAGACGCAAAGCCGGCTTCACTGTTATAGTTTCCTATCTGCGGTGGTGCACCCTTTACAGATGGTGTAGTTTTCTTTCTCTGCATTTTTTGCTAACGCCACCGGACCAAGCTCTAACTTAAACAGCTTCGTTGTTAAAATTCCACCTGCACACACACAGAGGAAACAAGAGACCCCAAAGCATACAAAACTGCGTTGTGAAATTGATGCTTGCAGCACTCTGTGACTTCGCCAAATTCTATGTGATGTTGCCGCGCCATTGTGGGTTCTCACACATGCGTTTGGGTTGCTCTTGGCTCAGGTGTAACCTTTAAGGTAAGAACTGACCCATGGGGCCCACTTTCGAGGACTAAAATAAGGCGTTTTTGTATCAAGGATTTTAGCGGAAGCCAGATTGCCGATTGGTTTGAACCAATTTTTAGCTCTGCTGTTACAACGAATATCGAATATAACGAACTAAATTACTCCCCGATACTACTTCATTATAACGAGGTTTGACTGTAGTAGTGGTGGCAGTGAAAAACTTGTTCAGCATGGGAAGTGGATGTTTAAACAGAAGATTGGGCGAGTTCGTACGTTCTAAAAAGACACAGAGTAAAAACCACCAAACACAAGAACGAGAGTACGGACACACACACAGCACTGCGCGTGTCCGTACTCTCCTTCTTGTATTTCGTTGTTTTTGCACTGTCTATACTTTTTAAGAAATGGGTGTGGTTCTGTAGTCCGGGAGGCCCAGTGACACCTCGCTGGTCTCGGTCCTAGAGACCAGTACTTGCTGTGCATCCAGGACAGCGTGAACCCACCGGCAAAAGGTCTGCCTTTCGGCCGAATGCCCCAGCTCCACCACTAGACAGTTTTAGTTGAGCGCACGCAGCAGCTCTGCGCGTGCAAAGAACTTGCGGAGGCGCGAGGGCGCATGCGCAGTACGTAAGCGGCGGCCGCGCGCTCTGCGTGCACCCGCAAGTTTTGGATTCTTGCGTTGCGGGTTTTGCGGGCTTTGCGGTCCGTGTGCGAGGCCCCTCCCTTCCTCTTTCCCGGTCTCTCTCGCCCGTGAACGAAAGGAACAAAGGAACGGCGTCTCCCCCCAAACTGGTTTACGGCTTCTTCTGGCTAAGTTTACGTCTGGCGCTGGCCGGCAACCATATGTTTCGTTCGCCAATCTGGCGTTCAGTGGTGCTGCATGACACACAAAGCGCGCATGTCCGCGCTACTGGTTTATCCACGCACCAACTTCTGCGTGCGGTCAACTAAAACTGGTTCTTCGCGAGAACTTCGCTGCGGGCGATGTGCTGCCCCTACGTGCGCGCGCAACTCTCTGCGTGCGCTCAACTAAAACTGTCTACTACCGCAGCCCGCCTCACTCACCCGGCGATGACGATGAAGAAGTCGAGGCGGTTCCAGGCCTCCGCGAGGTAGGCGTTCCGTCCCAGCATTCCCATGGCGATCACCTTGATGCACATCTCGATGGCGAAGAAGGCGAAGATGAGGTCGTCGAAGACCTGGAGCAGTCGGCAGCGGGTCGACACACAACCGTCGTCCGCGCAAGGCTGGTACATGCCCAGCGTCACGCAGTTGAGCAGGATCACCAGCATGCTCACACGCTCGAACCACGTGCTCGACGAAGGCAGGGAGATTCGCGGTCAAGGAGAATCGCACACATCGCAATGTAAGGGTTTGGCAATAGAGTGATCGAAAGAACAATCGGGGACGAAATGACGACCACAGCGTTGATGAAGGCGTACAAGGTCTATTTACTATCGCGCTCACTATTACCTACGCTGCTCATTATTATTCACACGATTATATCGTCACAAGAACTGGCTATGGGCATATACGTTAGTATAAGGCTTGATTCATTAGGAACGTTGTGCTCCTAATGCGCACTTGGTCTTTAACCCCGGGTACCAAACAAAGGTTGTAAAAAGCGGTGAATACTGATCAGCGGTGTAGCTCATAGTGACTGCGATAGTACCAAGATAACACTGAAAGTCAAGTGGTAGTGAAAGACGGTAGTAGTAATGGCAATGATAGGCATCTAGAATAGGCACAGGCATCCATCCTTGAAGACATCCGACCTCCAGCGTTACGTCTGGGGACCCCTCACCGCACCTCCTTGCGTTCCTCTGCAAGACGGACGCCAACCTGCACCTCTAGAAATACGTTATTTAGGCAGTCGGGCATATTATCGCACTTAAATAACACTCCATTTGCAACGCGACCTATTGTGACTGTTCCAATAGAATAGCAAATGTTGAACTATTTTCGTAAGTGTGAGATTTGGACGAGGCTACGTGGCCTGGGAATCACAGTTGGTAGGCACAATATCCGACCCTGAATTCATGGAACGGCCAACTCTTTCCTTCGGGAAATGTTTTGAGCGAACAAAGCTGAGTATTTAACCGAGATTTTGTGGCATCAATATGCTCATAAATTTACGTATTGTTGCTACCTGTCTTCTAAATCATATAGACTTACTGCCCGGCATTTCATCTGCGATTATTCACCATAGTTCATGCGGACTTCCCACAATTAAAGCATATTCTTGGAACACACTGATGTAGTGCAGCACGCGCTACCATTCGCCGGCTCTGACCCGACATCTGCTGGTAAAGTTTAGCTCAACTGCAGCTAGGATTCTATGGTACAGTGCTTAACCGTGCTACGAACCATCAGAGGCGTCGTCCCGTTCTCGTTTGTCATTTCCTTCGCTTATGTTGGAAACTGACACTTTGGACGAAGCCAGCAAATATCTATCGTACATTTAGCGTACATCTAACGTACATCTACAATACATCTAGAAAACATCTAGTGTACATCTAACATCTGGCGTACATCTAGATGTACTATCGGCGTCAAATGAAACGCGAACACGAAAATATAAACCAGACCGTGCAAAATTGAAAAATAATGTTCGTAGAGTTCATATAATGGCACGCTATTGGTATATTTGGAAATCCACTTTTCTCATCTTTGTTTTTATAACTAAGCCACGCGTCATTTTGGCTTGCACGAAAGAAATCGCGCTATTTGTGCGTCCAGGTTCATATTTTCGTGTTCGCGTTTCATTCGACGCCGATAGTACGTGTACTGTACATCTAGCGTGCAGCAAACATCTAGCATACGCATCGCTGTAGGCGAAATTTCTAACTAATGCCCAAAAATAAGAATTGATAATTGTCGTCCCTTTACACGTATTATTATTTTATCCCACGTAGTACTTCCCTTCACCTGATATCATTCAGGCATTTTATTCAGCATGTAACGCCGGCTGAGATAACATTTTAGTAAAGTTTGTAGAACTAGGCCTCCTCGGTGGCACTAAAACCCAGCTGGTTTTTCAACCTTGAAAGCTAGCTCTGCGTTCTGCAAGTGAGCGTCGGCGCAATTGCGCCACCGCTCGTAATGGAAGCATCCGCCAAAGCCCGGTCATGGGTGCAGACGCGTGGGGGATTCGCCGAAAGGTCCCGTGACAGCCAGGCTGGCGGCCGGCGTCTGAGGTCGCTCGGGTGTCAATTACGGGATCTGACAGCT
The DNA here is from genome assembly GCA_013339765.2 of Haemaphysalis longicornis. Classification (NCBI taxonomy): domain Eukaryota; kingdom Metazoa; phylum Arthropoda; class Arachnida; order Ixodida; family Ixodidae; genus Haemaphysalis; species Haemaphysalis longicornis. The sequence continues at coordinate 57,447,559 of CM023458.1, forward strand.
TGTCCGGGCGCCCTTCGACCTGACAGGACGGGTCAGTCATCCGGGTAAATGAAAGAAGGGAACAAGTAGGAAGGTAAAAGGGTAAGGGCCCCAGACAGAAAAAAAGGTAAGCGTAGACGCTTAATCATCGCCGAAGCAGTGATCGCCATATGTAGGCCATCTCATTCGCGTATATTAAAAAACGTCAGCGCTAACTGTTCCCTCGAGCTAATCGTTCCTTCCAAAAGATAGAAAAGTGCGGCGAATTTCCTGGCATTTAATCATGATTGCTTACACCTATAGGGCACTAATCTGTCTGGGTGCCTCCTCCACTGAAACGAAGCCTTTTCTTCTGTATTCATTTGCTGGTACGCGAGTATAACGTCAAGTAAATGTTCGCCAAACAACAATCCATTAAAGGTGATAATAAGCAACGAGAAAATATCAACCTTCTTTTAGCCATGAAAGGTTGGCCTCCAGTGGGACACCAAGTACCTAATGCCAGCTTGTGTGTGCTCGGTCGCGCAGTGGGTTACTGGCGTGGAATAAGTATCTCTCCAGAAGCTAAGCTGGCTTTTGCACCTCCCGTCACATAAGAGCTTGGAGACTCACACGTGGGAAATTACGAACCTGTCCCCCTCTGGTAGCTGCGGCGGCTGCTCGCAATAGGTTTTGGGCCTTGGAATGAGGGCTGGTTTTGTACCAAAGTTGCTTCACGAGACAAGCTGCACAGCTGTTTCCGACGAATGAACAGCAACAATTATTACGAGACCACGTGAGAAGGTCTTCTCGAAGTGTGACGTAGTACTACTTTCCTGATAACTGTTTTTAGCAGCGAACAAAAAAAAAAACGTCTATAGTTCATATAGAACGGGGAATGAAGACAAAATATGTGTTTGGTTCATTAAAGTGACTACATTGCCCCGATAGCAATAATTACCAATTGTATCGCAAACGTCGAACAAATAATCGAGATATGAAAGAAAACGTACGGAGCAGTGGCGACCCCCCAGTCGCTTTCCGGCGTGTACTCTATGACGTCACATGTTCCTGTCCGTGCGATTGGCGGTCGCCGACCTCAGCCACTGCCAAGAAGTATGAATGGGTGATTGTGGTGGGGCCTCTAGTTCTGTTTGAGACCATCACTCGAATGCTAACGTGCGGGCTTGTTTCCTGGTAAGTCATAGGAAACAAACAAAACCAAAACGTTGTTTTCTAATTTGTACTGAGCTTGCAGGGATGGGTCGGCTTTTCGTCGTTTTTTGAACACATGTAAAAAGAGTACTTCCTGTAGTACACTGACAATAAAGCTTGGCATGGACCGATTGTACATGATCGAGAAAAATTTACACCATCTTCCCGCGAGGGGAACCATGCGGGTAGATGCAACGCATCGGGGGTTGCCGTTGCGTTTCCGTTATGTTAGCGATGTCAGCGTGGGGATTGCTGTTGTGTATCCTATTTACGCAGCATGTTCACCCCCGATGCGTCGCATCTACCCCATGGTTCCCCTCTCGGGAAGATGGCGTAAATTTTTAACCGAGCGCAAGCTGCGCGCTAACGCACAGCTGGCACGGCGACGGGAGCGAGCGCAGCCGAGCGCAAGCTGCGCGCTGACCGCGCTGACGCACAGATGGCGCTGCGGTGAAAGCGGCGGAGCGCGCAGCTGCCACGGCGAGGAGAATGGGGGAGGGATGCGGACTACGCCGCGACAACGACGCGGGAAAGGCGAGTTAAAGAGATGCGTTGCATCTAAAAATCTGGAGTTCCACTCAGTGTGAGATCTGCTCAAACGAGGTATCTGCCGGCTCGAACGTCAACGGGCGCTCACTCGAGAATGGCCTGTCCCTCCCTCGCCTAGCGGTAGGGGGAGAAATTGTTGTTTTATCCGGGGGCAAGTTTTCAAATGCCTCTTTTTACCTCACGTGCAGTTAAAAGTGTGTTGCCGCACGGCTCACTGCCATGTGGGCCAGCATTCCTTTTCCGGACCACGTACGGCTGGTAGAACTAAAAATTCCGATTTTAAAAGTTCTAACGCGCTATCAGCAAAACCGTTTCGGGATAAGGATGTTTTAAGTTATGCCCTTTCATCTGGGACAGAGAAAATATACTCGACAAAAACCGCTTGTATGTCCTTTGAAAGCTCCTCGAAAACCTAGGGCTCTGAGAGAGGGCGCTGCAGACGTATCTCGTGTGGCTACCTGGTGCAATCTAGACTCGAGGCTCCTTGCACGCAAAGCTCGCATATGGTGAACGCGTCCTGAAGGTAAAATAATTGTAACTATACGATACATGGCTACGTAATCATTAAATCGCTTAAACAAGCATAGTTCTTTTCCTTAAGAGCGGCCCGACGCGCAGGCTGGGCACGTCTGTTGGTACATCCATCGGCCCGAAGTTGACGAATAATCTTTCAGTATGTTATTTGGGCTTCTTTCAGAAAGAGGGAGAGGGAGAAAAGAATGCAGCCCGTGGTGCTTGTTTTCCGCCGGGTCCAACCTGCAAATACAAGAAAGAAGGAGGGAGAGAGAGAGACATTATTATAAGCCGGTCCACCGCGGGTAACGCGATAGTTATATAAAACAATGAGCGGTTAAAACCATTGAAATTATTGATGAATACAGAACCCTATTTATTCGTCGCGGTATACTACTTTTTAATTAAAGAAGTAGAAAACACGGGCAAACAGCGCCTGATCTATGACCTGCAGCTCCTGACTGGATTCAAAACAAACCAAGAAGTCAGTTTAAAGCTTCCAGTAGGTCATATTCATCTGCGAAAAATTCAGTGCCATTCCACTGTGTAAAGGCGGATGACCAGTGGAGCTGTTGTGGGTTGAACACAAACTCCAGCTCAAACCATGCCGTTGCGGCGGGGATTCTGCGGGATTCTGAGTAGGTTTTACTGCGCATCACACATTGTTGAAAAACCAGCTTACAAATACCAATCTTACACAGCGACCTTCTTAAAGTCGGCTTCATTTCTAAGCACAAATACATTGCAGGGAAGGCATTTTTTCAGAGGCAATATATGTCACCCTTTGCGATGAAATATGTCCCTTTTGCGATGAAAATTTCTGCCGAGGAACTCCTGTTGTAAGCAGCGCCCCCTGGCGGCCGCTGTTTGCCAGTTGGCTTCAGATGTCTTGTTTGATTAATTAATCCTTATTTATTGCCCTAAATAGTCTTTTTTCTTCATTTTATGGCATAGAGGTTTACAAAACCCTTCAAATAACCTTTTGAGTTTGATTAAAAAATTCTCAGGCGGCGCTGTCTGCAACAGGAGTTCTCCGGGGAACGCCTGCGCTCTACAACGCCGTACAATTTTTTCACCGCGAAAAGACCCGCGCTCTCCATTGGTTCGTCGCCCGCACGGCCCACCTCCACCTTTTAGTGTACTCTAACCAAGTGAGGATCTACGGTTGACCGAAGTGTGCGTAACTAATGGATGTCTCACCAGCGATGACCCGCCGATGACCAGCGGGAGTGTCACTAGTGAGGAAAGGGCGGTTCACTCGCAACTTTCGTGTCAGGAATCACTAAGATGCGACGAAGGGTTGCCCTAAAGAAAAAAAAAAGAGCTATTTCACACTGTGAAGTTCGATGACCAGCGAAACATTTGCACACTAAATATAGGTGACGCGAAATTTAGGCGAATGGTTTCAGCGAATTTTATTCTTTGCACCCACCCTTACTTTTCCCCCCCTATTCCCAGCTCTGAATCCCTACCCTTGAAAAGAAGGAGCGAATAGACGCTTTCACATCGCAAGCGCAGAAGGCGCTGCCCTAACCTTGGCTGAACTTGCCCATAATAGTTCTGCTATCCCCCTCTCCACACTCATCCCACTGAAACGAACGAGCGCTTGGAAGTTTTCACTGCGGAAGCACGCGAGGTTATGGTTTGACCTTGGCGAAGCTTGAAGGTCAGAGTAACGAAACCAGGCGTTTTCAGGATTCGATCGGGAGTAATAAGCCTTGCTTAAAAGGCTACCGCCTTTAAGAGGTCGCTCTTATAGGTCCCTCTTATATAGCGTTTTCCCTTTATTTGTGACAACAGCCTTTTCACTTCTTTTTCATTACCCGAGAAAGCGAAAGCTGACGGCTTTCGAATGTACGAACATAAACTACGTGATATGATCTGCGTTACGCGTATGAACAGCGTAATACAAACTTTGTACTCTAGACTGCGTGGAAACTACAAAAATAAACGGTACGTGCATGGTGTTCATTCGACTATTATCGATCACAATGATGACGCTGCTCACCGCTATCGTCTCACAAAATCTCGCCAAGCATCTCGAACACAGACTCTCTCGAGTGCATGCATGCCAAAACGTCAATTACTCCCGCTGGTGATTAATGGACTTTCGTGTGTTACGCTGTGGGGTGACGCTTTAGTTCTGAGACGAAAAAGCGTACCATGCGCACTCCAATAGAGATCGACCACAAAATATCAATTGTCAATCAAGATTAGGAAGCGGCCCAAAGTAGTGAAACAAAATCGGTTCACGTGCTGGTTGGTACAGGTCGGCGTGCTTCAGTCCAGATATTCCGACAGTAACGTAATGGATCGATCTAGTTTATGTTTCTTATTTGGCAATGCTGTTTTGATTTTATCTGTGTTGTGGTGCTTATACAGGATCTTGTTTGAATGATCAGTTTCGGTAGTAGTAGATCCCTGTGGCCCGTGGTTTTGTGGGCTCTGTGTACTTTTGCGCTCAACATTACCAAGTACTTCGGCAAATCGACGTTATCAATCACATCTACAGCGCCATCTGTGGATAACAGATAGAAACAAAGTTGACGGACACGTGAGCAAATACGGTAACGAAATTCGGTGCGTGCTTTCTCATTTATCTCGAACAGAGGTCGGTGTTTGTATGCTGCTAGGTCAAGGAAATGAGACATAGTATTTCTTTCTTGCAGGACATTCAAGTACGAATATAAGCGACCTTTTGGTGCCCCAAATCAACATCGCTTAGATAACAAAGTCAACTGATCCTTGATACTTCAATAAGTTTTTTTTTTCAGATGCAAGAGATTGACAACATTGCTAAGACGCTAGCAGTGTTTTCCTTTCTACAGAAATTAATCGGACACTCTCGAGTAATCAGTCATACGAAAACGACACGGAACCGAGGCCTTGCTTTACGTAGGGGGCGTTGCCGCACGACCGAGTGCGCCGCGCGAGGGCGCAAAACGAAACGGCAAACACGACGGGGCTTGTACGCGGTCGACAAACAGAGAGACTCTGCGCCACGTTTACTGGGCAAACTCGGCACACTGGGGAGAAAAAGGCCACCCCACACTGGGAATACTGGGTCGGGGGGCGAAATTGGCGCCGTAATAGCGATGCGAGTGGCCGATGGGAATTAAACGTCAGAGGGCTGAGTCCGAACCAACCAATAGATTCACAAAAGACAGCAGGAATGTGTGCCTGTGCGCGTGTGGAGGTCGCCGGGTGGAGAGGAAGCAGTGACAGAATAAAACCGCGCTCTTTTTCAAACAAGCCCACGCGCGCCACGAAGAAAGGAAGCTGGAACAACGGGGATTCCAGTCGGTCTGACAACACTGCGAAACGCGGGGCAGGGACACAGGTCGTGTTTGGCGAGCGGCAACAACGAAGAAACAAGCCGGGGAACGTAATTACAGCGAAAAGGGAGGGAGATTAAGCGAAACTACCGGGGAGAACCAAGAAATGGCGCGAAAAGGAGAAATTACGAATGAAAAGAGACGGGAACAGCGAGGGAGCCAATAAAGCTCCCTGTCTCGAGAGTGTCTCTCTCTTCTCAGCAGCCTCGGGAGTCTTTTTTTCTCGCTTTCGTGTTTGCGCTGCTCCAGCTTCATTTCTCCAGTATGAAGAAGGGCCGAGTTTCTTTACTTTGGGCGCCCGTTTCGTCACCCGTTTCTTAGCTCTTCATTTACTTCGAGCGCTGTCCGTGTCTCCCGGGTGCTGTTTGTGTAGGGAAAAGAAGCCTTAAATTGGCTGAGAACAAGGCATCGTGCGCTCCTTATTAACATGCACACTGATACGAATAACCGATGCCGGCGACGAATAATCAAGAACACTACAAACTAAGGGTACAAGCTGTCCTTGCTGCTTGTCCTCCCGTTTGTCGTGTAAATGAACGGCACGACTTCCGTAGGCTCATGTTGGCTAAAGTGAAGTAAACTATCTTCATAACAAAATCGCTTTACTCGAAGTGTTTCACGGTTCACACACAGTACATTGGTAGTAAAACATTACTGCCCCTTCTTGGCTGTCCTTTCGCCGGGGTGAAACGCAACAAAAGCGAGGAGAAGACACCAAAACTGGCAAAATTACTAGTTCGCAGTATGGCTCAACAACGTTGCCCGTCCGAGTTCATACAGCGTCTTCCCTACGCCAAAGTTGGAGGGTTTATGCTACGTCGCCTTTACACCTAAAGTGGCGGCTCATGATACGCCACAACGACTTTACTGAAAAAACGTTGCTGCAGATAAACCGGGCCCGAATCGCTCATGACTTGCATATATGGTGAAGAAAACTGGCGGCAGGGAATAATTACTTGCCTGTACAGTTCGGACGTGCAGTCGTCCACTGTCTTAGCTGACGCAACGCATTACCCACTTATCGTTTCCTGCTGCTTTAGTGTAGGGTAATTTAGTCACAATTTGTGCACTTCTTTCAAGTCTAAGGGACACTTAGGCCCTCTAAATCCGTTTGAACAATTTTTCTTTAGAGGGTTTGAGATATTCCGCGCTAAAGTCGAATCTGATGTTCCAGCTAAGCCTGCGGACGACTGCAAACTGTCAAACATAAGCCGCGCGATAACGGCGTATTCTACGCACAGAGCATTGGTTACAGAGTCCCTCTGCATCGCGGCCTTATCGCAATGCCCTGCCCACATTCCCTACAGCTTGAATTCTTCCTCTTCTGGATGCCACTCACGTCTGTCCGCTGGCGCGGTGCAAGCAAACGCAAAGAAGACACGTACGCGGATGGTTCGTATTACTGGCATCGGCATGCTCGCCGACCTCCACGAGCTCCTCCCCTCCGCTCTTCCCACTACACGAAGCCTCTTCCCTGAGGGAATTTGCGCGGTGTCCTCGGAGCGTTGTAAGCATTTCCATATCCGCGTCCCGGCTGTCTGGTCGCTCTTTTGTCCAGTGGCGCCATTCCCGAGTCTTTGGCGATCCGTGCTCGCTCGGTGGCGCTGGGACAGGCAGTAATGCGTGACTCTCCGGCGCCGTGAAGACGTCAGCAGCGTACCCTGACGCGACTGTGCGTCTTGAGGGCCGTGCACATATACGCCGACGATGGCTTAGTACCAGCGAGCAACGGAACGGAAGATGATAGGTGTAGCATTAAGGGACAAGAAGAGAGCGGAGTGGGTCCGGGAACAAACGCGTGTTCAGGACATATCAGTAGAAATTAAGAAGGAGAAATGGGCGTGGGCAGGGCATGCGATGCGAAGGCAAGATGACCGTTGGTCATGAAGGGTAACAGAGTGGATCCCTAGAGAAGGCAAGCGTGGCAGGGGGCAGCAGAAAGTTAGGGGCCAGATGAGATCAAGAAGTTCGCGGGGATAAATTGGTCGCAGTTAGCGCAGGTCCGGAATAATTGGAGATCTATGGGAGAGGACTTTGCCATACAGTGGTCGTAGATAGGATGCTGTTGCTGCTGATGAGCTTAGTATCTGGTTCGAGCCAGATAGAGTGAAGACAGAGAAAAAGAGGGGTGCCCCGGAAATTGAGCGCAGGACATTTGAAGCTCTAGTACCTTTGGTTGTCCGAGAAGCAGCCAGGTTGGTGTCTGAGCACAATTAATGTCGGCTTTTTTAAATGATTATAGGAAGTAGCCCGCAAGACAGAACGATGAGTTTACAGCCGTTTCCACATATTCAGCGCTCTTGCAAATCCTGTCAGTACTACCATAGATCCGTAATGGCGAGCCTAATAGCCATGGGTATGACTGTACATGACCGTGGCTATTAGGTTTTCAGGTTATTAGGCTCAAACACACACAAAAAAAGCTTTGGTGGGAGCGGCGGCTGGGCTTGGGCCCGAATCACGAATTCTAGGAAGCACGCCCGCTGCCGATCACGTTAGCGCAATGTTCAAAGTGTAACAAATGTCTTTTGAGTTGTTGTAGCGAAAGCTACACTACGCTACCTCGGGCAGTCGTCGCGGGGTGACCAGTTTTGCCCTTGAGGGCTAGAGGTCAAACCACACCCCTTCCGCGAGTGCTCGGCATGGAGCAGCGGCGCTATAACGGCAAGAGATAGGCAGCAGGGGAGAGATAGGCGAGGAGGGAAAGGAGACGTGCGCGGGATCCGTGCGCGGGACGTGGCGCAGGAAGGCGAGGAGGCCACCGCCACAGCGATAAGCGCGCACCATGAAGAAAGGCCACGAGGCCACGTGCGACGCAGAACCACGTGCGATAGAGGAAGACGAACATTCAGCTGTGGTCCCTCGTACAGCGGCCAAGCTTAAACAACACCGTGAGGAGAAAAAGAAGAAAAACGCTACTTTTCCGTACAGCTCAGCTACATTCAAGTCTTACGCATTGGTATGAGCTTCCTTCATTTTTTTGTCTTCGTTTCACATCTTGCCCCGCCATTCACCGCGTGTCCTTATTGGGTGTAACCTGTCCTTAGTTTGACTCGCTGAAAAGCTACCAGTTGGTTCAAAACCACGCAATTAGAAGGCTCCACTTAAAGAGACCCTGCAATATTTTTTGAAAACTTTTTTGAAATTTTTAAACGCTAGCACACTGTAGTCAGCTCACACGTTCAGTACTTAGAATAGAGGGTCAACAAGTACCTCAGCCCTCAAGTACCTCAACTACTAATGCCCATCAGGTAGCTTTGAAACTTGCTCAAAAGATTTGGCTCTTTCCCGGTCTTGGCGTTCTTCGACCGCTGGAATTACGTCATTAAGGTGGTGTAGCGTCTATTGGACGGCTTTTCTTCAGTTGCAGGAATGGGCGTATTCGATCGCCACTTCAAAAACAAAGCCACAAAAGCAAAGCAGAGTCGGAAGGCGTATCTGCTTCGACGAGCAAATCACGCAGTGTCGCTCCGAGCTGGCGGTAACTTTCTCGGTGCTTCCAAACGCGAAGGAAAGAGTGAAAGCGTTTATTTGAAGCGTTGCAGAGTCCCTGCAAGGGCGACATGTCATCGCGTGGCCCTAAAGAACCTCGGGCATCCTCGTACAACCCCGCACCTCAACGCGACTGTATTCCGAATCACTGCTGGATTGCTGATGACCACTCATAATACTTTCTGCGTGTGTAAAGTTCTATTTTTACACGATGAAAGGCTGCACATACGGTGAATGACTGCGACCTGAACTTTCAGAATTTACTCTAAACGCAGTAGGTTAATCTTTATCACTTATAAATCTCGTTTGGAATTAATAACGACACGAACATCAAGGCAAAATAAAAATCCGAAAGACGCAAATACAGTGGACGCTCGGTGTAACAACTCCTCGGGGCAGAAAGCCGGCTTCGTGTTTGTCAATGCTTCGTTTAAAGCGGGGATGATTTGCTTTAAATGCATCCCAATGAAAGCCATGAAAATACTTCGAAGGAGGGGATATTTAGAATAAAGCGATTTCGTTATAATGAACCTTTACTTGCGAAGTACTTCACCCTCCACCAGAAGAGCGGCCAAGCATCCTAACTCTAACAGAAGGAGTCCCACAGGGAACAGTTTTAGGTGTGAGGCTTTTTTTATCTGTACTAGGATGGGAATGGGCTCTCATCAATGTTGCTGAACGAGATAAGAAAAGCTTTCCACTCGATTGCAGTCACAAAGCGAAAATGGCTACAAGCAAGCCGCGACGATCGAAACCCAGCAGGACCACCCATTTACTGCCGATCCATGGGGTATTTCCTTCTTTCCTGGCCGAGTCGCGTGCAGCTAACACCGTCTAGGTAGCAGAAGGCCTGTAGATATCCTACCACTCCTGCTTCTGTGATCAATTCACTGTAAAGCGCAACTTCAAACCTTTTATTCATCACAGCCCTTAAGAAGAACGCAATGCTCTTTCACCGTCTAAACCAATGGCTATTCCACGAGTAGGCTTTCTTATCTCGGGGGTGTGGGCACGGTCCCCCGTCGTTCTCAGTCCCTTTTGTTTGAGGCAAGGACGCGGCGACGAGGCACAATGCACGAAGCGGAAACACAATGCGGAGTGCAGAGTACGGCACTCAGCCATGCGCCGTTGCTCGCTCCTGATTCTTATTTGACGTGTTAGCCTATTCTCTCTGGGACGGACCTACTTTCTTGGGCGGAGCGATTATCGAACGCTGGACGCAACGGAGTCAGTAAGCGATAGACTGAAGTAGACGCTATCTAAACTTCACGTTATCGAAGCCGTATCAGATGTGGCCCCGCTGGTACCGGGTCTTATTTTGCGGCGGTGGTAATTCCTGGCCGGCGGCATGTGAAAAAGACATTTTAAACCGATACAGAACCCGTGCACAAACACTTCAAATCATGTGACTCAGTCAGCTTGGGGCGACGCGTGGTGGAGAGCGGCAACGTTGGCAAAACATGCTCCGGCGTGGCTCTGAGCTTTCTAGCGCTGCAGCGAGCGCCCTTTCTTTGACAATCTCAAACATCGGTTGTCTAGGCAACAAGGCACAAACCGTTCCAGAAGTCAGTTACGGTTGCGTGATCCCGGTTCAGCTTGGGGCCCCACCTCGCGACATGTGGGCACTGCAGGCGTACCACTCACTCCCATTGGGATGTGCGAGATGCGTTTGGCATTACAGGAGGCAATGGTGTGTGTGTTGTGGACGCCTTCGTTTCGCGATGAAATGCGACGTTGTGCTTCTGCGGGGGGATAGTGCTTCCCATGGTTTGGATTATCTTTCTCGAGCGACGTACGACTCAACCTCGCATGGGCTATGTGCAGTGTGCGTGGCTAAAAGCCATCTCGGCTTGTGCGCCAGAGTTAAGTGACTTGCTGTTCGTCCCCGCAAACCGCGCGTGAGGTGAGTGCCGAATTTACGGCGGGCAGGAGGAGGCAAGCCATCGTCTGTCAATCGCGGTTCAGACTTGCAACGCATGTTGTGACGTTGTGTTAATTCGAAACGCATCTCTGGATTGTTTTGAAGTTGAATAAAATGTATGCGTCAAACCCGGGCATTCGGCTGAGGGCGTTCTCTGCGGTTGCACGAAAGAAGTGCCACGGGGCTTCAACGCTTTCTTTATGGAACGTACTCGGGTAAGAGATATCCATGTCGTGTTGTGGCCGTGTTGCATTCAATACAAACGGTTAAGCGTTTCGTTACTGGTGTTTCGTTTGTCGTAGAATGTCCAAGCACTCCAGCACTCCACTGGCAGATCAGACGGCGAGCCGACGCTGAGCAGATGACTCATCTCGTTGCCGGAAGTGCGTAAAAAAGCCGCCCAATAGCATGATGTCTATTTCATGACGAACATCTGGGAATCGATGATGCAGACATGGGAAGATGGCGGCGTCCAAAAACACGAAGGGAAGGGTGAGAAAAAAGCGACAAACTTTGCAACAAAAGTGTGAGATTTCCGCTGCGCGTAAAAGAGTAATACTTGGCACAGATGACGTTGACGACCGAATCTAACGATTGCGCTACTTCATTTAGTGTGCTCAAAACGCCTTTCAGGGCCCCTTTAAATGCATTCCAATGAAAGCCTTGAAAACACTTCGAAGGAGGGGATATTTAAAATAAAGCGATTTCGTTATAACGAACATTTACTTGCGAGGTACTCCACCCTCCACCAGCAGAGTGGCCAAGTATTCTAACTCTAGCAGCAGGAGTCCCACAGGCAACAGTTTTAAGTGTGACGCTTTTTCTATCCAGTACTAGGATGGGAATGGGCTCTCATCAATGTTGCTGAACGAGATAAGAAAAGCTTTCCACTCGATTACAGTCACAAAGCGAAAATGGCCACAAGCAGGCCGCGACGATCGAAACCCAGCAGGACCACCCATTTACGCCGACGCATGCGGCATTTCCTTCTTTCCTGGCCAAGTCGCGTGCAGCTAACACTCTCTAGGTAGCAGAAGGCCTGTAGATATCATCCTACCACTCCTGCTTCGGTCATCAATTCACTGTAAAGCGCAGCTTCAAACCTCTCATTCATCACAGCCCTTAAGAAGAACGCAATGCTCTTTCATTGTCTACACCAGTGGCTATTCCACGAGTAGGCTTTCTTATCTCCGGGGTGTGGGCACGGTCCCCCGTCGTTCTCAGTCCCTTTTGTTTGAGGCAAGGACGCGGCGACGAGGCACAATGCACGAAGCGGAAACACAATGCGGAGCGCAGAGTACGGCACTCAGCCATGCGCTGTTGCTCGCTCCTGATTCTTATTTGACGTGTTAGCCTATTCTCTCTGGGACTTTCTTGGGCGGAGCGATTATCGAACGCTGGACGCAAGGGAGCCAGTAAGCGATAGACTGAAGTAGACGCTATCTAAACTTCACGTTATCGAAGCCTTAAGTTTTGGTAATTTTAAAACACTTTGAGTTGCTCAGGAGCAACTCAAACAATATTTTTTTTCTCTCGCAACATTTAACATCATCTGTCGACAGACAAAGGATCCCGGAACTTCAAAAATTAAAGAAGACAGAGCAGCACGTACTTCCATGTGCTAAAAAAAATGTTGTTTACGCTTGTCAACTCGTATCGAGCCCGGATGGCTTAACGTACTAGTGACAGGCAACCGAAATTGTGCAATTTCGTTGTTATTACAAATGATAGCAATACAAACTTTACGTTACTGTCTTCACTTGAACCATAAATCATGGTGTTTAAAGCAGCTCGCTTGTTCAAGTGATATATGGACAGCCAGTGCCCAGTGTTTCGCAGCAGTGCCCAGTGGGTCCTAGTGTCCATCCTAATGAACAAAATTTTTTTATGAATTCATATTTGTGATGTCGAAAGTCCTTCTAGACCAAAAAAAAAAATCACTTCTTACACGCTAAAGCAAAATGATACAATTTTGTGCATCAAAGGGTTAAATGGGGGAGCCTAGAAAGTGAACCGTACGGCAAACAGGCAGACAACTGCCGTTTGTTGAGTTCATGTCCTCTGGCTCATATGAAAGCCAGCGTTTTATAAAGTGGGGTAACATGAGGAATTTCCAAATAAATTGGTGGAAATAATTTTAATTTTCCACAAAACTCTGTAAACTCTGAGAGGTGGTGCTACGCGGTGCCTAAACATGACAACCGTAGTACGTATACAAATATCTCCGTCGCTTTCAATGCGGGGTTCAAAAATCGCACAGAAAAATAGGAAATATTGCATTTTATTATCGTTCAGCTGGCGACAAGTTTTTAAACACCCCTTTTCATCTCAAGTACAGTTTAAAGTATGCTGCCGCGCGGCTGACTGTCATGGCTGACCTAGCATTCGTTTTGGCTGCATACGCAAGACTGGTAGATTTAAAAAGAGGAACATTGAATGGCTTAGTGAAAGAAAAATATAATACCAGCAATTGTGGCAGGTGCGTTGCTGGGTAAAAAGAAAAATAGGAACGAAAATTCGGGCCATCTTTCACTAATGTGAAACTTGGGAAGATGAAACCTGCGGAGATGAAACCAAGGGGAAGGGGGTAGGAACCATGAAGATGAAACCGTTGGGGCTAGAGGTATACAGTTTTGCTGTAAAAGTCCCGTGTCTTTGAAGCACGAAGCGTCCTAGCGCGAGGCACTGGAGAACGAGTGTCCCGGTGTTTTAGTACCGTGGCTACACGAAACGGACGACGACGACAGGAGGGGCCGACAGCCCGAGCCCCTAAGGGGCTTCACCCCTAGAATTCCGCTTTCAAGTTCTAGGGACCTATGAGGAAAACCGTTTCGGTTCAAGGCGTTTCAAGTGATGACTTTTCATTTGAGACAGACAGCGTATACCACAAAAATGGGTTGTCTCTCCCTATAATTCCGTGGAGAAAGAGCTGTAGCTTCTTCCTTTGCGGCCTTCTCCAGTGAAATGTTGTTCAACCTTTAATTGCGTATAATGAACACTATTTTGATTTCCATTCTGACTGGTTATCTAACGGTGTGTGACCTGTTTCCATCTTACCTTTTTTTATGCCGTGCTTACAAATAGGCGTTCATCAAAGAAAATACTTCAAATCGGACGACACCCTTAAAAATGTCTAGTTTCTAAAAGTGACTTCGCGGCACATAGAATCTCATAAAACAAAACAGGAGATTCTAATGAACGTGTCACACTTCGGTTCCCCAAATAACCACAGGATTGAACAAGAATAAGATTTAAGAGCTGTTTTCAGCTTTTTGTTTCAAGACGAGCTTGTACGGCAGTGACTAAACAAGAATGCATCCCACACTTGTTATCCTCGACAGCTAAACCTTTTCATCTGTTAATCTTTAATAAGATCAAAACACGTTATGGGCTGTGTTGCGCATGCGCAGTTTCATCTTCCTGTCGACTGCGCCAATTGTAGGGCCGCTAGCACAGCCCACTGATAAAATGGCAGCTGCCAGGAGGAAGAAAATAAAAAGGTCTGACAATCACTTGATACATGAAATGTTTCAGGTCGTCATACCTCCTTCTTTTATAGCAAGATTCCAAAACAACAAGAAAGCAATGTCTTTATAAGCATCGCAGTTCTGTCTAGATGGCTGAGCACATCATAAACTCAAACTCACAGCACAGAAGGACAGCTAGCAAAAAAGATGTTGCGGACAGAGCACATCCAAGCCTGAAATTACTCGTCATAAGCAAAACTTCTCCTTGTTCTTGGCCGCTTCAGTAAACAGCACAGCTTATCCACATGTTGGCTCATGCACAAAACGTCGCGCTCAAGACCCTGCTTCAACTTCGGGGAAAATGGCCTCTTCACAAAAGATTACATCAGGGCAACCACGGCGCAGATCTCGAGCGAACGCGCAAGCAACGAAATATATGTGCAGCGCACGTTTTCAAAGAAACCGACCCGCGCGAAGATCTTGCGCAGAACGCCGAAGAAAACAAAGCAAGAATTCCCACGGCACGCGGACTGTCCCCTTCGAGTTCTTTGTCGGGGCTCAACCTAGAGAAAATCGCCTTCGCCGAGAGTCTTGTGGTCATGGTACGAAAATACGAACAACGAGAGCAACAACACCAGCGACGAAAAGACAAAAAGGGAGAGAGTGTCGGCAGTGCACGCTCGTGGAGGAAGAGCACGTCTTGTTGCCATGGCAACCGAATGTAGTAAGCGCGTGAGCGTGCTTCCACGGCTTGTGGTTCCTCCGTGCCTCCGCGGGAGCTCGACCGACCGCGGTGCCGACATCGTTTTCGAATCAGGCGCCGCCATTTCCTGACTGACGTGCGCGGTGGGCATGGAAGAATGGCTGTGAATAGCATAGCCGTGAATGTGCACAGCGGCAGAAGAACGGCTTCAGATCTCGCGCCGTTCGCGAGACTTGTTCGGCAACCCTAATGAAAGTGACAGCCGTCGTCGGGATCTTTGTCTGAACTGTCTGCAAAATTTGACAGACAACGGCGTGGTTTCGCTGGAACATCGATTGGTGCATTTGCGAGATCACGTTGAGAACTGCGTCGTAGTTCCGTGCGAGTTCCGGTACTCCATATCATTGAAGGGATAGTTTGGTGAGAGTTGCGCAAAAGAGTACCGAAGAAAGGGAATAAACAGGATAGGCCTTTTCTCCATGAGTTGATAATAGAAAATTTTTTTTGACCGGCCACGTGCCAGTTAACATGTCCGTCTAGAACATAACTGAAATCATGGACAAAAAGAACAAACTCCCGAGCAGTTACAAGTTTATCAATCGCACAAACTGTTGTTTCATCGCAATGTTGTCGAATAATTCGTGCTATGAAGTTATGTATAATGTGGTGAAATTAGAAAAGCTGCTTATTTCCAGCGAGCTATTCGGCGGGACTCGTGACATCGCCGTTAACGTGAAGGCTCATGCTCCCATGCCTAGAGAAGCAGTGATATATATATATATATATATATATATATATATATATATATATATATATATATATATATATATATATATATATATATAGTGACATGTATCCTGTTATTTGCTGTTCCGTTCTTTCAGAGTTCATTCCAAGTTTGATGTTCCCTTACAGTTCTGTCGCGACACTCACCCTTTGTTACCCCCCCCTTACACAATGCCCTGCAACAAGGGCCTGTAAGGTATTTTGAAATAAATAAATAAAATATATATTTATAGGATTGACCTTCAAGAATGCCAAGGAAAGCAAAGGGGAAGATGCGGTTGGTCATTGAAACAGATAAAGAATTTTTGGAAGAAAGAAAGAAAGTGGAGAAAAAAATGCCCGCCGGGTGGGATCCGAACCCACGACCTCCAGAATACGCGTCTGGTGCGATGACCACTACGCTACTGGCGGGGCTGTTTTCCCCTCCACTTTCTCGGGTATTTATGTTAAGGAATTTTTTGTCTGCACTTTAGGGCGGTAGCCAGCGCCACTCGGACTATTCGGGGTGAAGGGGACCTTTTTTTTTTACCCCCGGGCCGTGACTCGAGCGTCTACGACATGTCAAGAGTGGTCGACCAGCGTTGAACTTCTTTAAGCTACCTATGGCACCAAGACTGCCAGAACAGAGACCCTCGCTATGCATGTAGCGTTTTTTCTCCACTTTTTTTTCTTTCTTCCAAAAATTCTTTATCTGTTTCAATGACCAACCGCATCCTCCCCTTTGCTTTCCTTGGCATTCTTGACTGCCAATCCTTATTTCTGTATTATTTCAACGAGCCCCTCATTCCCCATTCTTTATCACTACATGCATAGTGAGGGCCTCTGTTCTGGCAGTCTTGGTGCCATAGGAAGCTTAAGAGGGTTCAACGCTGGTCGACCACTCTTGACATGTCGTAGACACTCGAGTCACGGCCCGGGGGTTGAAAAGAAGGTCGCCTTCACCCCGAGTAGTCCGAGTGGCGCTGGCTACCACCCTAAAGTGTAGACAAAGAATTCCTTAACATAACTACGCGAGAAAGTGAAGGGGACAAAAAACCCGGCCGGTAGCGTAGTGGTCATCGCACCAGACGTGTATTCTGGAGGTCGAGGGTTCGGATCCCACCCGGCGGGCATTTTTTCTCCACTTTCTGTCTTTCTTCCAAAAATTCTTCATCTGTTTCAATGACCAACCGCATCCTGCCCTTTGCTTTCCTTGGCATTCTTGACTGCCAATCCTTAATTATATATATATATATATATATATATATATATATATATATATATATATATATATATATATATATATATATAAATGTGTCCTGTAAAACCACACGGGTGCGGTACCTGCACGCAGAGTTTATTTTACTGCTTTAACATTTCACGCGTGCCTCATCATTCACGTAAGTGGGCCAAGTAAACATAAATAAGCGCAAAAAGTGAGTTCATTTGACAGCTTTCAATGAGCGAACTTATGGAACGGAAGAAAAACGGTATTCTGTGCGCCTGGCGGACTCGTCCTTTGCGAAAACGTCGTTAAAACGGCATGCGAGTTACTGCCTACTCGGTGCTCTTCGCGATGTGTTCAGATGGGTTTTAATCCTTGAGCGCTCTACAAATAGGAAGGCGCAATGTCTCAGCGGGTATTGCGTGCACCGCACGCATTAAGGTGTCCGAAACGGTTGCCGACGAATTTTCTACGTTTATGCAGCTAAGAGAAATCTTCCCACTGCTTCTCAAGGAGGAGGAGGCGTAGGAGTAGGAGGGGGAGGAAAAACTTTATTCTACTGAAGAGCTGGTAGGTGGGCGGAGTCCTTAGTCCAGGATTCCGTTGGTTCTACCAGCCGTATTCGCCCTTTCGAGAGAGTTGGTCAATGTTTGTTGGGGTGGAGGCGAAGTTGCAAATGGGCCTCATTGTTAGGCCTAGTTATCGTTAGAATGTTTTTTACGAGTTGAAGGTAGCCTCCGCCCTTCAGCAGATTAGGGACGCAAAAAACGGAATCTTTACACTACAGAATGAACATAATAGGTCTTCTAACTGCCAGTAGCCAGCTGCTCATAACGGGAGCGCTTTGTAAGGCTGTTTGGTATGTACACTGTTATTATTATTAATATTTTAGGTTTAATATTCATATTACCTTGTTTATTTTGAAAGGATGATCATTCATTTTAGATGGGAAATGATGGGGTAACGTGGAATAAGCAGCACGAGGACGCGGGTTCGATTCCCGGCTGTGGCGGCCGCTTTTCTGATGGAGGCGAAAAGCAAAAACGTCCGTGTGTACGAGGTTTCGGCGCACGTTAAAGATCCCCAGGTGGTCAAATGTAATCCGGAGCCCTCCACTACGGCGCGCCTCATCGCCTGCGTTGCGTCGGCGTGTTAAACCCTACAATCAATCAACACGGAATAAGCAAAATGCAGGTTAAATGCCACCGTGTAACTTTTGGTAGAAGGGTAGGAACAAAGACCAGCGCAACCAGCTTCTAAAACAGAAAAGAAAAGATTGCGAATGGAAAGGCTCTGTCGCAGCTGAGCAGGCAGTGAAGCCTAGCTCTTTTCAGCTGCTCTTAGTGAAGGAGGACGAGTAGAATTTCGTTTAAAAAGGAGATTTATTTTTTTTTTTATGAAATAAATTTTCACCTTCACTTTGAGATCGCTAGGCCCGATGGGAAGGGGAGTTTTACGGGGTGGGCATGAGGTGTGGGGGTGGCTTGGAACGACTAGAGCTTGATAAGTGTCCTAAAGGGACAGGCAACCGTTTTTTGTCGAGCAACCGTTTTTTACCGAATTTCTCTATCTCAAATGAAAGGGCATCAAATAAACACCTTAACCCGAACGGTTTTACTGATAGCGTCCTCTAGAACTTTTTAAATCGAAATCTTTATATCTACCAGCCGTACGTGTCCCGCCGAAGGGAATGCTGGCCACCATGATAGTGAGCCGTGAGGCAACATACTTTTAACTGCACGGGAGATAAAAAGAGGCATTTAAAAACTTCTCACCTGCTAAAACAACAATAATGTGCAAACTTTGATATTCCTTCATGGAGTTTTTGAAACACGCGTTCAAATCGACGGAATTGTTTGGACGCGTAACGTCGTGCCAAGTTTGGACGCCACGCGGCGCCACCTTTCAAACTTCAGAAATTTTAGTGAAAAATTAAAATTATTTCCGCCGGTTTTTATATAAAATTCCTCGCAGTCACCCCAGCATATAAAACGCTGGTTTTCATGTGAGCCAGACGACATGCCCTCCGCAAAAACCGGTTGTCTGTCCTTTTAAGAAGTGTCATTGGGAGAAACAATGGATACCAGAAAACGGAGAATGTTTGTACGGCATGCTCTTGTTCAGTGAGTCCGGTACAAACCTACAAAGAACGCCATAGTCACCCTACTATGAAAACCCTGTCATTGGGTTATAGAGGCCCTGAAGAGAAAATACAACTTTGCTCAATTTGAAAGAACTGGCCTTTGTTAACATACCCGGTTCCCTTCCAGCCACGAGAGACGCTTTTTTGTTACCGAAAGAAACACGCAAGAAATATTTTAAAACGTTCAAATTTCGCACCACAGTGACGCAATATGGGCAGGAGCAATACGGGAAGGATTGACGTAATACGGGCCAGCACTAAAACATAGTTATCATTGTGTTAGCTGCACGTTAGAGCTGGAGGCATACGAATAAATGGAGACCTACTACAATAACCCAGTCATTTTTCTTGGCAGTAGATTCGGCGGGCGACCGTGAATTGCAGAAACAAGATTGTGTGACGTCAGAGAGAAACCACTAGAAAGTGGCGGGGGAGGCGCCACTTCTGCGTATGTTTTCTTTATTGATCGATTATTTCTTCGAATCTGCTGATAAAATTGATATTGTTGTTATCTTGACAAAGTAGCGTTTTTAATAAACCGAACCTGTACTTCCTTCTCACGGTCACTTTAAAGAGGAGCAAGAAGAAATCAACCTAATGCTAAATAGGCACACAAATAACGTCTTCTTCAGCCTAGGAACAATGAGAAGTAGATGACTATAACTATCTTGGGCAAGTTTTCAGCGCTGATCTCAACTACGAGAAAGAAATTCGCTATTGAATCAGTACAGGCTGGGTTGCACTCGCCAATAACTCTCAAATACGTAACATCAGTCTACCTGTGTCATTGGCAAGACGGGTATACAGTATATATATAGCCCACTTATAGCGAACCCAGTTTTAACGAAATAGCGGCTATAACGAACAAATCTTCGTTTGACGTTACCATTAGTACACATATATTTTGTATTGTGATGTAGCGAAAAGCGGACATAGCAAACTGATTTCAGTTTTCGGTGTGTTCATTATAAGCGGGCTCGACTGTAGAAGTAACCCGTAGTGCCAATGATGATTTACTGGCCAGTAGAACTACGCCTTACGGGTGTTCTCACGCTTCACGATCCGTTTATGTACCATATGTGAGCTACACAATGTGTCCCGCGTGTCTATAATAATTGGCTCGCTAAATATGCTAATCCAAAGCTCGAAAGCAAGTAAAAATGATAATCGCTTGGCCAAAGGGTGAAAAGAGACGTAACACATAAGGGTGGTCATTACGGGCGTCATTTGCGATGCCAGCTAGGCGCCGGCACGTGCTTTCTCGACTCCACCTAGGTCACGAGGCCGAGCAATAAATTTTCACAGCGTCCTGCGGAGCGTCGCACCCTCTCAAATGTTTCCGGCTTAAAGGTCAATCGAGCTACCGCATCTTTTGGTGTATGGGTTGCAGCAGTTTATAGTTGCCCTGACACATAACAGACGTCTTTACGAAAAGAATTGCAGCTGAGTCACGCCTTCGTGCTAGTTGGACTCCCTGGTAAACAATATTTTCTTCTAAAATTTTGTATATCAGTGACATTTTATCAATGACATAAAAAAGTGCGACTTATATACGGGAAAGTGCGGTAAATGCTCTTCGTTTATGACCGCAACATTATAACTCATTAGAAGACAGTAATAACTGTCAACACCCGAAGGAAGCCCTTATATAAGTACGTGCAGTTCGAGAATCGACTCTGCAACGACAACTTCTTCGTATTCCGTTCCAAGGTTCTTTTTTCGGCTAATTTGAGCAATAATTGGTAAGGGATCGTCTGAGGATGTGTGCTACGATTTACAGAGTAACGGTAACGAGTTTTGCTGACGCCGACGAAAGAGTGGCTCTAAATGCAGCGACAGCACTTCTAAAATGCACTCTAAGAAGACCCCGTAAGTCGTTTTCGTTACGATGCCCCAGAATGACCAATTGAAGTCACCAAGTTTTGCAAAGTTGGTGTATGACGAAGCCCAACATAGGATTTGACGAAAAGGTGCATGTACGGGGGAACAACACGCACGGCGTGAATGGTGTCCTGCATTGCGCATTGTCCTGCGCAGATCCCCTTTCTCGTTCAAATTGAATGTTCGGCCATGGCATTCGTCGAATTTGCGCACTAGACCACTTCGACTGGTCATTCTGGAGCATTGTGGTGAAGACGCCCTAGGGGGACTTCTTAAACTGTGGTCTGCCTATTTTCCTGCCCCATGTTTGCAGGAAAACATTGGACAGGAAGGTTATTAACATCTGATAGTTGTTCACTCTGATGCACTGTTTGCGAACTTCTTCTCAACGCTGGTGGAAAACATGTCTTGAACGGTATGTGCGACGTGTGTAAACATGTTTAGAGGGGGTGACACTGAAGGGAATTTGTTAAAGTCTTGCTAACAGCGACGCTGTTTAGCAATTCGTTGATTCCGACGTTTCACGACGCTCAGTATAACAGTATAAAGAGAAAAAAAAAAAAAACCACCGGCAGGATTCCAACCTGCTTCTGGTAGATCAACGGAGTAAGAGTCGGTCGTTTTATCCACTCGGCTACGATCGCGAATTAGTACCGAGAGTCAAACGGCTTACTCACTCAGCTGTGATTGTAGGGAAAGGAATTACGTCACCTACTCGACACAGAACACGTGACAGGGTACACGTTGCACTTATAGTTTAAGTGGGCGCGTTCCGTTTGTTCGTTGTGATTCTTCGATCTGCTAGCGTACAGCTTCGCTACCTCCAAGTCCTACGCGTTGGTGTGAGCTTCCTTCATTTTTTTGTTCACGTATTGTGCAGTTTAGGCCATGTAATTAAGTATTTCACTATTTAGAGGGAGTCTCAGGCCTTAGTTTATCATGGGCCGTCAGCTGCGGACTTATCAACTACCGCAAGAACGCAGCATTGCTTTGGAATGTGTTTTTATGTTATTTCAGCCATTCAATTTTTAGTTTTCATTCATTACCTAGTGCTTATTGAATTTCCATTCCACCATGCACAGTTGAAAGTTACGTTTGGCCGTAGTACGCTAAACTTCGTCGTAGCTTACGCCAAGAACACTGTCGGGGTTCTACAACGTGAACTTCGCAAATAACAAGCACCGCAAAACTGGCGACAGTGCCATTACGCTGTCGTTCTCCGCAAAACAACATTTAATGACTTTAACAAAAAAGTCATCCGAGGTGGTTACTCTTGAAGCTTGTATACGTTCGCTTGTTACAGCACGACAGCTTTGGGATTCGAATCAAGGTAAGCTCTGCGCTGGCCTCGACCGGTGCGACCCGCAAGCACTCCCCTAGGAATAACCCGCGGTACCTATAGTACAGACAAATAAAGAAATCAAAAGGGGAAAAAAGTGGTAATGTCGTTCGCGACCGTTTCTCCAAATTAACCCGGGGAGCAGTGGCACTCCTGCGCTATAGTGTGGTCTCCGACCCAGCCCCGCTCGGGAAAGAACTTAGCCTTTAAATAATAAAGGGAAGTCCACAGCGCGGTGCCCGGTGAGATGTTCGATTCTCGATTCAGCACTGGTCGGTCCAGCCCCGCTCCCTTCTTCTCGGGCCGTTGTCGAGTCCGCCCTTTATTCTCCTTGTTCTTTTGTTTCCCCACACGGCGTCGTCACCGCGGTGGGGGCCCCGCCTCGGGTCGAGACCCGAGATTCCATTTTCGAGTCGGTCTGCATCGCTTTGAGGTGGAATGGCCCATTTTCTCACTCGCAAGCTCCGTTTCAAATCTCCCGCCGCGGAATAAACGCGCTACAGACTGGGGGACAGGATCGTTGTGTTCGGTTCTTATTGAAGTTGTCGCTACTCTCTTGTCGTTCCCGCTTACTTCTTTCGATAGAAGGGAGCTTTGTGAAATATAAACCGATTTCTCGAGGAAATCTGCCTATGGGGAGGAATTCCCCCTTTTGGTTGTGCGCTGAAGATGAAGGCGCTATTTGTAGCGATGTTGTGTAGGTAGTGGAATAGATAGCTCGTCTCCCGAAGTACTCGTTTCAATTCTGTTGCTGTTGCCAAAAAAAGAGTTTATAGCCCCGGTGGTATCCTCAGAGTAAGCGGCCAAGAATTGGAGGTAAGTGATGCGCTCCAAGGTTGTTCCTCGAGATTTGTATGGCGATAGCTACCCTGCGTAGGTTTTCCACGCGCAGGCATGCTTCCGTGAAGTTGGGTAGTACCGGAAATATCTTTACTCAGAGAATATATATATATATATATATATATATATATATATATATATATATAGTAAAAGCTCGTTAATTCGACACCCGCTAATTCGGAAATTCGGATAATTCGGGCGGCACTATCGGTCCCGGGCAAAGCGCATGTTAGTCTACGGGACCAAGCCTTCGTTATTTCGTCAGAATTCGGTCCCGCACCGCTTAATTCGGACAAATGCTTACGGCTGCCGCTGCACAATGGATGGATGGAAAGGACTTTATTGAGTAAATCCTGCAGCAGGTAAAGCCCGGTTGACGGGCCGAGCTCAACGTGGCCGTGCGTTGCATCCTCTTGGGTAGAAGTGTGGTAAATTAGAAGCACTGGAAACACTGGAGTGAAACAGAAACCTGAGAGGCATCGCCATCGTCATCAACCACGATTCTGACGAGGAGTCATGCGAGGAGGTGCAGCCACGGCCTCATCGCACCTCACGCGAAGCCGTGGAGGCGCTTTTGATATTGGAAGTTTGCCTGAGCAGTTCCGACAGTTTGTGTGCTGTTGGCCACTTGGAAGAGTTAAAATGTCAGCCGGAATCTGCGCGAAAAAGCAGACGACTATTACAAAATACTTCAGCAAATAAAGGTATGCTTCTCCAACGTGATTTTAATGTTGTTTTTCCTATTCATTCATTAATTCGGCATTCGGATAATTCGGAGATTTTTCCCGGTCCCGTGAGGTCCGAATTAACGAGCTTTTACTGTATATATATATATATAACCATATATATTCGCCGGACAAAGAAGTAGCTCGCAATCATCAGTAGTGTTTCTGACAACAGTGATAACCGCAGAAGTCGAACGCACGGGCTGCGAATGCTACTAATGCAAAACGCGAAGGGTAGAGTAACATTATCTTGCAATACATATAACACTTCAAGTAATTCTGGGTGTACTAGGGCAAATGAAGAATTATTAGAAAGCTGTTGCTTTATCGATTCAATGGGATCAATGGGAGAGGCCTTTGCCCTGCATTGGGCGTAGATAGGCTGGTGATGATTATGCTTTATCGATGCCTCTTACATATAGTTTAACCCCTGCGAATGTGTGCGAAGTCGTAAGCGTGTCGTGTATGATGTTTTAAGCAGTAACGATGGGGAGAAGACGCAAAGTCTTTTGTATGCATTTTTGATATTGTCTGGTTTAGACAGCAAAAGTCGCTTTGAATTCGGGGGTGACTAACGCTGCACGCGATGGCAATATTTCATGATGTGTAAAAGAGTCATCCATGTTAACTTGCTCCGAGAGCATGTGCATAGGAAAAAAATGTCTGACAATAAGCGCCGCCGACCAGCGGAACTTTAAGGCGGAGGAAAGATCTTTTCGCATAGAATACACAAACAAAGCGTATTCCAAACGTATCCTTAACGAACGCTCACAGGGAAACACCGCCAGTTTATGTAATTTAACTAGACTGCTCCCCTTCCAACGGGATGTCAGGAGCGATAAACCGCTTCATTGATTATGCCTGAAACGAGGCACAAATGATGTTAAGGCTCAGCGTCTGGCGATATGAATGAAGAAAAAACAACTTTGACACGGTGCGTCTGGGAGTCCCGCGGACGACGATGCACTAGTCAGATTAGGACATTGTTACGGTGTAAACAAACCCCCCAGTTGGCTCTCTTTTTTGTGGACTGTCACTTTCTTGTGCAAGTAATGTGGTGCGTTCTCACAGAAATACTCTTAACGTCGAAGCTGGTAATAATCGGGAACACCACTTTTTTCTGCGCTGTCGTTTTGTCGAGGCAGCTAAGGAATAATACATTTGAATATAATACCTTTGCGTTTAGCACCCGAGAGATAAAAAAAAATAATAATGGCAAATATTGGGAAGCGGACAAAAGTAAATTATAGGTCTAAGCTCTGGGGCATACCCGAGCAATAGCCTAGACTGCAGATTCAAGTAGGTTAAGTCATACACCTATTAGGTTAGGCCCCAAGATGGACGCAGGACGTTCACTGACGTGATTGCATAACGTATCGTTCGTTAACTGCGATTGTAGTTGCTTCGTCTTCATAATTTTTTCCCGGATTTACCGTTGAAGATAGAACCTCGCCGTTTGCGAAATGTTCCATTTAATAAATGGCTTCACTAGAGCTCCGAGTGAGACGCCTTGGGCCCAGTACGCGTATATATTTTTCGGAATCGTTAACGCTATCAGCGCTCTCTTACGTTTGCCGCTGCCCGCAATAGGTTTTACTTATTCGAATCCTGTGTAAATGGCCGAATCATGGTTCCTGCCCGATTTAATGTGTTTCATGGTTTTGGCTTGTTCTTGTATATTTGGTTTTTAAGCAAATGGGACCATTGGCGGCCGTTGAAAGTCGAGCCAGCTGCCCGATAGGCTCCGACGTTGGATGGTTTCTCTGTTCTTGCTGCACATGAACTTGAGAGCTATACGAAACTAGTTTTTTTATTGTATTAGCACATAACACTTACTCTTGTTTTATAGTTGCATTTTTTCGACTGGACTGCACGTTTCTCTATTATAGGTTTCAGTGGAAAAAAATTGATTAACTGGAGAACTGTTTAGTGACAGAGGCAAGCGACACTTAACTAATTAGGAAGCCCTCCCAAAGGCATCCTATTACGCGTTGCTCGTTCCCTTATTTTATTCTTGCGTTTTTTTGAGTTCCCACTGGCTCGCTCATATAACTTTACTCATTTGCCCACTTTAGCATTGTCTTAGTTGCGTTAAATTGGCTGTGTAGCATTATTTTGTTCTGACTCAAGCCTGCCCAGCTTTCTTCATGCTGATGATGAATATGCTCTAGCCGTTTTCTTTTAGGGTAACTGAAAAAAGTGGTGTCACCAATAAATCTCGAATTGCTGTGTTTTTCCCTGTTAACTTGAACCCATCACACTTTTCAATTTTCCTATACGGTCCCTTGAAGAGCAAGTTGTAAATACGTTCGGGGACGTTGTGCCTCCGTTTGTATAAAAACTATAATTTGAACTCGGAATTCCTTCGACGTGTAATGATTCACGTTAGGATATTGACACACACTCATTCACTATCGGCATGACTGACAGCTCTGCATGTGACGTGTGCGCCACGGACGAGACAATAGAACACCTCTTGTGTCACTGTGTCCGGTTTGCAACGCAGAGACTGCACCTGTCAACCGCTTTCCGGAAACTCGACAACCAGCCATTAACTGCGAAAACTGTTCTGTGTCACAGACGTAGCCCATCACAGTCCGAAAAGGCCACAAAAACACTACTTCCGTTCTTAAAGGACACAGGCCTGTCTGAACGATTGTAGAGACACTGTGCACCATTGTTCATTTGTTATTTGGTTAGTTTACCGTTTCAGTTTAGGCTTTATTAGCGCCTATTGTTTTGTTTTTGTAGTTATCTTTAATTTTTCTTTTCTTGCTTCTCAAGCTCTATTCCTGTCTTCTCAATACTCTTTCTTTCTCTTTAAATCAGTCCTTCCCCACTTCCCATGTGTAGGGTAGCCAACCGGACTGTAACCTGGTTAACCTCCCTGCCTTTCATGCACTGTATTATCCTTCCTTCCTTCCTTCTCCTGCAGCCACACTTAGTCTCCTTGATGCCAAGCTTCCATACTGCTCCGTAAACTTGAGTCGTTTGAAGTAAGTCAAACATTTTTTTATCCTTTAATATAGTAGCAAATCTTCTTACCAGCACAACTCTAAACCCCCGTGCCACAACCATTATCTACAGCCTTTTCGCATGCGCTCTTACGGCCTTAGGTAGAGCTGGTTGGCGTAACACTGCAAGGAATTGCTACGCTACTTCGCTTTTCACGTAACCAAAGCCAATTTTTGTCTTCAAATTTCTGCAAGCTCTCTAGCTTAGCAACAGCTACTAGAAATTTTACTGACGCCGTTTGTTGCATCTCTTTTGACTGATTGATTATAGGGTTTAACACGCCGACGCAACGCAGGCGATGAGGGCTGAGGATTAATTTTGATCACGTGGGGATCTCTAACGTGCGCCACTTTTTGCATCTCTTTTCAAATCTAGTGTTAACATAGTTCATAGTAATAATAGGAGCACTGTAAGAACGTTCATATCATTGGAAAACGTCGCTGAGAAAGATGTTGCGCTTGTCTATGTGTCCTTCTTTCGTCTCTTGTGTACTTTTTACGCTTTACTCGTTACCTATGGAATACCAACTTGCCCAGAAGCCCACGTTAATCAAGTGTTGCATGCCACTTTTACAAATAGAAAGCGCAATAACAAATTTAAAGAACAGGCCGAGTGGGATGTTGTTCTGGCTCAATTTTCAGGAAGTAAAGTGGAGCCGCATTGGGCATATTACACGAAGAAAGGGCAGAAGGTAAATGGTTGGAGTGATGCTCTGGCTACGAGTGATTATGAAAGAAAAGTCGAGCGGAATACACAGTGGAACAATCAGATTAGAAAAAAAAAACACTATAGAGACGGTTTTTCTTTCCCTAACACCAAATATTGCATGACAGCAGCATAGATTACTCCTTATTGTTCAATTCTCCCCTGCATTCACGTTGAACTCTAAAGATGTAGACCTTGGGTCGGCTTAACAGGTTGGCGTAAAGGTTGTAGGAACTCAACCCCTACGTGCGCCCGCGAATGGTGATTACAGTGCAGCGAGCGGGCGTCGGACAGAGATAGTGACGTCAGGGCGTCATGTGCCTTGTGCGTGCGTGTGCGATAAACAGTTAGCGGACAATGGAACACGTGTGGTGCGTACCAAGCCCGGAACATGCGCACAACGGCCACGTTCGGTATAAAGACTGCGTTCACGGGTGTGGCAGGGAGGAGATGGACGGAACAGCTCGGCGGCAGCAGAACCAGGATGCGAGCAGCAAGAGGCAGACAACCGGACCGACGACCTTTGGCCAGCTCGGACTAACCAGCACTTGTGGTGGGCGCACACGGAGTGGCTTGGTACCAGGACTCGGACGTTATCGTGAGTGTAGAGCGAAGCGTTGTATTGTGTTTCTGCACAATCGGTGCAGTGCGTTTTAAGTGCGAATGCACTTCTTAGTCGAGCCTACTTCGTCCGCCGCCGTCCGTCCGCCCGCAGCCTAGCAACGGAGCTAGCTAGCGCGCCTAGCAACGGCGCCGGATTTCCGACGCGTGAGGGCGCTCGCGTAGCGCCTCCTTTCCCCCCTCGCCTACTCTCCAGCTCGCAACACTCTCTCTCGGCGCCCCAGCCAGGCCACTACACAATATAAAAAAATAACAGCATCCGGCGCCCGGTGTCGATCCGAGGACGTTGCGGCCGCAGCGCGACGCTCTACCGACTAAGCCACGGAAGCCACGCTGATTTCAGAGTTAGGAACGCTCCTTATATCTTTAACGCATTCAAACTACGTCGTCAGCGGCGTTGCGTTGGCGACTCAGCGGCGTTATAGCGGCTTGATAACTGCGTGGTGTACACGTCATACTACAAACCCGATGGAAGAGATGGAAGAGAAGGCGGCGAGGCGGTGGGCTGCGGGTGCCGAGCGCAAGCGCCGCAAGCGGGCCGACAACCGTGCATTCGCACTTTCGCATTCTCCCCCTCGGGGAAATGCGGGAAACTTTTTTTACAGTGTCGCGTTGTTTACATGACCGTATGTGTTGCGAGCTGCTGTTTCTGCTCATGTCATTTTTCTTTTGCCGTCCCGGAATAAACCGGTGATTTCTGTTTCTTTCGTGCCGGCGTCACTTCGTCGGGCGGGGTCAGGGTCGCGAACCCTTTGCACATGAAGGAGGTTCCTTCGAGGTTAATGGGAAATACCTCAGTAACCTCAGATTTGCTGATGACGTTGCCTTGCTAAGTAACTCGGGGGTCGAATTGCAAAGCATGATTACCGCACTGGACAAGCAGAGTAGAATCGTGGGCTTGCAAATTATGCCGAAAACTACATTAATGCTCAATAGCCTGGGGAGAGCAGAGCGGTTTGAGATAGGTGCCGAGGCAGTGAAAGTGGTAAGCGAATACATCTACTTAGGCAAAACTGTGACCCCCGATCCCAACCATGAAACAGAGATAATTAGAATGATAAGAATGGGGTGGAGGGCATTCGCCAGGCACTCTAGGATAGTGAATGGGAGCCTACCATTGTCCCTGAAGGAGAAAGTGTATGGCAGCTGAACCTTACCGTTACTCACCTACGGGGCAGAAACTTGGAGGCTCACTAAGAGGGTTCTACTTAAATTGAGGATGACTCAGTGAACGGAAGATGGTAGGTGTAGCATTAAGGGACAAGAAGAGAATGGAGTGGATCAGGGAACAAACATGTGTTAGGGACATATTAGTAGAAATTAAGAATAAGAAATGGGTGTGGGCAGGGCATGTAAGGCGAAGGCAAGATAACCGTTGGTCATTAAGGGTAACAGAGTGGATCCTCAGAGAAGGCAAGCTTGGCGGGGGGCAGCAGAAGATTTAGATGGGCAGATGAGTTCAAGAAGTTTGCGGGGCCGCAGTTAGCCGCAGTTAGCACAGGACCGGGGTAATCGGAAATCTGTGAAAGAGGCCTTTGCACTGCAGTAGGCGTAGACAGGTGGCCTGCTGGCCCGCTTACTGCTGGTAGATTGGGTGAGGATTGGGGTTACGGGATGCTACGCTCAAAGTAACTTATTGGTTGATTCCTTGATTATCGTGATTATCAGCCAAACCTTGATTATCAGCCAAAGTATGAGAGAAAACCGTTCAACTGCATTCCCATTCATCTGCATTAGTTCTTAGCAAAAATGTTATCTACAAAACCCTTCGTTGTTGGAGTAAGGAGTAAATACTCCAGACGTATTTCTTCTCTCCAGACGCCTCTCCAGACGCCTTTTCCAGACGCTTCTTCAAGCAGCCCTTGCGCCAAATAAGCAGCTCCCAACATGGTACCCGAGAACTCGCGTCTCCTCAAGCACTACCCAACGGCAAACGAAGCCACAGCAATTTCTACCTAGAAGGGAACGCACGGAACACTACGGTGCACGGACGGGGGGAGGAGAGTGTCGAGGCGGCCGTTAAGGAAGACGCTCTGAAACGTCCGGCCCGTAATTAATAATGACGCCGTGCTAAGCCCCCAGGATGAATTAGGGCGGCCGTTCCGTAAGGCGCAGGTGTTTCCGACGATTAGGTGCCGCCGTGCGGGCCTCGACGGCGTCCCCGGCAGGGCATTGCCGACGGAAGAACAAGCCTATTTGCGAAGTCTTACCGCTGGTCGAGGAAGCCGCGGTTGGCGGACACACCTTCTAGGCTCGAAAGGCCTGCGAGTGATCTTTCGGCGCAGGTTTTGAAACACCGAATGTGAAAGTTGCTTACCAAGTTCACCATAAAATCAATGCGTACAGGGCCCGCAAAAGTAATTTGAACGCTTTATAGCCGATATAGACGGATTTCTCCTTCTTGAAGTGGTCTGGATTTATTCTTGGCTGTTTGAGGGAACCCTCAAAGTTAAAATTAACTTCGCGTAAACCGGCAATGTCTGCCGTAAAAACACTTGGGTAAAGATTTTGTTATATTGTTCCAGTTACTTCTGGCGTCACCTGTACGTACATACGTATACGTATACGTACCTCCGGGAAGCTAAGAGAGAGACTAAAAGGCGGGGAGCAAGGAAATATCTGGCCTGCATTAGAGTGCGGAAGTTTCAAAATGTAAGTTTCAATTCTCATCTGGGATTTATTTTAAGTGGCCCCCTAGCGGAGGAGAGATAGTTTGTCCTTTGGTGTATTTTCATTATTGGGGTGTGAGTGGGAGAAAGGGGGAGACTTCATCACGTCCTGAGGTGCCAATGAGGATGTCCTCCCGTACATTCATGTACCGAAGGGGATGTCCTTTTGGTGCGTGAAGGAGATTTCCCTTAAGTGTGCAGATGTAGGACATAGGCATAAACAATGAGAGGAAGAAGAGGTGGTGGCGACAAGACATTAGGAAAACAGCTACCGACAACCGTCTACCGGAATCGAATGCCAGGTCCTTATGTCCAATTTCTTTGTGAAAAAAAGGAATAGTGACACTGCACTTATTCTTCTTCGGTAGTCCGAGAACCTCTGCCGCGTCGTAGGGCGGCTTTTTTTTAACAGCAAAGCTGTTTAGCAAATCATAATTTTTGTGTCCGCAGGTAACAATACCAAAAAATTTCCGATCCCGCGCTCGTGAGCGCGGGACTGATTGCGACCGCCCGGCAGGTAAGAAAGCCAAGAAAATGTCTAGCACTCATGTGGGCGTGCCTCGCGACGACCGCCCAGCGTCCCCGAGACATGTTTGTCAAGGTAAGCATACCCACTTGGAAGATTGTCAAGATTGACAAAAAAAAAACTGAAGCGTTCGCCGTTATCGTGAAAATACTTGCTCAGAACGAGAAAGACAGGTCATGAGCGTACGCCTCCTCCAAGGTGATGTCCAATTATTATCACTTCTAAAAAAATGCAAGACGCTCACAGTTATAGGAACGATGATGGAGTAAAGTTCGTTGCGGCAGCGAAGAAGAAGCAAATCGGCTGCAATCGTGGACTTAAACCTCGTGATGGTCGTGAAGATTGCGTACAGCCCTTCGCTACCTTCAAGATTTACTCGTTAGTGTGAGCGTCCTTGATTTTTCGTCTTTGTCGTCACGAAAAGCGAAAGTAATTACACTTATTCAAATTGAGACAAACGTTCAGGCTTCCGCCGCCTAGAGACAGAGGTTTACCCTTCCGCCCTCAAGCGGAGACGCGCTAACACCCGCTGTGCGGCGAGAGACAGAGGGGATACACTTATTATAACATCCGTAGTCTGAGTCTTGCGTAAACGGGGGAAGGGGGTGAAAGGGCAAGGTCTGCAGCCACCATGCCGTCTGGAAAGCGTGAAGAGTCCGGGGTTAAAAAAAATCACACCATCTTCCCGCAGGAAACCCTGAGTAGTATGCGAAGAAGCCATGGGGTCGACTGAAGTTCCCATTAGTTTTCAGTCCGTCGTTTCCGTTGACGTTCAGCTTCGCGTGCCTTCGTTGTATCAGTAGCTTCTCGACGTAATTTGAATGAGTGATGGACATAAGGCGCGTTCGTAGCACATGCTCCCGTCTCGGTTTGTAGCGCAGTGGGAGGAGCGCCACGTACCTCCCCTTGCGAATAGAGAGTCGTGGGATCGAAACCGGGCGCCGCCTAACTATTTCTTCTTAAAGTGGACTGCGCTGCCGTCAGCCCAAACGCTGACGGGGCTGAACAGACGCGTATGCGCAGTAGAGTGCGTACGGCGGACAACGAGGGAGGGAGGGACACAGCCCCGAGCATGAGATGCTTCGCATCTAAAAGTCCCTGAATGCGCTGCCGGGGAAGTGGCAGCTCTATACGCTGGACGTCTCTCTTAATGCAGCACTGATGCTGCCCTAGATGTGCGGGATATTTGAAGGCAGAGGGAGTTGCGGGGACAATTTAGCCAAATGGAATCCACGATATGTGTGCACTTTATTTGAGTAGCTACCACAGTCTTGGCAAGGGGCCTCTACCTCTGGAGTTTCGGATGTGGAGCTCTAATAAAAATAATAATTCGTCCTTCTGTTCGCCATTTCTATGTGCTTCGCTCCGTGCCGTCTCCTCTCCTCTTTATAGTTACTGTTCAGTTGTGAAAAGCACTGGCCCTTCCCTTCGTTGCATGGTCGTGCCCTCGGCTTTTTTCGGGTTGTAATTCTTCCAAAACGTGGCCAATACGTAGTGAATCTAGCATTGTGATAGTTAAGAGAAGCAACAAATAAAACCTAGCGTTGTATATGTACAAAAAGACCGCACACTGTCACCTAAAATACCTAATCCAGAGTTACAAAAAACCCCAGAATAACAACTTCCATTTCTGCAGCTAAAATGCCCAACGTATTCGCTGGACTCATAATCCATCACGTAATCGAGGATAACAGCTCTTGCACAGCTTCAACACATCTTCACGACTGGAAAACAAGCGTATAAACGCCACAAAGCGCACTTGCCTAATCTCTTTTAAACTATAATTTTGATGCTTGGTCGAGTTGGTGTTCCATAATCTTGATTTCACAGCGCACACAACAAACAATGACGATAGGGGGAGCGGGAGAGCGAAAGAGCATTAATACTTTGATGCAACAACTGCTAACAATTTTTAATGACTGCTTGAGGCCTCTAGTAGTCCCACGAACTACCCAACGCAGGATGTATCCGGTTTCTCGATCTTAACCGTTTCTTTCAATCGCGAGCACATTTTTTGGAAGTACGAACCTCGAGGCAAGAAGTCGCTCCTTGCGTATGACTCCGCATTCCAAACTACTTGAAAGAGGAATTGCTAATCTGTGCCTTAAAGGATCCATGAAGACAAAACACAAGTTTGGTTCATTCGAAAGATTGCCTCTTGAGAATCATACTGACACCACTTTTAACGTACTCTTCGCTCAAATAAGCTATATAATTAGCGAAAATGGGAATGGCCATGCGACCCACTAGCACATTTCCCGCAACAGAACCTATGATGTCACATGAGCCTAGCTGTGCGATTGGCTGAAGCCGGCAAAAACAAACGCAATTTAGGCACTGCTTATAAGCTTGCCGAACGAGCTATTTGCGCTTAAATGTAATGCATATTCATTTTACACCAGTAATACGGGGCGGTAAACAAGAAAAGTTACGAAAATACACGTAAACATAGAAGTACCAATGCGCACTACTGTTGGTCCTGGGTGCACTATGCTTGTTTTAGCTGCACAACAGTCCGACCAGTTGTCGTATACGATGCTGGCCGATTGGCGTAAGCGACGTTGCCTTACGTGACCCTGGTTGTCAAGCAAAGCCCATGTTTCACGTAGCGAATCTACTTTCTACCGTAACAAAAACAAGTCAGGTGTATACACGGTAAAAACAAACCAACGGTGGAGTGGTGGGTATGCTAGCGCCACCTGGGAGGATTGATGGCAAGCAAGGATGCAGAGCCGAACGGTGCAGTGAAAGTTTGTTTGTTTACGCGCCGTTATGACTTCATTGTAGACGTCACCAAAACACACTATTTGGTGGGAGAATCAAAAGTTTAACCTAAATTGATTAATTTCTCAGGGAATACGGCATCATTTCCTGCCGCACAAGCTCTGGGGAGGCTATAAAACCCGAAATCTTTCGAATAAAACCAACTTGTATTTTGTCTTCACGGCTCATTTAAAAATTCACTTGTTAAGTCATGCAGTCCATACGATGATGCGCATTAGTTTCATGGATCAGGTTGGTCGCTTAATTAATGCAGGTTACCCAGACATCTGTTAACGTCCGTTGCCGAAAATTTACTGAAGAAAATGAAGGCTACGCAAAAAAAAAATGGTAGGGATAACAAAACAAAAGGGAAGATTGCAGGATTGCCATACATACATAAGGTTTAACATAATATAAAAAGAATTTCCCAGCCTGCCCACCTCAGTGCTGTTTTTTCTGCTCCTAGATAAGCTTTCGAGACTTTGTAGGCGAGTTAATAGTGATAACCCTAGTCCTCCGGTTTGTTGGAAGAAGCATCAACGACAGTTCATTCCATGTGCGACAAATGTAGTCTACAGTATCCCTTTATTGTGTGGTAGAGAATATATCGGGCAGACGGGGAGATCTAATAACGATAGGTTAAAGGAACTGCGCTCCTTTAACCTATCGTCAAGGTTAAAGGAACGCAGTTACAACGTGAAAAAGTGCAAAAGCGGTCATCTCAGAATACATTGTGGAGACTGTGCTGGGTGCGAGCCCATCTTTAATAGTACCACAATATCGTATGAAAATAAGCATAAACTGACAAGGGAAATTATTAAGGCTCACTAAATTTTAAATAACAAAGAAAAGTGTGTAAGCGCACGGCGGTAGTAATGTCGTGCCGATTTGTATTTTGTTTTCCCGTGTTATTAGTTGCGTGGATGTCTGCTGTGATGGCCAGATGTCACAGCAATAAACTTCAGTTGTAAGTCAGCGCCTGTGTGTCTCGCTCTCCCAGTCGTCCTTGTTTGTTGTGTGCGCTGTGAAATCAAGGAAAATATAATTACTGCTGTTAAAATTACATGCTGAAAGCAGTTTTTTTGATACTGGAGAAATGGTTTAGTGCTCAAAGAATGTTCTCAAAGCTTTACCGATGTGCGTGGGCAGAGTGGCAGTAGAGAATTGATTGTGTGTGCGTGTGTGTGGTGTGGGTGTGGTGGTGTGGTGTGGTGTGGTGTGTGTGTGTGTGTGTGTGGTGTGTGTGTGTGTGTGTGTGTGTGTGTGTGGTGTGTGTGTGTGTGGTGTGTGTGTGTGGTGTGTGTGTGTGTGTGGTGTGTGTGTGTGTGTGTGTGTGTGTGTGTGTGTGTGTGTGTGTGTGTGTGTGTGTGTGTGTGTGTATTACTGACAACTACACTGGCACCGCTGTTAACTATGGGCATGCAGCGAGCTCTCGGGCTCTAAGCGAAACAGCGGTGCCGGTGTAGTTGCCAGTGAAGCAGACATAGGAGGCAACGTACAGCAACCACGTGAGAACCCCACCTCAAAAATGTTTTTGTCGCTTTAAACAAAATTTACGATTGTTATTTTTGTGACATTTAAATCAAACATACAGCCTACTCAACGAACTATCACACGTATTTTTACTAGGATTCACTCGCACATTGAGATATTTCCGCCTCAATCTACGGCAAAAGTGCGTTTTTGCAAATATTAGAATTTATCGTACAAAAATCGTTAACTTTACTGTTCTCAAAATACTTCTATAATGGAGTAAATTAAATAGCCTCACTTGAAAAATTTGTTTGCTACGCTCCATTGCGTGGAAAATATTTTTTTAAAATAGTTGAAATCACACCATTCAAATGCATTCTTTTATTAAAAAGAAGGATATACAATAATTTTTAATGACTGTTAATTTAAATTGCCCGAAGAGACCCCAAAACACATGGGCCACGACCAGAGTTTCACCTTTGCATCTTGTCCAGAATGTTTAAAATAAATTTACAAAGTTCACGTAGTTTTCACTAAGCACCGTACCTCTAAAGGGTTGTCGCGTGCAGTAAATTTTTTTTCTCGCGCAATATTACAGCCAGGGCGTTTAGGGAACGCGGAAACGAACAACTAGTTTTTTCAGAAAGATTGGACAGGGTCGAACGCCAGGCCTGGTACGTTTGTCGTGGAATGACCCGTGTGAGACTACCTTATTCAAATCCTTTTGAAGAAAAAAGTACATAATTTCTTAAAGTAGCCACGTGGCACCCAAAACTCATTGGAAGTGTTATTGACATTATTCGGGAAGACATAGGAAGGGACCAGCTAGCTTCTACCCCGAGTAAAGTGAGTGAGTTTATGTTCATATTAACCAATAAAAGCTAAGGTCAGTAGTTGCGAAGCAATAACAAAAACAAGTCCTTGACCCGCACAAAATGCCTCAGCTTCAGACGTCAGTTTGGCGTTCGGCAAACTAAGAAATGACAGAAAAAAAAGACCTTGTGGAAGACAAAAAAGAAGAAAAAAGAAAACTTCAAAGCGGGCGGAACGTCTTCCGGGCGCTCTGCGATTACTCCTCACCCCGTTATTGGTTTTTTTCCTCCCGCTCTTCCCTCCTCTCCATCCTCCCCAGCCTCTTCCATACCTGCGGGCGAACAAGCGTCGGTGTCTTCACCGACCATAATTTAGTTAATGGAGGGCGGAGAAGACCGCTCGCCGAGGGGGGTGGGGGGAAAACTAATATCAAGCGAGGGGAGAGGGAAAAAAATGAGTAGAAATAAAATAACGGCTACGAGAAAAAGAAGTAGGAAGGGCAAGCGAACGCAAGAGAGATGACCGGAGGTATCTATCTTTATATTCCTTCCCGATCCGCCCCTTATCGGCACACCTGCAGTCCCCGTCGTACTCGGCCTCTGCGGCCATTTTTGTCATTTAGCCGTCACGGGGTTTTCTCTGTTCATCCTTTCCTCTTTCTTGTTTTTTTTTACGCGATTCTTATTTGCACTCCGCAGCAGTGACCTGCAGAGGAGTACTGGCTGCACCTGAGACAGAAATTGGAGCAAGGGCGTTCGGAGAGACGGAGGAAGAGAGAAGGAGATAAAATGAGGCCCCAGAGACCCGGGTGTTGGAAACGAACCCGTAAATGGCGTAGCAGACGAAAGAAAAAGTTCCATTGCTTCTTCCACAAATACTCGGACGAATATTTCTGCCGTCTGGATGGGAAAGAGGGGACGGGTGATGTTCTGGACAGCTCGAAATAATCTGGCCCCTTACTCTTCTTCAATTGAATCGCGGGAGAAGGTGGAGGGATTACATCTTTTCGTTTCCCATTCGTCTGCAACCTCCGCGACTTTTCCTATTATTTTTTTGTCATTTTGTTTTACGACTC
This sequence comes from Haemaphysalis longicornis, assembly GCA_013339765.2. Taxonomy (NCBI): domain Eukaryota; kingdom Metazoa; phylum Arthropoda; class Arachnida; order Ixodida; family Ixodidae; genus Haemaphysalis; species Haemaphysalis longicornis. Next base: position 57,485,290 of record CM023458.1, read on the forward strand.
ACATTTTCAGTCAACTTTTCGTTGGAAGACGACAGGATGGAGGTAATATACTGAGCTCGTAAACACCTGTTTCCTTTAAGTTCCAAGGAGGAAATCACAATTGTATTGACGAAGCGATGAACGAATAAAAAAAAACTCTCTCGCCTCTTTTTCTTTTTTGCATGGTGAGCTGAGAAAATTTGAGGCGTGTCCACAAAAGGTGAAATGAGAAAGACGAACGGGAAAGGCTATAGCGTGGAAGGAAAGTGCCCCTGTTGGTCGTGCGAAAACTAACGGCCCAGAGGTATCGCCTCTTGAACAAGACTCAGCTAATGGTCGGTAAAGGGATTGGGCCGAGAAGGACGCGACAAGATGAATAGGTGGCGGACGCTACAAAACCAACAGAAAAGGCAAAGAAAGAAATAGAAAGGCCGAACCGAGGACACAAGCCGGGAGAAAAAAAGGGGAGACACGGTTGAGACCCCGCGTGGACGAACAGACGTGGTGTCCCTCCGCAGCATCCTCTCCATCTGTAGCACAAGAGGCTGACAAAAGGCGCGCGATGAAAAGTGGAAGCAAAAAAGGGGAGAAGAAATGAGATAGAGAAACCGGGTTCTCCAGCGACCATTGGAGCTCAATCTGTCGTGGCTGGATTCAGTGCAGACGGACGAGGAACATTTTCGGAAGCGTTTGTTTCGTTGCCCCGGTGAGACCGGGATGAGCAAGAGCGCTGCCCGGGGTATGGCATACTCGCAATCTTTTGTTTCCATTGGCTGAAAGGGAGGCATGTCCGGCTGTGTGGCGATACATACGGCGCGCGCGTGAAGGTGCCGCAGCAACACCTGTTTACAGTTGCCTGGGGATCTTCTGCCGGAAGACGAGTGAAGTCCTGTTCTTGTTCCCGTTTGCAAATAAAGCGGAAGCCTTTTTTTTTTTTCTTGGGTAGCTCCTCGGAGAGCTTTAACGCTGCCAACGTGCGTTGACATCATGACAGCTGCCGCTGATGCTGCTGAGTAGCTGGAACAGCGACAGGAACTTGATTGATTGATTGCAGCGTTTTAACGCGCCGACGCAAAGCAGGTGATGAGGCGCGCCGTAGAGGAGGGCTCCGGATCAATTTTGACCACCTGGGGATCTTTAACGTGCGCCGAAAGCTCGAACACACGGGCGTTTTTGCTTTTGGCCTCCATCAGAAAAGCGGCCGCCACGGCCGGGAATCGAACCCGCGACCTTGTGCTCAGCAGCATAACGCCTTAGCCACTGAGCCACCGCGGCGGGTAGCGTCAGGAACTTCCTTTCCGTCCCTCAACAGGGTAATTGGTGTAAATATCCAGTGCAGTGGTAGCGCCGTAAACGGAAGTACCGGAGAGAAATGTCGAACGCGAAACCGGAACAACCGCCTCGCATTTGTTCTCGTTTTCGTAAACATTTTGTAGCATATTTACGCAACAATTCGCACCAACCAGTGCAACTTTCAACTTTAGTCAATTTAGTTCGTAGTTTCACACGGTCGGTGTGAGGTGTGTTCACATTCTCATTAGATTTTTTCCAGGCGAAAACCTTAAAGAAGGTTGTGTTGTGCGAAAAGATCGAGTTTTTGTTGTCCCGTACAGAAAATGGGTGCTGCCGGAAAGAGTCAACAAAGAGTAAATTTGAGCTCGTGCGATAACTGACCGTGGGTCTACGGCGCTGCCGCAGCATGTTGCCAGCGGCAGAAATTGTTAGTTATATTGCATGCGGCACTGACGTCACATCGCCTGACATGAACGTGATGGCATGTGAGTAGAACAGGTTCTCACCAGCCACGGAAAACTCTGATTTTGGCGAATCTGTGGCGTGATGTGTAGCCACTCTACCTGCCGTAGTAATTCGCACAAAAGGACGAAGAAACGAGAGTGAAGAAAGACGCAAACAAGATATAGTAGCAGTAAAAAAGTGTGATGTTTACCGCCTGCGGGAACCATATTGATTTCACCTTTAAAGCACGTCAGCTCACTTAACGCCCAAAAAAGCTGCTCTCCTTCGCTGTCGATGCGCAAGTACTCTGAGCGAAGGGTGCATTCAATCAAAAACTCTGCGCTAAAACTTTACTGGCAGGTGCTGGGAGTGCGGAATTATTTATGAGAAAGCATTGAAATTTTTATTGGGCGAAATTGTAGCGTCCGGCGTTGACGTGGCCTTAACATGGCCCTAAAATGGCGAAAAGCGCGCCTGCAACACAATAAGTAAAGAAAATAAAATTTAGTGGGCCGGGGATACGATCCCGCGTGGTACTGTATGAGTGCCCAGCACGTATTCCCGGCATCACGGCCGAGCATTGATTTTAGCAAACCAAAGGCAAACATAGCGAATGCGTTGTGGTCTTCAACTTCGAAACGTGTGACAGAGACATGCATTGAGGCCTTCAGGAGTAGTCCGCGTGAGCTGATTAGAGATGCAGCAAAAGCACGTTTACGCCAATAGCGAATATGTAGGCTTTAGAAGGGCGAGGGAGAAGGAAACAAAATGAAGAAGAAAGCAATCTCCCTCCCTGGGGTACGCGTCAATAGAAGAAGAAGAAGAAGAAGAAGAAGAAGAAGAAGAAGAAGAAGAAGAAAGAAGAAGAAAGAAGAAGAAGAAGAAGAAGAAGCAGAAGGAGGAGGAGGAGGAGGAGGAGGAGGAGGAGGAGGAGGAGGAGGAACTAAAAAACACGAACTGACCCAAAGCGAAAAGGACCATCAGGATAGTAAAGATACGACACAAGCGCACTTCTGCAGGCCTACAGGAGTATTTTGAACTTGCTAATTACGAAAGTGCCAAGACGTGCTTGGGCTAAGAGCATATATGTAGGGCTAACCAATGGGATCGGCAAAGCCTTTCGGTGATACTAACAGAGCGAAATATGAAATAACGCAAAAGAAAAGGGATCATAAAGGATAATAATGAGTGGACACAGTCCTACCCCCGTAGGACTATCTGAGTAATTTGACCATGCTAAATACAAAAATAGCAAAGCATGTGTTTCTAATTGCGTGTATGTGTTGCTGAAAAAGCGATTGGCCAGGCCTCTCAGGTATAGTACACAGGCAATAAAACAACGCTAGCGGAAGAAGATCATGGCAATGATAACTGAAGGTCAATTGCACCACTGGACACGTTTCTGTATGTCTGTGCTGTCTCTACTGCAATGACCTCTAAAGTGTCTACGTGAGCGGCAACTGTGAAACGCGGTCGGCCACTGAAGTACGCCTCAGCAGAAGGTGCGAGGGAAATAGTAAAATTCCGCACTAAAACCAAAGAGGCAGGTGCTCGCCGCGGCTGAAACAATTACCATCTGACACCGCCGATGCGATTACACACCAGACATACCGTACTTTCGCGATTATAAGGTGCAGCCTTTTTTTGACAAAAGTAGCCTTCAAATTTTTGTGCGCGTTACAATCGAACGCAAAATCGAAATGTGCTTCAAAGCGGCCAGCAGCATTGCCACGAACACGAACTCCTCCAAAAATACAACTGAGTGTAAAAAAAAAACAATATCTCAACATTACGTAAATTTTGCGCATCCATTAATCAACCGGCATAAATTCTTCAGCTGTTGCACATTTTTGTGGTGCTGCAATTAGCATGTCATGTCTAAAATTGCAAGGGCCCAGGCATTTAAATTCACAATCAATTTTGATGCTCCCAGCTGCAGTTTTGTTTCCACCAGGAACTGGATGAGCGAGTTTATGAATCAGAAGTTGCATGACTCAAATAATATGTCTTTCATATCGGCGCGTGGACTCGGCGTCAAACATATATATTTTTAAATTTGTCTGCGCAGACGTGCCTGTGCGTTACGATAGAAGGCATGCTAAAAGAGTGCAAATACAGTATATCCCTCTAGTCGCGAAGATATTGTCGGAACTGGAGAGGGCACAATTACCACATATCTACCATTAGAATACAATATCGCACAGCTTGAAATAAAATGTAATGAGTTTTGAAATAGTACCCCTAAACAATCCTGAATGTCTTAAAAAATTGATGTTAGTCCTTTCTGTGTCAATTTTTTCTTCTAAGGGACACATGATCCAACGAGCTGTTCACCAAGTTTAACGTGTGTGCGGACCTTCATGGCTGTAGGTCGGAGCAAGAATGGAAAGTTCAGTGCAGGACTCACATATCTCGGATGTGGAGAGCGCACGTATGACTACGTCAAAGCATTCTCAACGGACCGTACTGCGACACTTGGTCTTGAATATCTTCGATCGTCCGCTTTCCTGACTACCGCGAAAGGTACCCCGCAAGGCTCGGTCATCTCGCCGCTGCTATTCGACATCGCTATGAAGGATCTCCCAGCGAAATTGCAGTCAATTTCCCACATTAAACACGCGTTATACGCTGATGACCTTACCGTCTGGACGCCTACTGGCTCCATTGGGGCGAAGCAAGACGCCTTGCAGCAAGCGGTTACCGTTATCCCTTCACTACCTCCAGACACGAGGCGTCGAGTGAGGAACCGAAAAATCGGCTTTGCTGACGCTCCACTCCCAGCCTTCTCACGAATCTGCTCGAGGTATACCTGAACCTCAGATGATTGCAGGGCAGCCAGTTCCCAAGTCCCGCACCTGCGGGTCTCTTTGGAGTGCACATAAATTTCCCGCTACATAAAACCCTGTCGCAAGTGATTCACCTTCTGCAACGCATCTCCCACCACAGTCGAGGCCTGAAAGAGCAAGATAACCTACGCATAGTGCAAGCTGTGCTCATGAGCCGCATTACCTACGGTACCCGATACCTCGCTCTCAAAACAACAGAAAAGGCTCGGCTCAACATCATGATTCGCCAAGCGCACAAAACTGCGCTTGGCCTCCCCACTACCACTGCGACCCAAAAACTACTTGCTTTGGGAGTTCACAAAACGTGAGAAGAACTGCAAGGAGCCCATCATTCAGCGAACTACGGCACCTGCAATTGACTCCTACAGGTCGAAAAATCCTTACAGCATTAGGACACTTCCCAAAACCTCCGAGGGAACAAAAAAACGCAACCCTCTAGCCCTGCGAAATTGCATCCGAGTGGCCCCAATCCCTGGAAATATGCACACCAACTACCACATCGGCCGTCGGGCTTCTCGTGCTCGAGCCCTTACTGCACGATACGGGAACTACCCCACCGCCCTATACACAGATGCTACCCCCTACTCTGGGCGCGCCGGCCACGTAGTTTGTGTAATTACACATACTGGCCAACACGTCAATGGTGCCACTACTACCACAACCTCAATCGATGTCGCTGGAGCAATAGCCATTGACCTGGCCGCCACTTCCCGCCCTGAACCAGTTACTATCCTCACCGATTCGCAGACAGTCTGCCGAAACTACAAGATTGGCCGCATTTCATTATCAGCTTTACTCATGACCCCTGATATCCGCATCGTCTGTGCTCCTGGCCACACCGCCATCCTCGGCAATGAAGCGGCTCATCTCGCGGCTTGCGAATTTATACGCCGAGCCATTGCCGACGGTGGCCAATGGTACCCCTTCAAGATCAACGCCACCCACGGAGTGACTACACACAGGTTCTCTCTTATTACAAGCAAACTCGCCGCAGCCTCTTACCGCCATTCTGGCGCCTCTCCCGAGGGGAAACTACAACTTGGCGGCGGCCCCAGACGAATACCTTACCAACAACCCACCCGCCTCCCCCTCATCTGCCACCACCCCAACAACCTTCCCTCTGCGCTTACTGTCCCCAGCCTGGCACCCTCTACCACATCATATGGGAGTGTCAACGTAATCCAGACCTGCCCCCGCTTCCCAAACCCACCTTTGATCAGGGGAGGGCTTCCCTGGCCAGCCCAGACCCGGATACCCAGCTCAAGCTGCTGACCCGAGCATGGACGGCCAGCCGAAGTCAAGGCATCCTGGCCCAGGGATGCCTTCCACAGGGCGAGGCCCACACATCAGCCTCTGCTCGATAAATCAAAATATTTATTCTCTGTTTCTCTCTCTGTGCGAGGTCATTATTCTGTAAACAAACATTGGAGTGTCATGGCTGACGCTAAACACTGACGCTCAATCCCTGCTTAGTGACTTTAAGCTCGGCAAGATGATTCATTCGAGGCGACTCTTTTATAACACGGCAGCTCTATTTTTCTATAGTGACTTTAAAATGAGCATAATGATCTACTCTATCGGACATTTTTTTATTATCGGGTGATCAAGCATGTAGGTGTCATTTCCTGTTTCTGTTCACTTTTCTCGTCATCTCGGGGTATTGATGTCGTTCTATTTCTTCTCTCATCTGGAGCCACTGCCGCCTGAAGTATAGAAGGCTATGCAGTTGAGAGAGGTGACCTTTTACGCAACCGTTGCGCATGTACAGCTTCCCTCTCCTTCCTCTCGCTTGAAGAGATAAAATCTTTTGTTTTACTCCAAACGAATTTGTGCTGGTTTCTTCCCGCGTCCAGTCTCCACACTCCGTGTTCTTGTCCAGAGCGAAGTACCGAGGCATCCCAAATGACTACTCCGGTCAAAGAAGCTCGTTTACTCAGATGCACATCTGAGCGAACCAGAACGTCTGGTTCGGCGTTCGCATCGGCGAAAGGAAACTGAAACACCACAAAATCATCTTTCGGTAACAATCAGCCAGCTTATGTACCGCACAAAATCTCTCCCTATCTCTGTATTGCTCTCTCTCTCTCTCTCGTATAAGGCCCTTGCCTTCTAAGCAAGGTTTCTCTTTTTACCGAGACCCCCGACCTTTCCCTATCCGGGCCGTGTTCTCCAGGGACAGATCACGATCCGCAAGCCGGGGCGGGCGGCCGGAAATGCGTCTGGGAAGCGGAAACGCTTGATGGTCGAGCGCCCCGAACTTCCGCTTGTGCGGCGAGTCCCTCCTTCTTCCCCCTCGGGACGCCTTGGGGGAAAGAAATCAGGATAAAGACACAAAACGCGAAGAGGGTCGGATCCTCCGGCTAGGCCCAGACGGCTTCTTGACCTTCTTTCTGCCTCACAATCTTTGCCCGAAGCCATATCTATGTCTCTGCGGACGCGGCCTGCACTAAGTCGTGCTCGGATGCGTTTGCATTCGCCGCTGCTGAAAACGACACTGCAAACCGTAGCTCCCTCCCACGTATCGCTGTGAAGACGGAAGAAAGGAAGAAGTAAGAAGAAACAAAGACCAGTAAGCTAAATGACTCCTGGCGTCTTCTCAACTTGCGGTTGTAAAAAAAATTAACTTCAGGGTCCATAGTTAAAAAAAAAACACCCAAAACATACTATTTTTACAACAGGGAAAAAAAGGTTCCATATCATAAAAGAGCTTGCATGGGGATTTTTGCTATTAAGAATGGGTTTCTTTTCGGCGCCAGAATCTCGGCCAACCGAGTGAACTGACGCTTGTGCGTTACAACATCGGGATTTAACTGCATACTGTGCGAGACATCATCAGAGACATGTTTTGTTTATTTTAGGACATTGCAAGGCTGCGGGACCTTGATAGAGAGTAAAAAATAAAGGAAGCTCACATTAACGCGTAAGACTTTAATGTAGCGAAGCTGTACGCAACCTTCACCACCATCACGACGGTTTAAGCCCACGATTGCAGCCGATTTGCTTCTTCTTCGCTGCCGGAACGATCTTTATACCATCATTGTTGCTACTGGTGTTAGCTTCCTTCACTTTTTTGGAAGTGATAATGCCTGGACATAACCTTGGAGGGGCGTATGCTATGACGTACGTGTCTTTCTCGTTCCAAGGAAGTGTTGCCACGATTACGGCGAACACTGCAGTTTTTTTTTTTGCTAATCTTGGCAAATCTCGCTTGACAAACGTGCGCAGGGGACGCTGGGCGGTCGTCGCGAGGCACGCACACACGAACGCTAGGCATTTTCTTGGTTTTGTTAACGGCCGGGTGGTCGCCGCGAGGCCCGAGCTCGCATGCGGGAGCTCAGAAATTTCTTGGTATCTTTAACTGCGGACACGAAAAATTACGTTTTGCTAAAGAGCTTCGCTCTTGAAAGAAGTGTACTGCCAGAAAAACTAGCACTCACATAACGTTGTAACGGGGAAACGACTCTTGCAGGAATCGGACAAGCGTAAATTGCTGCCTGGCAGTGCTCGACAGTGCGCACTCCAACAGACTCGATCGAGTCGTTGTCCTGATTCCTGAAAACCGCATGGGCTAGGAATTCGAAAATTGATTCAGCGCCTCCTAGAGAACGAAAAGGCATGTGGACACGCCACGTACAAAATGTAACTGAGGCAAAACCCAACTGTTTTACGAAAAAGAAAGAGAAACAAGAGGTAAAGCGAATACATTTGTCTTATCTGGAAGGCATTGATAGAGTGCGCGCTTTAAGTAACACGCAAGAAGAGAGCTGTTCGCTTATTATGGACTTGAAGTGTTCACTTTCATAACGGAGCTTCACGGCGCAATGCAAGCATTGCTGAGGGTGTGCTGATGGGGTGCAAAAAAGAGGCACAGGAAAAAAAAAAAAAACTAGCACAGCTTCACTGACTTAACGTCGCGAACGCTGATGTGAAAGGGACCCTGCAACACTTTTTTTCGACTTTTTTTTGAAATCGTAAATCCTTGCAGAACGTGGTCACCCAAAACACCCAGTACTTAGATATAGTAAGTCGCAAAGTACCTTCAACCAAAAATTCTGCTCTATGTCCATCAGATAACTTGTAAACTCGCTCAAAAGATTTTGCTCTTTCCCGGTCTTGACGTTCTTCGACGGCCCGAATTACGTCACTAAGGCCATGTAGCGGCTGTTGCCCGGTTTTCATTCAGTTGCAAGAATGAACGCTTTTCGTTAGCAACTTTAAAAAAAAGCCACAAAAACAAAGCAGAAATGGAAGGCGTATCTGGTACGACGAGCAAATCGCGCAGTGCCGCTCCGTGCTGGCGATAACTATAGCTTTCGCAGTGGTTCCAGACGCGAAGGAAAAAGTAAAAGCGATTATCGAAAGTGTTGCAGGGTCCCTTTAACAGCCACGCTGCCTGGCGGTCGCTGATGGTGAGGCTAAGCTTCATAGAACTTCTCAAAGCAAGCAAATTGATTCTCGTTCGCGCCAATTCATTTTTGCCGTGTAACACTGCTCGCGCCATCTACAGGAAGCTTTTGTTGCATTTGAACACTGCCACGAGGGGGCACCCCGGGCGCTTTTTTGTTTTTTCACTGGGTATTTTTATGTTCTCTATGGACTAAAATCAAGCAGCCATGCATTTTTAATTAAAAGAACAATGTAAGCATCACTTATGCATTGACGTCTAGCCTTAAATATGCTTAGTGTTTAATTTTTTTGCTGAACAATGTTGTAAAATGAAAACATTGCCACCACATTTAGTAGTTTAGGAAAACTGTGCCTACATAAGCGTCTCGTTTAAGCATTCTTACAACTTTACGCATGCGTGCTTGACGTTTGCTGTCCTCTTCGCGAGGCTATACCCTGTTATCGCTGCGACCGGGTTACCACATTTTGTCCCATGAAAGCCTCTACCAAAATCAGTTTCACAGTTAAAAATGAATACAACTGCTTGAGTGGAAAGTGTGAGGGAAGCGGATGAGGCTGTGGTCAGCCTTGCAGCTTGGCTCTGCGATGGACCCACAACGTCCGCAGCGTGTTCGAAAAATTTCCTGTTATGGCGAGAATCTGATATGTCTTTTAATGGTAAAGAGTCTCTCCGCGAGCAAACGTAGCGCTAACGATTAGTGCGACCTGTTGCTGAGCTTCGCGTTCTTCACTCCAAGCTTCTCAGGGCACATTTTTTGCCAGTTACGCGCCAGTAGGATCTTCACAAGCCCCGTTTTCCCAAACTTGAGTCCATAATCTAATTAACACAACCACGCAGCATTCAGTGTTACGTTGTCGTGAACGCGTCGACCTGTTTAGATCAACGTCTAACAATAGTCCGTTTGTGAAAATATTGTGGTTGATTCCTTTTTCATGGGAATCGGTAAAACACGAAAGTGAAAGGTGCTTTCACAGGAGCTGTCGAATGTTAAAGGAACCGCCATCATGTGCGAAGGGTTCGCAAGCCTGACCCCACCAGACGAAGTGACGCCGACACGCAACAAACAAAAAAATAACCTGTTATTCCGGGACGACAAAACCAAAAATGACATGCACAGAAACAGCAGCTTGAAACGCATAATAGTCATGGGAACAACGCGACAACGGAGGGTGCCCCAATTCACGCCCGTCCCCCGCACACGAAGGCGCTGGCATCGAGGCGCCAACGGTCGGCGCTCATTAGCGTCATGATGCGCTACTTCGCTTCGCCTCTCCTAGACGGCATCACCATCTAAATGAGTCACAGGGAAGGACATAAGTCGCGTTCGTAGATCTGCTCCCGTCTCTGTTCATAGCGCAGTAGGCAGGGCGCCACGTACCTCCCGTTGTGGCGAGAAGCTCGTGGGCTCGAATCCTGGCGCCGCCGCGTCAATGACACTTTTTCTGGCGGCGTCACTTCCGTGAGGGATATTACGTCAGTGCGATCTTTGTATACCCGGGCATAAAACAGTTTAGTGTTAAAATTAATGAAGTAATGCCTGGCAGCATATGCCTCGATCAGTCATCCCCATATGCTTAAAGGAGCCCTGGAGGCAGAATACGGCTTTGTTCAGTGTAAAAGAACTGTTCTTCGGTAACGCACTCAGCGTTATTCCAGCCGAGAAACAGGTTTTTTAACCGAAAAAACGCCAGAAATAGTAAAAAGCTTCCAAATTTCCCGCCACAGTGACGTAATAGGGGCATGAGTGACGTATTATGGTCAAGTACTCATGCATTTTTTCAGTGCGTCAACTACGTATTAGCATTCAAGTGATACGATCACAGTGAACTAGAGCCCTTACTACAATCCCCCAGTCATTATTTTTGGAGGTGGCTTAGATCGACGGCTTCTGAGCACACAAACAAGCTTCTGTGACGTCATAGAGCCGGGAAGTGACTGTGAGGCTGTGACGCCAGGAAGTGACTGTGACGCCGGGAAGTGACTGTAAAGCAGCCACTCCTTCATGCGTTTTCTACAATGCTTAGATTATTTGTTTCCAGTCTGCAAAATAATTGGTATAATTCTAATCAGTTCAAAGCCAGTTCGTGAACCAAACGTGTATTTTTTTCTTCACGACCCCTTTTAACTGTTCAGGGCCTGCCCAGCACACGAATTCGGTGAGTTTGATCAATCAATCAATCAATCAATCAATCAATCAATCAATCAATCAATCAATCAATCAATCAATCAATCAATCAATCAATCAATCAATCAATCAATCAATCAATCAATCAATCAATCAATCAATCAATCAATCAATCAATCAAGCGATGCCTGTAAACAAGAAAACATTACGCTCGCGTTCGCACTGTAGGCACAGGACATCGCTCCTTTGCGAGCGAGAACAGAAATCAATTCAGCCGTTTTGTGTTGCTGAATCGCGTCCCCCAAGGCGGAAGTGACTGGTTGCCATGGCGACAGGAATAACGGTGCACGCCACGCGCACAGTCTTGTTTCAGATATGCGGTGTAAACATGCTACGAGCAGGTTCGAGCGCCATCCCGGTGTCGCACTCTTTACCCTGTGAACACCGTGTACCCAGAGCGGAGAAGCACGTTGGTTCTAAGATACTTATAGGCATGTTGTGGTCTGCAGAGGCCGCTGAAGTTTGAGCAGGGTAGCACAGTTATCAGGCGTCTTAGCTGGAGCAACGTTTTACCCAATTATGGTCTCCACCTGCATTGACGTAAAGTAATTTAGTAACGACTGCTGCATTTCTGTGAAGTTTTAGGGGGCACTTAGGTCCTCCAAATGCGCAGTTTTTTAACATAATGTTCAATATATTCCACGCCTAAGTCGAATTTGATGTTGCAGCTAAGCGTGCGGACGACTGTACTACCCAACGCTATACGCTAACATCTAAACCGGCTAACGCCGAGAGTCTGGCAGACTGCCCCATGATCAGCGCTCTGAATGTCAGGGTTACTTAGCGAGTCCACGTAAAAAAAAAGCTGACACTAACGCGTAAGACTTGAAGGTAGCCAAGCTGTACGCAACCTACACGGCTATCATGAAGGTTTATATCCCCGATTGCAGCCGATTTGCTTCTTCTTCGCTACCGCAACGACCTTCACTCCATCATTGTTGCTATAAGTGTGAGCTTCTTTCATTTTTTTAAGTGATAATCATCGGACATCACCTTGGAGGGGCGTACGCTATTACGTGTCTTACTCGTTCTGAGCAAGTGTTCCCACGACTACTGCGGACGCTGGAGTCTTTCTTGTTCCCAGCAAGTGTTGTCACGATTACGGCCAACACTGGAGTTTCTTTTTTTTTTTTTGCCAGTCTTGGCCAATCTCCTTAAGTGGGTATGCTTGGCTCGACAAACGTGCGCCGGGGACGCTGGGCGGTCGTCGCGAGGCACACACACATGAGCGCTAGGCATTTTCTTGGTTTTGTTAACTGCCGGGCGGTCGCAGCGAGTCCCGCGCTCATGTGGGCGCGCTCGGCGCTTTCTTGGTATTTCTAACTGCGGACACGAAAAGTTACGACTTACTAAACAGCTTCTCTGTTAAAATTACGCTGTGATGGATGCATACCTTTCTCCTTTCCCTTTCTTGTGCGGCATGATTGGCCTCCTTCAAGAGCTGTATTCAAGTGTTTATTGTCTTTGTGTTTTGAAATAAAAAAGGGAGGAAATGTTGTCGCCTATTTTGATATGATGACGTCATCAAGGTCGCCTTGCGTGGCTGTTGATGACTGTCTCTTATTATCTAGGGCAGTGTGCTGATGTCCACGTTCTTTCATATCGACGGAAGACGGCAGTGACGAACGTTTGATGTATACCACCCAGCTAAGGACGCCTCAATCCACCGGGATGTCTGAATTGGCGCTGCTGTTCCCGAGGCAAACTTGAGTGGAGGAGGTTTTCGCGGGCTGAGATAGGTGAGAGCGGTAAATTTGCGGCGCAAGTACGTAGCTTGCGCATGAAGTCACCATATCACTATTCGGTGCAGGACTCCCAGTTTTCTCAGCGCTGCCCGTGGTTAGTAATGTAAATTTTCATGAAATATTGAGGGACGTGAAAGAGTTTAGTCATGTTTTTTTTTTTCAGAAAAATATGGCAAATTGAAAAAAGACGATTCTGCGCCGATCTATAAAAAATTTGACATACTTCTAACGGTGAAAGCCTTAGATGTCCCGCGAAAAGTGACCAGAGTTGCTGGCGACACCACGAATGAAAGCAAATTGCGGCCGCTGTAAAAAGCAAGCAAGTAAGGAAAATATGCACAGAAACTCACTTAGGTTCAAATGGTATTTGAACCCGGGTCGCCAAGAGCCGCAGTTAAGCGGGGTAATTACATCCCTAGCCCTGTACCATGCCAGGATGGAACAAGAATTATCCGGATGCCTGCCGCATGACAGGTGAACGCAACAGCACCGCAAACACGATGCAGCAGTGAAGAAGACTTCGATAATCGCTGGCTTTTGCCTTCAAATAACTAAAGAGACTTAAGTTCCCGATAAATATTTCTGTAAACACTAAAAAAGAATCACAGAAGTCCAACCAGAGCTTCCGCTCTCAAACTTCTGCGGACGGTTTCACGTCAAGGCATCGATTTCAGACAGCGTTTCCCTCAATGAAGATTGGTCGGCATCACAACGAATTTCCCGGAGAAACTCGTTTTTTTTTAAATATTATCCTGGTTGAAAAAAAAAAAAAGGAAAGCTTTTTCATTAGGCTTTTTTTTTTTTTTTCAACCGCTCACATCTGTACGCGAGATCAGAGCACCATATAACGTCACACATAGCGAAGGCAGTTTTGCAACATGACAGCTACGGTGACGTCACTGCTAGTTTTGCCACTTATGGCCGATAGAGGAATGAGAAGCCGGTGAAAGAAAAGTGACGCCCCTCCGTCTAACCACAATGATGGTTGAAACGCTCGGCTTTCTCCTAAGCGGTTCGTCCGCTGTCATTGGGGTCGCAGGGGTTCACGGAGTTTTCGTGACGCGACGGTCGCCATCAGTAAGACTAAGAAAGCTTCGCTTTAAATTCAAACTGCTTTTACCGTGTCAAATTGGCGCAATAGGATAGACATTGGCTTCGTAACATGAGGAACCCAGATTGAATTCCGACCATGGGAAGCGTTTTTTTCTTGAGGCGCTTGATGTGCCTTCGCTTATCATCATCATCGTTTTGTGAAACCTATTGTGTAAAGTTGACTTTCCTGCAGCGCGTTTTTGTGACGGACGGTCGCCGTCAGTGAGGCATAGAAAGGTTTGCTTTAAAAAGTTTCCCGTAAGGCTGAACCATTATAAAATGTAATGCTGGTAGAGAAAATTGCGAAGTTGGTGTTGTGACCGCGTGCGTCTGATGCTTCGTTGGGTGAAGTGTGCATAACATCGTCGTGAGCTTCAACCGTCCGCCTCTCATTTGTAGTGCTACGTGAAATACAACTCAAAGAAATAACATCATACCTCCAACTTAAGGAATAGAGTTCTTCCCGCCGCGGAGTGGCGTTTTTTTTTCGTATTGTATTACATGCTTACACACTTCTCTTGCGGAACCCGATAATCGCGCGTTTTAGGTTAAAACACTCTTCGCTCCTAAATAAAGCAATTATTCGAATTCCCAAGCTCTTCCGTGTACCCTATTATAGAACGCACCGAAGCACTGACTACGCGGTCCTGAAGCTCCATTAATGAAAGTTTATAGTAGAATTTCCCACACTTAATTGTTAAAGTGCTTGCTTGAGTGCGCTCTAACGAGGTTAAGGGCGATGTTAAAGCCCTCTAATAGGACACCTTAGCGCTTTTAAGGATTTGAGGGCGGGGCGAGCCACCGCGCGGAAATCCCAACTTAAGTTTCAGCCTTTCCGCCGTTGTACACTTCTTGGCGGTACTCGAGTGCTTGTGTACAGATTTTTAAAAGCAGCTTCTATGCCTGCGCTGCGCTCAAAGCGAACCTGACTCGTTTTATGTCGGGAATTATAAAACGCGCGTGATCACGCGTTTGCTTGCCAGAGCCCTGCGCCGTACGGTCACGTCACTGTCACCTAGGCGGTTTTTATCGCGTAACATTAGTCGCCCCGATACGCAGAAAAGTCGGCGGCGTTGGTAGAGTGAACCGTAAGCAAAAGATGCAATAGCGCCACCCTTTGGCGCCCGCTCAAACGCTCCGCGATTGTGAGGCGCTCCCCCAAGAGATGACGCGCCAGATGTAGCGGAAAGTTTTCACCGCTCGCGCGTGCCGCTAGGGGGTTCGACGGCGTCAGCGCTACGGTGTAAGGTGCCGTAGCGCGCGCTCACTTTTAAATGCAGAGCATTTCAGTAACTCACGATGTCACCCGCGTTGACGTCCGTAGTCGTAGTCCGCACCCCTCCCCCTACACTATATAAAAAAAATACTATCCGGCGCCTGGTTTCGATCCCTCGACCCTACGGGCGGAACGCAATATACATGGTGCTCTACCCACTGCGCCACAAAGCCGACACAGAATGGGAGGCTACGAACGCGCGTTATATCCTTGACTCATCCAAACTACGTCAAGAAGCTGCTGATACAACGCATTCACTACCACAACTTCCCCAACACTAAACGTTAACGCAATACATCCACCCCCTATGCGACGCATTTACTCGAGTCCCCCTCGCGGGGAGATGGGCCCAATTTTTGATTAGCGCGTGATGGATGCACTTCAATCTATGCCGAAAGCACTACAGTGTGTTCTCCTTCTCCGGGTATGATAACGCTATCGCATTCAAAGGCGTCCTCCAATGCTCTGCAAGCTAGAGATGAAAGAGTGATACAACGCCACAAAGCCGTTTCTAATTTTCATTTTCTTTGCATGCGTAGTGGAAAGTCTGAAGCCAATACCAACTGTTTCTCGTCTTTCAGTGAGACTGCAAATGATGCGGAATCTTTCGCTTCCCCGACAGCGTACAAAAGATGACCGTGCAGCAAGTACTTTAGTTTTATCCCTATGGCTTTCACGAACAAACCACGGCTGCGTCTACCAACACTGGAAAACCTCGCGGGAGTAAACTGCTGGGAAAGCCCGACGTCATTTTTATTTATTTTTCACGTTTATGTCCTGCCCCGTTTCGTTGTAGGACACTCGTACCAATAAGAGCTTTCTTTTTTTTTTTGCGCACGAGAGGTGCTTGACAGGTGAAGTTTGCAGGAGCTTTCGGCAGAGTGCGTGTCGCTGCGTAGAGTAAATATTTGTACAGGTCCCATCATGTTTGTTTGCTGTCCGACAGCAAATTCATGTCTGACGCCAGCGAGACTACATTTGCTACGCGTGTGGGTGTCAGCCATGCTCGGGGAAGGAAGTTGCGCAGCTATTAGCGGTCGATTTACCCGCTCGCTCTTGTCGAGTGTTTGTGCAGCAGGCGAATAACGTGGCCACCTCAGGTTTCAGTGTCATGTAAGACGCCAAAGGGCACCTCATAAACCTCTGGGAATAAAATAGTGTACCCTATGCAAGAGCGGCCTCTTTGCTACTGCGAAGCAGTCTACCCCCTCCCCAACCCCCTTTCCGGTGAAGCCGCTTTAATGGGAGCCGCTCTGGGGCTCCTCGTCGCCGCCACCGACGCCCGTTTGACAAGTTGTGCAATCGGCTGACAACAGCGGTAGCACCGTTATCAGATTATTGCGGAGAATACACAGAAGCGCGAAATGGCGTACAAACGATCGAAAGCTGCCTTTGCCGCCTCGATATCCGCCTCGCCGGTTTAGATGCCAATCTCTCCCGCTTGCAGAGAAATTGAAACGCCGGCGTGAGCCCCATATTCCTTTGAACGGCTTTCAGAGGAACATTTTCGCAGATGTGTTTCACGCCTAAGCATGCGCCCATTTCTGGTTGCTGGTTTATGCGTGCACGGGTTGGTGGTGGAAGGAAGGGGGCGAGCACGCAGAGCCGGCCTTCATTCTGCTACCGATGACAGCCGCGTTCTGCTGGCGGGAAATTTAAACGGGCAAGTCTCATGGCTCAATGCGCCCTGTCAGCTGTCCTCCGTAGTCGAGCGGTTTGCGTCTGGGTTAGTGTGTGACACAGACAGTAAGGTGCCTACGAAGGTGGAGTGAAACAGACAGCTCCATATTTGTCCGCAAGACTAAAGCTCGGGTCCTTCCAAGTTTCATTCAACTAATTTGCTAGGAAGTATCCTCAATCGCAAATTACAGCCAAACGTGTTTCATTTCGTGCACTCAGTTCAGCTTGGCAGGCCATCCTACTTCACAGATCGGAAAGGCACTATATTTTTATCATATGCCGTATTTTTGAATTGGTGATTTTTCTGCGAATTCGCCATCTGGCAAGAAAGTGCGTCTTGAGAGTGGCAATGAGTTGTGTCGCGTGCTTCCTACCATCTACTGGAACCTCTTGTTTCTTTTGAATTTGGACCACTGCAATGAAGGGGCGCTGCGAGCGCTTATTGTTTTTTGAGGTCAAAACCTGCTTCAACGCATGTTTCTTTATTTGCTACCGCAACAAATGAAGTAGCCGTGTATTTTTTTTATTAAAAGAACACTGCTAATATCACTTATGTATTGATGTCTTGCCTTAAATATGCGTAATGTTTTCTTTTTGTTCAACAATGTTGGCAGGTATAAACACGGCCACCAAATTTAGTAGTTTAGAAATGCTTCGCCTATATTTACGTCTCTTTCAAGAATTCATTTTAATTTGCTGCGCGTCTCCTTGGCGCTTGCTCTCCTCTCGCTATGCTCTTCCTTCTCCACGCCGCTACGCCCACCTTTTTACGCCTAGCCCCAAAAAGGAAAGCGTCGACCAAGAACAGCTTCGCTGTTAAAAACTCTAGTCTCTCGTGCCTAATTTTTCATGACCTCCTGATTTTTTCGTTCATTTGTTCCCCGAGGAAATCGGAACATTTCTCATTGTCGCATCGAGAGCAGACATCGCGAAGCCTGATATATATCTACCCCGTCTAACATCACAACAGGAATACCGCAAAAACCTAACAAGACTTCCTGTCTTACGACAAAAAAAAACTTTGTTGTGATAACGGAAGTCCTGTTGTTACGACAAAGCCATCTGTTGTTACGACACGCATTTCCGTCGTAACGACAAAGTCAATTTTCTCAACGACAAACATTTCTGTAATCACAACATAACTGCCATTTACGCTACTCTTCACAATGGGCAGTAACATTGAAGCCATGCGAAACTACTGATGGAACATCAGGATCCCGACAAGACAGGAATTCGGCACGACGGAACACCAAATCAAGACAGGAATACGACACACGACAGAACATCAGAATCACGACACGACTAGAATACGACAAGACGACAGTACGACACGCGAAAATACTACAAAACTACAGAAAGTTTTTTGTCGTCATTTTCTACTGGGTATTACCAGAGAAGGACTCTGGTATTACGTAGCTTGCGGAATCAAACAGTTGTCGGCAGCCACTATGTGTCATAAGCCACAGTTAAGCGTCCTTGTACACTCATTCCCTCTCCCCTGGGCTCAATAACTGGGGGGGGGGGGGGGAGCAGAGGTACACTCTCTCTCCTCACCTCTCTCTTGCGTACACAACTAGAAACGTGCATTTGACCTTTCGCGACGTCTAATAGCATCGGTTCTAAAGGCAACGTGCTTTATAGGGGGGGGGGGGGGGTTCGTTTATTAGAAAAAGTGTTTAAGATCTATCGGTACCATTGTGAAAATTAAATCTTGATTACTGCCGCATTAGAAGAAAAAGTTCGAAAGCGGTTGGAATTAGATGTTTGTTACCTTACGTCTGTCGGAAACTGCCGGGAACAAATCCGTGCTCCGTGTTCTGCTGTGGTTCATTTGTATGCAGTTTTTCCTGCATTTAGCTTTTTGACGCTGGCCTTTTAAAAACTTGCACCGGTGGGCTGTTTTAGATGGTACCAGTTTGCTTTTTTGCCTCGTCGTACTACCAACGCTGAATAGTCACTCGTTAAAAATTAAGTCACTCGTTAAGAACTAACGAGAACTGTCACAAAAA
The DNA here is from genome assembly GCA_013339765.2 of Haemaphysalis longicornis. NCBI lineage: Eukaryota > Metazoa > Arthropoda > Arachnida > Ixodida > Ixodidae > Haemaphysalis > Haemaphysalis longicornis. The sequence continues at coordinate 57,504,247 of CM023458.1, forward strand.
ATGCCAACAAAAAGGAATTTAAAAAAACAAGGCCAATATTTTTCTTCCCATATCAAGCTTGAATTGCACCTTCTTTATTGTAAATTGAACGATTGGTATAGCGTACGTGTAGCTAGTGGTAGGGTTTAAGGAATTCGCGTATGAAATAAATGACGTAGTCGCACTAAATCCGAGCTAAGGTACACCAGCAAGAAAACGCGTCTTGGAACCAGAGCGCCTCGGAAACGCCGACAGGCTCCGAGTCCACCTGCGGGAACGACAAATGGACGAACAAGGATTTCGCGATGCAGTAAGAACACCGGCAACGCGAAGCAAACTGTTCAAAGACTTCCGAGCGCCTACGACTGCCACCTCGTCACGGTGCTCGGTTAGAATTCCAAACGTTCTGATTTCTTTCGCTTTTCGACGCAAGCGAAGCAAGAAGCACATTTTCGACGCGGGAAAGAACAAATACAGGACGGACGAAGAACCGGGTTCGAGAGTAAAGCCAGAAGGAGCGGGGAAGCGCCGCGCTTGAAATTGGAAACAAGCAAACGACATTTCCGTAGCAGACGACGCGCGCATCGCCGGTCGTCTGCTACGGTGACCCGTTCTCCAGCGCAAATTTTGTGCAGTTGAGTTGCAGCAAACCAGGTGCGCCGCTGGCTTCATTTTTTTTTTTCGTCTGATTCATAAGCTAGACGCGCCTCTATCCGGTTCACTTCCTCTGGTTTTCCGGAGAACAAACTCTCGCATATGACTAGCTTCGCGCCCGCGCTAGAAGATTAAAGACTGCGATACGGAGGCCGCGCAGACGACAAAAGAGCGAAGCAGCCGTAGATGTAAGAAAAAGCAAGTGGGTGACATCAAAGAGACACTGATACAAATGTTGATATTGATGCGACTTCAAAAGAGCACTCCTAGCACACCTACAAAAAAAAAAAAAGGAAAGCTGTGAAGCGCGACCGGTGGAACCGCGCTGAAGATCAGAGACGGAACAGCCCGGAATGGAGGAGCGCCAGGTAAGGAGAGGGAAAAAAAAAAAACACTAACCTAGATGGTGGGGAGGAGGAAGTTGTGCGGGGAAAGGGCGATGTAGGGCACGCTTCTTGATTCTTTCGCGGCGCTCTATCGATTGTTTGCACAGGGCTCGCCCAGCGCGGCGCTCTCCGTGTTCTGTCTTGTTGCTTTCATATTTCGGCTGCGGAGTGTTTGCGAAAAAAGGGTTAGGGTACAGAAAAACTGGGAGCAGAAAATGACGCTCTTGTTGTAGTCGCATACCGCCATTTTTTTTTATTCCTCCTCCCCTCCCTGTTTCGGAACAGACCACTGGCTTTCCTCTTGCTGCATCCATCTATTCTTTACTCTGAAGGGGAAGCTTTACCTGAGTGGCTTTGCGAGGGACGAGGGGGACACGTATGGAGAGATGCTCGGGTGGTTGGACCTCCCTCTAGCGGAAATCACGGGCAACCAAACATGCGATCGAAAAAGCCCCGACGCCAATAAAAAGCCTGGGCGGAGGAACAAATTCCCCCATCAGGATGAAATGAAAACGAAAAGCTTTCGACCTGATGTCCCACTTTTTGTGTTAGTAATAGCATTCCTTCGAACCCCGTCTGCCCGTGACTGCGATTCTTTTTTGTGTGTGTGTGTGCAGCGCAATCATTTTGATTAGTCTGTTTTATTTCTTGGTCCGCTAGGACAACTTGTCGTTCTTTTTTATCTTATCGTCAATGGCCGTTTAAATGACGTTCACAAAGAAAAAAGCCCAACACGTATGAACAGAACTATTTGCACGCACTTGACAAGAAGGTGTCGTTGCAGATGTGCGGTGTAGGTGCAGAGGTGTAGGCGTCGAGATGTAGCTGCAGGTGTTTTTTTTTTTACATTCCCGTTAAACTTCTCAGCAATTCAAGCTCTATTTTTCCATGTTGACTTTTCTACAGTTTATGAATGGCGAAATGTATTTTCGATCTCTTCGTCAATCTATGTACGCTGCATAAACTACGCAGACTCATAGCGCTCTGCATTACAGCGCTAAAAGTCAATTCATTACAGTTGTGGCAGCATCATTATCTCAGCTATTGAAAGTGCAACGTAGAATCAGCGAACGAACAAATGAATGAATGAATGAATGAATGAATGAATGAATGAATGAATGTGTTTTTTTTTTCAGATAGGACAGCTCGAACGCCTGATGTGGAGGTCCAAACTTCCTACCACTCACACTAAGGAGTGCCACAGTAATTCACACCAAGGGCCATCACTGTCACGCCTTCTGAGGAAAGTACTACGCGAGCAAGAGCTCGCCTAGTGCTATCAGCCCACCGTTGAGTCACATTCCCTAGAACGAGACGAAGGTTTCCCCAGTAACCTTTTTACGTGTTTTCAGTATTAAAGGAGCCATGAAGACAAAATACAAGTTAGGTGCATTGAGAAAGCTTTTTTTTGTCCCGATAACAATCACGCAAATTGTATTGCGAACTTTAAATAAATCTTCGAGATACTAAAGAAGGCGTGTGAAGCAGTCGCAATTCCCCAGCCACTATCCGGCGATTTTTCTATGACGTCACCGAATCTTGTTTGTGCGATTGGACGTCGCCGACCTACGTCACCGCCAAGAAATATGAGTGGGCGATTCCACTGATTCCACTAGGCCTCTAGTTTCATTCGGTCGTACCACCTGAATGCTAACATAGATTTAACGCTCTGATGCTTTTCATTTTTTAAAGTGCTGGTCCGTACCACGTAACTCCTGCCCACATTACGTCACTGCTGCGCAAAATTTGAGAACTCTCCGATAATTCTCACGTTTTAGGGGCGAAGCCCCTTAGGGGCTGGGGCTGTCGGCGTCTCATGTCGTCGTCGTAAGCGTCGTCTCATGTAGTCACGGTACCTAGAACACCGGGACACTCGTTTACGCCTCGCGCTGGAGCGCTTCGTAAGGCGTAAAAAAAAACACCGGGACACTCGTTTACGTCTCACGCTGGAGCGCTTTCTAACGCGTACTAAAAAAAAAAAAAACACCGGGACAATCGTTTACGCCTCGCGCTAGAGATCGTCGTGCTTCAAAGACACGAGACTTTTACAGCAAAGCTATATACCTGTACCACCAACTGTTTCATCTCCGTTGGCAAAAACGCCAAGGCGCCAAGAGTACACTTATACACTGCCTGCTTCGTCCCCCCCCAGGTTTCACGTTAGTGGAGATGGCCCTGGATTTTTCCGGTTACAAAAACCTCTTGAGTGGCTGAAACGAAGCTGAGCGAGTTGCCAAAGGCCGGTTATTTTCAAAGTGAACGAATCTGCATTTTGTCTTCATGGCACCTTCAATGGCCGGAATGGCTCGAATCCCCGGTCCTCCGCTTCCCTAACGCGGCCTCGCCGCACGGCGGGCCTCGCGCGCTAAGCGCTGAATCGCGTGCGTAGGGCCCACCGGGTTAAGGCCGCAGCGGCACCTGGCCCATCCTTCCAAGTTCCATTCATCTCCGGCCAAACCCCGCTAATCACGCGTAGCACTGAGTAGAGAGAGGGGCGAAGTCCGATTTCGCTGAACCATCGCCGGAGCGCACCGGGGGCGGCCATGATAAATGGGGGCCGGCCGCCTGGGATATCGTAGCAGTGGGAACCACGTGGTTCTGCCCTTCCAGACCGACGGGAAGCAATATGCGGAGGAGCGAATGGGGCGAAACCATCGGAATGACCTTCATTCGCTCATTATCCTCCCCGAAATTCCCACCTGGGAATCAGTGTCTTTCGACGAGTGAGAAGTGTTAGATGAATTGGTTGGTTCCTTTTGGGATCCGCAGCACTGCCTGTTGCGGCGCCTATCCTTCGGACCGATATTCTTTTTTTCTCCCTTCTAAGCCTTCGGGAGTACTTAATGTTTTCTTCGGGGGACGGACGTTTCTAAAACTTTGGTCCAATCCATCATTTATTGCCTGACAAGTGAGGCATTTTGTAGTTATTATACGAGAATTTTCGTATCAAAATTTGATGATTCCCTCGTATAGGTATGCGGGAAAAAAATTCCCCAGGACGGGAGTCGTTTGAGGTCGTTGGGTCACGCCTCGTGAGAGGCCCATTTCTACACCTTTTAGCCCTGTGGGCATTTTTCTGGTTTTGTCACTCAGTTCGAATTAATCAAACAGTTTTCCTGAACACGTTGTCTGGCTTACTACAACGAATGGAATGTTCCTCTTTTAGCCAAGTGAGTAGCTATCGACTTCTCAAAGGGACTGACAACTGAAATTACTTGACGTATCATCGCTAGCCTTTATGAAATTCGACACTATTTATATCAAAAACGCTAAAAGAGAATACCTAATTTTTATGCAGAAAACATTTCCTTCTCACACCAGGTGTTGCAAAAACAAAAAGTGGCAACATCCGGTGTCTATACTAATTGCCATTACACATAGGTGCATCACGTGACATAAAAACGTCGTAGCCGGCTCAGATTTTAGCAAAGCACATCAAAGCTTATAAATGCGAATATTTGTACGAGTTAATATCGTTACCTTGCTGATAATCTTCTTGGTCAAAGAAATCTTGTACCGCTGTCTCGGCGTTCAAACGCAGACGCGTACATCTAACAAACGTCTATTGTACGTCTAACGTACGTCTACTGCACGTCTAATGTATCTCGAACGTGTTATCCGAACAGAATGCTCGTTTGAGCTCAAATTTCGCACGAAGACATTGCAAATGCAGTCGTAATAGATATGCCGTGTTGAAGTAATAAATATTGCCGTAGTTGTGCACTGGTAAATCAAGTTTCTCGAGCGCTAGCCCGTTTTTCGCTCTGACAGCGCGCAGTGAACGCGTACACAATTGCACCGCGAGATAAAACGCAGACGCTGGTCGGCGCAGTCGGCGCCGCAGGCGCGAACGGGGCAGTGAACTTGGTTGCAGCCAGCGCCTCCTTGTATCATTTTCCGATGGCGCGCGCCCTCACCTTTAAAGTGAAAGCTTTCTTAGTGCGGCCAATTTCCTCCTGTGAAAGAACTAATGCGTTTCCCCATAGACCAGTTGGTCGACCGAAAGTTTTTGATAAAAGCCCTTGAAACACGGCGCGTGCGCGAAACCGGGCTTCCATTGTGTTAAAACGGTTATACTTGAAAATCGCGAAAAAGGAACAGTTCCAGATAATACAGTATACCGCATCGATGATGAAGGAGTACAACAGTATACAGCTTTATCTCATAAACCGCTTATCGGAGTACATTTAGATCGTGCGTCGACGAGTTTACTTAGTGCGCGAAACAATGTACGCTATGGGTTGTTCTTCTCGATTTGGTTGATCGATTGGACGCACTGTTAGCGAGGTTTGACGCATTTGGATGAGAAAGGTTTGCGCTCCTTCAACTTTGTTTGAGAAGAGGTGGTAATGTTTTTTCCTCTCCCCCTTCGCACCCGTCCCTTGAACGAACGAGCGATTGAGGCGCCTTAACTGCGCAACCAACGAGGCGTGTTTGACGTTGGATGAGCTTGGAGGTCAGGTTAACGATAGGAGGAAAGAGGCGTTTTCTGGGTTTGTATGTGCAGTAACAGAGCGTTGGCTCCAAGTGAAACGCTAGCAGAAGATTTGGTTTTGATTGTGTTTATTGTATTGATTGATTGTTGATTGATTGATTGATTGATTGATTGATTGATTGATTATGATTGATTGATTGATTGATGAGAACGCTTAACGACGCCACGCCGGCGATGAGCGCGCCGTAGTGGAGGGCTCCGGATTAATTTTGACCACCTGGGGATCTTTAACGTGGTCGAAATCCGAACACACGGCGTTTTTGCTTTTCGCCTCATCAAAAAGCGGGCTCGCGAAGTTGCGATTTTGGAGCAAAACCTTTGATTGGGTTTCTTATTGTGCAATGTGAATATGCAACTTATGTGGAAGGTAGATATCTAGCTGCGTAGGGTCTGCTTACTTTGCGCAACGTTCAAGACTCGTGGCATCCCGCGGGGCTCGCTCTTTGCAGCCACTCAACTGAGAGAGACCAGAACATGACAGGCGAGAGGAGAATTTTCCTCCGTGGCGGGCCTCGGTTGAATCGCTTCTGACAGTGACGGATGCTTGGATGAACTCGAGCATCGCACTGTCGTCGCTAAGCACAGATTTACCAAGCTTAGAATCGGTGGCGTGCAAAGTTTAGACGCAGTGGTAACCCGAATTTCGGGTATGTATTTTTTTAGAGCCCCCTACCACCATCCCAAATTTTACGACGTCTTGACAAAAACTGTAGAAAACAGCGTTGTAGTTATACTGGGCGCCCACTTAAAGCGTCGCAAAAGTCAACACGTCTACTTTTAATCTGTTTCGTCCTAGCTTTTAATTACGTCTGCACCCGTTTACCGTAGTACTCTCTGTGGCTTTCTGACCTCTCACTGGTGCATTTCATCCCTGTCAATGTCTGTTGGGTTCCAAAGACACTCGGCCGCCTGGATTACCTCCTCACTGTACCCCCTTCGACGTCGCGGAGGTCGACGGAAGAGCGAGTCATCAGAGAGTTCTAGCAGAGCAGAGAACCGGTCCCGGTACGGTACCCGGTAGGCGACTGGCGCTACTGCGCATGCGCAGGCGTACCTGGTACCGTACCGGGACCGGTTCTACGCTATGCTATATATAACTCCCTATCCGGCGGAACATGCGATGACTATTGCACCACATTGGCCGATTGCTCCCGGTTTGCGAGGTACCCGCGCAACCGCTCCGTGGACATTTGATTCTCTCAGGGAATAAGCAACCCGGCGTAGCCAAAACGCCAGTGTATGGGCGTGTGTTACGGCGCATCTGCCGGTGGCGTGATCACCGCACCACCTTGGCAAAGAGCTGTCATGTTGTAGGGGTCTCCTGCAAGCCGACGTGGGCCTCCAGATTACGAAGAGAAGAGCCACGGACCGCAGGCGACGAATGATCGCCTTGAGAGAGGTGGTTTTGCGTCGGATAATTGGCCGAAGGAAATACGGCGCAGACATTTTGACTGCGCAGCCAATCGGGAGTTCGAGGGAGGGAAATTGCTGTTCTTTCATTGGGCTGCAAAGACTCCTTTGTGTTAAGAAGGTCTATAAAACCTCGTTTAAATAGGTTGTAACAAGAGGAAGAGAGGCATTAGACGTTCTCTAATCTCAGATGTCGCAGTTGTCGTGTTCTCAAAGTGCCAGCAGATCATGGAGTTCGTCGTCGATCCCCACGTTAGCAGCATCCAACTGCTCCACCAGCAAGAAGAACAAGAAAGAAGAGGGGAGAATACGACTATGTGTATCTATTTCCTTTCTTTCTATTCGCGCGCGTTTTTATTTTTTGCCTTCAGCAGAGAAACGGACGCCGTGGCCGGGATCAAACCTGCGTCCTTGAGCACGGCTGCAAATAACCTTCGCCACCACGGAGAAAAGAAAAGGTTCTCTCCTCCATGTTCGCCACTGAGCCACCGCCTCATGTCCCAATTAGGCTGTGTTGCTACATTTAGCACTCCTGTCAAAGACCTTGCCGCCGTCAACGTATGCCGTCTATTGGGTATGTTGCTGCTCCGAAAATAGCAACATGTATTCTGCGTTTGTTTGCTAATGTTTTTTACGCCTATCCGCCTGTCCTGTCTGTCTGTCTGTCTGTCTGTCTGTCTGTCTGTCTGTCTGTCTGTCTGTCTGTCTGCGTCTCGTCTGTCTCTTCGTCCTGTCTTCTGTCTGTCGTTCTCCATCCGTCCGTCCGTCCGTCTGTCTGTCTGTCTGTCTGTCTGTCTGTCTGTCTGTCTGTCTGTCTGTCTGTCTGTCTGTCTGTCTGTCTGTCTGTCTGATTCTCCTGTCGTACACAGTGTTAAAGTCTCCATCTCCTTGATCAGAGATTTACACTCCCGCGAGGGCGCCGTTCTCACTCGACGAATCTGTCCCCATCTCTCCCGCTGTCGTGTAGATAAACCTCCCGTAGTCCCTACTGCCTCCAGATGACCAATTCTTCTCCGCCGTCATTCTTGGAAGAAGCTGACATGGGCGTCGCTTGGGAAAGGCGCTGGCGCGACAGTTATTAATGCGTTCCCCTGCTTCGTCGGCACAACACGAGAAGGACGGGAGTGATGAAGTTATCTTTCTGTCGGTGTATCTCTTGTCTGGACTCGGCTGTCATCACGGAGAGAGGACGCGGCGTTCACCGACCGCCCTGCGCGTTATAGAGCTACACGAGGGAGCGCCAGCGTGTACTTGCCGCTTAAGTGCGTCGCGCCGCCTACTTATGTCAGCCGCGTGCAAGCCGGTGCCCCTTAGCAAGTGCACGGACACGCCAGACCGCAATTTCGGTGGATTTATAGACTCGGGAGAGAAATGTCCGTCGCCGCTTTGTTGGCGAGGCTGCGTGGTTTATTCGCACGCCAGGGAATTTTCAGCAGAGACAAAGTGAAGCTGAGTTTGAATTTCTAAGCCATGCGTCAAGGAGAGGCGCTTTCGTCGAGCAGTGGGCTCAAATGTGATTATGATGTTGATGATGATGACGATGATGTCGATGATGAGAAGAAGAAGAAGAAGAAAGAAGAAGAAGAAGAAGAAGAAGAAGAAAGATAGAGACTGAAATTATTGCGGTTTTTGTTTGGCATCAAATGAATGCATGACGATCTCCAATTCTGTGAATACAATGAATACAATGGTTGGAACTCTCTGCATTCTCAGGGTATAACTGAACGACAAGCACTGTAGTGTAGTCTAGCAAGCACGCATCATAAAAATGAAATTATTCCACGAACTGAACAGAGTCAATAGCGTAAGATGACACTCTTAAACAGGGACCGAATGAAGCTAAAATGAAACTTTTAGAAATATGAATATTAAATATGCCTCAAGCAATTTCAAATATGGTTCTTCCCGAGAGAAATAAAACAACAAAATCTATAATCAGATGCCAGTGTGAGGACGTCAAAAAAAAAAGGACTTCCTTGAAATTATCAAAAGCACACGTGTAGGCATTCGATGCTTTGGAGTGGGAGAGTTGAAGACGACGGTGAACTTCGCAGCCTGACTGCTCGCCCGTTCGGCTGTGTTCTTCTGCTTCCTTCGTCTACGGTGTGCTGGCGTTGACGGTCACCTCTCGCTACTGCCGATTTTAGCCTCACGCTTTGGAACGACTCGCGCTAGTGAACGCTTCTCAAGGAGCTGTATCACGGCGTTCGATTAAGATCCCGGCTTTTTCGTACAAAGGCCGTTCTCACATTAAAGGGACCCTGCAACACTTTTTTCAACTTCTTGTAAAATCTTAAATGCTTGCAGAACGTGGTCACCCAACACACCCAGTACTCAGATTAGGGGGTCGCAAAGTACCTGAGCCAAAAATTACTGCTCTATGCCCATCAGATAACTTGGAAACTCGCTCAAAAGATTTTTCTCTTTTCCCGGTATTGACGTTCTTCAACGGACCGAATTGTGTCACTGAGGCCATGTAGCGGCTGTTGGTCGGTTTTCCTACAGTTGCAGCAATGAACGCTTTTCGATAGCAACTTTAAAAATAAAGCCACAAAAACAAAGCAGAAACGAAGGCGTATCTGGTGCGACGAGCAAATCGCGCAGTGCCACTCCGTGTTGGCGATAACTGTAGCTTTCGCAGTGATTCCAGACGTGAAGGAAAGAGTGAAAGCGTTTAGCGAACGTGTTGCAGGGTCCCTTTAAAACTGCGTGGCAGAGCTTGTAATGCGAGCTGTTGAAATACGTAGGTGTATCGCGCAGGGAGCGCGAACGTAGTGCTTCATGAGAGCTAGTCGTTAAGCCCGTACAAATGTTGAGCTTACACTGCGGTTGCCAAATCTGAACCTGAAAACAAAGGCAGGAAAAAAGAGCACTGAAATCGTTCGCCCAACCAAACTGTGTAGTTGTTACCTTCTCGACCTTATTTCGTACTCGTTTTGTCACCCGTCGCTCCCCGATATTAAGCACGACACAAATGATTTCGGGAGAGGAGGCGAAAAGAAGGAGAGGGGGGATGAAGCCTTGGGATATCGGAACAGAAGCAATCGACCTTCTCCAGTCCGCAGCGTCCCCACGTGTTCTCGCCGTTGCCGCTTTTCTGCTCGATCAATCTCCACCCCGCGGGCAGAAAAGCGCGACCTCGTGCCAAGTGTCGATAGCAACGCTCTCCGGCCAACGCTAGTCAATGCGCTAATCAATGGCCTCGCGCTCGAGAACTCACTTGTGGTGCGCTTGGACTGCCCGCGGATTCGTGTCCTACACCGGTTGGTTTGTTGACGCCGAAATACGCCGCGCGTGTGCAACAGACACCACTACGATAGCAGCATTCCCTGAACCCGCACTAAGCAAAAATAAGGAAACCGCGCTCCGACAATTAAAAAAGAGAAAATTAGTACAGTAAACCCGAATGCGTTTATTTTAACAGCCGAGCTTCTTAAGCTTGAGCTGTGTCCGTGGGGATCGTTAACAGATAACCACCATCGGCGAAGCGGAGAGGGGAAATATGCTAGGCCAGGAATTGTGAGGGGAAGTGGCGAGAAGGTGTTGGGAGTGAGTGCCTAAAGAAAAAATTTAGGGACGCTTGCACTCACGTGCAAGGCTTGGATGGAGAAGCTGTTTTATGTGAGCATTGCCCGACACAAAGCTACGTTTTAGTATCATTGTTTACTTGCATAGTTGCGGTGCTAGTAATCGTCGTCATGTGCATCGAAGAGTTCGTAGTCTTCTTCGCGGCGAGTGGTGGATGCAGAGTCATCCTAAGCGTTGTGGACTTCCACCAACTTAACTGACGAAGCTTGCGCTACGTCGCGCAAGGCTTGAACGATAGGGAAGGTGCAGGATTCCTTTCTACGTGACCACTGAAGGACACCTCAGCACACATTTGTACAAGTTTGAAATTGTTCATTTATAGGTTCTGTCATTGCTTTTCACCGTTCTAGTAGTAGTAATCGTCATTTGCATCGACATCGTCGATGTCATTTGCATCGACATCGACATCCCAAGCTTTACATGCGCGGTAGTGCTTGAGGGCAGCGCTGGAGTACGCACCCACCAGCGCTCGGCATTTTCTCGCTCCTTGTGGTTTTTGCCAGTTTTTTGATACTGAAGCCACTGTGCATGCCGGGAACGATCGGTGGTCACCGCAAGGCACGCGCTCACGATGATGATGATTGATTGTAGGGTTTAACGCGCCGACGCAACGCAGGCCATGAGGCGCGCCGTAGTGGAGGGCTCCGGATTAATTTTGACCACCTGGGGATCTTTAACGTGCGCCGAAATCTCGTACACACGGGCGTTTTTGCTTTTCGCCTCCATCAGAAAAGCGGCCGCCGCGGCCGGGAATCGAACCCGCGACCTCGTGCTCAGCAGCGCAACGCCTTAGCCACTGAGCCACCGCGGCGGGTACGCGCTCACGAGCGCTCCGCATTTTCTTTGTGTTTTTTCCTGCAACACCGAACTTACGGCTTGTACAACGGCTCCGTTTTTAAGGTGGCGGGGAACAACAACAGGTGAAGCTGATTGGAAAAAAAAAAAAACGCTTCCCATTGTAGGCATCGAACCTGGGTCCCTCACGTTATGAAACCAGCGTGTAGCCGATTGCGCTATCATATCTTTTTTTTTTCTTTAATGCATGGAAATGTTAGAAAACTTCAAAAGACGAGACACTTAACACACAATTTAAGCACTAACAGACAGTCGAACAAAGATCAAAACTCAGGCAAGCAAACGCACTCATCCAAAAGAGGCAGCCACTCTGGTGGATCACTCTGCGCAGCATAAACGCTCCGCACCAACGCCGCCTGTTCCCGAAAAATGCACTTGGTCGGCCTAGGGGGTTCCGCATGCCGATCAGTCACACGGCACTTCCACAAGCTAAACAATCCTAGGAGAACGAAAACGTCATATGGCACCCGATTAACATCTTCAAATGGCAGGAAGCGAATGGTGTACGGGGTGATGTCGATGTCCTTTTTTAGTGTCCGCTGCAAAACGTCCCAGAAGAACACAGCGTCCCGGCACAACACAAAACAATGATCAATTGTCTCTGGTTGATTACAGAGGCGACAATTGTCCGACCAAGGAATAGACATTCCTTTTTCGCGCAGCCATGTCTTAACTGGGAGTGTGGAAGAATGAAGCTTGAAGAAAAATGTTTTTGCATTTGGCGGGATACACATGCTCATTACGCGTTTAAAACATTGCTTTTCTGGTGGCCTAAGTAAGGCTGGCGATAAACAGGCACCGGGAATAGACTTTCAATAAGAGTGTTCGTCATAGTTTTCCTTGACATGCTGAACAGATATTCCAAGGAAAACCGCGCGGTAAGAAAGTTAAATGACTCCACGACCTCTTTGAGAAATCCCCATGGAGGCTTCGTATTGACCTCGCCCGTACATACAAGCAAAAAAGGCAAATGGAAACTTATGCGCTGCTGAAGTACAGTCAGTAAAAGTGGGTGATCAACCAATTTGTAGAAGAAAAAACGAGACACAAGTTGGTGCACAAACAAATGCATGAGCCCAACACCCCCTGCCTTTAAAGGAAGAAACAAGTTGTCCCTGCGCATAGGTTCCCATTGAGAGCCCCACACAAATGTTGCAAAAGGGCCTCATTGGTCATCAGCGCTCACGCAAGTTAAGCGCGCATCGCGGGCATGGAATGGGCGAGACCTCTCTGTGTTTGCACGTGCAAGAGTGTGTAACGTCTTCCTTGCCACAAAGCTCCTTTATGTGCTTCAAGTGCTTCACTGTGCGCGAGCAAAAGTTCAGGCCCTACATAGAGTTTTTGATTGCGCAATCATATCATTCGGGGAGCTCAGCATTTCATTTAGGGTCGTAGCGTGGGCGTCGGCTTTGGACTTTAAGGGAGTTGAAGTAGACTTTCGCTTCGGACCTTGGCAGTTTGGATTTTGGACTTTAGGAGGGTATATTTCGGACTTCGATTTAACTCAGTTTGAATGGAGAAGCTGCGTAGAAAACCGGGCTAGTTGGTACAGATTCATCTTCACAGTGTACAAATAACGGGACAAAGGGGAGGATAACACTGGACAAGCGCTGAGAGCTAGTCCAGTCAGCGCTTGTCCAGTGTTATCCTCCCCTTTGTCCCGTTATTTGTGCGCTGTGAAGACGAATGGAGAAAGCTTCGCTTTTTAACCATCTTCCTCTTAAGAAAGAGGCAGATCTAAGATAACCCAAGTTACAGCTGGTGAAGACCACCAACTCCGCTGTTTCCTTAGTCTTGGGATCTCAGCTGCGAAGGTGGCCAATTTTTTCCCCATACAGCACACTGCTCAATGCAAAGTTCGTGTGCAACTGCGTGCCCTTCCAACATGTACTTCTGGAATGCGCAAGCAACCCAACCCTACCACCCGTCTCCATCCGTTCCTTTCATGAGCTGTCGACCATCTGTCGAGCGGAGAACCAGATCATTCTGGTCACCCGGGCGATAAGACGGCTAGGGTAGCACATCGAGTCCCGGACTAGGGTTCGACTCCCACCACCACCCTCATTAAAATCTTCCGCTCTGTCTCTTCGCTCTTTCTTCTCTCATTTTCTAGGAGTGAAAGGCCACGGGTGCAATTAAACCCACTAGGAACGAAAGTAGGTACTGTCGGTAAAATGCTTGTCTTTAACACAGCTTTCGTACTTTCGTCCTTATCCTGCCTCGCCCGAGCGGGATTTGAAGAAAACTACTGCGTCGTTCTCAAGTATAAGCCCACCCCTTTTCTAAAAGGGGTGGGCTTACAAAATGTTTGTAAAAAATATGTTTGTAAATATATGTTTCGGCAGTTTCCAGACGTAACTATTGAAGTTGAAATCGCTGTTATAGACCAACGTTTTACCACCGACTGTACTTGGAAGCTCTCGACAGCTATCGCTAACTGCCTGCGCTACTTCCGCCCTAGTCGTCACCTCTGTAGTTTCTATTGTAGTTTTCCGGCAAGGCAAGCGGACATTGCTAATAAAGAGTCTTGACGCTGAAGCGTCGGAAACCACTGACTCAGCAACACCTCGCGGCAGCTCATTCTCTGGAAGTAACGCCAAACGAAAACACATCTTTAAACAACGCTAGGTGACCTTTAGGGATCCCACATGGTGGTTCATTTATTCGTGAGCCGAACACCATGGAGCGAATCATAGACGGAACGTAGCCGTTGTGCGTCGTGTATAAAATTCTTCGGACGACAACTTCCTTGGACACTGATTCCACATAATGGAGTTCTTCTTAACGCTTAACATAATATGCGTTCATTGCCCTGAAGAAGCGGCTGTCCTATTACCACGTCAAACAACAGGGATCGAAAGCATTGCGAAAGAAATACACTATAAAAGTGCCCCCACCCCCTTCACTTCCTAGTCGAGCTGGCGACACGAAATTACATCCCCAACAGCCTAGCGCTGCGGAAGTGAGAGAGGAAGTGCGACCCGCTAGCGCCATTCCCACGCTACCTAAAATGCATTCACTTTAGGAAGAACCCTGGCAGCCACAAAATTGCCCGAAAGTTCCAGTGGGCGGTAAAAATTTATTGTTATAGCCCCACCCTTCCCCACCACCTCCTGTCCACCAGATTCTGGTGCCTAATGTGCGCAAGCTCATCAATGTGGGTGGAACGACGGATACGGAGGCGTAAATCTCTTCCTCCTCCTAACACTCTTCCTCCTCTATTTCTTTTCTTACGTCAGCTGCACTTGCTCAATACTTGGTATCCTGAAAGATTGCGGGGGTAGGCACCATGTAAACTCTTTGTTCGTAGTTTCTCTTAAAGCATTACAAAATCACGCATCTCCACGAAGTGAATCATGACGAGTGTTCGAAGCACTGGGGATCGTTCTTACCGTAAACACCCGTGGGAGTGCTTACTGCTGCTAAAATGATTTCCAATCCAATCCAATCCAATACAATACAATTCAATTTGATCCAATCCAATCCAATCCAATCCGAATCCAAATCCCATCCAATCTAATCCAATTCTCCTCGCGCATGTGCTGCACGGTTCTCCAGAAGCTCTCTCTCTCTCTCTCTCTCTCTTCTCTCTCTCTCTCTCTCTCTCTCTCTCTCTCTCTAACCTTTTGTGAACCTTTTCTCACATTTGTTTCGATTTACACGGTGCTGGGCCGTGAGCACGGACGCCGGACGCCGGACAAGCCTCGGCCTTAAGCTGCTTTGCCCCTAAAATCAGCCGCTTTCATCCAGATCGTTATATCATCCGCGTACAAGGCATCCCTTTTTCACCGCCACTTTTCCGCTCGCCAAACTTATGCGCGTCCCTTGCGTGGACACGCCGCATATGTCTTCGGAACTGCCGCCAGCCGATGCCAGGGAAAACACGAGGCTGTCGGCCATGAAATATGCTTTCCCGTGGCTTTTTCGTTCTGGGTCCTTGTTTTCCGTGTAGTTTGTCATTGCGTTTTACCGTGCGCTTATTGCGCTTTGTAAACACTCGAGAGACTTTTGGGAACAATGTCACGTGCGACGAAAACATTGTATGATTGTTATATTTTGTCACGGAGTGTGCTGGATGGGTAATGTGCAACATACACCGGATCGGGGTTGTTGGCCTTGCGTTTTTTTGCGAGTTCCGAGCGAACGGCATGTTTATTTGAATGTGACGGCAGCTTTCCCGGCTTACTAGCGTAGCTAGCTTCATAAAGAATTGATCATCCAATCCATCCATGCATCCATCCATCCATGCGTCCATCCATCCATCCATCCATCCATCCATCCATCCATCCATCCATCCATCCATCCATCCATCCATCCATCCATCCATCCATCCATCCATCCATCCATATCCGCGGCCATCCGTCTATGCATGCGTCAGTCCGTACATCCGAACGTGAGTATGTCTGTCTGTCTGTCTGTCTGTCTGTCTGTCTGTCTGATATAAGAAACCTATATATCTAGTTTGACAATGTAATCCTATTTTCATGGCTTGAAACAAAGGAACTCTTTTCCTGTTTCTTCATGTTTCAATTGTCTGCAAATTCGATATCCGGCAGCAGAGCCTTATGTTCTGAGGACCCATCGTCTTTCGCCATTACGCTTTTATGAGGTGGTAACGGCGGGAGCAGAGGAGCCGTTATTTCTCTCTCTCTCTCTCTCTCTCTCTCTCTCTCTCGCTCGCTCTCTCTCCCTGTAGTGCTCACCCTAACCACTAACCCCATTCGCTGAAAAGAATGGTAAAGGAATCGATCAGCACACAGCTTTCGTTACAAGTACGCGCTGCTTCTATTACACATTGCCTGATTTCCTCGGTATGATTGATTTCCTCAGTACGAAAAGCAAAGATCGGGCACCAGAGCGGCTATAAATTGCCGGGATGTGACCTTTGCGGCCTCGGAGCAGCAGAAGATTGCATCTCGTCGTTGGAAAGGAGGCAAAGATGCCTTGTTTTAATGCAAGCTGGAAAAAGATAGCATGTGCTAAGCTAAGCTCTTTTCCCCTATAATTCGTTCCTCTCACAGACACAGTGCTGATCTTATTTATCTCATTATTTTTACCCTATGCTTGTCTTACTTATCCTATTTATCTTATTAAAAGATAAGTGTCTTATAAGACATTTATCTTCTTTTCTAGGTATGAAAGCATTGATTCGGTGGGCCCCGTATGTGTCTCCGCTATTCGATGAAATCTACGAACACCGCTACTGTGTCATGACCGCTGTACGCATTGTTTAGCTTTGAGGAACCTTTTCGGGAGCGTCTTTTGTTTATTTTACTTAAATATATTCTCGCTTGCCGCCGGAAATTATTGTGTAAAGACCTAATTATGTTGTGGCTCTTGTAAATTATGATGTAGGCTGATGACGACTGTGATGCTAGTTTTCCTGAGAGGTTTCTCTTTTTACGGCGTCAACAGCAGACAGCCCACTCGTTGAAGGTCATGGTGGTACGCAGAAAAAATCCGGGCCATCTCCACTAACGTGAAACCTGGGGAGGGGCGAAGCATCCAGTGTATAACTGTATTCAAAGATTGTAAGTTTGTCTCTTGCCACACGACGCGCGCTTATTGGACGCCGGAGAAGCGCCAGTGGGGGGAGCAATCGCGCGCTCGCTGAGGCGGTGGCGCCCTCTCTTACACTGAACCGGATTTAAACAATTAAATGAGGCAGACTGGCTGTAAGTTGTCTTCGTGTCACACGCCCCAGTACGCTAAGGAGTATGCTTTACAGAAGAAAACCCGGCGTTTGAAACCAATTTTGAGAGGGAATTTAACAAATTAACGTTTTTAATGCAGATAAATCCTGATTATACCTGTATTTTAAATATTCTTAAAGTGAAATGTTAAGCCTAAGCATCCGCGCACACTCGATGGTTGCTGCTGTTCCTTGGGGTAGGTGGGGCCTGCACAAGTCAGTCTGCTTCAATGCCAAGTGCACGTGTCTACAAGCAAGACGTATGCGAAGTTAATGAAATTGCCGCATCAGCATAGCGGCCGCTTATAGCATTCAAACGGGAAATGACCTTAGTACACAGGCAGGTCTTGAGCACACCATACTGTAATCCCTGAACACCTGAAATTTCTGTGTGACGCATTGTACATTTCAAAGCCTGCATGAAAATTTTGTTTGTTTGATTCTGATTATTATATGGAGCTTGATTCCGTTATGAGGCTTCTCTCTGGGAGAAGTTTCTATTGCGCTAATAACTTATCTAATGCTAATTCATGTATTTAAATTGTGCATGTCTGCTTGCAAATTTTTGTTGAGTCGCTATGTATACATCTTTAAGAGGAAATCTAACTTATACGATGACACCAGGGCAGTGCGTCAAAAACTTATAATTGTACGAAGCTACCAGGAAACGGTATCGAGCTCCTAAATGTCAGACCATATATTGCTTATGCCTGGCGCCACGGATACCGAAAAACTTCGATGCAACGATGCACCGAATTTCTTTATTTTGAAAAAAAAAAAAAAACTTCTGAGCTAAAACATTATCAATATCATCGGTTGCGTGCGCATAGGCGTCGGAGAGATTGCATGCCGGACCGCCCATGAAGCTCGAAATCTTCATACGCAAAAACTCCCACTGACACCACCGCTCTCACGTCGAATCAGTCGCTGTCTCGACGCTGCTCGGCCACCACCAGTTCACCGGGGAAGGAAAAACAGAAAAAAAACCGCGCCGTATGGTTTTTGTGTGCGCGGGGCGCGGCTCCGAAGCCAGGTAAACTGAGACGGCGCACTCCTCGGCATCAGCAGGTATACAACAGCCAAGAAAACGCGAGCAAAAACTCCAAGAAGTACGCCACTGAGAGGAGGGTGAAGGAGCGGGAGAGAGTTGGGAGTAGAAGCGTTTATGCAGCAGCACGCCGAGCGTTATCGACCAGTGCGGGAAATCAATCCAAATCGATCCGAAGTCGGCTGCAGTGGTGGCGCGAAATTCGCGAAACGCGCCGCCACCGCCGTCGCCTGCGAAACGCCAGCGCCGCTGAACACGCCGCCGCAGGGAGAAGACGTCTTTACAGGTACGCCGTGAGGTTTAGGGAAGGGACGTCGGTGTACGGCTCGTATGATTGGGCAGAAATATGTGACGTCACAGTGCTCAGTCGGAATCAGCCGATCACGTGGTTAGAAGAGCCCGGCCACCTTGCTTCTCAGTGGCTGCGCACTGTTGCGCTGCCTGTCTCCTCCCTCTCCTCTACCAACTGCCTCCTCTCTCCTCGCAAGTTCTTTTTCCTCCTCCTCTCCACATCGTCGGCGCATGGCAGGAGCGGAATCGCAGGCTCATCGGGGCAGCCTCATCAGACCGCAGAAACCCAAAACTCGACCCTGAACGCGTGCGCAGGTATCCGGGTTGTGTTGCGAGAGCGCGGGCGGGACCCCGGGGCCGGTTAGGTAAGGTTGGATTGGGTTTCGAAAGCTCTTTTGCACCGCTTAATTGCTTCCTAGCTTCTGCTTTGCAACGGAAGATACAAATTCCGCGGCTTACGAAAGGGCCGACGACGTTGAGGGACGAACATGGCGCTGAAGTTTGCCCTTCGGTACATTTTATTGTCCTGACTTTCTTCAACGTATCTGTCTTCGAGTTAAGTAGGGTTAAGGTGGGGCAAGGTAGACGAGGTCCCGTTAAGCTATGCTGTAAACTGAGTTCGCTTGTGGCATATGTATTTTCAGCATTTGGTAGCGACCTGGTTAAGTAAGTTAGGTAGTTGGAATACTTGGTATGGGTTCATGGTACGACTACAGCGCGAAAGACAGGACAGCAACGAAGATACACAGGAAGAGCGCTGAAGAAGCGCTTGTCCTGCTATCTTACTTTTGTGTCCTATCTTTCGCGCTGTAATTATACCGTGGTCCTGGTTACGGCTAGATACTAGATGCCCACAAGCGGTGGTGCAATTTTAGTATGGCAGAAACTGAAACGTTCTCTTATGAATTAATATTTAGTTGAGCCCGGAACTTTTCGAGGCGTTGAAATTATTTTACAATAAAACACAATTTCACCGTCCAATTTTTTCTGGCCGGAGATTTGTAACCGAAAAGCGGTAGGCCAACAATCATGTTTTGACTGATAAATTCAGGGCTGCGAAAAAAAATTCTGTGCGAGCTGACCAGCTGCTTGGTAGAGACGCAGGTACACCTCGTGTCTCGGGCTAGCGCGGCTGCCACGACTGGCGGCTATCCGGACAAGGAAAGCCACCCACAACAGCATCTTCCGTTCCAATAAACGTCTCTCTCCTCCTCTTACCCATGTTACACTTCACATCATGTTTTTGCATATTTGTGTACGCTAACATGTCTGGGCATGTCCTTGGTACCAAATGAATGTGCGTCAACACCGTTGGCCATACACTTTATTTTTTTCGCGAGCGCTATACGTTTTATGGCTGTTTCCAAAAATACTGCTGCCCACAGGCCGTGTCACCCAAAACAACCAGAACAACCTCAGGAGTACGCTGCTTCTGGTTTTATTTAGCGTGTTAATGCAGCGGATTAAAAAAAACCCGATCTGCCTTCCTAAATAAGGTTAGCTTCCCCATAAAGACCCTTCTGAGGTGGGACACGCTTTACAGAAGAATTTGAAAGTTGCTGAAATTTGAGCTTGCTGTGAGTTTTTCCAACACCTTTATTCTACTTCTGATGTGGAATCGTGTCGCTTCGTTCTCTTCACGAATAACCTGAACAATTTGACGAGATGAGGCACGGCCGCTCGATGGAAAGTTCCTTTTCATTGGGCGTCCGTGGAAGAGGTATCACGTTCGTACTTCTCAATCAGTTTCCACTTGTCTGCAACCTCGTCCCCCACAAAAGCCAGGATGGTGACGAGAAGTGTGACAAAGCTTCCCCCTGCGACGAACCTGACTGCGTCAGTGTGTAGCTTTGAAAGCAGAGAGGCGAGGGACATTGTTCTCGCATTGTGCGCCTCACCGACGAAAACAGCGCTACGCCAAGCTGGATCAGTGTTGTGTAAGCTCCAGAGACGCCGCCTTTCGATGTACAAAGGCACCATAGGTAGTACTCAAATGCTTTTCCGTAGATTGAAGCTTTGAAAAGTTCTTGTAAAATTGCTCCTAGAGTTTTGGGGAAAATTACAGGCGGTTTCACTCTACCAACCACGGAATATTGCTCGAAGGCAGCACTGTACATCCCTGCGTCTAAGGCGTCGCACAAAACACCCCCGCGGGCATGTACAAAGTTTCAGAACATGAGGAGGATTCAGAACAGGAGCACAGATTTGCTAAGTCACCTTCCTGTTGCTTCTGCTCTAATAAATTGATGAATTCGGTAGTTGATTATTTAATTAGGTTGTTAATGATTGATTGATTGATTGATTGATTGATTGATTGATTGATTGATTGATTGATTGATTGATTGATTGATTGATTGATTGATTGATTGATTGATTGATTGATTGATCAATCGATCACTGAGATTGTTTTACTGACTGAAATTATTGAGTTGATCAGCCCTGGTGTAAAGCGTTGTGGGCATGTGTCACCGTATGCGAGCTTGATACCAGTTTCAGAAGTCATCTGCCCTTGTGTGCCTTAGACCTGAAAGACGTGTGGGAGATGAAGGCGCCATCATCCCCTTTCATTTGCGTCTTTTCCTTTTTCTCTGCGTTACTACGACTAAGGGCCTTGGCATGAAGTAAAATGGACGTGGGAACAAGGTGCTCCGAATGGGCCTGCTTTTAATTTCGGAAGGTTGCTTTTATGCGCTCTACTTTTTTTAAGAAGCACCCTTCGGATGTTGAACGTTCTCCTATGTTTAAGTGTGGGGCATTTTAGGGGTCCGGCTTGCCATCGTGACTCGTCCGGTGTCACGGTATCTAGCCACCGCAGTGACGGCGTGACGCACCCAAGCAGAGGCTTCGAAAAGATCACCGCTTCCCTTGGTCGGGATCGAGCCTGTGCTTTTCGCGTTACGAAGATGATGACTATTCCATTTCGCCGCCGAGCAACACGTTACGCATATGCAAAGTTTTGGGGGGGTGATCCTTGCGCTGCTCCGTTGCCACGGAGGCTGCCGTTGCCGGGTCGCAAATAAGTACACTATACTATAAAATAGGGAAATGTCCCGAATTAACGCATCAATTACCCCAAATAATTGAAAACTCACTCCAGTATCTCTTTAAAGGCCTTTTCAGGGGCTGCGGCTGCCTCTCTTGACTATTTTCGGCACCAACTGATACTGAATACGTAAACTAGTTACTGAAACTGATACTGCAACTAGTCAAGAGAGGGCGTCACAGCCTTTTTGGGGAATCACTGCTTCGCACTGCGACAGCTTTCATGATGAGTGGAACTGCGTTAGTTTTTTTTAGGGGCGAAGCACCTTAAGGCCGAGGCTCTTCCGGCGTCTGGCACGTGCTGCGCATGCGCGAGGAGCATTGGATTGAATTGGATTGAAATGGATTAAATTTAAGTAAATTGGACTGGATTGGATTGGATTGGATTGGAAATTGTTGTAGCAGCAGTAAGCACTCTCACGGGTGATTTACGGTCATGATTCATGATCCACTCGTCATGATTCACTTCGTGGAGATGCGTGAATTTTTTTTTTCCTCAGCCGTCACCACATGGCTGCAAAGAAATTCTGTGAGTCACAACAAAGTTTATTAGAATTGTAGACCTCCCACCGACAACGACATTACAGCCCCCGCCGTGATCATCTTCGGATACAGAGGCGCATTCCCGCCGTTATGCTTTACCTGTGAGGGGCGAAAACTGCTCGGTCACCTGCGTTCGGGAGCGGCATTCACCAACACCTATTCGCACCTAATCAACTGACTGACGGCTGCCTCTTACGTCTGGCATGCCTCAGAACCTATGTACCAAATCTTGGGTGATTGCATCGGTTTTTCTATGGCGACGGGCCGGCATCTGCTGCTGTCGGCAAATTGGTCGCCCGTCTATTTGCGGAACAGGCCATCTTACGTGACTGGCCACGTTCTTTGAGCCCCGGAAAGTTGACGAAACCACTTCTTCGCTCGTTCAGGACATTCGGCAGGTGCAGGCAGCGGTAGTAGCATGTTTCGTGTGGATAACTTCATGTGTGCACCATGTAACTGATTTTTTTTATTTTGATGATTCATATATTTTTACTTTTACTACACGTAGCTATCTTTTTCCGCTGTTACTTCCTTTTGCCGGCATAGCAAATACGATTGGGGAGGGGGGGGGGGGGGTTATGGTTCAGCATCACACCCATTTTGTAGTTTCTTTGTCCTTTGCTGTCTCGCTTCCTCAGTACCTATTCGATTTGCCTAAATCCCCCTTCATTCCAAATGGTCCTCTATGTTCTTTCCTTTATTACTTTATTATTCGCCTATTTTCTCCTGTTACCAACATTCATTCTTTCTCTTTTCTTTCCTTCTTTCATTCGCTCTTTTCGTTCCTGCCTTTACTCCCTGCTTTCTTTATTTTTGTTCCTTTTCGCTTCTTCACTATTTTTTTTTTCACTTTTTTGCCTCTAGATTTTGTTCATTGGTCTTTCATTCTTCCTTGCTTTATTATGTCCACCTTTTTATTTTCTTTCTCTCTTCGCGTTTCTTACTGTCAGTAGAATTTTATCAGCATGAACCTAGCATAACAACATGATTGAATTGATGCCATTATGTCAATTCAAGCGTCGGTGCCTCCGTAGAACCACAATAAGCAGCCTTTATTTGCCGCGTCAATGACATTCCGGAGATAGGGTGTTCCTAATCGTACAAGAATTGTAGGTACTTTACGCCACTCTCCAAGAATATCGTCGAGCCGCATTTCATTAACAAAATAGGCGACCATTTTCATTTTGAACCTACGGAATGACCATCCAGTAGAACGGCCCTGCCTTGTCAAGCACTGCGAGATCGAGTTTAAACGCAGTGCAAACGTCTCGTAAGCGAATGACCCAGAAACTTCAAATTTCGAAGTTTGCCGCGTCCGAGCAAAATGAGTGCCATATCCGAGGACAAAACTGGCTCGCCAGCGTAAAACGACAAACTGCTCCATTTTCTCCACCAGGACAAAATATCTCGACAATATTTTCAGTGCCAGCAGCTCGCGTCGCTGGCAGCGGGCGAAACTGACCAAGAACCGACCGCGTCAAAACCGTGGATGTCCTTCAAGAGCGGAATGAGAGACAACGATCAAAATCGAACAAATAGTAAAAAGAACAGAGGAGGACTGAGTCGAAATCCGGGGCATTGTTATTGCAATTTTCTCGGTCGGCCGCTCTCCCTGATAAGATCAACGGGGGTCTCAACAGAGAGGGGAGTTGGCGGCGGGAGGCCCTTCATTCAAGCACTCACTCCGTCCGTCGTCTCGGTAGGAAATTCTCCAGCCGTCCAGCGTCGGCCGCCCCCATCCCAATCTGGCTAAAACGTAATTTTGAATTCTGAAGCGGTCTCCCCGCCGCGTTTCTGAAACCGCTCGGCCGACTTGAGCCGGAAGCTGCGGCACGGATTGGCTGAGGTCTTCGGATTGGCTGCCGTCGGTTTCCTGCGGTCGGGGAAAACTTTCTCCTCCGTGATTATTTCTAACGCTTCCAGTGCTATGGTTCGGGCTTGCCCGAAGAGAGGCCCTTCTTAGCCAAGGCCGAAAAAACAGTAGAATCGGCGCTTCCGGCAGCCATTTGTTCTGGGTAATGAACAACTTGTGCGAACTTCGGAAGACATGAAAGAAATAAATTAGGCGCCACAATAAAAAAAGTATGTCCTTGACGTGCTGTGCGTGTGGAGTTGAGGTAAAGGTATAAGAACAAATGTCAGCTGCGCCTGTTGAGACTAGGGATAAGATTCGAGCGCCACCGAGACGACAGACCAATGTTTTTGGTCTGTGGAAGTCATTGTTTCTATGTTCCTGGCTTTACCCAATTACATTAAAAGAATTGGAGGGAACATAACGCCATGACAACAAAATTCAACTGTTGCTTGCTTTTGTTTGCCTGAGGAGGACTGGCCCAAGCATTGGTATTATTTTTTTTTCTTCATTCTAGGCAAGACACCTTTACTTACAATACACATTTTAACCATTTTGACTAGTATTACAGTGGCAAAGGCGCCCCAGAACCAACCTCCGTCAATTACGTAGTACCGTGGTGGACGACCGGCTTGCAGGAGAGTTGCCTCCGTTTAGAACGACGAAGAGCCGAGAGAAAAACGTGACTGGTTTAATACATGGCGAAAAAATAACAGCGGTGATACAGGAAGGAGCCCGCTGGCGTGCGTACAGAATGACTACGGCAGAGCGACGACCCCAACAAAAGCCCGACGGTGATATTTATGAACTTATAACCAGAGTGCCAAGAGTTAAAACAAGTTTGCCCACGGCAATAAAAGTATAAACACACAAAAATACCCTCCACAGGTCACGTGATACGTTCGCAGAAGCTGGTGTACGCTGTGCTGGAGAGAGGAGGGAAAGAGGAGATCAACGGTCGGCCGACGGTTGGACAGACAGGCCTAAACACGCCGTTGCTAGAAGTGGGTTCTGTCGGTTCCTGCAGCTGTCGCGACGATGTCCGTGACCAAGGCGGCCGAGGCGCGTGCCAGCCAGTCTTTGGCTTGTCGAGACTTGTTCCCAGCGCGGAATGAGCTGGCTTCACCGCAATAGAGAGCTGCACCGCAGTGCACCAAACTTTTCTCACGCGCGCACAGGGTAGTGGTTCGCTGAATCGTAACACTATCCTCGGTTACAACTTAAGAACGGCAACGGAAGTTGCCGCTGTGCCTCATCACCGCGGCCGGATGTTACTCCGCGCGGCGCAAGTAGTGCGTTACTGGAAGTATTTTGAACATTGCACGAGCCGTTTCAGTGATTTTTGGACTTAATATGCTTATAAACTACTGCAGCGACAACAAACAAATTACGCGAGAAAAGGCAGACGACATCATGTATTCATAGCAATCTCCTTTCAAAACGCGCGCGCCCGTTGACATCCGGGTCCGTCGCTGGGCGGAGTGATACCGTACATGAGCTATTGCCGTTTTTAACTTGTTCCCGGGTATAGGAAAAACATAGTAGGCGAACTAAGAATGTGATATTGTGGCGCGGGTCCGCGAGCTTTCAAAGATTGTTCAGTCTCCTTTCAATCCCCAAGAACAACTAGTCTCGCAACTGCTGAGGCTTCACTGCACTTCTGTGCATTGGCGACATAGTTCATAATATCATCGAATAGATGTGTTGTTGCAACCCAAAGTGACGCCCATATCAGCCAAAATACCGAGAATGGCAACGCTACTGGTGGCGTGCTTCATTCATTACAAAACTTGCACCTGCTCCTTCCCCTTCTCTCATCACGGGCATTTTCGGAGCCGGCTACCATGCGTGTAGGTTGTGCAGATAGCGTGGTCTATTCATGTGCACTACCCATAAGGGTCACGTGGCTGGAAGGACTACGTCTATTATGGGGATACAGACGGGGTCTTCATGGTTGCGTAACCTTTTGCGTTGTTTGCTTGGAGTTATCTTTTATCATAAAAAGTTCAGTTTTTTTAATCTTCCAGGACAAAACCTCGCAAGTCTCCGAGACGCATATGGCACGCTGCAAGTGGGTGCATGTTTTTCATGGTTTTTAAAGCGAGCAGTTGTTAAACAAATACGCCCATACCCTCCGTGCAGTTGATTAAGCAGCGGAACGGTAACGTCCGGCCGGTGTTTCACGTATGACGCGTAGCCTACCCATCTCGAAGTAACCTGCAGCCAGTGTTTGCCGCAGGTTACTTCGGCAAACAGTGGCCGAACTCTGGCAAAACAGGCAAACACTGGCAATCACTGGTTACTTCGGCAAACACTGGCACGCTGCAGCTGGCTCAGGGTGTCGTGTGGGGCGACCTGGAGGACCACACCCTGGTATACACGGATGGTTCCGTGTGGCAGCAGCAGGGTTCGGCCATGGCGGCGGCAGTGCTGGGGGAGGCCACCAGGCAGGCCCGGCTGCACTACGCCGCATCATCCGCCACGGCCGAAATGGTGGGCGTAAGCCTTGGTCTGGACCTTCTACTAGAGCTGGAGCCGCCCCCGAGCGCTGCGCCCTGCTGTGTGATTCTCGAGCGGCCCTACTCCGGATCCAGGAGGGCGACCCGCGCTCCCTCCTGGGCGGGCCGTGCGGGACAAGGTGGCACGGCTGGCCCAGCGGGGGACTCGCCTTCGGCAGCAGTGGGTGCCAGGCCGCATTGGGCTGGAGGGCAACGAGAGGGCAGACGAACTGGCCGCCGACGCCACGAGCTGCCCCCTTCGCCCACGGCAGCCCACGCAGCTGCGGATGACGCCCGCCTGCTGATACAGCGACATGTACGGGCCCAGCATCCGGACCCGAGGTTGGCCGCTGGAGAGGCCCCACCACCCATCCGGGCCACACGGATGCCCAGACATCAACGTTCGGCTGTCCTGCGCCTACGCGTGGGGTGCGTGTGGACAGCCGAGCGAAAACACCGCCTAGCACTCATCGATGACCCGTCGTGCCAGCACTGCCGGGCGGCTGTCCAGACCCTGCCACATCTGGTCCTGGAGTGCCCCCAGTTTGTGGCAGGGAGAATCGAACTGTTGGGCGCCTTCGGGGGAGGAGCTCGGCCCCTCGAAGAATGTCTGTGTCCGCCAGGCAGTGCCAGAGAGCGGGACGGAGTCCATGAGGCCCTGGGGTCCTACCTGGATGCCTCAGGACTCATCCCGGCTCTCCGCTTTCTCCCAACATAAACTAAACGGTGTGTGTGTGGGTGCTTCGCTTTTTTTTCTTGTGTTTTTTTGTCTTCATGTTTTAGTATTTACCTTGTATATATTGTACATATATGTCCTGTTAGACCTGTATATTTGTATATATGTAACCTCTCCTTCTCTCTATCCTCTCTTCCCTGTACAACTGTTTTTCCCATCCCCCCCCCCTTACCAGCAGGCGTTCCGGTGTCCACCCTTAGGTTAGACAAACTACGCCTGCTGGTGGCCTTTCCTTTCGTTGTTTACAATAAATTCATTCATTCATTCATTCTGCGCTCTGCTGCGGTAAACCGAGCACAATTTTGCCCCCTTACTTTTAACTCCTCTCTAACCCAGTTTTTTCGCCCATGCGCTTGGGGTTGCGCAGGATGAGCGTTCTGCATTCACGGGGTCGCTGGATTTTTTCTCCTAGCCATATAAAGCTTTACTTTAATGGTTCGTGGTAAGGGACCTACAAACATCGCTGGTTAAAAGCGTAAACGCGGGCTTGTTACAAAATGCGGAGAGCATGCGCGCTCAGCAGCTGGCTAGGATGAGCGGCGTGGCGTCAAGCTCACGGAAACACTGCCGCTCACGTTGGATCGTGGAGATGAGGGTTGTGCTAGGTTCAGGTGGCGAGCTGACAGGGGGTGGTTCGGCGTTAGAAACCGCGTACACAGATGTCGTTGGTTTGCAGCAGCGTGTACTCCTCAAATTACGCCGCGCCTTTAATTGGGTTTTCGACCAGCTTGGACATGTGTAGCTTTAGTGTTGCTGACCACTCGCGATCCGCATTTACGTGGTGAGTAACCTATTTTGGGGGTTTTAAACTGGATTTTTTTTATGGGAGAATGCTACACGGAGACATTTTTTCGCTGTACTGAAATTCGTGCTGACGGTCGCATTATTTCTCCGGACTCTTTACGCCGATAAGAACGATATTGAGATGGGCTTCAAACACAGCTTTCCCTTTAAATCCAAGACTGAGCACTGTCTGCATGTATTAAATTGGTGTAGCTTTCTCAATGCATACGTGGGAAATATAGGTTGTAAAGAACGACCTATTTTTAAGATACGTCAAGAAGCTGTACCCTAACAACCCTTGGCGCGATAAGGAAGTTCTTTTATCGCTGTTGTCAGGAAGTTGCTGATATCAAGAAGTTGCTTATTTTCCCACTTACGTGACGGCACTTAATCTGCCCGCCTGACATATTCAAGGTTGTGTTTCTTAGCCATTTTATTCGATTAGCCTTAATTCCAAGGGTTTTTCATCGAAGGACAAGCCAAGGGATACGGCATGAGACATAAAAAAATAATTCGTCTCGCCAAACAAAAAATACAAGTAACAAATTTTATGCACTTCAAAAAGTACCTGTGCCTGGCATCTTTTTCTTGCGTAAGAACAACTCTGTTGCCATGGCGTCTTTCTGGTTACTACAAAGAGGATCAGACATCATGGAACGCGGCGTGCTCCGGCAATTATTCGTTACGCAAGACGTCGGAGGAAAAATAAATCCTCCCTGACATAAACGTAAAACTTCATGACAAAAAAAAAAAAGAGGAGTGCTTCAGAGTACTTAGGTCGCGAGCGATGCAGGGGACTCTTGCGAAGTTACGTTCGTGCTCCTCTTGAGCACATCGAGCAATGGCGTCCAAGCCGCCCAATGAGCTGTGCCTCGCGGAAAAGCGCGGGAAGCAGCATTTTTCCCGCGGTAATCTTTTGGGCGGGAAATGTGCTTCTCTGACCGAGCTTGAATAATCCTCATATTTTTGCGCAGCGAAACGCTGCTCTTCGAAGAGCCGTACTTTCTGATACAGTAATTTGTTACAAAAGCACGGACAAGAAAAAGAAAGCGAACGCGAATTCATCTTCAATACCAGCGCGGCAGCGCCAAAGCTGATTTACATCGGATACGCGGATGCGGCAGATCAAAAGAGAAGCGTGGCTGAGATGTGGCTGCGCGAGAGGTTGGCATTCAGTAGATGAACTGAATTTGCCGAGAGGCGATGACCCGGTGACCCCGATATTTTTTATTCGTGTAGGCAAACTGCGCCAGTTCGGATCGCAAGAATATTAAATCAACATGGAATAGAAATAAGGATGGCATGGTCGAGTCAGCATCGTCGGTTTGAAATACTGACTGGCTCTTGACAACAAGTAGAGAGAACGTTCATAAGGCCGTTAAGCGTACTTTCTCATAGCGAGGCCTCGGGTGCGCTGTAACGAGTACAGTCGAACATCGTTATAACGAAGCAGCGTCGGGGAAGTAAATTAGTCTCGTTATATACGATATTCGTTGTAACAGTAGGGGCAAAAATTGGCTTTAAGAAATCGGCTGTTTGGCTAGCGAAAAAAAATAGCAGTGGCTTAGCTTGGCTATGCCAGGATATACGTAGCGTGAGCTAAGGTTCAGCTGGTTATTCTTAGGTTTCCTGGTTGTCTAGGATTAACTGATTATCATGCTTACTGGCTGCTAAAACTATTTACAATCCAATACAATCTAATCCAATTTAATCCAATCCGATCCAATCCAGTCGCGGCGGCGGCGGCTCCGGTGCGCCAGCTGTGCGCCGTGATACGTCACTGCTCCGCGCGCATGCGCAGCACGGCTCTCCAGGAGCCACGCGAAACTGCTCAACCTCGGCCAGTGTAGCTCACGCTACAAAAATCTTTGATACAAAAGCACCATATGCTATGCTTCGAACCCCCATAAACAAGATAATCCTTACCTGTCTCCTTGTGGCATTTCAAACTCGATGGACCAGAACACGGGAATATGAATTACCCCAGAACATAGTCTGTTTGAAAATCAGGCATGCGTTCATATTTATTTTGAGTAGGATGTGATCTTCGCCAGGTAACTTTTCACAGCACCGAGCAGGATGAAGTTTTCCACACTGACTACGCACGAAAGGGCCTTTTTTCTGCCGCAGTTTTGAACTTCGGGAATTTTTCCAAGTAGCTTATCAGCCTTTCTCAAATAATCCTTCGTTATAGCCGATATCACACGCAGCTCTCGCGATTTCGGTTTCGTTATAAAAAGAATAAGTGTCACTGAAATAAAGCGTGGACAACCAAAGTTCGTATTTAGTTCACTACAGCCGATAATTTGCTATATCAGTGTTCGTTATAACGAGATTCAACTGTATTCAAAACTGTCGTTGGCTAATATATTTGCGAACTTAAAAATAATGTACTTCATTTGCTGTGATGCTGGAAGTTGCTGCTTTCAATTTTTCTTGCCAAAAGGCACTCAACTTGTTTTCGTGGGCACTTGACGAGTTTCCTTTTTTTTTTTTGCTTTTAAACAAAATGAACTGACCGCGTATACCTTATAAACGCAGCACTCGGAGTATAAAACAATACTATTGAGCATCTTAACCTGGTCGGTTTTTTTTACATTATCTTGTATTGAAACCAGAAAAATCTTGGAAAACACTTCAACTCACCCACTCATAGCGGGGCTTGCCAACTTGCGGCTGCCGGCCAAATGACCTGTAAGTGAAGAAAACAGCACTTTAGATAGGTTACTGCTAATTTGTTTGAATTTGTTGATATCCTAGGATATCCTAGCAAAAAAAGTAAACACACATGACGCAACCATTTCATAAAAGGCGAAAGGGCAGGAATATGCTGAAGCCTAGCACATCACAAAAGCAGGTGAAAGAGACAATAGCCAAACATCAATCAACCTCACGCCGTCAGAGATAGCGTTCCTTGGTAATTCATTAGAAAAAATGAACGAAGCTCACACTACGCGTAAGACTTGAAGGTAGCGAAGCTGTACACAACCTTGACGCTTCGCTGTCGAAACGACCTTTACTCCGCCGTTGTTGCTATAAGCGTACGCTTCCTTCATTTTTTAAAGACGATAGTCTTTCTTGGGCTACTTAAACCCAGAAATTTTGGTCTGTCTGTCTGTCTGCCTGTCCTGTCCGTCTGTAACTCGATAACAGCGACCCGGTCAAAGTAAAATGCTTACTGCGCAATAGTCTTATATGCTCACAGCCAAATGTAAGCGTCTAAGTCCGCTTTATATGCTCATACTTGTCAACTTTGTTGAACAAGAACAAGGCATTACGCAAATAATACACGAAATTAGTACAAAGGGGATATTTAGAGTGTTCCTTTATTAAAAAATTCCTGGGTGCTTGGTTTTCCGATAGCAAATGATATTCTACATCTACTGCAGAAAACCACCGCCTCCTGGCGGCATATGAAAAATCACGCGGCAACAGCAACGAAAGGTTCCACTAGCTAGGTTCCACGTTCTGCTTGAAACGCACGTGGAGCACGGCCACGTGGTTCTATAAAACTTGTAGTCGGCCGCCTCCATTCACGCGCGTCTCCGCCGTACTGCAGCGCTGGCATCGAGGAACCCCGCCTGTAGCAGTGGAACGCGGTAAATTCAAATCGCCTTGAGCAAACCTTTAGTGTGTTTACTTTGGAATGAGCGCGACGGAACAGGAACAGCATGAGAGGTGAGCGGGAAAGCGAAGGAGGGCATTTCCTTGGCAAATGCCTACAAAGACTATCGTCTTTTGACGACATTTGCAACGAAAGGAGCAGATACGTGGCCAATTTTTTTTTTTTTTTTGAAGAGGTAATCATTGCACATCACGTTGGAAGGGGCGTACGCAATGACATGTCTTTCTAGTCTCGAAAAAATGTCGCCACGATTACAGCGAACGCAGGAGTCTTTGTCATTCCGACTAAGTGTTGCCACGATTACGGCAAACGCTGAAGTTTTTCTTTTTCTTTTTTTACCATCTCGGCCAATCTCTTTAAGTGGGTATGCTCGGCTTACCCTTGGTATTTTTTTAACTGCGTCCGCAGGGCTGCCAACTCTAGAAAAAAATTTCGTATATCTAGGGGAATTGGGTAGTCTTTAGGGAAAAAGGGAAATTTATCAGCCTCTAGATATTTTTTTGCGTTTACGTTGTCTTATGCATTCAGTCGTGTAATAGTGCTCTTTGTTAATTATAACATTAATTACTTTTATATACCTACGAAGCGCAATGAAGCGCAGATATCTATTTCACATAAATGTGCATCCATCAAAGCTATCGCTCCTACGGAATTGTTTGTAAGTTGAAAAGAACACAACTGCTGAATTTTATTAACTTGCTCGCTCAAATACCTCATGCACTGCACATCGTCTATGCTCGTTCCTATTATTCATCTCATTTATGTGCTTCTGTGGTATTACAAGTGCACTCTTTCGCAGTGCAGGATTTTTGTGTCAAATGTTGTGTAGTGCGAGATTTCCCGTTTTTGTGACAAATACGCACATAAAAAAACCTTGCGGTCGAGTGTACTTCGATAATCGTAATGGGCGCTCTACGTGCGGCAGTATTAGGATGACGTTTCCAGCCGCTCGCGCGATCACTCCTATGTGGCTGCCTCAGCGAGCGATTGCGACGAGCGGTTGCGGATCCCCGTACGGACCGTTCGTCGCGTCGCTCGTAAAAGTCGCTCCATGTGCTTACCGCTAAACACATTATCTGAGAGACAACATATGATAACCGCATTCAGCAAAAATCTAGGGAAATTATGGAGTTTCTTCATCCGAGCTAGGGAAAAAGTGGCTTCACGGGTTGGCAGCACTGTGCGTCCGATTCTCGGCCGCGGCGGCCGCTTTTCTGATGGAGGCGAAAAGCAAGAACGCCCGTGTGTACGAGATTTCGACGCACGTTAAAGATCCCCAGGTGGTCAAAATTAATCCGGAGGACGGCGCGCTTCATCGCCGGCGTGGCGTCGGTGTGTTAAACCCCACAATCAATCAATCAAATCAAATCAATTTTTAACTGCGGACACAAAAAATTACGATTTGCTAAACGTCTTAGCTGTTTTTAGCAGTTTTAGCAGCTCTACGTCCCGTCCTTCATGTGTTCATTTTCCTTGGCACTTCGCGGGCTTTTTTCAAGCATGAACGTTCACCAAATCGCCCAGCTGCCTCTTCTTACGAGGTAGTCAACATTATTTGACAGCGCTACGCTCCACAGGCGCCATATTTAGGTAGGCTAAGCGGCAGGAGTAATACGCCGTTGCTCCAGCTAGATCTTTACCTCATCTCGCATATAAATAACCGAAAAATATCATAGCAAAGCCACCGAACGATGAAACGCACGTGGTTAAGAAGATTCGCAAACGTTGCTGAAATGCACGACGCTGTTACCGACTCAGACCGCGTTGCACGCAAGTTCTTCCCGTTACAAGTTTCGCGGTGGCCGCCAGGCATTGCTGCAACCCCTCGGTTGGCTGACCGCTTTCAGCGCGCGCAACTACCATGACCGACGTTTAATTAGCGCTCGCCAAGACGCCGCTAACCAAAACCAGTGCCTCGCCTCCCCGTGCCCAGTGTCGAGCGAAGGACAAAAAAAAAAAAAAAAAAAACAGCCGGCATAGATGGAGAACCCTGCTGTGATGGATAGTTAGCGTAGCGCGCGTGCGCGAAGAAAAGCAAAACTCGCGAGTCGTCTCAGCCAAAATGAAGCGTGTCCTTCTGCGGCCACCACGTGAAAAACGTTGCCCCCCCCCCCCCCCCCCCCCCGTTTTTTTTGAAGAAAGAACGAAACCCCCTCGCCGGTTGTGTTATCTCGCCGGAACACGCGTTCTGTTTCCGGAGAAGGGCGTAACCAGCATTTGAGCGGCGGTCGCGCGGGGCGCCTATTTTGTGTAAACAGGGGCGCAGAGGGAGAGTGCTGCGCCACTGGAAAGTCCTTCCGGCGGCGTTGGAAGAGTGCGCCGTCGTGTCTGCCTTCATCTATTTTGCATGACATCGACGAGTTGTTACTTTTGGATTCTTGTTTCATTTTAAAATGTCGCTGTGGTTGAAACGAATGGCCGTCGCGGTTTGCGTAGCCTCGACTCAAGCGTTTTCTTCCGGGTTTGAGAGTAACAGACGCTGTTGCTGCTGCGCTCCAAGCTTCCCATCTACACGACACGGCTATTCACGAACGATATGCCAGCGTCGCTTTTTGAGAATAGAAAGAAGGTACATAGGCGGAAATTTATTGGACGTTTTGTAAAAGTAAAAAAAAAATGCTCAAAATGACCCGGCGGCAATACAACATACTGTTGAACGACTTCAAGCTTGCGGGGAGATAGATACAATCATTTGAGAAACAGCCGCATAACGTAGTTACGCAAATCACTGTCTGCGAATAACGAAACGCGGGCATGAAATGCTGCCTAACGTTATGTTGGATTACTTTCACCCGTGAAGGTACTTTCGAATTCAGGTGGTTGGTAAGTGTCCGGCATACATCCAAGAAAGAAATCACCTCGCAGAAAAGGTTCAGTGCCTCAACAACGCATCTATATCTTTGAAAGGTCTCCTTGGACCCTGGCTCTCTCCATCGTCCCAGAGAAAAGTGTCGGTTGCTTTATTTGACTATTTACACGGAATCGGCGTCGCAGAGACAATTTAGGAGTTTGCCTGTGAGATCGTGTGGACTTTTACGTCACCACGCAAAGCTTCGTGTTCACGTTTTCTTTTAATCTCTTCTTTTTCCCCATTTATTCTGCCTTACTTCTTTTAGGGCCTTTACTCCCTTCTCCCCATCCCCGAAGAGTAGCATGTAGGCGGGAACATGCCGGCAAACCTCTCTGCTTTCATCTAATAAAGAGCTCTCTCTCTCTCTCTCTCACCGATTATTCGACCGGGCAACAGATGTTAGTGTTTAGAAAATTACATGGCGTATCGTCTGTTTAGATTGGCTCTTTATCTGCGACTCCATCAGCGCTTATATATTCGCAATTACGTAGTCCCTGCCCTTCGCGTGGAACAATCGACCCACCCGCTACTTCAGGTGATCACCGGGCGTTAGCGTAAAAGTTCTTCTCTTTCCTTTCAACTTCTATTTGCTTTATTCTTCCCTTATTCCAGTTGTCATTTCTAGAACTTTCGGTCTCGTCTCATGAGTCTATTCTAACGTTAAGTGTTTTTGTTCTCCAAGCATTGACAATGGCAAACAAAAAATTACAAACATACGTCATAATTGGAGCAATCGATTATGTCGGCATACCTTTCGTGGAAGCGTAGTGGTGACGGCGTTTTGTAGCCCTGTAAGATGTCGCCAGTTCCATTCATAAATGCTTACTGATACTTGATAGGAATGGCAGCAAGTGAGGAGTGTGAAACGTGCGGCACGCCGGAGACGATACGCCACGTTTGATGCGAGTGCCCCCGCTACTCGCATGAAAGAAAGAAGCTTTCGTCAGCGCTGAGGAACCTGGACTCTCGGCGGCCATTTTTGGAGGGAAAGATTCTATGTCACTGGCCTTCTCTGTCATCTGCTGAGAAGGCGACTAAGGAGCTATTACGCTTCCTTCGGGCGGCGAACCTAACCAGCAGAATATAGACTGAAAGACTCCTGTGACAATCACTGAATCTGGACGTTTAGTGCTTCAGCGCTGGGCATACATGTCTACTCCAACTTTTATTTATTCTTTGCTTTCTCTTTTTTTGCTTATTTTCCCTTTCCCACGTGCAGGATAGGAAACTAGGTTCCAGCCAGATTAACTGTCCTGCCTTACTTCTACCTGCTTCCATCCTTCCTTCGCTGGTAGGCTCGAAAGCAGCACTTACGATGGAGGCAAAATACACGACCACACTTGTTTGCGATACTTGGAAGTACGTTAGTTCGACGCACGCTAGTCTTCGCTGAAGCGATCCGGACAGGTTACTCGTGACGCCGCGCACACTGTCCGTGCAGCTGTACCACAGACAACACCTGAAATTTTGCATGACTAAACTTTTTCCCACCATTTTTTATATGTTTTTCTTCCTGGGTATATTTTTTCTTCCTCTTCACCAAGCAAAGAAAGCGACGGTGTTTTTATTCTGGCGGAAACGTTTCTCGTGGTGTCAACATACAATCACTCGACGGGGTACTCTGTAAAGCGTGCATGTACGCAATGCGCGCAAGCATGAGGTGAAGCCGAACTACTTCCATAGCGCGAGACGCTGCGGTGTGAGGCAAACTTTTTTATGCGGGCCGGCGGCAACTGACATTGTACGTGCCACTATTACGACTATTGAAAATTGAAAGTGTGACAACGGCGTTCGGGAGTTGTATGAGTTGCCAGAGTGCTCGTACCGATGAGGCTTTCTGTGCTAAATGTAATGGTAGGGAGAGCCTTCGTTGAAATCATTGTAAGGTTTGTAGTAGTGGAGAAAATATGAGTGTCTTCACTAACTATTCTCGAACCAGTAGTATTTCGTTAATTGTAACTGCTCTTAAACTCACTGACCTTGTTATAAAAAAATATTGCGGTTGTGCTTTTTTAACAAATTTGACTTTACTGACAGCTCGTACCTACAACTCCGCCACAATCAACCGCAGGTTCAATGTAGGGGTTTCTAAAGGTCTCGCAAAAAGCTCCTTCAAACCATTCGTGCCCAAGACCTTCTGAAACCACCTGCCCGCCAACATAGGCAGCACCCCGAACCTAACATAAGTTAAAACAGCCTCTACATTTTTTTTTAATAAATCGTCACCCACGCCTCTCTGTACAGTCAGCGGGCTGTGAGGGTATTTTAATAAAAAAAGCATACTTCTTTTCAAAATTAAAACAAAAACTGAATCATCGTCTCTTTTCTGCGTACGCTGTTTCAGACAATAGTTTTTAAGCGAACCTTTCTTGGCGTTACCCAACTGTAATCATGGTTTTTTAGTTCATCTTGATGACCTAATTGGTTGAAATTCACCCAACTTGTGGAAATAATTCAATTTTACTCGCTAGGGAAACAAATAAAATTTTTAGAAATAAAGTTTACTCAGCTTTGCGCCTGCTTCTGTGTTATTATGCACGGTAACTCCACGAAAGTGGGCGAGCCCTTATTTGAAAGCTCGTGGCCATGCTCACTTGCCAATGCTCTTTGCTACGTGACCAAAAAGGTCCCTTTCCAACAGGTCATAAAAGTGGTTCAAGTCACTCCAAAGTATTCCAACCGAAAACAAATAGCTCCTTCATGCACATGCATACGGGTGCATCAAAAATGGATTAAGTTTTTGAGGAGGACACGACGATCTCACGGAATTGATGGAACCGTGTTTCCGCTTGTGGACAGTTTATAGTAGCATAAAAACGTGCAAACTGTTGTTGG
The DNA here is from genome assembly GCA_013339765.2 of Haemaphysalis longicornis. Classification (NCBI taxonomy): domain Eukaryota; kingdom Metazoa; phylum Arthropoda; class Arachnida; order Ixodida; family Ixodidae; genus Haemaphysalis; species Haemaphysalis longicornis. Next base: position 57,541,410 of record CM023458.1, read on the forward strand.
GGTGGATTACAACCGCAGATCGGTATTAGCGAAACCCAGGCATTGTAAGATTTATGCGTAGGCAAAATCGAAAGTTCTTAATAATAAAATAAACAGCACAGTTAAAGTTGCAGCAGCCTTGTCTGTTGACACAGCGGATCAGTTATAATACTTAACACTGAAAAAAATCATCCTCTAAATCTGTATCTAGACCGAAAGCATGTTAATGTAGCGGATATTGTTCAGGTTGTATCATCCAGCATACAAGGCCGGTTGGAAAATTTAACGCAGAAGAAATCTTAACGCAGCTGATCTTGCTATGTAGTGCATTCTTTATACGCCAATCAATATATATGTACGGCAGCGGGTGTTATCAGCGGCGGCTTCATATTTGTTCCACCCACATTGTCGCGAGGCTGTAAAATGTAATCGCACTACGGGAAGCTGTGCGATGTACGGCAAGTCATCGGTGCCAGGGCGCCCTAATGGCCCCAAGATTAACGACCATTTCAACACAAACGCCTTGTTAAGGGACCCATTCAATGGCGTGAAGGGCAGAACAGAGATAAATTGCCCTTCACCTTATCAACCGGAGGGCCATTATCTTGTTTTTTGAAAGGCTACACAAAATGTCTCTTAAGACTGTGCCCTTCCCGGGGAAAGTAAATAACGGGTGGCCAGAGGGAAGGAAAAGAGGCCCAAACTAAGCAGGCTATATATTGTTAGAAAATACCACGAGCTTAGGGTCGCTGGTCTCTCCTTTTAAAGAAAATATCAAAAGAGGTATCCCTTGAAGAGTAGCGATCCAGGCGGTCATCATGGCCTCGAGTGGCTTCCCCCTCACCCGTATTTTTTTTTTCAGGCTGTTATTTGAGCATCTGAGATGTTCTTGCCACTGGGTGCGTGTGGGAAGTACGAGGAGAAAAATAGAAAGATAAGATTGTCTCGAAAAAGAGTAAGAAGAGCTGAGCGCGTTACTCGTTTGAGATTCCCGGCAGCAGCTGAGGGGATAGGGATGTGAGAGGCCTTGGAGTGCTCTCGTCTGCAACAACAAAGTGAGGTCCTGCACCTGCTGCCTTTGCTCATTTGCATTTTGCGCCAACTTCGTTTGTGTGTCGCTCGTGTTCTTCTTTATTCCCTCAGGCTCCTCTTCTCACACGCGTTATGCGATCGCTTCCCAGAAAACAGCGGCTGTCGGGCTGTATTACTTTCGGCTCATAAAGCGCTCTACGATGCTTGCCGTGAAGTGATCTCGAGGGTGGCAGCATCCTGAGTATCGAGCGCGATAACAATGACGCCACGCTATTTTATAAACGGCTCGCTCGGCGCTTCTTCTTCTAGCTGGACGAAATGAATGACTGCGAGGCTGCTGATTTGTTTGCTATCGAACAAAAGGCTTTCGTTAATAACCTACACACGGGTATTTCGACGTAGATTATGAATAGAAATTGCCTGCTTGCGCAATAATTGGCGACCAAACCAAATGAGCGATATATTTCCGCTTATAGCCTGTCTTTCCGTTTGTTTAAGAAGAACAGGAGGTTCCCTCTCAGTCTCTAACTCTGGGACCTCCTGAAATCTAGTACTGCAAACATTCTTGTCTTACGCAAAATGAAAATATACGTATTAAGAATTAAAAATTCAAACTCAAAAGTACTTCGAGAGGAAGGGTCAGCGGTGATTTTTCTCTGGAAGGACTTGATACGAGATACAGTATGATTACAGGTGTTCGGCGTATCAACAGATAAGCACGTGCACGTTACACATCGTTATCGCGACTGACGAAAGAGTGCGTGATCCGGCTAGATGATTCCTCAGGATGACACAGTACTCCGGTCACGAAGGTGGTCACGATTCGTCTTAAGAGGGCTTATGTCGTGTAACTGCACCTCCCTCCCATGTTTGCTCGCCGGGATTCCTCACGCAACGTTATGAGCGGCATGATTATGACTAATTCAAAGTGTAGCATCATTCCAATGGGGCACGATCTTAAAGGAACCAACGAGCAGAAATTGAACTCTGCAAAATGACAGGGCACATCCTCATTATATTTATTTAGACTGGCTGAAATGACGAATATTGGTGCCAGGGTCATAATCCCAGTCATTATAACGCAGGGCTACTCTCTGGTGATTCACCAATTACTGGCGAATGTGGCATGATGTCGGGGATGCGTTGTGACATATGAATAACAATATTGAGAAGTTTCTGGACGATGCGAAAAATGTAAAGGCCACGTGAAACTCAGCACGGAGGCTTATCTCTCAGTCGAGAATAAAATATTCCGCACCAGAAAGCTAGGTAAACCACTTCGTTTTCATACTGTCATAAAAAGTTTTGGCTGCACTTGAATGTCGAGCCTTTTCTTTCAACTTCGTGGAGCGAAAATTTCCGGCGTCGTCCACAAACTTCTGATTAAGACTTTACGCGCCAACCAATTTTTATCTACAGCCAGGCGCGTATGAAGGTCGTACGGCAAGAAAAAAAGTAACGCAGTCTCTTCTCCAACGCAGCCTACTTCAGCCGCGTATTTCGCAAGGTCTCGCCATTCCACAGTACTCACCGAGTCTAATCTCCCCCTCTCCCGCGCGTTCAGCGTAAATCTGGTTCGCGAAGCGAAGCTCCACCCGTAGGCGTAATCACCTCCTCTCGGTCAGTCCGCCAAAGCCGCAGCCTACCACCGGTCGGTAATAATCCATTAGCGAACAAAAAAAAAAACGAGAGAAGGAACGAAACCACCGGAAAGCTGCTACAGATAAAAGCAACCTACCCCCGGCGGCGAGGGCTCAAAGGAAAGACCACCGCTAAGCCCTGCAGGGCTTGCGGTCCCTTCCGGCTGCTATCAACTCTGACTCCGACCGCAACCTTCCATTTACATCGAGCCGACGAAGCGGGAGCCCGCGCTGGGGGCAGGAATAAAGATAAAGGCGTCGCCGAATAACCTCGTACGTCCACGCTGTTTTACTTCGGCCGCCGGACAGGGAAGAGAAAGGGAAACGGGGAGAGGGAACCCAGGGAAGGGAGTAGGGAAATGGGGAATGAGAAAAACGAAGGAAGAGGTTAGGGAAACGGGGAAGGTAGGAAACGAAGGGAGAGGTTAGGGAAACTGGGAAGGAGGAACAAAGAGAGTAGAAAAAGGGGAAGGAGGGAACCCAGGGAAGAGAGTAGGGAAACGGGGCAGGAAGGAACCCAGGGAAGAGAGTACGGAGACGGGAAAGGAGGGAACCAAATGATGAGAGTACGGGAGACGGGGAAGGAGGGAACCCAGGGAAGAGAGTAGGGAGACGGGGAAGGAGGGAACCCAGGGAAGAGAGTAGTGAGACGGGGAAGGAGGGAACCCGGGGAAGAGAGTAGGGAAACGGTGAAGGGGGAAACGAAGAAAGAGAGTATGAAGACGGGGAAGGAGGGAAGCCAGGGAAGAGAGAAGGGAAACGGGAGGGAGGGAACCCAGGGAAGAGAGTAGGGAGACGGAGAACTAAACTGGGAAGGAGGGAACCGAGGCGACGGGACGTGGAACGAAAGAAAAGAACTGCCGGGGGCGGCCGAAAAACGACTGTCGCGCACCTTAATGGAACAGCCCGGAGCAAAGCGACCAACACAAACACGTGCGTGGACGCGTGGAACTCGGCGACTAAGTCACAAAGACAGAGCAAAAAAGCAAGAAATAGCACCCGAAGGACCAGAGCGTCCGCGAAGCCGACAGCGGACGACAGCCAGAGAATGGAGAGCGAGACAGTGGAGAGGAGTAACACGACCAGTGAAGAGATAGAGAGCGTGCGACGAGCGAGAGGCTATAGTTGTAAATCCTCCATTGCGGCGCCATCCAGCCTTGCGGGGCGGTAGCAGCAACAACGGCTGTACTGTGCATGGCCACCGCGGTAACACGACTAGACGTAGATGCGCAAAGCAGAACAAGCGCCACGACGCCTTCTCTGAATCCCCAATGACGGCATCGGATGTGGAGTATGTAAATGTTTTATGCAAGCTCCAGAGTACAGTTAAGCATTGCTATAACGATATCTATTTATTCGTAAACTGGATTTAAAACATGTGTTTCATCGCGCCCTCTTTTAACAAAGATCGCTTATAGCAAACTTCCGAGGCGTTCGTTATAAAGAGTGCTTACTCTATGTGAGCTATTCCGTGAACAAAGTTCTGGCTTCAAGCGAAGTGTTCATAAACCCCGCTTCTAAGAAAGGTCGCTTATAACGAAGGAAGTCCCAATTACATTGTCATACCCAGCGTTTGCTGATTGTAGAGTTTTTCGTTAACAGTGTTCTTTCTTTAGGTGAAGTGTTTCGTGCTTCCCGCTTTTAACAAATATCGCTTTTAGTGAACTTAGTTTGCTATCCTAAGGCTTTCATAATAACAAAGTTTCCCTAAAAAACACGTTTTGCAAAACTTTTACGTGCTGTAACCAGACACACAACTGGCTTCGTTATAAGCGATGCTCCGTAAAACTCAGCGCATTGCAGTACGGAAAATGAAAGATTTCGAATAAAGCGATTACGTTATATAACGGGTGTTTACTGTACATACATTTAAGGATCTTTATTTTGAAATGAATCAAATCCACCGAACAGAATTTTAGAAGCAAGCAAAAATTTCTGACCGGACCTAAATGCAACGCTGTCAAAGCAACAAATATATGTTTTACATGTCAGATAGGGGAAGTTACCTTTGACAGCGTTGCATTTAGGCCCGTTACCAAATTTTTTGTTGTTTCTCAAATTCTGTTGCAGTCGATTTGACTCGTTTCGAAAACAACCTTCTCATGTGCTCGAACGGGGATCCAACGACACCAACCGCCATTTTTTTTTCGTTAGGCCTAATTGTTCGCTTTGTCCAGAGCTTTCTTTTCCCGTGCTCGTCTCTTTCCTCCTGTTTGCACCCGACAGGCAGCCGATAGTGTGCACGCGCTCACTTATCCCGGAACTCAGATGCGTTTTCACCAAAATGGAGCCAGCGGACCATCACGATTCATGCGCGGTGCTCCGCAGCGTCCCCTCGCTCATGTCGGCACGATCGTTGGCCGGTCCACCATTTCCTGAGCGGAAGAGGCCGAACAACAGCCCGAAATAGGTGAAACAGAACACGTAAAAATTGAGCTCCTCCGCGGCGCGTGCCGGGTGGGAGGAAGCGCCTTAAAAAAGCAGAGTGCACTGTAAACAATGAGCTCCCATGCAAGCAGGGGAGGAAGTTGCCTCGGACAGAGTGCTCGCCGCGTAGGGACCCCGGAAAGTTTACGACATCGTTCCTTGCCGAGGTTCTACGTTCGCCTCGAAGCGAAGAAAAAAAGATGCAAAGGATGCTCGTAACCATATGGCACACGACCTGAATGACTTGATAGCGCGATTTTACGGCTCTGGGGAGGGTACCGGCAGATCTTTGACGCGCGTCGTGCAACTACCCGACCCGCGTTGTCGTCACCCTCGCTTCGAGCGCCGCCTGGTCAGCGCGCGTCGTATTACCCAAAACAGCGGAGGAGACACGTCTCTATTTTTCACGAATCTCTTCTGACACTTACGACTAAACGAATTGACTGAGAATCGTTATGCGGGGGAAAAAACACTTACGGCCTTTTTTTCTCTCTCTTTGCGACTCCTGGACAAAGTGGTATAATAAACCCAACGATGTCACCAAGAGCAGAGCAAGCTTAAAGGTGAAGCATCATTCTCTACGATATAACAGGACGTGGTTGGGTTCTTTATTTTAAGTGCGAAGCACTTCAGGGGAACGGGATGTCGTCCGTCCAATGTCGTTGGGCGTCACAGCACCCAGGCTGACACCGAAACTCTTCGAAGAGAGTGCTCCAGATTCACTAGGAATAGTTGTCAATGCTTGAAGTTTGGGCTAGTTGGTTGGAGCAATAAAACATAGTAAAAACAGCGCAGCTAGAGACAGGTCGCTAAAGAAGAAAGACGCAGGACAAGCGCTGGTCCTGTGTCTTTCTTCATTTCCGTCCTGTCTCTAGCTGCGCTGTTTTTACCATGTTTCATTAGGCCCTGCGTACAACGAGCTCTATTTCCCGCCGTGGAAGCCGAGAAGTTGGCACGGCTCGAGCGACAGCGCATGCTTGCTCGCGAGAGACAGCGACGATGGGGCCCCGATTTGCCTTTGCGACAACGTGAAGCAGAAGGAAAGAGTCAACGAAGAGAGGAAAATGCCCAGCTTTGCCAGGCAGCAGTCAAGGCTAAACAACAGCGAAGGAAACCGAATTCTGCGGTTAAAGTTCGGGAAGCTCAAGGGAAATGACAGGAAAAGGCAAGGCAGGCACAGGAAAAGGAAAACACCACGTGTAAAAAGAAAAGCCAAACACAGGGAAAGAAAACCACAGAAAAGTAGAAGCAAAACACAAATAAACCAAAGATAAACTCAAGGCATTCACAACAGTAACTCAAGAGAAACACTGGCAAGTCACTGTTTCGCACTTCCGACAGCTTTCACGTTGAGTGCAACTACATTCATTTGTTTTTTTACGTTTTATCTTGCTTTTATTAGCTCTGGGAAGGGGCGTCACGCTAATAAAAGCGACGCTGGATCACTATATTTTCCCCTTTCCTGCGGAAGAGAAGAGGCTGTCATCCTCTGGTTATTGGGAAAGGATAATAAGAATGATGAAGATGACTACTGAACGGGCGACAGAGGGACACTCTTTTGCCAAGATCCAAACATATATAGCAATCTGTTCATACCCCGTTCCTAAAGGGGGTTTGATTCCAGTTGTCGTGAGTTCTAGAAGGGTGGGCTACCATTTTCGCCGCACTCGGCAGTTCGGAGGAAAAGTTGGTATCTGCTGCGAAAGTTCAAGAAAGAAGAAAGAACAAACGAGACGGTGGAGACGTGCCAATGAGGCAGGCCAGGAGGAACTCCATGGCATCTAGGGTAACATCGAGCGCGTCGAGCCATACTGGTCAGGGAGAGCGTAACGTACGTGATCTCGCTTGTAGATAAAGTTTGCAGGAAGGGAACAAAGACCCGGATATACTTTTCCGTCTTTTGTTACGTATGGAATCGTCGAGCCAAACCTTCACGGTCCAAAACTGTATGAGCGCGGCAATGGAGCTGAAGAACTTCCACGTTGTGACGCCAAACGACGTAATAATAAGTCGCCATCCCACGCTGCGAATGTGGATGTCGCGCGAAGCTTAAAACACTACAAATGCTGATTGGGGAGGGTATGAAATGTTTCTCGTCGTCTAGGCGGGCTTGTCGCTTGCGCTCGGCTTCCATGGCGACAAATGCTGGGTCCTGTTTATCTGACGCATGCGTTGGGTGTCTTAGGCAAGAACTGCTCTATTTAGCGACACTAGACCTAGCCTAGCTTTCAAACCGAATCGGCAAACTTAAGCTTTACGAGGATACCCGCTGCGGTGGCTCAGTGGCTAAGGCGTTGCGCTGCTGAGCACGAGGTCACGGGCTCGATTCCCGCCCGTGGCGGCCGCTTTTCTGATGGAGGCGAAAAGCAAAACGCCCGTGTGTACGAGATTTCGGCACACGATAAAGATCCCCAGGTGGTCAAAATTAATCCGGAGCCCTCCACTACGGCGCGCCTCATCGCCTGCGTTGCGTCGGCACGTTAAACCCTGCAATCAATCAATCAAGCTTTACCAGGAACAGATGGTGGGAGGGTTGTTCACAGGCGTCTTATCATCCATATTGCGGTTTCGATGCTTCTTTTGGGGTTTTTAAAATAATACTGAGCTTTATGCTGCACGCCTGGGTAGTCTGACGCATGCGGTCGGCGTCTTCGGAGAGAACTGCTGGGTCCTCGCAGGGTTTGTTGTTTAGAACACCAACTTTACCGATCAACCAGAGGCTTAAAGATTCGCTGTAAGAGACTGTATTTCCGTGCGAATTGCTCATCGTCTGCAAGCCGAGAAGCGTAACGATAACGCGAAATGATGCCGTGAAAGAGTGACCAGAATCCTTTTGAAAATGTTAACTTGTATCACGAAATAAAAAAAGGAGTGAGAATTAGCGCAGTTTAAGATAAACTCTTGGGAAGACCGGGCTTTGTCACCGACAAAAGGTTTAAACAAATGCGCCCCTTGGACAGGGTACGCACAGAGTCTAGTATTTCATGACATGTTTTTAACTGAGAATCGCACTAGGCTAGTTTAACTGTCTCTTAAAAACTGCGGAGCTTGGCTCCCTACACAGTGTTGTATGCTGAAGCTAAAGTAGGTTTCAATATGGTGACTTCACGCGGGAGGTAGCGTCTTTACACCTCCACTGGTGTGTGGAGTGTCACGAGTCTGCTTAATACGGTTTTCTTTGACAGAACCTATATGCACGCATACAGTCTCTAGATACGGTAAAATTTGTCCAGTTTTACGACTTGAAAAAGCGAATAAATAAAACAAAGATAACAGAAAGTGGTACTTGTTTTTGCGCAGGCTTTGTTGTTCCTGTAAATCATAACTGTTTCTCCGTTTGCTGACAATACCACTCACTCACTCACTCACTCACTCACTCACTCACTCACTCACTCACTCACTCACTCACTCACTCACCTCACTCACTCACTCACTCACTCACTCACTCACTCACTCACTCACTCACTCACTCACTCACTCACTCACTCACTCACTCAACTCACCTTCACTCACAACTCACTCACTCACTCACTCACCACTCACTCAATCACTCACTCACTCACTCACTCACTCACTCACTCACTCACTCACTCACTCACTCACTCACTCACTCACTTGCTTGTCTTGTTAATATTTAGATAAGCCTGGAAGCAAATGTGTATAATATAGCAACATCAAGCCCGAAGAATCGTGTTCTGCCCCTAAATTTGCTCATGTGCAAGAAACAAGCTCTGCCTCTTGTATATTTTCTGCTTAATATTCAAGCACAATGTTGCCACCCAAAGCTCATTATTTCTCACAAATATTTTTACATAACCTATATGCACCCTTGTCTCATAAATTATACAAGCAGTTCCTACTCTGCGATGATGCAGGAAACAAAGCCAAGCCAAGCCGTATGCGCGAGGCTGCTTACAAGAATCAGGGCAACCGTTTTTGCATAATCAACAAGGCTGGTTCCGCAGGACAAACACACACTACTGGCTCGCATTTAGACTATCAAAGGAGATCAACGCTAGATCAACACTGGCGGCGCGAACGAGAAACGGGATTTTCGCGTCTCCCACGCCCTGTGCACAATAGGTCGGATTTCCGCCCCTAGTTAAGCCAATAAAACCCATGCTGAGCCGGCTTGGGTCATCTGTCTTCATGACCAACAATGTGCAGGCATGGACGGTGCGCGGGGTACGCTCTCTAGATGAAAAGACCATAAGCAGTAGAATCAGGCCTCCGCGTCAATTATAGCAGTACTCAAGAAATTATTTTCCCTTTTCTGACAGATATTTCTTGGGTGAACCTGCTGCACCAACCTGAGTTGAAAAAAATTGGAATTTGAAGAAGAATGCTGACACCTCTTCTGGTGGAGCCGTGTTAATCTCTGTGTTAATGTAGTCTACCTGTCGTTGTCGTTTTGCGTTCCCTGTCTGCAGCAGAGGCGTCAAAGGCTGCCGTTACAACGGCAGCGCGCAAATTTCGTATCCGGCCTCTTTCACTCCTCTCACTCTTTCTAGTTTTTTTTCCTTATCTTCTATCCGGACCTTCCGCGCGGCGTACAGTTGCGACATGATCATCAATAATTCTAGCGCTTGCGCGCCTGCCCCGTACACTAAAAAATTCACGCCACTTTCATTTCATCCTTCTGTTCTTTACCTCACCAACACCAATGCGTTCAGCTCCCTGCACGCCGAGAACTTTTAGATCGAAGCGAAGAGCTTACAGCGAGCGAGTTTCTGCGATTGCAACTATTTTGATTATTCCTTTACCCTTCCTAACCAACAGCCGCTGTCAAGATCCGTAGTCGTAAAGCCGACTCGCTTAAAAGAAACACGATAAATCCGCCATTTGTACTAAACCTTTCCCGGCGTTCTCCAACGAAGGCCTACCCAGCTATTAAGCGCCCTGTCGCCGCTTTATCGCCTTTGAAACTTGTTGTGTAACGCCTCGAGCCAGTGAACGTGTGCGAACAGTGTTACGTAAGCCTCGCTGTCGGTTCCCAGTCCATGTATGATTAAACTTAGTAGACGAGCTGGTATAAAATCGAATGCAGATTGGATGAGCTAATAAGTTTTAACAAATTAAATGTATAGTTAGCTACATTAATGCGTGCTTGCGCCCTTGGAAGTGACGACTAAGGAGTCGCTTCCAACGGCGTAAGTAAGTACTTAGTAACTCATGTTATCCCAAGTATTCAAAAAAAAAAATTAAATGGCTATTAAGCGCTAAGATTACTCTACCATTACGCAGAGTTTCATTTACTTTTCACTATTAGTTTGATCACCGCGAAGTTACAAACGTTACAGAATTAGTTTGCTGCGAATATACTGGCCCGTCTGATGGATATTCTTTCGTTTTTTTTTTTCCTTTTTTATTTGTGTTATTCATTTAGCATTTAACCCTTCCTGCATGTTCACCAATCATCTGAAGTAGTAAGCCCAGCATTATGCAGGGCTGAATAACTGTCTCTCTCTCTAAACATACTCTCTCCCAACCGACGGAGTACGTTTAAAGAAAACGGCTGCAAGTGTTGTTTTACCGCACCTATCCTAAACAATAATTATATTACAACCGGCCGCTAAGACGGCTCTACAATTACACAACACTGCTGCTTCGCTGTTCATCCTTCTTACATTATAAAGACACTGAATTTTTTTGTTTTGCTTTTTGCGCGCAAGGGTTTCGAGGGGGCCGTTTTGTTCAGTTCAAGCGCCATAGTCGATGAAAACGTGTTTTGTAAGCCTCCAATACCACCACTCGAGACCCGATTTCAACGCAAATCTGCTGTTCAGTTGCGTAAGTGTTGTTTACTGGATGCCTGCCGAGTGTACAGGAAGGGCGTTTAAAAACTGTGACAAGCACAATAACAAAACAAAATGCGCGCAGCAAAAAAAAAAAAAGAAAGAGGTGTGAATGCATTGCCATTTGTTGCGCCTTTTACGTAAGAAAGTTGACTTTTAGTCAAACTTACCACCTTAGCCTCACCGCTAAATCCTTTAGAGTAAGGGATAGATTAGACATTTTGCTGCACCCCTCTAGACCCAATGCAGAATTTCACGCACTTGTTCATTACAACGTAAGAAAAAAGTATATGGGCTACCTACGCACCTAGTTAAACCAAAAACATTGCGTTCTAAATAAAGATGCAGCCAATCAGACGATAATCGAAAAACTGTTTATGCGATACGTTCTTGTTATAAAGCCGCTGATCACGAAAATAAAACGAACTTAAAACCCTAGTTTTGCAGCACCTGGCTTGATGATCCACAGTGGAATTCATTGGACGAAATCTTTCTACTGCACCATTGAAGAAAGCAGTGCTGACACCGTGTATTGTTTCGTTCCTGGCAATTATTGCGGGCTCGCGTGCGATCGTTAAACACAAAATTTAAAGTTTGAGTATCCGCTCCGAAGCTACACACGGGCTGTAAAACGCGTTGTAGTTGGCGTTGCGAATTTCCTTAGGTTACGTGGAGACCTTTTCTGTCACGCCAAACTTGGTACGCTTTTATTGCTTACTACCCTTAGTGGTATGTTGTCTGTCTATATGCCTTAAATTCCTTTTGAACACAGTGCATCACCTGAAAAGGCCCAGCACTGTTGGTGAACACTTAGAAATAATTAATTAATTAATTAATAATAAACAAATAAGCAAACAAACAAATACATAAATAAATACAAAAACACAAACAAAAGGAGCACGTCCCCTGGCAGCGACACGTTTTATAGTACATGCTCCAAAAATGAGAACAAAAAGAAAGAGGGTAGTCGGGGTATGCGCAGAAACGTGCAGAAGCGGAAAGTGCCTTTGGTTAAACCGGTTTGACTTCAGGTTCCCAGTACCAGGCAAACTGACTTACTCCATTGCGGAGAGTTTTCCCAGTCTATCGCAAATGCACTCTAATTTATAAGAAGAACACAAAAAAACACCCTTTCTGGGGAAGTTTCTTCGTTTATAACACTCTTTAGAAGGGTGTTTTCTTGTGTTTTAGATAGGGTGTATGGGGGTGTTTGCTATAGGACGTGAAAATTCCCCTTGATGAGACTCTGCAAGACTCCTGATAAACGCTTTCACTCTTTCCTTCGCATCTGGAAGCACTACAAAAACTATAGTTAGCACGGAGCTGCACAGCGTGATTTGGTGGTCGCAGCAGACACGCCTTCCGTTTCTGCTTTGCTTCAGTGGCGATTATTTTTTAAGTGGCCACCGAATGCGTTCTTTGCTGCAACTGAAATAAAAGCTGCCAGTAGCCGCTGCACCGCTCTAATGACGTACATTCGAGCGCTCGCAGAACGCCAAGGCCGGGAAAAGGAGATAATTATCTTGAGCAAGTTATCTGATGACAATACAGCCGCAATGTTCGGCTGCGGTACTTAATGACCCCCTATTCTAAGTACTGGATGTGTTAGTTAACTACGTTATGAAAGCATTCAGGATTTAGAGAAAAGTTTAAAAAGTGTTGCAGGGTCCCTTTAAACACGTAAATTATCTTGCAGGGTTCGCTACCCTTATCACTGCCCTTATCACCTCGCCTTGCGCCGCAACAGTCTTCGGCGAGCCAGGAAACTCTGCGGGGTGCGAAGCGCCCTGCGTAGTTCAATTGGACACTCAGCGGCATTCAATAGGACAATAATTATCTCGCGTTTACAACTCCAGAAAAGTGGTTAGGTGTCCTCGGACTTTTATACTTCGCCACGATCACAAGATCTTCTCGAACCTTGCTAACTCTTACCAAACGTTATCACTCACTATACGTCATCCCTCCACCAAACGTAAGGGATGAAATTTCTGCCGGCGTTCGGCGATTTGCTTCACAAGAACAGCAAATTGTTGATAATTACATTAGTATATATAGCACTGTAAAAACGTTATCAATCCAGACTTTTCGTGAATGTTCTGTTTTAGTGACAGATCGCGTAGGGAACATGTAACACTTCTTACTGCGAAGGATACGGTGTTTCACTCGTAATCACATCATTGTTCGAGAGAAAAACGATTGATGCTGCTATCACTAAGCGGGTTGAATCCAAATTACCTACTCCTATTGCCATGATTCGCGGCTTAATTTGAAGAAAATCCCGAAACGGCAATCAGGGGGCTCGCTCTATGCCGAAGGGCGCGGCGTAACGCGATTTAAGGTAATCGCTGCTGAACTCAGGGAATCTCCAAAGAAGTGCCACGTCTATTACGTGCTTCATCGCTTCGGGGGAATGAATTCGCTCAAGGGATTATTCGGCTCGAATTCGCGAATTTCCGCTCAACAGAACGCCCAGTGCTCCTAATATAACTTTCCCGTGGAGTTATACGGTCTTCAAGCTTCTGGAGGACCACGCAGTTGCAAGAGCTGCTCATAAATGGTGCAAAATAACCTAACCTGATGGCATAATTTTACCGGTTGTCGTCTGTTAGGCTATCACAATGGAACAATTGTCTGTTTTAAGTGAATTTTGCTGAGAAACCAATTCCCATGTTTCCGTACCACGATAAAGCACTGTTTTTGCTTTGAATATATTATTTCGTTCAGTTATCCCAAAAATCTCGTTATTCGCAGTTGAATTTTTTTCGCATCAGCCAATCACGGCTTAGTTTCTCAGATGTCACAAGACACGAGTCAAAAAATTGCTGAGCCGTCACCACCACTTCTTCTTTTTTTTTTTTTTTCAAATTCTGTCGAACTATCTCGGGCTACGTTAATGTACTGAAAGAGCTTCTCGTGTTCCCAACGCCTTCACTGTTAAATAACACTTCAGTGGAGCTCACGACCTCGTATAAATATCTCAGCGTTAGCTTTTAGCCTGACCTGCCATGGCACTACCATATTAACGTCACTCGCGTCAGCATACCGAATATTCGGATTGTTAAACGTAACTTAAAGCACACGCCGTCACACTTACGTAAACTGGCGCATATTACTTCGCCCGGAACACGGAAGAAAGTGTTGCAAAGTGATTGCCCGAAGTTCAGTTTCAAAGCCCGAAACTCAGGCAAGGACAGGACCATTTCTTTTGCGACCAGTCTCGCGAGTGATGTGGAGCAGTATTTTTTGAGCCATTACCTCTAACCCGTTGTAGGAAAGTGTTGAAACCAGTTATAATCCGCTGCTTTTTCCGCGAATTAGAGAACGTATATATCTTATTATGTCTTCGGGTCATGATCATTATTAGGCATGAAGCGTAATTAGCCATATCTGACTAATCTGAATATCGTATCTACCGTTCGGGGGCGCCTTTAGCGAACAATTGAAAACAGATTGTCTCAGTATAATGAGCCCCCACTCCGAAAAGGTTTCGTCCCGCATGTATAAGGTAGGTTTGATCAGTGATTATAATAGTTTTAACATTGATTGATTGATTGATTGATTGATTGACCGAGTGACTGACTGACTGATTCATTCATTCGTTCATTGATAGATTGATAGATAGATAGATAGATAGTGATAGATGATGATATAGATGTAGAGATAGATAGATAGATGATAGATAGATGATAGATGATTGATGATTGATGATTGATGATTGATTGATTGATTGATGATTGATTGATTGATTGATTGATGTGATTGATTGATTGAGACGACTCTGATTCATTCATTCGTCATTGATTGATTGATTGATTGATTGATTGATTGATCTTAAAACACAACAAGGAAATATATTTATACTTTTGATTTGATTGATTGTAGGTTTTAACGCGCCGACGCAACGCAGGCGATGAGGCGCGCCGTAGTGGAGGGCTCCGGGCTAATTTTGACCACCTGGGGATATTTAACGTGCGCTGAAGTCTCGAACTCGGGGGAGTTTTTGCTTTTCGCCACCACCAGAAAAGCGGCCGCCGCAGCCGAGAATTGAATCCGCGACCTCGTGCTCAGCAGCACAGCATATAATTTATACTTTTCTATGATGCTATGAATCTTTTTTCTAAGGAATAATTTTTTTTTGCTTCATCAAAATCCGGTTCAACTACGCGATGTAAGCGCTGCTCGTGCGCCGCCTTCAAACGAAGCCAAACCCGTTTCTTTAATACCCGAAAGTACCCCTCATGTCGTTTTTTTCTTCCTTGCACCAAAAATCAGAAGGAGATTAAGCAACCACGAGCCTCATATTGAAAGGTGCTTACACAGGTCGGTCGATCACGAACACCACAGTCCATCGTAAATCTGCTAAAAGAACGCTATAAATGTTCCAAACTCGCGCAAAAGGACGTCTAGCGGCATTTGCTTTCCGGCCATGGTCGGTCGTCCTTCCTTTTACAAATCCTCGCCCGTTCAGCCCTTTTTCCCCCTCACATTTGTTTTCTTTTAACGCGGATTCATGAAAGACGTGAGCAGAGGGAGCAAAAAAAAATCTCGAGGATTATGAGACTGGCCTCCGGAGGATTAGCGCGTAATCCTGGCAACCGATAATGGCAATAACACGGCTCCTTTCAGTAGCCTCCGGCGTCGAACCGGCGATGTTTTCTCTCCTTAAACCCAATTTACCGGCATGTTTACGTGCCGGGAATTAGCGGTCTGGCGCCGCTCCCATTCCCAGGATGAAAGGGGGACAATATAGGGCAAGGTTACACTCCTCCCGTGGCATTCTTGTCTGCGTTAAGCCGACTCTAAAGTGTTAAGTTAATTTCGTTTCATCCAATTTCTTCAACTCTCTTGAGCTCTGGAGGCGCGCCCTGTCAGGCTTTACATCCCGCTAAAAAGAAAGATGTTTTAAGTGCGGAGCACTTTAAGGGCCCGGCTTCTCGTCGTAGTTCTTCCAGGATCGCGGTATCCAGCCATTGCAGCCACGTGGCGTCACGCACCAGAACAAAGGCTTTGAAGAAATATCGCTTCCCTTAGTCTGAATCGAACCTGGGCCCCTCACGTTACCAAGCCGATGTCAATCCCACTGCAGTACACAGATACACGTTAATCATATGTAAATGTTGGGGGGGGGGGGGGGGGAGGGGGGTCATTGCGCTGCACCGTTGCCACATAGGCTGCCGTAGTTAGGCCGCAAATATCAAATGAGGGAAAAATCAAGAATTAACGCATAAAAACTCTCAACCTCCCCTCGCGGGACCCCTGGGATAGATGCGACGCAAAAGGGGATTCACGTTGCACTTGGACAGCCCCGGGGGGAAAATGGCGCTGACGAAGATGTTTTTGCAGAGCGCGCAGGCACCGCGTTTATAGCGCGCATAACGGTGAGGGGACGCGCCGGCGCTAGTGCGTCTGCCGCGGCTATGACGCAACACAATCCAACACAATCCACTTTAATCCAATCCAATCCAAATCCAATCCAAGCCAAGCCAATCCAATCTAATGCCCCTCGCGAGAGAGTGTTCGCTATCGGAGAGGAGAGGGGGTGAGCGGCGGAGAGCACAGCTGGCGTGGCGAGGAGAACGAGGGAGGGGCGGACGCCGACAACGCCGGATGGATGCAGGGACAAGGCGAGTGAATGAGATGCGTTCGCATCTAAAACCACAAACTAATGAAAACTCAACCCAGTGTATCTTTATAAGCCTCTTCAGGGGCTGCGGCACCCTCTCTTTACTACTTTCGGTATCGACGCCAGGCTGATACTGAATATAGTCACGACAGGGCGCCACAGACCCATTGGAGAACCACTTCTCTGCACTTGGCAGCTTTCACGTTGAGGGAAACTGTTTTAATTTATTTCTCATCCTGCTCAAGGAATTTACGCTTAAGATGTTTTATTGCAAAAAGTCCGATTTGGTATGGGTCGCGGATACAACCCGCACAATCTCTCTAAACAGGACTCTATTAATGAGCGCACCATCGTCATCATACTCATCATCATCATCATCATCATTTCATCGGTTGCATTTTTTTCATACACCTGGTGTAGCAAGCTAGGTGGCTTTGCCAGGCTAACCTCACCATTATAATTAAAGACTATTCTCTATTTTTATCTCTTTCTCTCTCCCTCTCTCTTGTCCTGTTTGTGTCTACTGTAACCTTTAGGAGTTAGATATAGTCGTCTACAGGCTCGTCCGCATAAGTGTCACTCGCTCATGCAACAGATTTTAATCTGGAATAAAGGCCTCACTGAAATATCATAGGAAAGTAAACTCGCAGTAACAAATGTAAGGAAGGCATAGGTCGAGTAGTTCTTTTTTGCTTTTTAAGTGTATATCGAAAGAACTTGGCGGCAATTTGTTCATTTTGCTTTGATTTTATAATCCCTGAATCTTTCACCAGCATTTAGTCTAAGCTTCACAGTTTATCTTTGCGATAATACCCCCCCCCTCTCCTGTTCTCTTCCTGGCAACAAGACCGTCAGACAAACGGGATTCGCGCGTCAGGGATGCCATTCGCGTTCTGCCGACCGTCCACCTTTTTGGCATTACAGTTGCGCCAGCCGGTGAGCGTAGGTGTCGCGGAATTGCCACGTCCTGCATTTCCGCACAAAGCCGTTTTGCCAGCAGCCCACATCCTCACCAGGAGAGACGCGTGGCAAAGCACGTCACAGCCATTCTCGAATAATCAACGGACGCCTTTGTCCTCCAAATGACGCCGGTAGGGGGCGCCTCCGGACACGTGCCGTCGAAACAGCGTGGCGGACAATAAAAGTGCGAATGTCAGACATCCGGAACTATACGATCCCGACCGGGCACGACGGCGGAGATGGCGTGCGTTTTCACCCCCGAATCACTCTGTTGTTGACCGGCGCTATACAGTGCGCTGCCGCGTCAGCGCAGGCCATTCTTGCCATCGCAATGTAATATATGTATATAATATATATATATATATAATATATATATATATATATATATATATCATATCGAAGGTCCTAATTTGTGACACGCGGGCGGAAGTGGCGTGCACGTTGTGTGCTACGTGGGTGCCTCCATTCATTGTGGCTCAGTTGCTCGAGGAGTCACAAAAATAGGCCTAGAGCGATAGCGGGGAAGGGAATGTCGGAAGAGAGGGTAAGAATGAAATTTAGCAGTAAAACATCGTGCTCACAATGCCTCGGTAGCTCCGAAGAAGGTCGGAAACTACTGACGTAGATGGAAGGTCAAAGGGCTGAGGAGATGGGGATAAAAAAAAGGTGGAGGTTCTCGTTTAAGGTAGAAACAGGTGCAGCAGGTCAAAACACACGCAGCCAGCCTCTTGGGTTTGATAATTCTGGCCTGGTAGAAACAACGTAAGCGGCTCGGCTGAGCAAGGTCGTTTATTTACTCCACAGACAAAGTGAATGTTATGAATATGCTGCGCAGGACATTTACGGTTAACTTCTTTCGTTTAAGAAAATAACAACGCGTATTTAAGGACAGGTTGCGTCAGGGTGGCTGTTGTCGAGTCGGGTTGGGATGCTTTACATCTCATAAGGAGATCTGCCTGCCGGCTAAGTGGGGGGTAGAATCATGTGCCTCCAACTTAAGAGCGACTGTCACTCTAGCACTTTACCCCTTTCTTATACGATACTCAGATAAGCGTAAATTCTGCCAAGAACCTGTAGATCTGACACACATAATATTCAAATGCTGCATAATAACGCAGTTGCGCCCCTAAACTGGTCCCCTTCCCCTGAGCAGTGGGAGATACTGCTGTCCAGCTCTCGACCTGAGGACCAGCCCCTGCTTGTGATCAGGGATACGGCAGCCAAGAGCACAAGAGCAAGCACTCTCACATTATTGTGTAATAAAGTTTTCTCTCTCTCTCTCTTCGTTATGCTTCGTGCCTCATCTTTACACCCGGCTTGCAGGAGTGGTGGCTATCAAAGATGTGAGCATACCGGATGTGGAGCCTGCCCGATTTCGACATTGTACAAAGCACTTTCCAGGTTCCCAATGGCTGAATATAGAGTAAGCTGAGATTGCTGTTTGTCGAAGTGGCTGCGAACAAGCTGGTTACCCGGTTGACGCGCATAGATTAATGACGACGATTTACTCATGGTCACCCACTTCCGCTTACAAAATCTGTGTACTCACTCCCGCAAATAAATTAGCCAAAGTAGGCGGTTTGAGTATCTGGTAACATGACATTCGAGTCTTACTAGAAACATCTTGCTCTGTGCATGTGCCTCGATAGCTTTGATATAAGTTCTAAAAATGGGTAATTTCTAAATACGGTGTATCAAGTTCTAATCAGTTGCGCCGAAATTCATCTCAAGTATAAAGGATTGATAAGCCCAATTTTAAAATGTGTGTGTGTGTGTGTGTGTGTGTGTGTGTGTGGTGGTGAGAGATACCGTTAATCATATAAACGCGGGGTTAACAGTTTCTTGTTGGATAGATTAAGTACATAAAATGAGATGCGACGATGCCGTTTTTAGCACCGATAACGAACTTACACGATTATTCAGCTGTGTTAAACAAACCAGCTTACCTCTACCTTTTTATCGTATTTCAATGAGATAATGTGAATTGATAACGGCATGTCGTTCGGTTGCTGTCGCCTTATTTTTTGACAGATAATTCTAACATACCCCACAACAAAACATTGTTGACCATAGCCAACGCTGAAGCAAGGCTAAACCAGCCGTTGCGCGCGATCCAATCTTCGTTTCCTCTAGAGCCTCAGTCAGGTATCTCTCACATCACCCGTATTGAAGCACACACTTTGCGAACGGCCATCCCATCGTTACCACAAAGAGAGAAACACACCAGCCAATGACCAGCCTGCACACCCGTCAGTTACTGCGCTCTTTCCCACCGCCGATGTCGTTGATTTCGACGCGGCTCCAGCACGGAGCCGAAGCCCACGAAAAGGCCGGGCTGAGTCAAAGCACGCGCTCTCAATCGGCATAGCCATCAGCGTCCCGCTTAAGGGACGCTCCCCCGCGGGCGAGGCCTACATCAACTCTCGCGCCGTCTAATCAATTTACTGCGGGGCCAGAGTCAATTTGTCCGTGTTTTCCGCCTCCCTCCCCGGTGGCGCGGCCAAAGGCCCAGCACGCAACACCTCCTAGATAACGAACAAGCCTCCGGATCTCCTCTACATAATTCCTTTTGTCAATTCACCCAATTAACAAGAATTGAAGGCCCAGAGGTGTGTCGCTTGGTCAGCAATTTGGAAGTAACAGCGGAGAGTTTGGAATTAACCCTGAACGTTACGGAATCAACAGGCTTTGTCTTTATCTAGGGCGTTTAGGTATCTCACGAGCCACCTCCAGCCATTCGCCCGGCGGGAATGGGGTGTAATGGCGCGCGCCTTTTTGTTGATCCCCGCCGGCGGGGGACGCGCGCAAATTCTACCTGGGCGCGCGCGAGGGCTACTGCGAGACTCGGCTAGGCCCTTCGATCGTCGTCGTGGCGCGCTGCGCCGAACCGCAGCGCTGAATGCGCGCGCAGTGCTCGAGAAACGGATCCGCGCGGGGCCCGCTCAGTCATTGCGTGACCGATTGGATGACGCGTGCCGAAAGCCGCGCTGAGATGGAGCACGCGCTGGACTCGAGGGAGGAAAGATGTCTCGGGGATGGAAGATGTGGCGCCTGTTGGAGCCCGTAGGGATAACGGAGGGATGATGGCGAGATGAAACGGATGTGCGGTTTGACAGATTGAGGACAAAAAAAAAGGATGGTTAAGGCAGAAAATGGGTACAGCGTATCGGTTTTTTTTGATGAAGAAATGAAGGGAGAAACCGTCTTGACTGGCCTTTTGAGACCGGGTCACTATTTTCTGTGCACACGAATCTAACCGAAGTGCTTTTTGTGGTGAAGGAGCAACGATGTTTGGAGTAATGATTCATATCTGTGTGAGAATTTATGTCCCGCATTTTTGGTGGAAAATAGTTGAGCACGCAATTTATGCAGTAAAATGATTTACACCCTTTTTTATCTTAACTAACACCCTGACACCCTATCAAAAGATACACCTCTCCAAAGGGTATAATTAACGATAAAACACCCTTCAATAGGGTGTATCGTGTGCTCCTATTAGGGTGGCAGAATGTTATAAACGACAAAATACCCTTAACGGTGTTCTTTTTATCCTAGGGTGTGATGGTGTTAGTTATAGACTGTGATTTAGGGTGTCAATCATTTTACAGTGTATTGCTTAAGCGTAGAATGAAATTTAGGTCACCCCCGCACGGGGCACCTTGAGTAATCTTGGTGACGGTACTGGCGATACCGCGGACCCCGAGCCCCCAAACATAAGCTGGATCCAACCGTGGCGATGTGTTTATAGGTGGAGGGTTAGAAACCACGAACGGTGGCCGTCGGAGCCCAGGTCAAGCTCCGGCGGATGGGCTCCCTGTCTGTTCACCAGGCAGGGAGCTCCGGGACCTCTTTGACTACCAGGGTAAGGTCAAGGAAGAAAGTACCCCCGTCTCCCTGCTTTTTCCTATGCCATATGGATAAATCAAACCCCCCCCCCCCCCCCCCCCCAGACGTGATCGGCCCCCTAAAAGGGGCCGCACCGAAGTATCTTTTCCTTCTTTGCCTTCTATCTCGCTCCCAAAGCCAGATAACTACCCTCGTTTTTTGATCATGGAATCTGTGGACAAATCGAAGCCGGTTTCCTCTCAATCGGTATTTCTTGTTTCTAAATACCTTGAAGGTATCATCGGCAAAACATATGACGCCAAAAAACTCAGAACTGGTGAAGTGCTAGTTGAAGTTAAAACCAAGCAGCAATCCACAATCCTCCTGAAACAAACCCGCATGGCAGATCTGGAGATCAGGGTCACACCCCACCGCAGCCTCAACAGTTGTCAAGGTGTGATCTCTGAGGCAGATCTCCTAACCGAGACAGAGACTGATCTGCTCGAAGGCCTAAAAGAACAAGGCGTGACAGCAGTAAGGCGCATCGTCATCAGGAGAGAGAACAAAGAAATAGCCACCAAACATCTGATCCTGACTTTTGACCGCTGCACACTGCCCGAGCATGTCAACGCAGGTTTCATCCGTTGTTCTGTCCGGCCGTACATCCCGAACCCGAGGCGCTGTTTCAAGTGCCAGAGGTTCGGGCATGGTACCAACTCCTGTCGAGGCAGAACAACATGTGCCAAATGCGCCCAGCACGATCATCTCTCTGACAACTGCACTGCAACCAACTTCACCTGCCCGAATTGCCAGGGTCCACACGCAGCATACTCTCGCGCTTGTGAAAAGTTTCATCTTGAAAAAAAAATCATTAACCTTAAGATAACCGAAAACATCACCTTCCCAGAGGCGCGAAAGAGGTTCGCCTCCTTCCCTCTGGGCAGGTACGCCGACGCAGCTCGCCGGGGGGCGGAGCGGCGTTTGGTTTCGGCGGGGACCCAGTACCGCGAGTCGGACTTGGTCCCGCCCCCGCCCCCCCCCTGGGTTGCCTATGGCAGCCCAACCCACCTCCGCACCGCTCGCTCACCCAGCAGCGGCTGTGGTGGCAACAACGTCTGTTGGGGATGCCGCTGCATCCACTGCTTCCTCTCCACCGGCCCAAAGCACACGCAAGGGCACGGAGATGGAGACGGAGGCAGTCGCAGCGACCCCCTCCCCGCCTCACTGCCTGTGCCACCTGTGGTGCTCCCCACGCCTTCGGCACTGGCAGCGCAGGCAATGAACACCCGAAAGGGTACCACGTCAAGGGGGCCCAGTCCGCTGGGCACCCCCTTGCCATCAGATGACGACATGGACGTCGAGCCCTTCCGGCTTTCATCGCAGCGGAAGGAACGGGCTGCGACGTCCAGGTCAGTAGAGAAGGTCAGAAAACCCCTTCCAAGAGTGCAAGCCCCGAAAGACCCTACATAAATAATCACACTCCAGTAGCTCTAACACATCATAATGGGAAGAGAAAACATTGTTCAATGGAACTGCAGAGGCCTTCTGAATAATCTTGACGACGTGCATGAGATTCTGCATGCCAATCAGCCAAGTTTAATGTGTGTCCAGGAAACACATCTTAATTCCAAACACACAAATTTCTTGAATAGTTACCTGGTATACAGGAAAGACAGGGATGGCTGCACACACTCTTCTGGCGGTGTGGCCATAATTGCCCGCAAATCCTTAGCATGCCACCCTGTCACCTTGAACACTGTCCTTGAGGCTGTAGCAATTCGAACAATAATATTTAATAGGTTGATAACGGTATGCTCCATATACATTCCTCCTGATGTCTCACTTTCGAGCTCTGACTTCGAGGCGCTGGTTGACCAGCTGCCCGAACCGTACATCCTTACAGGCGACCTTAATGCTCATAACTCTCTTTGGGGCTCTTCTCGCACGGATGCCCGAGGTCGCCTGATAGAGAAGTTTTTAACATCCTCTGGAGCATGCCTTTTCAACAAGAAACAGCCTACATACCATAACACAGGTCACAACACATACTCACATCTTGACTTGGCTATTGGTTCTGCAATTCTCTTTCCATGTCTTGAATGGGGCGTGGGCACAGACCCATATGGTAGTGACCATTTCCCCACTTCATTAACGCATATAGGTACAGGCCCGAGCAGTCCATCTTCCCATAAAAGGTTTAATGAAGCAAGAGCTAACTGGAATACATTTACAGAGACATCCAAACTACACCACACATCCATAGGACACCTACACGTTGAAGAAGCTACCCAACTGCTCACGGCGCACATCCTCGACGCCGCCGAAAGGTCCATTCCCCACGCCTCTGGTGCCCCGCGCAACCAGCGGAGGCCGTGGTGGAATGAGAACTGTAGGCGGGCGCGAGAGGCCCAGAACAAGGCGTGGGGTATCCTTCGTCGGTACCCCACGTCGAGTAACCTCCTCTTGTTCAAACGGGCCAAGGCGTTCGGAAAACGTGTGCGCCGTGAGGCAAAACGCGATAGTTGGCGTACATTCATAACATCAATTAACTCCTACACAGACACACGGAAAGTATGGACGAGAATACGTAAACTCAAAGGACAACAAACACACAGCCTGCCTCTGGTCAGCACAACAGGGGACACACTTGAAGACCATGCTGACACACTCGCACAACACTTCCAACACGTTTCCAGTTCAGCACACTACACAAACACCTTCATGAAGCACAAACTCGTGGCCGAAAAGAAGCCTTTACATGACAATGACAGGTCAGCCACCTCTTATAACTCCGAGTTCACGCTTCATGAGCTGAGGGGTGCTCTGAGCACGTGTACACCCTCAGCTCCAGGCCCAGACAACATTACATATACAATGATACAGAACTTACACACAGACACTCTTGTAACACTTCTTCACCTGTTCAACAAGATATGGCTTTCGGGGCACATTCCAAAGTCTTGGAGGGATGCCATAGTTGTAGCATTCTTGAAAGAAGGGAAGGACCCTTCTTCTCCCGCTAGCTATCGACCCATTGCCCTGACCAGCTGCCTGTGCAAGCTTCTCGAGAAGATGATAAACCGGAGGCTCGTGTACTTTTTGGAGTACAACGGCCTTCTCGAGAGCTGCCAGGCAGGCTTCAGGGCGGGGCGATCCACGAATGATCAACTCGTAGCTCTTGAATCGTATATTAAGGATGCCTTCGTGCATAAACAGTACTGCGTAACTGTGTTTTTCGACCTCGAAAAGGCTTATGATACCGCTTGGCGTTATGGAATCCTTACTGACCTCAAGTCATTCGGTGTTTCTGGTAATATGCTTAACACTCTTGCTAGTTATTTGTCGGAGAGAACCTTTCGCGTCAGAGTTGGTTCTGCACTGTCAAAGGTACATGTGCAAGAAAATGGCGTGCCGCAAGGTGGAGTGTTGAGCTGCACGCTCTTCATAGTTAAGATGAACTCTCTTGGAAAGGCATTGCCACCCACAATCTCTTATTCCATGTATGTAGACGACGTCCAGATATCCTTTAAATCATGTAACATGTCCATCTGCGAACGTCAAGTCCAGCTCGGCGTCAAGAAGCTTGCCGGCTGGGCAGAAAAGAATGGTTTTAAAATTAATCCCGGAAAGAGCTCTTGTGTTGTATTCTCCAGGAAGCGTGGGGTCCACCCGGACCCAGACATCACTCTTGCGAATGTGCCAATTCCTGTGAACAAGGAGCACAAGTTTTTAGGCATTTTATTCGATGAAAAACTTACATTCATCCCTCATATCAAACAGCTCAAATGTAAATGCCTAAAAACAATGAATATTCTTAAGGTTCTCTCACATCAATCTTATGGGGCCGACAAACAACTCCTGCTGCGCCTGTACACAGCGTTGGTGGGGTCTCGGCTCGACTACGGCAGTGTCGTGTATGGGTCGGCGACAAAGACCGCACTGAGAATGCTCGACCCAGTGCTGCATCTTGGCCTTCGCCTCTCATGCGGCGCTTTCCGCACTAGCCCTGTGGAAAGCCTTTATGTCGAGTGCGACAAGTGGTGTCTAGGGCATCAGCGGGAGTATGTTGACCTGCTATATGCATCTAAGATTGTATCCCTTACCAACCATCCTTTTAATCCCATCATGAACAATACATCAAACTTGCAACTCTTTTTAAACAGGCCATCCGTTTCCTTACCTTTCTCTCTCAGAGTTAGGGAGGAGGCTTCTGCACTCACGGTCCCTCTTTCAGACACGCACAAGACACCCATCCATAATTTAATTCCACCATGGCATCTACATCCTATATCATGCGACCTATCATTTACATTAGTAGAAAAAAATAGGGTACCCAGAAGTGCAATTCTGCAGCACTTCCTGTTCCTGCAGGACAAGTACAGGTGCGCAGAATTCTATAGCTGACGCGTCGAAAACTGGTTCTACGGTATCTTGTGCAGCGCACGGACCAAATTTTAGAGTAAGCAAAACAATGAATTTTCATAACAGTATTTACACGGCAGAAGCATATGGCATTTTACTCGTTTCAAACCACATCATCAAACATAAAATTCCCAAGTCCATTGTGTACACAGACTCTCAAAGCGTTGTACAGGCACTGTCATTAGGAAGGTCATCTAAAAACTATGTCATAAATGCTCTCTTCAAGGTACTAATGTCTGCTTATGCCTCAAATCTTGAAATAACTATATGCTGGGTACCAGGGCATTGTGGAATCCCTGGCAATGAGGCCGCCGACCAAATGGCTGGTGATGCTGCTCTCATGACTACAGTTGACGTTACAACAGTACCTTACACCGACCTAAAGACACACATCAGACGACAGCTTCGTAACACATGGCAATTACACTGGAGTCAACAAACAGACAACAAACTACACATAATAAAACCACAACTGGGACGCTACATAACTGACTCACACAACAGATACACTGAAGTCGCCCTGGCTAGGCTGCGGATAGGCCACACACATGCGACGCACTCCCACCTGCTCACTGGAACTTCGGGACCCATGTGTAGCAGGTGTGGAAAGGGCCTATCCGTAGTCCACATACTAATCACATGCAAGGCACTTGACACAACACGACACAAACATTTCCCTGAATTATACAGACAACACATTCCTTTGCACCCATCATACTTTTTAGCCGACGAACCAATGTTTTCTAGTCAACGTGTTTTTAAGTTTTTAGCTGAGGTAAACTTTCTGCAGCTCTTGTCATATCATGTGTAATCACCCTGGCCCTATACACCAGCCATCTCCATTGTCTTTTGTTTTGCATCACCTTTACTTTTAGTCACATGTTTTAGTATGTACAGTCTCATCATAATTCAGTAACTTCTTCTTTGGCGCTCTTTGCCCATAGTCGGCCTTGCGCCAATAAAACCCAACTATCATCATCATCAATTTAGGTCACTATATACACTGTAAAATGATTTACACCCTTGAGGGTGTAGATCGCTATTTATGACTTACACCTTTCACCCCAGCATAAAAACAAAAGAAAACACCCTCTAGGGGACTTTGTCGTTTGTAACACCCTTACACCCCATTAAAACACAAGAATACACCCTTTTGAAGGGTGTTGTACCGTTAATTACACCTTTGCAAAGGGGGCGTTTTGTTGTTTTTTTGACAGGGCGTAAGGGTGGTACTTATAGATACAAATGTTGCAAATCATTTTACTGATTACGGAGTACCTTCTTTAAACCGAATTTGCAAGTACCGGAAAACTCGGTGTCGCCTATTAGGAGCGTCGTGTAACTAGAGCGAGCTTAGCTAAAAAAATTACTTAGAAAATGACCCTGGCACAATTATTTAATTTAAGGAACTATTCTGCGTCATCGATTTTCCTGTAACCAGATACCTAAAAGGTCCCAAGACCTGCTGGCTTAATTAGCGAGTACTAGCCTTCACGAACACTCAATGACTTTTCTCGCACTGAGCTTGTTCTGCCCTAAAGTGTTCTTCCTGCTGAATCTATAAATTGCAGTAAAATTTTCTCTGCTTAATATTTTCCCCACTACTTCATGTCATTAAAAATATTCTCCGTTTAATGAAGAGGTTCAACTGTGCCTTAAGCTCCCACATTTTATGGGTAAATAATAGCTTTTATAGATACGTTACAATTGTAGAAATATATTTCGAATAAATTTACTCCACAATTTCACAAAAAAAATTTTTTATAGTAAGCAGGCAGATACAGTTTTGTGTACACAAGTTCCCGATTGCCCATAAAGATGACCTCCATCCGAGCAGCTTTGCTGCTGAGGCTCAAAGGGTTACACTGCTATTAAAGACGATAGTCTTTCTTGGGCTCCTTAAACCCAGAAATTTTGGTCTGTCTGTATGTCTGTATGTCTGTCCGTCTGTCTGTCTGTGACTCGATTCAGCCACCCGGCCAAAGCAAAACAATGCCTGCCCAATAGTCTTATATAGTCACAGCTAAATCTATCCGTCTATGTCCGGTGTGAGGTTCATACTTGTCCACATTGTTGAAGAAGAACAAGACATTACGGAAATATGAGACAGCAAATCAATACAGAAGTGATATTTGCAGTGTTCCTTTATAAAAAAATCAAACATGCTTGCTTTTGCGAAATTAAATACTTCATCAACTGCAGAAAAAGAATTCACTTCGCTGTCGCCTACTGTCGCCCGCGCCACTATAGCTTCTGGCGCCATTTTAAGAAATAAACCGGCAACAGTTACGCAAGGTTCCACTAGATAGGTTCCACGTTCTGCTTGCAACGCACGTGGAGTAGGGAAACGCGGTTCTATAAACGTTGAAGTAGGGCGCCTCGATTAACGCGCGTCTCCGCCGTACAGCAGCGTTCGCATCGAGACACCCGGTTTGGAGCAGTATAACGCGGGAAATTTAAAATGATTTAAGCAAACCTTTGGCGTCTTTACCTTGGGAGGAGCGCGACGCAAGAGGAACAACATGAGAGGTGAGCGGCAAAGCGAAGGGAGGCATTTACTTCGCAATAGCCGATAAAGACTATCGTCTTTTGATGACATTTGCAACGAAAGGAGCAGATACGCGGCCAATTTTTTTTACTATTTTTCTTCTGATAGCTTGATAGGAGTTCCGTTCGATATTCATTGGTTCCTGTGTACTGTTCAAACGGTTGATTTAGTACACTAAGAATCCGACCACTTTCTCTCATCCTGGTTATCGAAGGCGTTGTGTGGTTACATCTCGAATACGTGTGCTCCGCATCCAAGCCTGCATGTGCACCGGTCTCAGCATCACTCTCTGACATCCGCATTTTGTTCCGCCTCCTCATCACATCCTCATCAACATTTACTCCTCAACTCACTCTTTCAGGGACGAAAACAAAACTCCGCCGCCTCCAATGATCGAGATAATAATCCTTACTCCGTATGTCACTTCTCTCTAAGCGGATGCTACTTTATCATAATCTCCCTCCCCATCTGAAAGATGAAAGATGAATAGAACTCTTCAGCCTCTCCTATATAAAAACATCTTGCACTCCTAACCCAACACCACGAATTGCTCTTAAACTTCCGCAGTCGCATTGCTTAAAAGGACAAGCAAAGGCTTGCAATTTTCGTCATAGACTAGGCTTGGGCAAATGTGGAGGGGGTTTAGGGGAAACGTTAAATGGTGCCCTCGCAACTTTACGCCCTAACTACGACTGCGTACTGCCAGTCTTAATATCCGGATAATAGTCCTTTCTCCGCATGTCACTCCTCACTGACCGTATGCTACTTTCTAGTGATCCCCTTCCCCGTCAAGCTCACGATCACGAAAGATGAATAATATTCCTCTGCTTCTCCTAGATGAGGACATCCCGCACTTATAGAACACTGCCTCTCCTGGATGAAGACATCTTGCACTCCTAATAAAACATCACGAAATGCTTCTAACGTTCCCCAGCCGCAATGCTGAGAAGAAGAGGTGAAGGCTTGCCATTTTTGTCAAGGCAAATAGATTGGGCTTGGGCAAATGTGTGTGTGTAGGGGGGAAGTGGGGGACGTTGAATGGGACGGACGCTCACAACTTTATGCCCTGACTACGGCCCTAAACGGACGTAGCGACGCACGCTTCGCTTCTTTTAATGACTGCCACTTCACCGATGGCCTCTGCCGGCGTCGTTAGCGCAGCCACGCCGCCATCCGCCTCCGGGCCCCCATTAGGTCGCAAAAGACAACCTCGGGATCCTTGATGGGGACATGACGGGAGAAGGGAAGGGGGGGCAAATATGCATTGGGACGTTAGAGGCGTGCTTATGGGGACGGCAGCCGTGCCGTCACTTACTCGAGCGAAGGTAAACATCATCTGGGCGTGCGAGGAACGGTGGCGGCGAGCACGAGATTCGACGCTTTGCTTGGGGAAGAGACTTGAGCACGTTTTTTTCCGCAGCATAGCTGCGCATTTTGTGCTACCTTGTTCGGCTAAGTACAGCGTCGCTTGCTCGAATCCAGGTCTGTCGTACGTTTGTTTGAAACTACTAATGAAGCTTGTGAAAAGAAAACAGGATCCTACGCACACACTGTTTTGTCCGTCGTTAAACGACGTGAGTCCATCAAACTCTTCCAGAGGTATTCGCTACCGAAAAGCTCATAAATCTGGTGCGGGTAGCGGGTAACATGGCGCCCAGTTGCTAACAGATACCGTATTTGCGCGATTAAAAGGCTCACTTTTTTCGCTAAAGGTAGTCTCAAGATTTAAGTTCGCGTTACAGTCAGGCCCAAAACCAATATCGGCTTTCAATGTTGTCCGCTTTAGTTCTAATGCCAGCAGGAGATCGATAAGAAGCTTTATAAAGTACAAGATAGTTTTGCTGCCACGGTTGCGCGCGTCAAATTAAATGTCTTCTGCAGATACGTGGTACCATGATTTTACATCTGCCCGGTTATTCGGCGTAAAATTATTCCTTCAAATTTTCCTCTGCAAACTATCGTGCGCAGGCCTTAGAATCATGCAAGTACGGTAGATCAAAATTTGCTTGCAAAGGGAGCTCTACCGCACTATTTGACTTATTGCAGTGAAGCCTGCAGACAACACTACAGATATTGGCGAAATTATGGGACTGGTCCTGTAGCACAAAACTAATAATCCACAGCGCAATGAACTAAAAAATTACGTAAATTAAGCTGTAAACGTTTTACAATGTAAAAAATGTAATTCTTTCTGTGGGCCTTCAACCTATTGCAGCATTGGTGGAGGTTGTTGCAAGTGTAACACTATTAACTAACTTACGGCGGTCAGCTAGGTACTGGTTAATACGTGGATAATAAAGACCTATTTTTCAGCGATGATGGAGATTACCTTCTTATTGTCGTTTCTTTTTGTTTGGCCTTTTTTTTGAAAGCTCAAAAAAAATTTCGTTTTTCGGATAAATGTGCATAAGACAGGATGTTCGTCCGCTGCTTTTTGGTTTTAATGAAAAACTACGAACCATGTAGAGTGTGCATGTGATATGCATGTGAGGTTGATATGAGAGTACAGCTGTCACCTATCATTGTATTCTACGTTTCTGCCAATTCTTTCGCAAGTGGTATTAACCATGAATTCTTTTCTTCGTTCTATTATGCTCACAGGCGTCTACGCAAAGTTTGTTTCGGGAGTTTGCATAAACAACTTTTCGGCTTGATCTCATTTCCCGCGTAACACGAGTGATGGAATACCAAAACGATTGTACCAAACGGTAACTGGAAGTTATGTACAGTCTTTTTCAAAAGTTTCAAGGCCATTCCCAAAGTGATTATACCACAGGGAACTTCAAAATCTAAACTTCGCTCTCTCGGCAGACAAAAGTGGATCAAGCCAGATTTCTGGCGAAATAATCTGTCTTTTTTATGTTCATCAAATATTTCGTTGCCACTTAAACGTTACCTTAAGCTTGTGCCTTGAACTGTATGTGGTCCAGCAACCTTTGGCTGGTCCTGTAAATTACTGTCTACAGCAACCACGGATATCAACAAAACCGCCAATCATGCGACACTCACAAAGCCGGAAGGTGAAATTTTTGCGGGAGTTTTAAATAAACCTTCACTGCATGTAGATTTTTCGTTTCGGTTGAGGTTCCAAGCCGAAAAGGGAGCGACATTTTCATCATCGTTCAGCCTCCCCACGAAGCAAGTTCCCATCAATAAAACCCGCTGCGTCGCCATTTTGCGCGCGCGATTCAAAGCCAAACAAGGAAACGACGTCGAAGTAGCGCGGAGGGGACTACGAATAACGGCACGGCATGGTCTTATCTCACACAGCCCTGCGGGCGTGATTGCTTTCAGTACGCCTAGATGTCGCTCGCGACGCCAGCGGCAATTTTTCAGCGGCATAGATTCCTCCGGTTCGTGGGGGCGGAACAGAGACCGCCGCAGGAAAATGGAGTTTTGCTTTTCCTTCTTTTGCGTAGCGCCGCCGCGAGGAGCAGAATTTGTACGAGCTTTGTTTCGGTCACCTTGTCCTACGAACGCCATAAATCTCTATTGGGGACCCGCCGATACCACAACGGAGGGGAGACAAGAAACGAGACAATATCTGCTATCGGGCGCGTGCTATTCGCTGGTTTATGTTCCGGTATCCGTTCGCGCTCTCCTCGCTCACTGCTTGACTATGCTTTTTTTTAGCTTCTAGTTTGCGCCTGCATCCGAGTGCAAAGACAGCGTAGTAAGGCACACGTTGTCGCCGCCACAGACAACGCTGCTTCACTGAATGTGAGTGTAGAGGGCGCGTCGGATGTTTGTTGTAGGAACGGGACGTCAATAAGAAAGCACCCGCAGCAGGCCTATGGAGGAATGTTTTGACGTCATTCTTTTTGTGACGTCACGAACTTTGGCGATGAACTTGCGTTGCTATTTTTGCCACTGCCAGTCCTCGTGATCACTGTAGTACCGTCGTAAAATTTTGAGAAAAAATTGACTAAGAACAACCAAGTTACTTTTGCACTAATCAATGTCAAAGAGAGCATTGATTGATTGATTGATTGATTGACTGACTGATTGATTGATTGATTGATTGATTGATTGATTGATTGATTGATTGATTGATTGATTGATTGATTGATTGATTAATTGATTGATTGATTGATTGATTGATTGATTGATTGATTGATTGATTGATTGAAAATGCCGTAGTTCAGATGAAAAATGGACTCCAAATGATTCATATTTGTTTACGGCTGTGCATAAATGCATTTTCGGGACAAAAACTACTCAGAGTTGTTCTGGCCAGTATTTTGAAAGAAAACACTAGGGTGCCTGATGGTACATGCGTATCCATACACAGCAGAGCATCTGATATACCAAGTGCAAATGAAGCGAAAACTTGAAATTTATACATTTACAATAATAGTCATCCTGTCATGGTAATAAAGAGTAGAAAGGGTGGGATGTCGGTTAATGCGCTTCAGAACCTAAAATAAGCCTCAATAATTCTGTGCTTAATAAAGCGGAGCTTTAGTGTTAGTTCTGATTCCGTTGTATGCCAATACGCTCTGCAGGAAAGCGAACTTTCTCTGACGTTGATGATGGATGATGGGGGGTGAAGTGAATGAAAAAAAATGCTTCCCGTGGCCGCAATCGAACCTGGGTCCCTCGCGTCATGCAACCGGCGTCTATTCGACTCCTCCATTTCGACAAAATCGAAGCGAACGCAAAGCAGCACGTACCAATTCGCACCGTACACCCCAAACCCAAACGTTAGGCCTACGGAGTGCACACCAGACAGTTTTTGGAGATATTCTAGAAAAGTGGTGCGTAGCACCTCCCGAGTAACTCATACTCGCAGTGTGGTAATTGTCCAACCAAAGAATGCATCACTAGAAGAGCTTCGCTTTCAACCATCGTCGTCTTCAGACGAAGGGGCGCATGATTTTTTATACTTTTCTGGAATCATGTGATAGTACCTACTAAAAAAGCTCAAGCCGAGCACAGCCATCAACGGCCAACAACCATAAAATTTTAAAGCGCCAAGAACCGAGGCAGCATTTCTTTCCGTCTCGATTAAAAGTGCCACGAAATTACTGCACCCCAAAGTTCTAACTATCAGTAAAACATGTCCACTCTTACGGGGTTTACTACGGAAATTCTGCGCGCCCAACAGACCCAGCAACTAAAAGGAATAACCCTTTATTTCTTGAGTGCTCCATCGACTGCGAAATGTACAAGAACGAGCCACCAGGCATCCCCGAAAAGCGGAGAAAGTTCGCGTCTTAGAGGGCCCGCGAATCCGATCGAACGACCTTTCTCTTTTCCACGATAACGTTTTCCATCTTCTCCCCTGCGCAATAAAGTGGAATGGAGTAAAAGAACGCGCCAGAGACCGCCTAGCACCACGCCGGGGCGCATTGCCATGCATTACGTGATTCGACGCACACTAAAGGCTCGCGGAGCAGGGCTAGCGCGGGACTTTTTTTTTTTTTTTTTACCCTTGCTTGCAGGCGTCGTCGAGGAAGGAAGCTTGAACCGTCGCAAGTGGAAATATGCAGAGGCCGGCGCGTATTTTATCCCGGACAGGCGAGCCGGCATGCGGGACGTTTTTCTTTCACGCCGTCCGAAGCTTGGTGTCCCCCCCAAGAAAAAAGGAACGCAGCGTCACCGTTGGCGGCAGACAACATTACGTTTCCCGATTCGCGTATTGATCGTTGATTACTACACTTTCTTTCGGAAGGGTTTTCTGAATAGCGAATCCATAGACGCCGCCTGGTAGGTTGTGTATGGATGCTGGAAGCGATGAAGTTTTGAGCCACTGAAGTGTTACTGGATCGGTGCTGAATTTGAGACGTGAAATGAAAAACTCAAAGGGTAACGTTACCGATATTAGCAACGGGTATTGATTTTTTTTTTTTTGCAAGAAATAATGATACATTGCTTCGGACGATTTGTATATTGGATATGTGTGTGTGTGGGGGGAGGGGGGGGGGGGGAGGGGCTTGCGTGGAGTTAACGGGCGTTACTACTCCTTTAGGGCCCGTTGATAGAAATGTCATCGCTTACGCATTCGTAACAGATTTCCAACAAATCATCCTTTGTTTCTTTTTTGCTCCGGATTTCGTATTTCCCGCAAATTTAAGTCAACGAGGAAGTTTCCACGAATGCGTCGACTGCAACGGAGGCAGCTCTCGACAGGGGCGTAGTTTCCATGCCCGCCGCGGTGGCTCATTGGCAATGGCGTTGCGCTGCTGAGCCCAAGGACGCGGGTTCGATTCCCGGCTGCGGCGGCCGCTTTACTGATAGGAGGCGAAAAGCACAAACGTCCGTGAGTTCGAGATTTCGGCGCACGTTGAAGATCCCGAGGTGGTAAAAATTAATCCGGAGCCCTCCCCTACGACATGCCTTATCGCCTGTTACCGTAGACGCATGAAACCCCCACAATAAATCAGGGTACCGTATTTCCCAATGTATAAGTCGCAGTTTTTTTTTTCTGAAATTTCCGTTGGTGCGTCTTATCTACCGGTGCGACATATGTATGGAATTAATTTGGTACTCGGCAGCTGCACGTGGTCAGCGCTCGAAAAGGTGCCTGTGTGTTGCATGATGTCAGTGCACGTTAAGAGACACGGCTCTGTGGCCTAGATGAATGAATTATCTGTTAGCAAGTCGGAGGAAGAAGGCATCGATGGTTTTGCCGAAACGCCGTCTGTAAGTACATGCCATCTGTGTGTATCAATAAACTATTTTGGAGAAGTTAATACTGTCTAGACTTTGGACAGTATATGCACATGTCTAGCACTGCTTATCGGGGGATACTTTCAGAGGCGGCGGCCCCCGCAACCATGTACTTTCGCTGAACTTTTTAACGAACTGATCCTTTACGGGTTTACCTGATTAACAAGTGCGTTTTGTTCCCACTTATACATCGGTGCGACTTATATACGTCGTGTTTTCGGAAAAACTGCCGTTTTGAGGGTGGTGCGACTTGTAGACCAAGAAATACGGTAGTTTTCGTGCTAAGCCTTAGTACGGTTTCTGAAAAACTCTGACGTCATAGGTGACGCTCGTGTGCGAGCCCCATAGCACTGTTAATAGGTTGTGCCAGTTTAACAGTTCCACCCCCAAAATAAACGTTAAACAGGCAACCCACTGTTATCAAATCACACTGCGCAGTCTGCACACTGCTGAATATAGCACGTCAGTGTATGTGTACTGATTCTTTCTGAGATAAAAACAGGCGTGATGCAATATGTCGTGAGGTATGTGAATTATCGCTGGAGCTTGATACCTTCTAAATGTCATTCTTTGCATGGAACACCAGCTAACGCAGCCCAACATAAGAACTGTTGTAGAAACAAACTTGCACTCCTCGTAAAGCATGCATCTACATGTCCCTCGCCTTACTTCGAAATGGGTATTTCAACTAACCCATAAACTATTTTATACGCCGTGAGAAATGAAAATTAGAGCTGCTATGGAAATCGTCAAAGGCTGAGACCCCTTTTGTCGCACCCTTTTACGGCCGTTTCTTAGAGCCCTCATGTTTTGTCTCAATTCCTTTACTCCCCTTTTGCCTTATTTCCTTTACTCATTGCAACGCGCCTCATCGCCTTCGTTACGTCGGCGTGTTAAACCCTACAGCCAATCAAATCAATATATATATATATATATATATATATATATATATATATATATATATATATATATATATATATATATATATATATATAGACAGAAAATAAGGGTTGGCAGTCAAGAAAACCTCGGAAAGCAAAGGGGATGTTGCGGTGGGTCATAGAAAGAGATGAAGAATTTTTTAGTCGAAAAGAAAGTGGTGAAAAAATGCCCGCCGGGTGGGATCCGAACCCACGACCTCCAGAATACCGGTCTGCTGCGATAACCACTACGCTATCGGCGGGGCTGTTTCCCCAGCACTTTCTCGGGTATTTATGTTAAGTATTTTTGTTTCCTGCACTTGGGGGTGGTAGCCAGCGCCACTCGGACTACTCGGGGTGAAGGGGACCTTCTTTTTAACCCCTGGGCCGTGACTCGAGTGTCTACGACATGTCGAGAGTGGTCGACCAGCGTTGAACCCTCTTAAGCTCCGTTTGGCACCAAGACTGCCAGAACAGAGGCCCCCGCTAAGCATATAGCGAATCAGAAAATGGGAAATGAGGGGCTCCGTGAAATAAGACAGAAAATAAGGGTTGGCAGTCAAGAAAACCTCGGAAAGCAAAGGGGAGGTTGCGGTGGGTCATAGAAAGAGATGAAGAATTTTTTTAGTCGAAACGAAAGTGGTGAAAAAATGCCCGCCGGGTGGGATCCGAACCCACGACCTCCAGAATACCTCCAGAAATATATATATATATATATATATATATATATATATATATATATATATATATATATATATAAACAAAGCTTTCCTGGACACCGGTTGAAAAATACAAAAAAAGTACCTAGTTTCCGACGGGCTTAATCACGGGTTTAATAACGGCCTATGCCTTTACGAAGGCCGGTCCTTCGGCCGAAACTTTATTAAACCCGTTCTTTTCTCACCGTGGGCGAAAACTACTTTTTTAGGTATGAACATGTGTATGTATGTATGTATGTATATATATATATATATATTATATATATATATATCTGCAGAGAGAGAGAGAGAGAGAGAAAGAGATGCAGGCAGGAATGCAGAGCAAGCGAGCGAAGTTTTATGAGGACGTACGGAACGAAGTCGTAAATGATGACCGCCTGCGCGCGTGCGCGTGCGTCCCCAACAAACGGGCTGGGGCGCTGCTGAGAAACGGCAGGATGTTGCGCCACCGCCATCGACACCAAGGGAGGATGTGAGCGGGCAGACCCCGGTCACCAGCCAGCGCAGCTAACTCGAGGAGGAGGAGGAGGAGGAGAGCGATGCCAGCGACGGAGGGGTTTGGTGCGCCGGCACCTAACGCTATTATGCAGGCGAAGCCTCGCTGGAAAGCAAATCGAGTTGGCCTCGCCACGAGGAAGCAAATTGAATCGCGCCCGGGAACGTCTTGAGCTGGCTCGCTGAGGCTGCTTTTTCCTTACCTCGTTCTCGTTAATTCCGCCCTCCCCTCTTTTTTTGTTTCTTTTGCACGTTGATCCACGTTATTAAGTGCGGTTGTTGGATGCGGTTCACGCGGTTAGTGGGATACGCGATTCAAGTCCAATCAATACGCCGCAATTCCGTCATGGTTGGAGGGTTACGCACTCGAGTTTATTTTCTTCCGAATCTAGCTCACACCCGCCGCGGTGGTTCAGTGGCTGGGGAGGTTCTCTGCAGAACCCAAGGACCCGGGTTCGATCCGAGCCGCGGCGCGGAGTTTTAAAGGCGATAGTCTTCCTTGGGCTACTTAAACGCAGAATTTTTGGTCTGTCTGTCTGTCTGTGATTCGATTCAGCCACATGGCCAAAGTGAAACGAAGTCTCCGCAATAATCTTAAATGATATACTCAAAGCGAAATCTATACGTCTAAGTCTAGTGTCAATGTTCATACTTGTCAACAGTGTTGAACAAGAACAAGACGTTGCGCAAATATAAGGCAGAAAATCAATACATAAGTGATATTTACAGTGGTCCTTTTTAAAAAAATTATGGATGCTTGATTTTTGCGAAATGAAATACTACATCTACTGTAGAAAAAAAATCACTCCGCCGTCGCCTGCTGTCGCCCGCGCCACTACAGCTCCTGGCAGCATAATAAGAAATCAAGCGGCCACAGTTACGAAAGGTTCCACTAAACAGGTTCCACTTTCTGCTTGGAACGCACAAGGACTAGGGTAACGTGGTTCTATAAACGTTGAAGTAGGGCGCCTCGATTCACGCGCGTTCCGTCATCCGACGGACAGCGCTCACCGGCACCCTCCAAGCACTGGTCACCACTCATCGTTAGCCCAAATAGTGCTCAAATAATGTGTTTTCTCTCTCCGTACGGCAGCGCTGGCATCGAGGAGCCCGGCTTCGAGCAGTGAAACGCGGTAAATTTAAGTTAACTTGAGCGAACCTCTAGCGTGTTTAGATTGTGAGGAGCGCGGCGGAAGAGGAACAGCATGAGAGGTGAGCGGGAAAGCAAAGGGACGCATTTCCTTGACAAATATCGACGAAAGACTGTCGTCTTTTGTCGACATTTGCAACCAAAGCAGAGCAGATACGCGGGGTTGTTTTTCTGATGGGCGCAAAACTTGATGAAAATGTCTTTGTCTTTGTGTGGAGCTCAAAGAGTACAAAGGACAAGTTAATTGAGTTGAACAAAAAAATTGGGTAAATTTTGATGCTAGTGGCAATTGAATCAGGTGCCTCTGAAAGAGGAGTTGAGCACGTAAACCCAACACCGCCACAGCTACGTGACTCTTGAAGACTGAATAAAAATTTAGTGACTACTTTGGGGCCTTTGAGATTTAAAGGGACACTCAAGTGATTTGTAAACATCGCGGGATTACTGGCGCAAATTGAAGTCCGGTGTCCACAGGCTATGTTCCGGCCACTCTGAGTGCGTTTATGCGAATTTATTTAGTAGAAAAATCAATTGGAATATGCTGTCCTCCTCTCTGCATCCTCGCGCATTTTCTGTGGCGTTTTCGTGTGACGTCAGGAGGAGATGACTTGGCTTGACTGCGCTACTGCACGGCTCGCCGACCTTCCGACACAGAATCAGTCGGCCCAGCATTTATGGTGCAGCGTTTAGTCCGCCGGGCGCCGACGGGTCGTCGCACTTAGTTCGCTCAGTTGAAACTAAGCCACGACACGTTTGTGAATGGAAGAATGGGCGTTTCTTTAGTTTGTTAGTTTGTACACTGATCAAGCTCCTAGTCCAGGTCGCTCCACACAAGCGCTGCACAAGCGCACGTGCGACGCTTCGCTGACTGGTACGCAAGCAGGAAAATCTAAGGCCACTTGAAGGCGGGAGAAGTCAGCGAAGTCAATATAGGTACTAAGAAAATAAAATCAACTGAAACTTTTACCGCACAGCGTAAAACTTAGGAGCAGGAAGCACTTTTTTGCACTGGGTGAACAAGCACTGCGGTCAGCAGCACAACTACGGATCTGTGAACGCTTTTCCGTCTAAGAAATGCAATTGCTAGAAGTGAGATATTGTGGAAATTTGGGGGACGCTTACTGCACGAGCGCTATACAACAAATAGTCACCTAAGCTGCTTGAAACGCTAAAACTAAAAGTGTAAACGGGTTATATATTTATATATTTATATACCTCATATTTCCCTCCTCCGCAGCGGTGGCTGTGGCCGAGTGGTCTGGAGCGCTAGGCATATTTTTTTGCAAGTCGCAAGTTCAAATCCCCGAGGGTACATCCTTTTTTTTTGTAAGTTGATTTTTTCGTTTTCGGCCGATGTTTTCTATACTGAGTTCACCATTTTTGGGCCGTAACGTTCACTGCTACGTGAACGAGTTGCAGAACGCGCGCAGACTGACACTGACGCGCTAGTGAGTTCTTGTTGTCGTGCTGTTGCCATAAGCACCGACTGCGTGCGGGCAGCGGGCACAGGCCAGAATCAGCAGACCCTTGGTATGGTGCGAACCCGCTTTTTATGAGTGAGGCAAGTTTCAAATAGTGGGGAAAAGTGCGTGGCATTTGAGCGTCTGCGGTGACGCGGAGGGCGTTCATCCACTGTGTAGGCTTCGGCTAGTGATTGCTACGATTCCAAGCCGTCCTGGGAGGCTTATCTTAGGCATTTTACAGCCGACAACATTGCAGAAGCACGGTATGACTATTACTGAGATATCGAGAATGCCCATCCAACGATGCCGTCGGATGTCAAGCATGTTGTTTTACAGAACCGAAACCGAAACTTGTTTGATTGCTAATCGTGGCCATCGTCCAATCACGGTGCACCTCCTTCCCTCGTCACAGCGTTTAGTTGGTGCGGCAGCCGCAGAACGTGCATGGTAGTTTTTCTTCTTTCGAGCTTTATCAAATAATTACCGACTTGTCAACCGGCTAAACGATGAAAAGTGTGTTAATTTGAGCCAGTCTGCGCAGTGCAAGCAAAAACGGGAGCTTGACAAATTCACTTCAGTGTCCCCTTTAAATGTGTGTTGAAGACATGCTATTGGAAACTACACGGGCAATTTCAGCGGGCCAATTAAAAAATTAGCAATTTGAGGAGTTGTAAAGTTATTCTCCTTGAATATCCTCTTTGCTTGGCGTTGCTAGGCTGAGTATGTATTGAGTCATGTCGACCGAAAAAAGAGAACAAAGCGGGAAAAAAATTATTCGGATTTCTTTTTTTCACACTGAGCTTCCTTTCATTTCACGCCTTTCTTTTCCTTTTGTGAAATATAAATGAAACATGTAAGCGCCAACCCGACCACAGTCAACAATTTAGTCCCGAACAATTCTCTTTAGTGGGTACGAGCCGAACACATCAAGTGCTTCATCATGGTCATCCACATAATCATCAGCGCAACGATAATAATGAGAAGGCACGTTCGGCAAGTGGGACAGTAATTCTTTCGCAATCACTACATCATAAGGAACGCTCTGGTGCTTGTATGCTTGTATGTCGATGTATAAAGCTCGACTTAAAAGCAACAGCGCGGAGCAGCCAATTCAGAGCGAATGGAGACGAAGCCCTGAGATTTGGTCCGAGTAACGCGTTTCTCAGCCAATTATTCGTCGGAATGTACAGTCAACCTCATTCCAAGCTGTCCAACAGATCAGAAGAAACGAATCTTCGTCGCATCCAAACGAGTACCTTCGTCCATCCAATTCGCTTACGCTACGTTTCCCAGTCAATTTCCCGCCCAATACACTTTTTGCTCCAAGAGCCTGGCACACTAGTCCACATTTTATTAGAGCGTGCGCATAATTCCGACCTCCCACCCTTTCCTTCCCTGAGCTGTGGGAGAACCTGATTACCAGCGACCACCTGGACGTCCAGCAACTTCTGGCATCGAGGGCATCGGTCGCCCGGTCATCACTTGGATTCCCGGACTAGGGAACCACTCCAACTTTATGGCTCATTAAAGTTTCGTACTACTACTACTAGTAGTAGTAGAGAAGGCAAGCGTTGCAGGGGGCGGCAGAAAGTTAGATGGGCAGATGAGATCAAGAAGTTTGCGGGGATAAATTGGTCGCAGTTAGCACAAGACCGGGGAAATTGGAGATTAATGGAAGAGGCCTTTGCCCTGCAGTGGGCGTAGATAGGCTGGTGATGATGATGATGACTACTACTACTACTCTACTACTACTACTACAGTCATGTAAAAATGAAATGCGAACACAAAAACATGACTTACAACGTGTGGGTTCGAGCTAGTTGGTAATCCATTGTACGAATTTCAAGCGCAAAAATTTTTGCGCTTGAAATTCGTACAAAAACATGAGCCAGAACGCGTAAAATTGAAAATGCTGTTCGTGGAGGTCGAATAACGGCACGCTATTGGTATATTTGGAACGCCACATCTCCCAACTTTGTAACTGTAATTAAGCCACGCGTCGATTTTACCTGCGTGGAAAGAAATCGCTCTATTTGAGTTTTCTGGTTCATATTTTCGTCACCACGTTTCATTTGACCATGATTGTACGTGATAAGATGCAGAGCTCGACGGGGATTTTCGACACGCAAGAGGCGGAAATATGCCCCCTGCTGCGGCGGTCGCCTGCGGAGTCCGTCCGTCGCCTCGCATCGATCGCGTTCCGCAAAGCACGCACGGCGGAACGAAGGGC
Source organism: Haemaphysalis longicornis (assembly GCA_013339765.2). Classification (NCBI taxonomy): domain Eukaryota; kingdom Metazoa; phylum Arthropoda; class Arachnida; order Ixodida; family Ixodidae; genus Haemaphysalis; species Haemaphysalis longicornis. The sequence goes on from CM023458.1 coordinate 57,583,310, forward strand.
CCCCGACCAGAGGCTGTCACGGTCCGGGGTCCCTAACCTTTTTCTCCCCACCTCCGCCAGTCCTCCTCCCTCAACCCGTTCCACGGAACACGCTGTTCCGCGCCGTTGGCAGGCACGGCCCCAAACAATGCGAGATGCGTTGGGAAGGAGGCCCCGGATATGGAAGTGAAATCGAGTGGAGTTATGGTCGCAAGGGCGACGCTAAACGTTATTCAGCGTAGAGAAAATTTGGTGGAAGGTTCTATCAGAACATATCTCCAACCACTCTAACTTTAAATGTTATTAGGCTGTGTCTAACACATCTCCAAGCACTCCTATTGTGAATATTGTTAAGCTGTGTCTAGAGCCGTCCGACGGTTCTGTAAGCACTCCACTAAAGCGACGTCCACCAGAATGTCGATGAATAAATGACGCGGCTGGCACTACTTCACCCTCAACTGATGTAACGTAACGTAAACTGACCTAGCATAACCTAACAAACAGAAAGCAAAATCATTTAAAACGCCGGAAACTAACCTGAGCCACAGAAATTATAATTAAAACTTAAGATGTCAAAGAAATAAAAGAGGCAAGAGCCTAACTCGAACGGCCGCCCTTGGTATCAGGAAGCTAAGGCGACAGCTCTACACTACAGCGGCAGACGCTGTGCCTGTGCCACCGAGTCTTGAAAATTCGAGTGTCGTCGGACGGCATGGCTGTAGCGCCGAGCTGGAGTGCCGTCGGAAGGCACTCTAGACACTGCGATATTATTAAGGCGAAACCCGTAGATGCTTCACCAAACGCTAAAAGTGACCCCTAGTCGTCGTTGTTGCCAGTCAATACGAATGGAACCGAAATGGCCGCTGTTGTAAAGAGAAAAATAGATTAATAAAAACACACTTGGATTCATGCGGGATTTGACCCCGGGTAGCAAGAGCAAAGTTCGCTAACCATTGCGCTAACCCGGAAACTTGCTAGAGGGGAACAAGAATCAGTCTGAAGCTTGCCCTGTGAAAGGTGAGCGTGACGGCGCGTGAGTAATACAGATGCACGCGGTGGAGAGATCTGATTTCGGGGAAGCGGCCGCGTGAATGGATTTTTTTCAGTAGCGTAACCCTCTTGCGGCGGCCGCCCGAACCACGCTTGAGAGACTATAGAAGAACATGCCCCCTTTCTTTCGGCCGCATCCCCTGCGCAGTTGAGAGGCCGTCCCAGGCGCCACGCATGGTTTTGGTGGCAGAGAAATTTTTCGACGGCAGCCGTAGCGCCTACCTGTCGGCTGCATTCAGGGCTCAGAAAACGGAGCAGCACTTAGATACCTGGGCATTCGCAACTGACTAATCCAATATGGCGTCGTTTTGTTTATGTTCCCGCCCTCCCTCTTCTCAATAATGGGGGATCGGTCGCTATGAGCGAGAGTAGCTAATGCGCAGAGCGCTACTGAAAAAAGGTCCATTGCGGCCAGCCTGCCTGCTGGGGCAATTCTCGTCAAAACACGTAGGGAAAGAAGAAAGAGAGGCAAACACAATAATGTAGTAAAAAAATATTTTATGATGGCCACCGAAAGGGGAGTCGTGGTGGCCATTATTGGCCACTGTATTATTGCATTATTGCATTATTGCATCATTATTATTGCATTAATATTATTGCATAATTATTTCACTATTATTTACTGCATTATTGTGTTTGCCTCTCAACAATACACCGAACATTTTCCACCTCATCTGGGCATGTTTAGCTTACTCAACTGACCGCGACCGGTTCCTTGCAACGCAAGTGCGCCCGACGACTTCTGAAGAACATGTCCAACACGTCAGAAACAACCCCCAAATGTTACAGCAAATTACAGAATTCGGTCTCAAAACAGGGCTCTGTAAAGTAGTATGATGGCGGATCGTTCACCAACTCTCTAGATGAACCCCCGAACACACCCTTTGTGGCTCCTGAACGGCTGCTTTTGGATACCCCGATGATGGTCGTATTAGAGTGTCATCGCCACTATTTCAACTGTGCATACCGTGCCAAATAAAAGCTCACAGTGCAGCGAAAAGGCATTTTATGAACTATCTTCCCCTACCCTTTTTTCCCATGTCCCACAACAGGGCCTATTGGCCTCCTCCTATAACAAAGTCATCCATTCCATTCCATATAATGGCCAGACTGTCGCCTTCAAAGCACGTAGGCAGACTAAGCCACCGAAGAATACTTCTCAAACTGCAGTTCGGAACTACGCCAAGGGACGCATCTGCAAAGAAGCTTTGCAGGTGATACGCAATGCATCTCTAGCAGGCCCAAGAACTGTTCGAGTGAAGTGGATCTCGGCGCATGCGGGCAAGGACGTGTCGAGCAAGAACGCAAACCACAACGAGACGGCACAGGTGGAGGCGCGAGCACTCACCAACCGCGCCGCCGCAACTGACCGTCCAACGTGGTTCGGTGCTAAGGACCGAATGACAGACTATGGCGAAGTAACCAAAGCCTACCGCCTGGCTCGCAGGACCTTCCCACCTACGGACCCGGGGTTGAGCCGGGCGGAGGCAGTGCTACTAATACAGCTTCAAACCGGGTCCCTACTCACCCCAGCTCTGATGCACCGCATGTATCCGGAAGCATACCCTACTGCCAAGTGCCAGCTCTGCCGCAGGGAGACTGCAGACCAGAAGCACATCTTATGGAACTGTGTCACGAGCCCAATGGAAGCGAGGTCAAGAACCATCCCGCCACGGCTTGCAGAAGCCGCAAGGAGCTACACCTACGAAAATCAACACTGGGCCGTCCAGCAGGTCCTGAGGGCGCTCGCAAGGCATGAGACTCGCGAGTCGGCAACGGCGAGCTCACGTCTCGGATGAGCAGCCACCAGGACGACGCCGAAGCCCGCGTCGCGGCGCGTAAAAACGTCGTTCTGCCAGTTTAAATAAAGTTTCATCAATCCAATCTCAAACGAAAGGAATGGTTTCTGTATATATCCTCCATATCATGGCATCGATTTTTTGAGGAATTGGGGAGAGGGGGGAGAAAGAAAGCACGGAAATGCCCGGAGGTTAAGCAGGTGTAGAGCCCGGTTTCCTACCCTACATTGGGGGATTGGGATTCAATGGATAAAAGAGAGGGCGGGAGAAGGGGAAGAGATAGCAGTGGGAAGGCGCCCTCTCTAATCCCGTTTTGGGCCCTACAGTCTTTCATGGAAATTCGTTTCGCTCAGGAAACGTAGAAGGGTTTTCGCAGCCTTCTGTGAAGTCGATGGTGGAGACCGACTGAACTAGGATAGTATCTACTGTAAGTGGTCGATTGTCCAATCGGCTGAGGGCGGTGGAAAGCACGCTTCTCTCCGAAGAGTATTCGGGGCAATTCACTGGGATATTATTTTATAAGCAGCGGCTTTGCGATAACAGTGTAGTCCGGAAGCGCAAGGGGGCTACTCCTTCCGAGAACAGCTTCACCGCCATATATAGATATGACGACTTTGCAATTGAGATGTGAAGACTGAAGAAACAGCGGAGTTGGTGGTCTTCACCAGCTTTAACTTTGCTTTTCTTAGGTCTTCCCCTTTTTTTTAAGAGAAAGATGTTTAAAAAGCGAAGCTTTTTCAATGCAAACTAAGTTAAATAAAAGTACGCAGTCCACCGTATTAAAGTCCAAACTGGCGAAGTACGAAGCCAAAGTGCACTTTAACTCGGCCAGTGTCCAAAGCCAACGCCGCGCTACGAACCTAAAGTAAATGGTGTTGCACCCCGTATGCGATAGCGCAATCGGATAGACCCCGGTTTCATAACCCGGTTTCACAAAGGACTCTGGCTAGATTCCGACGACGGAAATTGCTTTTTCTTTAGGGGCGCATTCCCAACATCTGCTCATGGGTTCCTTTCCCCCTCGCCACTTTCCTTCACAATTCTTGGCCTTGAATTTTTCCCCTCTCCACTTTTCCGAGAGGAATTTCCTGTTAACTATCCGCACGGACAGAAGAAAGCTTGAATGGTTCCGCTGTTAAAATGAGGGCTCATGAGGACATTCATTTGTTTGATACCCTTCCATTCCTTCGGTTCTCATTACCTATGCACGGTCTCTTGTCTCCTTTTCTCTACAACAAAGCATTGAATAGGAATTACGTGGAAAGAGAAGCTATTTCCGCAAGCTGATACGTGTGAAGACAGAGGAGGGATGGAAGAAGAAGATTATAGAGACCGCAGTGTTGTGTTCGGAAGAAAAAGTCTTAGAAGTCGATCCATAACATGCGGAAAAAATGCCAGTTGAAGAAATGAACTATAGAAGCGACAGTTGGAGTTCATTAATCCCGATGACCGCGACTTTTCTTTTCGTTCCGTAGGAAGTGCCCTCAGGTTCAAATGCTCTAAAGAGACAATGAAGATAACAGCCATTAATTCGTTTGAAACAACTGGCCTAGGATAACTCGCTCATTTCTATTGGAGATCTTAAGGGTGGTTTGTAGCTGAAAGAACGATCACGAACAAAACAAATTTCCAAACTTCCCGCTGCGTAACTCAAGAAATGATGTCATTGCGGAGGTCTGTGTGTTAACTCTACGCTAGTATTGAAGTAATGCACTCGAAAAAGAGCGGAGGCAGTAATACGATTCCACAATCTATAATCTCCCAAGCTGTCCCCTGTGACGTCACAAGAGCAAGGCACGGAGTATCTGGAGCGTTGTGTTTTCTTTCTAACTTGGTATACTTTTACTAAGTTTGCGTTAAAAATGACAAAACGGGCGTGATTGCTGTACTGACGTAGTCACCGATCGAATGAATCAAACCTGAATTTTGTCTTCATGGTTATTTTGAGATTTCTTTTGGTTTACTCGAGTTCTTGGCCAATTCCCGGCGAGGAATTGACCATCAGTGTGTGTTGTTTAGTAAAACGCAGACGAATTCGTCGTTGGAAATGCAATTATGAAATGCCTTCACATCCTCCGACCTGAATTTCGCTTTCCTTCAACACACACGTGTTGTTGCAGTGAAGCAATACTTACGGAAGTTTTTGTATCGGATGGCAGGACGACATGAAGTCACCGTGGCCTTCTATAAAAAGTTGTTGCTGTAATAAACAGAAAAGAAAGCAGGGGATGCGGAAACAACCCACCACCTTATATCTGTATTTAGCACTATCTCGTGGAAAAGCTGCAATCCTCCGTTAAACCTTCCCGTTTTAAATTACAACGTCGATTTTCTAACGCAGCATGACGCCGCGCCGACAGCTTTCATTTTTACTAGCTTGGTATCTGTGTTCACAGTAATTCATTTGTATTGAAATAAGTATTTTGGTTCCTCTTTTTCAAGTAGTTTGAAGTGTCGATAGTCGTCGTAGGGGAATAAAATCTTATTTCACTTTAATCCTTGCGCATATAGGCGAATATATAAGTATTCTGCGGCCTTTCAAGCTTACATTGTTACTCTCAAGCTCTCAAGCCGCCAACGACGTTCACCTGACCGATAGCCAAAATAGATAAGCTGTACAAACGCAACAAACATAAACCTTTTGCGTAGTCGAGTATACGCGGGGAAAAAGACCGTCACGCGTCCCATAGACGTGCGCGGCTTATCTCTCTGGCGCCGTCTTTGCTCGGCGCAACCCTTTGGCGCCCGATGAATCAGACTCGCCCGCGGAAGCGGAAAGATAACCGGAAAAATAAAATCCCGGGGCCGAGGATGGCACAGACGAGCCAGCAGTACACGAAAAAGGGAAACGGAAGTGCTCATTAAACTCGGAAATACGGGAAAACGGGGGGAGAACCCTCGACACGACTTTTATTCCGGTCCGCCTGCGGAGCCACGAAAAAGGGTTAGGTTCCCCCACGAGCAGCCGCCATTCTCTGTTTATCTGTTCTCTGCCGCACACGGAGCATCCTCTTTTCGGGGTACATGTTCCCTGTTGTGTCCTCTTTTGTGTGTACGTGTCTCCTTCTAATTTCTTTCGTTGCGTTCATTTCCCTTTGCTGGCGGCGCGACGCGTTGTCCCCTGTGCCTGTTGACTCTCCGCTCGAACCATGTCCAGGTAGCGCGGCTGGTAGGAACAGAAGCGCTCGCACGGGCCGCTGTCTTTCTTGGTGCTTAATTACAGCAGGCAGTGGAGCCAGCGCGAAAAGGCCCTCTTGCTTGGCCCAGCGCACTCTTGGTAATGAGAAGGGTGACCCGTGTAGCCTGCTCTCTCTCTCGCTCTCGTCCCTCGGCGCTGTTGTGTGATCCTGGCGTTTTTAGTTTAATTTTTTGTTTTGCTTTCGGCTGTGTCCTGGCATCCGCTGTACATGCGGGCTTTTTTCTTTGTCCGGTAGACGTGGCTGTTTCTCGCGGCATTCGCACAACAGCGCTGGGTTTATGGGATATAAAATCCCCTTCCCCTCTGGTTTTTTAGAAAAAAAGAAATTTTGTTTAACTGAAACAATAATTTTATTCCGTTTGGTTATTTGTTGTTTTCTCAGTTTGTATGGTTTATTCGTCTCGGTTGCTTTGTTTGTTTCTTTGTTCGTTTCGGTTCCTTGTTCCTTCGTTCGTTTGTTTATTTGTTGGCTTGCTTGCTTTCTTGCTTGTTTGTTTGCTCGTTTGCTTGTTTGTTTGTTTGCTTGTTTGTCTTTTTGTTCGTTCGTTCGTTCGTTCGTTCGTTCGTTCGTTCGTTCGTTCGTTCGTTCGTTGTTCGTTCGTTTGTTTGTTTGTTTGTTTGTTTGTTTGTTTGTTTGTTTGTTTTGGAAGAGGCAGAAAGGTTTTGTGGCAGTAGTGAGTTCACCTAAGTTTCTCACTTTCTATTTGCTAACATATTTCGCGTTTTTTTTCCTTACAGGTTCGTTCGGGTCTCCTTCCAAGGGGCTTCGTAAGACGCCAAGCCTCTTGTACCATCATGGAACAGAAAAGGCGGAGGTGAAGAGAGTCGCGCAGAGCAAGTTGTGCGGAAAAACAAAACAAACAGGTGGCGCACACAAGACTCCTGCCTTGAAGTCTGAGTGAGCTACTTCCACATCATTTGCTGCAATCAGGCGTACCTAACAGGCCATCATTTCTGTATAGTTTCGCCTCCTGTGTGCATAGGGGCCCGGGGACGTGCAACCACACACACGCGGACACGTTCACACAACTACACGAGCACATAAACCTCAACGCATACGTAATAACAGCTCACAGTCATTATTCTCTGTTGTTCAGCATGAGGTCCTGCATGTACTGGGAGTTCCCGCATCAGGCGCTTGGAATGGTAGGTCGGCGCCCAAATTTTATTTAGTTTCGTTCGAACTAATTTAATTCGTTTGCTTGTAGAACAAATCCAGAGATTTTTTTTTTCTTGGGCATATGTGATAGTCGGGGTGCGGACAGCCTGAGTAGGGTCCGACTCACAAGGACAAACAGTAATTCTACGGCAAAGTTGTCCAGTCGGTTTACCTAACAAGAATATCTTCCACCATTTCTGCAGTTGAAGAGACGGCGTCTTCACCCAAACCATGTATTCACGCTGAATCTGGTTAGTGCTCTTGTTAAATAAATCCGGAGAACGACCGTCCCAGAGAGAGCAATCCTTACAGGCCAGTCTTTCATTGTAATATGCCGGATATCAACGTCATAATTCAGTAGCGGATACAAAATATCTTTCTTAAAGTGTGGAGTTATAAGAAAGCTTTACATATATTTTCTCCTAGAGGATAGGGGTGCGGTCATTGCCCGTCAGAAACCGTACTCCACTACATTTGTCCAACCAACCTTGGATTTTTAAAGCGAAGCTTTCGTGTTCTCGCTGATGGCTTCTTAAACACCAAAACGCCGAAGGTGAAAGAATAAGCGCTTCCGGTGTCCGGAATCGAACCTGAGTCCGTCGCGTTATGAAGCCGGCGTCTATCCGAATGCTGCATTTCGACATTATCGAAGCGGTTCGGAAAACTCAGACGACAACCAAAGAATCCGTCACGACAAAGCTTCGCGTTCAACAATCGTCGTTGTTTGACGGAGGGGTGCATACTTTTCTGTTCCGAAGTAACTTTTTTCAAATCGACAGAAATATATATTCGAATGACAAAACCGTTGGGTGATCCTGACAGGCTATGTCAAAACGTAAAGAAGCGGTGAAACGAACTCGTTGTTCCTCTATGGCGACTAGCTACGCCTTACATGTCATAAACAGCGTTTGAGCACGTTTTGACCAGACCCCCCGTCACTGCACTACTGTTGAAGACAAGAAACTTGGAGAACTAATCAACCTGAGGGAATCTCGTGGAGAGGCGGCCTTTGAGAAAGTGCGTTGCGTAAAGCCTCCAATCGAGGTCCGCCAGACTTTCTCGGAGGACTAACTTTAAATGAAAGGGAACAAGATGCATACCTCTTGTGACGAGAAAACGAATGGTCGTTCGCGCGGGATGAAGTCAGAACTGAACGGCAAGATCGAGTACAGGCTTGGCTTTTGGCTACGTCGTCGCAGCCGTTGCCGCGGATAATTTCACGCTGCTGGCAAAAAGTGCTGCAGGCAAAGTTAATCAACGGCGGCGCACGCAACGTTTCTTACGGGAACAGTTCCTCGTGCACAGACAATTCAGCGCGACTCCTACCAAACGTTGAACGTACAATTCTTTCCGCAATGTGCCGCAAAGGTGAATAACCTCCGTATAGATTCCTTGAAGACAAAATACAACAGCGTTCATTTTGAAACACACGCCTTGGGTGCTTCACTCAGCTTCATTCCAGCCCCGAAAGACGCTTTTTAACCGAGAAAGGCGCCAAGAAATATTTAAAAATCCCGGGCTGTCTCCACTAACGTGAAACCTTGGGAGGGGCGAAGCATGCAGTGCATAAATGTATTCTTGGAGCCTTGGCGTTTTTGCCAACGGAGATGAAACTGTTGGGGAGTGGAGGTATCCAGCTTTTCTGTGAAAGTATCGTGCCTTTGAAGCACGAACCGTTTTAGCGCGACGCGTAAACAAGTTTCCCAGAGTTTTTTTTAGTGCGCGTTACGTTCTAGCGTGAGGCGTACACGAGTATCCCCGTATTTTAGCACAGTGACTACTTGAGACGACAATTACGACGATGACAGGAGACGCCAACAGCCCCAGCCCTGAAAGGGCTTCACCCCTAGAACAATTTATTTCGCTGAATATAATACGTTGAGCCGAACTGTTGATGGACTGCTGGGGGAAGGGAGCTCAGAAAAAGGGAAGGATCTGAAGGCAAACATGTTTTCGAAGCCTAAGCATACTTCCTATGGTTTCTTGCGCTAAAACCGCATTACAGAGTAGTAAATGGAAATCATGCACGTAAAAACCTATATGCCAGTTATAACCACTTGTAATATTACGCCAATTTTTTGCAGTGTTTAAAAACTTTGTGCTCACGAGATGGGACGCTTTGCAGCTGCACGCATTCAGGATTTTACGATAGTCGGTTATTTCGGTTTCAAAACAAAATGGACAACTCAAAGAAAGTGCCTGACACAATGCTCGGCCGGAACTAGACGGAGCGCCATACGAGCCGACGCAAGCCAAGACTATCCGAAGCCTCCCGCATCGATCTGTGCATTCCGTCGCCGGCTGCGAAGCGCAGCAATTCAATCCGGACAAAACGACCTTTCGCATTTCGTTTTTCATAGAGCTCGCTTCCCGCTTTAAGGTTTCTGTGATTGTTCACAGAGTACAAAGAAGGTTTTTTTTTTCTTCTTCTCGAAGACGCTCTGCAGCAAAAGATCTTTTACTTGCGGCCATACGGAGCTTAGCGGCAAGAATGTGCGTGTGCAAGTACCCTCTTTGTCGTCACTTCCGGCCACGAGGGATGAGCAAAGGGGAGCAATTTCCGCTTTAGGTCGGCGTACGTCTCGGGCTTTTATCCTCCGGCAGAAGTTTCTCATTCTTCGATTCGCTGTGAGCGTCCGCTCGGCAGCCTCGGGCAAGAGTATACGGTAAGAATAATGAATTCATAAATTCTGGTTCCGGAGAACTGTTTTTTTTTTTTTTGCTATAACTATCCGCCTTTTTTTATTTCAGGCTCGTAGCAATTTAGGTTTTTTTGTCTCGTATGGTATTGCAGCCTGTAAAAAAGCAGGAGAGCAAATGATGTCATGAAGGCGGATATCCATTCAGTCCCTTCGGAGGAAGATTTCAGCCATGCTGAGAAGCAGGCATTCACAGCGACGCTTTGTAGAAAGTCTCCTCAGTTTTCGCGCATACAAGCCCTAGTTTTATTATCTAGTATGAACGTCTACATTGTGGGCTTTGGTTCGGTCGTTATTATCGGGTATTACCGGTGTACTGAGACGTACAATGATGGCGCATCCCACATAAATTGGTTCGGCAGCTCAGCCGATCGATCTTTCAGCTGAACACTAAAGACAATGACGTACTCTGATTGCTTGCTTTGCGAAGGAAACGATAGTTGAAAACGGCAAAAGGTATTAGAGGGTATGCCGATTTCGCGACAATGTGGCAGCTAGAGGTTGTTTAAAGACACAACTTCTCATAACAGCCTTAATCTACACAATCTTGGTTATCAGCTACAAGCAGACAAGGACGAGAAAGGCCAATTCCGAGTAGGTCAGGCGCACTGTTTTACTTAGGCTGTCATCCCAAATCAAATAAGAGGCCAGTTTTGTGCATGAAATGCTTATAGCAGTACCCAGCCCACCTCAACATTTTATGCCTACTTGCTTTAGTGCATTCTGTACACGATTAATAAGTAGAGGGCACTTGTCAATATTAAATACAGAACCAGCCCCCTGTTCCGGAGGGGTGCTCAAAGAGCAGGATTCATCACTCTTTGCGGTTATAGAAGTACAATTGCCGTATTTAATACGCCCTCATTAGAGCTGCCACGATGTCCGAGAGAAATAATTCTCATGAATTGCAGAGTCCATCCCCAACTCGACAACCCTGACGGCAAGACTGCGGGCTGTTGCAAGATAGATCTGTACAGTCATCTGCTGTCAAGAATACTGCCTAGGGGCCATACCGATACATGGCGCGCATCCAGGGAAGGAATCGGCGAAGAGAGTGCTTGCTCATTTGATTCCCTGCATGTTGTCTTGTTAAGTCGGATTGTTCTTTTCAACCTTTAAGCAATCGACGACTCTCAACTACAGACCGAGTGACAGTTTTCTTCAAATTTGTACACCAACTGATAACAAAAAGAAAGAGAGAGAAAGAGAGAGAGAAACAATGAAAGAACGCAAAAATAACGACAGAGCTGCCAGGGCGCCCTAGGGTTCATGGATTGTCCCCAACCATTCCCTATCATCCTTTAAGTCACGTCGTCAAGTACAAAAAGGTAAGGAAATGGATACCGAAACGAGGCTGAAATCTGTCCACGATGGCCGGAAAAGAAAAACGACTTCGTGGCAGTCATAACCATATATTTTCTCTAAAGGCCAGGGCCCCTGGAGTGTTTCTAACGACACAGGGTGGCTGTTCAGCTCTAAAAGCTTACCGTGTAACTTTTGCCCCTTTTGCACATTAGGCAGACAGGTCAACAACATCGTGAGTAATGTCCTCTTCCGGTCGCCCACCGAGTGCACTTGAAAGATGGCACTATAAAATGAACACGTGTCTGACAAAGTGCGAACTCACTATGTAGGTTATTCCGGGTGATGGTTGTTAGTGCCGGGGATATCGCGTCGACTCTGACGAAGCAGGGTTCAGCATGACTGTCCAAATTTAATTCCGTTACCCGATCCAGATCAAAAGCGCAGAGGAAGGACGATGAATTTGTTACGGCTGCTGAGAATCGTGAGACACCTTGTGAGAAAAAAACTTTACCATCTCTATCTAAATAAAACTTAGTGAAGCGGGAAAGCTTTCTCACACCAAAAGTGCGCCAATACCTTGCTAAAAGCGTGTCCAACGTTCACTGAAACTGCGTCCAATCGATCATCAAACCTTCAAAGTCCCAAATCGCCAACGAAGGACGAAAACCATGAGACGATTTTGCGCAATAAGTAAACGCATCTACGAACAATCTAAATGTATACCAATACGTGGTTTATGAGATACAGGTATACTATTGTACTCGCTCTTCATGAGTGATGCGTATATTTTCCTATCTAGAACCGTTCTTTTTTCGCGATTTTCAAGTACCAGTCTTGACACAATGGAAGGCCAGTTTCACGCATGCGCCGTGTGCCCATAAATATTATCAGGGCTTTTGGGCCGACCAGCCGGTCTATGGGGAAATGAATGCGTTTCTTCAGGGGACACCATCGGTCCTTTTAAGAAAGCTTTCGCTTCAAAAATAAGTAGCTTAAAATATACTAACGGTGAAATGAAAGACATAAAATTAAGCCTTGATTAAGCAGTGAACGCGAAACTACAGGAGCTTGCCGAGAAACGCTACCAATCCGACACACTCTCGAGGTGGCTCATCATCGCGAGGGCGGAATCTCAGGCTCCGCAGAGAACAGAGGTGTGGACTGGCGCCATTTCCGCGATGTATATGACGTCAGTAAAATCTTGGTGTATCCCGGCATAAAACACGTTCGTGTTAAAATATAAAACCCGAAAACGGACAACCCGAAGTATAACGTACTCCTTAGTACTGAAGGTTGCTTCCCCGCAAGAAGACCCTTAGTGCAGGGGTGCACCCTATGCAGGCCGCTTCTTTCGTTGTACTAACGTCACTTCCGTGACGGATATGACGTCGCTGAAATCTTTGTGTATCCCGGAATAAAACACTTTCGTGTTAAAAGAGGACTTCACTGATATTTTAGGACTTTTTAACGTAATAAAAACGTCTTACAAAGCTTCAAAATGTTTTTTTGTGAAAGAAAACGTTATAACAAATAGTGCTGTCTAAAAAATGGTGTGTGCCGTTTATAAAAGTGGCTTCAGCAGCTGCCGTCGCTTCCCAGCGGTAGCCAAATCTGAAGCATTCAAAACGACGAGTAACGCGATGTTTTGCTTTTTGCCGCTGTTTTAGTGAACCTCATCTTCTTCAGAACTTCGTCGCCAAGTGTGCACAAAAATCGTCTTATCTCGAAGTTCAGCTACGTTTCCGCGTCGACACCCTGGTGCTGAGAGTTTCGTTGGTTTCATTTGGTGCTCATCGCGTTCGAGAGTAGGCAGAATTAAGGCGTTCGTGAAGGCGAAAGAGTTGTTCGGAACTCCTTAAACCAAAAATGACATTAGAGCGAATGGCGTTAGATTGTTGCGTGTAGCAGCGAATTTATGGCATTAAAACCTAAGGCATTAAGCACTTAATGTCATTTTTCGTGTACGTGTGGCACCGATATAAGACTGAGAGGAAACTCAGGGGGAGAAAAGTTGTACATGAATGGGTGAGCGAAAGGGTACGATGGAGGCAGCCAATGGCATGACGAGAAAGGTATACCGCGAGGATTGTGAACCTGAAGGGCCTCCTATATATCATGAGCCATAACAGAACCAGAGCACCGCCGTTGTTACTTGTGACACGCGGAGAACTACCCCGCGGTGACGGGTGGCTTACGGCAAAGCGCACTTAACAATCAATGCAGCAGCGCGGCTGCTCACAGCGGCTAGATAGCCCGGACTCCATCGCGAACTCCATTGCGGGAGATGAAAACTAATAATTATTCCCAACGTCTCATTAGCACACCCGCTAACGAGCTCACTCTAATTAGGAGAGTCTCTCGGGAAATTCAATTGACTCATCTCTGGCTTTCATTTTGCTTGTTTTATTCGCTTCCCCGCCCTCTTTCATCTGTTCTCGAAGCCACGCCGGGAGTCCGCATTTTAACGAGAAGCCGCAGAAGCGTTAATAAGACTTTAATTTGTCCTTAATTGAAGTTTCTCCTGCCCTGGCCGGGTCGAAATCGTTCGGAGGGGGACTTTAAAAAATAAGCGACGCCTGGAGTGGCCTTTTGGTGACACAAAAAGGACGATCTCGGCTCACATGCTAATGCGCAATATTGGGGGCGCGCGAATGCCAATAAGTTTCCTCATCGCTCCACGCGCGACTCGGGAATCGTTAAATTTCTTCTCCCCGCTTCGTTCCGCCTTTGCATTACTTTTGGTGGAAGTGGCGATTACCATACGCGCCGCTAGCCCTTGGTTGAGAGCACGTAAAAAGCAGGAATAACAAAGATTTTTGCAGCTTTCGTTTGGTACGCGGCAAATACGTTTGAAAGCAATAGTGCATTAGTGTTCCTTTTTTTTCTCTTGTGGCGCCCGACGATCTCTGCATTTTGTTGGGCGTTGTCCTTGGGTTCATGAGACGTTCCGGCCGGACATCAAGTTTGATTCACATTGCTTTTTCTTCTTTTAATTTTTTAGGCAACTCGCCGACTACACGACTTTCCGACCCTAGTATGAAATGCATTCTTTGATGGCGCTCTCCTCTGACACTCTCGAGGCCACTGGCCTGTTCCGTTGGCTTTTGCGAATCGTTTTCTTGCATTTTCGGGGTGCAGAAAAAGATAGGCGAGAAGCCGGACTCACTCACGCTCTTACTCACTCACTCACTAACTCGCTCACTCCCTAACATTCATTAATTCCTCACTTATTCATTTACTCACTCACTCACTCACTCACTCACTCACTCACTCCACCTACACTCACTCACTCACTCACTCACTCACTCACTCACTCACTCCTCATCACTCACTCACTCACTCACTCACTCACTCACTCACTCACTGACTCACTCACTCACTCACTCGCTCACTCCTCTAACTCATTCACTCATTCCCTTACTCACTCACTCCTCACTGGCATCTACTCACTCGACTCACTTTACTACTCACTCACTCACTCACTCACTAACTCGCTCACTCCCTAACTCATTCACTCATTCCCTCACTCTCACTCATTCCTCACTCCCTCACTCATTCTAACTTCACTCACCTCACTCACTCACTCACTCACTCACTCACTCACTCACTCACTCACTCCTCACTCACTCACTCACTCACTAACTCACTCACTCCCTAACTCATTCACTCATTTCCCTCACTCACTCATTCACTCACTCACTCACCGCTCACTCACTCACTACTCACTCACCTCACTCCCTACTCGACTCACTCACTCACTCACTCACTCACTCACTCACTCACTCACTCACTCACTCACTCACTCACTGCCACTTACCGGTCACTCAAATTTAGACTAAAAACTTCAGCTCATTTCCCTTCATGCAATTGCTTTATCTTGGTTACTCGGTACAGCCACACCTTGCTCAATTCACCTAGTGTAAGGAGGATGGCTCCTCAATTTCTATTCACCCTACAATATTTCGCCTTCATCAGACGCCAATTTTCCGGTAATTTCACCCCCTACGGTTTAGACTAAAAACTTCAGGGAAAATTATTTGAATTTCTTTAAAACCCGTTAAACGTGAGGTCAGCCGTGCACCACTGGCTGCAACAACCCAAAATTTTTAGTTGGAAAAGGATGGTCCTAAATTTTTCTTTTAAAAACCGTGTCCCAAATATTTTGAGCCTCGCCAACGACGCCAATTTATTGAAAATAACACTCCCCAATTTTAGTTCTACGTACAAAAGTTGCAGTAAAATTATTTGAATGCATTTGAGAATCCCGTTAAATCGTGAGAGACTCGAGATACCTGTGCACCACTGCCAGCAACAACTAAAGTTTGTACGTTGGAACAGGACAAAAATGCGCCTGTCTAAAGTGTTTCACTTGAGGCTGATATTGAAAACTTACCGTGCTCCCAAACCGTATAATTTGAGTCACTCGCCAAGCGACGCCTATAAAAGGAAAACTACGACACTCGCGAGCTGTAAGTACCCGGCGAACAAGGGATACAAATAACCTTTGCCTGCGTCCCCTCCGGGGCAAATCACTGCCCATAACCATTATCTCTTCGAGACGGTGGGGCTGATGGTGCGCTTGTGTAGTTAGCGCCTCCATTAGCTATCCTTACCACCACGCTCGGGTCTGTCTTTTCCAGACCTTGCCCCGGCGCCTTTTAGACCCGTAACCCCAACTAGCCTCATATATCAACTAGTTAACAAGACTAATTTACCTTAACTTTAAGCTTTCTTCGGCAAACTCGGAGCCCACTTCTAAACTTTTCGTATCTTACGTTTACAGCAGATCGCGGAAGGCAACCTCGAAGGTTTCAGTGCCAGCTTGCTGGCGCAAACTTTAAAGGAACCCTGCAACACTTTTTTCGAAATTTTTAAATGCTTGCCGAGCATAGTCAACCAACATATTCAGTACTTTGAATAGGGGGTCTGAATGTACCTCGGCCAAAAACTAATGCCCTATGCCCATAAGATAAATTAGAAACTTGCTCGAAAGATTTTTCTCTCTTTACCCGGTCTTGGCGTTCTTCGACCACACGAATTACGTCATTACGGCGATGTAGTGGCTTTTGGCCGGCTTTCCTTGAGTTGCAGCAATGAACGCACTCAATAGCCACTTTAAAAAGAAAGCCACAAAAGCAAAGCAGAAATGGAAGGCGTATCTGCTGCGAGGAAAAAATCATGCAATGCCGGCCCGTTCTGGCGATAACTGTAGCTTTCGCAGTGCTTCCAGGAGCGAAGGAAAGAGTGACAGCGTTTATCAAAAGTGTTTCAGGGTCCCTTTAAAGGTACCGTAAAGACAAAATACAACTTTGGTCAATTTGAAACAACCAGCCTTTGTTAACTCACTCACCTCCACTCCACCCCCGAAAGACGTTTCGGTTAACCGAAACAACCAAAGAAATATTGAAAAAAACTTTCAAATTTCGCGCTACAGTGACGTGATATGGGCGGAAGTGACGTGAAAAGGGTCAAAACGGCATACATAGTTATCAGTTGGGTTCTTCGATTATCATTTACGGACTCACCACGGATCTCCCGAGAAGCAAGCCGGCAATCGTTCATCGAATGAATTTCTATGGCTTCGGGAGTTCTTATGGTGACATCGTTATGGTGGCGAGAATCTTATGGTGACGTCATAAGAAACTGGCGATAAAGGGGTTGGTGAGTCGCCATTGCTTCATTTGTTTTTTCTCATCGTCTGGATTAGTTTCGGGAAGTTCGCGTTGATTGATTGATTGATTGATTGATTGATTGATTGATTGATTGATTGATTGATTGATTGATTGATTGATTGATTGATTGATTGATTGATTGATTGATTGATTGATTGATTGATTTAACGCACCGACGCAACGCGGGCGATGAGGCGCGCCGTAGTGGAGGGCTCCGGATTAATTTTGGCCACCTGGGGATCTTGCCGTCTAGGTTGTCGTTATTGCTTTTCGCCTTAATTCAGAAAAACGGCCGCCGCGGCACGGAATCCAACCCGTGTTCTAGGGCTCCGCAGCACAACGCCCTAGCCACGGAGGCACCGCGGCGGGTAGTTCGCGTTAAAATGTAATGTATAGTTATTGGGCCATTATCGATTTGAAGGTTGCAATAAAACTGGCGTTATTGTTATCGTGACAAATCAGCCCTTTTAATGAGCTTAACTCGTATTTTGCCTTCATGGCTCTTTTAAGTAAGAATATTTCGCAATTCGAAAGTTCGGAAGTTCGAAACCAGTACACACTTGTTTGTGAACTTTACGCTTTAACTAAGATGTGAGGGGTGAAACGGAAAAATAATAAAGGGATGTTAGACAGCGGGAGGAGCCACCTGGCGTCTCAGAATACAGATAAGCGTATGCAAGTACCTGAAAAACTTACGCAATAAAAACGAAACAAAACGTGCTGGCAGACATTGAGAAGAAATCGCGAAGCCCACATTGCTTCGCCTTTGACGCCTTTCTTTTTTTCTTTATACGTGTCAAAGTGGCGGCGAGATCGGGCCAGTAGTGTGCGCTGTTGGTGTGCGCGCTGTTTTAGTTGAGGGGTTTTCTTTGTTTTGTTTTTGTTTCTCGGCAGGAAGAACGGCAGTGTCGGAACGTGTCATTCTGCCGGGTGCCGGATGACAGACGTGCTTCTAATAATGGAGCCCGGTGTTCACCGCGACAATTTATGGTAATGCGCTGTCAACCCGAAGCGGATAAATGAATCTAAGAGCTTTGGCGAACACAAATCAGAATCACAAGCCCGGCCCCGCCACGGAGCCGATGAAAGCGATGCAAACAGAAATGTTCGCCTTTCGCCAACTCTCCGCTTCTTTCTTATTTCTGCTTTTGTAGGGGCATTTCTTTTTTTCTGCGGGCTCCGTTCCTGCCACGAAATATTTCGATGGAAAGAAAAAAAAAATGTCTCTGGGAAGCATCTAGAGTTTACGACATCCCGAGTTTCTTTTTTTTTTTCTCTCTCTCTCTCTTCCAATCTTCGAAGCAAAAGGCTGCCAATGTCGAAAAGCGCCACAAGGCTTTCGACGACATTCGGGAGGAAACATTCCGGCCCTCTGCCTTTTCTTTTTTTTCTTCCAACAAATTTTTTTCGTCCAGTTTTTTTTTAGAAAGTCTCATAACCCGGCAATAATTAAATCTGTTGAGGGATGAAATCAGTACACTCGAACGCGGAGGGTGGACTAGGACATGACAAGAAGGAAACGGCGGGTGGAATACGGGAGAGTCCTTAGTTCTGCATTGGACATAAACACAGTGATGATATGATTATTATGATGAGGAGGAGGAAGACAATTATAATTAGCATGATGATGCTGATGATGAATTGGTTTGCGTGAAGGGTAACAGCAGCCGTCAGCATTGTTACGCAATGACACGACGAAGTTTACACGAACCACGGTAGATGACGACGAGAAGGGCTTATTATGAGTCAGTCATACAAGCGGGTATGGTGACGCGCCACTACGCATATCATCATCATCTTCGCAGCTTGTTGGGCGTGCTCGTGCTCGTCACCATCTGAATCATTTTCCTTCGCGTGGCAATATGATTGTCGCAAAACTATCGCATTACTTTCCCATTCACGAGCAGATTCAAGCTTTGATTCCCCTTTCAAGGTTGATACGGTTGCATAAGGGTCAAGTTATGTAGTTTTTAAAGAAGTCGCCTACTAGCCCCAGGCGCAGAATCTTGACTAACATTCATCTGACGTGCGTGGGACAATCACCTAACCCTGTTCGACCATATTTTCAACACAGGCACTCCCTCCCGCAATTCTGATCGCTCCACCACAGCGAATGTGCATAAACCATTCTCGGGTGCCTATTCGAAACGCGCATGGTGAATCCAATTTTAGGGCCGGAGTCTCACTCTTTCAGTGTTAGGAGCGGATTCAGCATAGGCCGTGTCTAGAGTGCCGCCCGACGGTATTATAAGCACTCCACTATATCGACGCCCCCCGGCGTTTTGTAACAAAATTGCCGCGTCTGGCACTACGTCGCTCTAAATAACGTAAAGCCTAGGCAACCTAACCTAAACACAACATAACATGCCCAACGCACTCAAACGAATAATTTAAAACACCAAAACTAACCAAAGGCATAAAAATTATAGTTCAATTTAAAGATAAAAAACAGCCGAGGCAAAAGCCGGTCTCGAACCGCCGTCCTTGGGATCCTCTACACTACAACTGACCGACGCTTTGGCCGGTGCTAGCTAAGTTTTAACTAATCGAACGTCGTCGTACTGCACTCTAGACACTGCGTTCGGCTAATCTAAGCTCTACCACCACATCGGCAACGCCTATTTTTTTACGGCCACCACAAGGTACAAATCCCAAAGCGTACTCGTTTCATCTTGCTGTAAATAAATAATCGCTTTGCATGGTAACGGGTGAGCAATGAAGCGCGCTCAGCCAGGTGAAACGAAGAACGACTAATACCCCTCAAACCCCCCCCCCCCCCCAACTTTCAAAAAAAAAAGTAAAATAAAATAGAACTACGAAGCTGCGGTATTGTATAATCGTTCCATCCCGCTTTCGTGGTTTGGAGAGCCTGCAGTTCTCTCGAAACCACTGTAGAGCCTGCAGCGGCGAAGATGCACGCGAAGAACAAACAAACGAAGCGGAGCCATCGCCGCCGCTTCCGTGATTGCGCTCATCTCTGTGCTAATTAACCCCGCCTGCTTTCGTTTCTCGTTTCGTGCCGAAAGCGCAACGCGGCGAGAAAAAGAGCCGATCAGAATCCGCCCACCGCATCGGCCGAAGGGCAACAACGGTGGAAAAGGAGGACGAAGAGGATGGAGAGCGGGGGGATGCTCAGAGGCTGAGCCGCGCCAGCCTCTGCTCAACTGCGGCGCGGCCCGCGGACTAGGACCTTCCCCGTACCGCCACCGCTAGCCGCGCGGCAACTAACTCCCAGAGCTGCGCGCTCCCGGAGTGGGGGCTCAAATTGAGCCCGAACCACGCCACTCCGATTTCCATACGCAAATTAGCCGGTCCGTTGCCGCCGTTTCGCGGTCCGCTCGCAAAACGCCCGGCGGGATCTCCTCCAGCACTCCGCGCCTCCCGGGTCTTGATGTGCGGTCGAAGCAGTTCGCTGTTTTAAAGCAACGTTTTCTATGTCTAACTTGTAGCACTGCCGAAAAAAAAAACGCACTGCAGGAAAGCCAACTTTACACTGTTGGTGTCCACAAAAAGCACAACAATCCCACACCACATAGACAATGGGATGCAATTGCACGCATAACAGAGTTTCATTATGGTAGACGAATGCAGGTTAACGCCATACGGTTGATCGACGACTGACGACGACGATGATGATGACAGAGGGTCAGGAGCCCTCGTCAGGCACTCAATGCCTTTAGCTCCTGCCCCGTCAGCAGGCATTGTAACACCGTCTGCTGAAAAATAGTCTTCTTCTTCTTCTTCCTCTACTTCTACCTCTTCTTCTTCTTCTTCTATGATGATAATGAAAGCATTCTCTAACAAGGGCAGAGTATGCCACGTTGATCACGCCAAACGCTTAACCAACGGGAAAGGGAAATCAACTACAACGCTGAGCTAACCCAATCAGCACACTGAGATGACCCAATCACAAATTAACAGACACATGATCATGACATCACATTTCGTTAGCCCAGCGTTGCCGTAGATTTAGACTTGGCTGACTTTGTATTTGTAGCGGAGAAAGCTCCGCATTTCAACCATCTTTCTTCCAGAAAGGAGCGTCAGTTTTTTTAACAGCACAGCTGCTTAGTCCAAGCTTTGTCCGTCCGTCGCACGAAAAACGTCGAAGCTTCAAGAAAAATTGTAGTTAGGGAGGTCCCGGGAATCAACACCGGGACCTTTACGCCGTGAAACCGGCATCCTAACCACTGTGCCGTCCCTAAAGGATCGAAGGGTACGGGGTTAGCGGCGGCGGGGAACAATAACACGTGCAGCCAATTGGGAAACAAAAGAACTCCGATCCGATTATACCGAATTTCGCGACCCGGGCATCCGGATCCGAACCGGAAACAAGGAATCCGCTGAGGCGTCGCTTTCCGAGTGGCGGACGAAGCGGTGAATAAACGCCAAGCACGTTCGATAACGCAGTGCGCTTTTACAAGCCCTTCTTCATAAAAAAAACCGCCCTCAAAACGGCACATTACCCGTGTTCAAGCTCTCGTCGAAGCAGATCCTTCGAGCACCATTGACTTGTTTCGTTTAGTACGCACTTTTTGTCGCCATTCAACAACTTTGCTTGAGCTTCTGCCAGGTTCTTTTTTCGCCGCTTTTTCTAAGCCCTTATCCCTTAAAAGAGCCGCTCCGCGCGCCACCGAATGCCATGCTCCCGTATTGATCCTTTTCGATTCACGCCGGGTGGTTTAGAGGCGGCTTGTTTGCCAGCAACCCTTATCCGCGGCTTCTCCGTCAAACGCTGCCTCGACCCCTCCTCCCCGCGCTCACCGCAAACTCCTAATGGTCTTTTAAAGAGCCCGCGCTGCGAGGCGCTCTTTCTCTTCTCTGAAGGACGCAAGCGCGGCAGGAGCAACCTTGCGCAAGCAGGAGGGGCCCGCCGCAGGTTCCTTCAGGAGTAAGTCAATTAGGGGTTTTGGGCCGGGACGCAACTCGATAACAGCCTACCAGCCAACCGAAGCGTTATGGAAGCGAAGTGGATTAAAAGCATGAGAAATAAGAACGTGAGGGACGAGTGTTGTCGTGTAGAAAATGGCGCTGCTTGAAACAGATGTTCGTAAATATGGCTGAAAAAATTGCCCTGCTTCGCTGCGAATGCCGTCGAGGGACGGTAGTCCATACCCTCCCCGAGCTGCCACGTAATACGTGCCCCTTCCTTTCCGTTTCCCTCTACCATCCCTCACAAGCTCCTCCTCCTTTCTTACCCCATCCATAATAAGGTAATAAAGGTTGGTTCAGTTCAGTTCAATCATCTGTTGGGACCTTTTGTATGTGTTGGGTTTGGAGCAGCTCGAGCCGGCATCTTTTATTTTAATGTTCGCATTTATGTCGCCGGTCTTTGACAACGTTCTTAACGCGCTGCCTTTTTTACTCTCTTTGGTATAAATCAAGTCAATAATAAAACGTACAAAAAAGGGTGGATGTTTCATTTCTGAACTTTCTGTCACTTACCATTGTTCTTCAGTAAGTCATTTTCTGTTTAATTATCTTGTTTAATTACCTTTTTACGTTTTTTTTATTTTAAATCCATACATCCATTTTAAATTTTTTAATTTACCCGTTATACCTCGGTGGAACGGGAAGGGTTTCAGTTCTTGAGCCCGTTTTAATAAAGTCACAGAATCGGCTTCAAGATCCGCGGAAACTGCATTCGTGATGCGAAGTGGTCTAATGCGTCACTTTGTTGCGCAGATCAGTTGGGTATGCCTCAGCGTGGCGGCAGCGTAGCGTGACTCGCAGCACTTACGGGGGACTGGCCGAGGCTGGAAAGAAACAGTCAATCAAATAAACAATGTCAGTCAATCAAAACCGATAACCCTTTTTCAATAAGTTATGCCACCAATGAGTCACCTTTAATCCAAGCTAGAGTATCGAATACGTAGAGACGGGAAATTGACAAAACAGCGAATCACGTGAATAAAACAGCGAAAAAACAGGGAATCACGTGAATAACGTCGATCAATAAACATTAACAGACAATTTCTTTCAGTCAAATATTCCATCAATGAATCATTTTTATTCCAGACATTCTAACGAAGAGTATTTTTTCACTGACACGGACGAAGGCAAAGATCCGAACTACTAATAAACAGCGATACAGTTCGTGCACATAGACCGAGAGAGCCCCTAGGTCCCGTATGCCCTCAGAGTGGCTACACCGTACCGTGACGCGTAGCCACTCACGGGGGATTGGCCAAGGCTCGACAGGACAATCAATCAAATAAACATGTCAATCAATCAAAACCGATAACCTCTTTTCAATGAATTATACCACCAATGAGTCACTTTTATTCCACTATAGCCAAGAGTAACGCATAGTGACGATCCGAGTCCGAATGCCGAACGTGAAGATCTCGTTCGGCATTGCAGCCGGGCGAGATCTTCACTTTCGGAGGCAATAAGAGAACGGTGTGCTCGCACTGTCTAGATCCCTCCTCTGTTCTCGTCACATCAGCAGAACTCGTGCTATCGATGACAGTGGGGGATTGACCGCTCCCCAGAGGATCCCTCGCTTGCCTCGTTCGCATCTTCTCCGGGGCCCTGTTATCTAGACCTTCCGTTCACCGTTAACTCATCCACAAGGTGTCTTCACAAACCGGTCGAAGTCAAAGCCGAAGCCGTTCGCTCTTCTTCGTCCCGTTCCCTTTTCCGCGATGTCCATCCATGGATCGTGATGATGATGATTAACTTCATTTGCTCCGAAACTAAGAAAATGAGGGCAGCGAGTGGGATATCCCAGAAACGCCCCTTTCCCTAAGACAGCGGTTTAAGTCAAAGTCGAAGCCACCAGCTCCTCTTCGTCTGGTTAACTCCTACATGAGGTCCATCCACAGATGAAGACGAAGATGATCAACAGCTTTATTTATCCCAAAATTGCGAAAGGTTCCCGAAAAGCCTGTTCCTCTTAGATGGTGGCCCTTACCCCATGAGCACAGGCGACATCCGATGAGAGTTGGAAAAGAGCTGCTGGAGACACAGCTGTAGCCAAAGCCAGAGCCAGAGCCGGGAGGCGGCGGCCTCGCGCCTAGCCCTCGCGCACCGGCGGCCGGCCGCTTGCTGCATCGCGGAAGATAGTGGTCGAAGAAAAGAAAAACAAGGACTCCTCAAAGCTTCCCGCTGTGCTCCTCTCCGGCCGGAGAAGGCGGCCTCCCGATGTATGCTGAGTGAACCCTGAGCGCTGGGCGGCCGAGGCCCGAGCGCGGCTCCCATGAGGTCCTAGGCCCGGCCAGCACTTGGTCCGGGCATCGTTCGCTGCTGGGTGCCGCCGCCTCTGCCCGCCACCACGGATTCATTCGCGGGTATGGCGAGGAAGCTCACGGCTTTCTCCACCACCGGAAATGCCCCCGCCGGCGGCGGGTACTACCACCTGCCGATCACCGACATTGTCATCACAAAGCGCGACGGACAGAAGGTGAGCCTGACCCGCCGCGGTGGCTGAGTGGCTAAGGCGTTGCGCTGCTGAGCACGAGGTCGCGGGTTCGATTCCCGGCCGTGGCGGCCGCTTTTCTGATGGAGGCGAAAAGCAAAAACGCCCGTGTGTACGAGATTTCGGAACACGTAAAAGATCCCCAGATGGTCAAAATTACTCCGGAGCCCTCCACTACGGCGCGCCTCATTGCCTGTGCAGCGTTGGCGCGTTAAACCCTGCAATAAATCAATCCATCAATAAGAAGGTGAGGCTGGACAGGGCTGCACGTGTGGCCTCGAAGGCACCAAGCCAGCGTTGGCTTGGGCTGAACGAAGCCTTTGAAATATAACGTAACGTCGGTGGTCCTGGGGCACGACCAAATCCAGTCACGAGTGCGAACACGCCAAGCATGGCGAACGGGCGCAGTCGAGGCACAATGCTCATGGTGCGCTAGTTCCAAGGCACACACTGACCACAGGTCTGGGACGCGCGGACTGTAGCTAATGGATAAAGTGGCTGGTTCACTCGTTCCCTATAGCAAGGTCACTAAGCGTCTACCTTCTTAAGTTGTCCGTTTCCAAGAAAACTGAGGGTGTTAATTACGTGGCGTATAGGCGTCTTCCAACGTATTTTCTTGCCCCATGGTTCTCGCCGCCTAAAATCACACGTTACACACTACGCCGAATGATACACCACATATACGCATTGCACGAAATGTTACTGGTTGTGGCTCCAAGGCGATGGTTTGCAGCCACACATTCTCTGTACTCGGTGAGGCCACGTGGTAGCGCAAGTTCTTGCAGAGTATGTCTCTACTTCTACTTTTATCTTGTGGACTAGAATTATGTTCGCGAATTTTCTCCTGCATCATTCCGTCTATTGTGCCAGATAAACTTTTCGCGTGAACAACACTCGCCCGAGGAGAGACGGAAGCAGTCCTTAGAGCGTACTTATGAAGTCGTGTTAAGCCATCTCCTGCGCGTTGTTCCTGATAATGAACCTATCCGATTCCCGGGTACGCCGCGAACTCGCTTCCCGACTCCGGAAATAGCAGTCATAGTGATTAATGCTTTTCAACTTCTATAAAATACCAAAGGAAAGCTCCAAAACATTCGCGACACCTTTACAGGCCTAAAATGAATTAATTTTGTTATTTTCAATAAGATGCGAAACAGGGAGAATAGTTCTTGCATACTGCTCTGTCGTTTTTTAAGGCTTCCTCCCTGGAATGATATTTCAGTTCATCTGGTGCACGAGTGAGGAATGGTATTAAAGGGGTCACCCTTCAATAAACTCTCGCAGGTTAGTTGCAAAATGTCATAAAATTAAGACTACGAGCCATCGGCATTGGCTTTGACTCAATAGTTTTGGCATCTTTTCTAAGCACGAGTACGCAGATGTTCGGGTAATGGCACGATGGCCTCTCTAGTGTGAAAGCGCTCGGGGCTATTAAATTTACAGTCCTGGACTCACCTCGGATAGTCCGCGGATTGTCCGAGGATCCGCTACGCCATAGAATGCCTGATTGCTTCTCGGGGAGTCCGCGTTGAGTTCAAAACTGTAAATCGGAGAGCCCCACTATTTTTCTACCTCTGCCGGTTACGCGGGAAATTCGTGAAGCCCGTTTTCTAAAGCCTCACTCATGAAACCTTTTAGGGGCGAAACCCCTTGCGGGACTTGGGCTGTCGGCGTCTCATGTCGTCGTCATCTCATGTCGTCGAGTGTCATGTAGTCACGGTACTAAGACACCGGTACAATCGTTTTCCAACGCCTCGCAGCTAGAACGTAACGCGTACTAAATGAACACACCGGAACACTTGCTTTCCAACGCCTCGCGCTAGAACGCTTCGTGCTTCAAAGACACGGGACTTTTACAGCCAAGCTGTATACCTCTATACCCCACAGCGGTTTCATTTCCGTTGGTAAAAACGCCAAGGCGCCAAGAATACACTTATACACTGCATGCTTCGCCCCTCCCCAGGTTTCACGTCAGTGGAGATGGCCCGGGATTTTTTCAGGAAGCCTCCGTATTTTCTAACGTGGGACTTAAAAACAATGCACACCCGGCGTGTGGCTCAGTGGCTGAGGCGTTGCGAGGCTGAGCACGAGGATGCGGTTTCGATTCCCGGCCGCGGCGGCCGCTTTTTTGATGGAGGCGAAAAGCGAAAGCGCCCGTGTGTACGAGATTTTGGCGCACGCTAAAGATCCCCAGGTGGTCAAAATTGATCCGGAGCCCTCCACTACGGCGCCCTTCATCGCCTGCGTTGCGTAGGCGTGTTAAACCTACAGTGAATGAATGAATGAATGAATGAATGAATGAATGAATGAATGAATCAATCAATCAATCAATCAATCAATCAATCAATCAATCAATCAATCAATCAATCAATCAATCAATCAATTCAATCAATCAAACAATCAGAAACAAAGCACAAGTTTCTTTTGTTTCCCCCAATCCTAGTCCTTCACGCCTATATCCGCCGTGCCTCGATACTAAGCCTCGATGTATACGGCGCACTGGCGCACAGGTCAAGACGGTCCAGGTGGTGCGCGCCGACGGACCGGACGACGAGTTGATCGAGATGTCGTACATCAGCACCAAGGTGATCGGGAAGGGCACCTTCGGCGTCGTCCAGCAGATCAAGGTCGTCGATACGGGCGAGGTGTTCGCAGTCAAGTGGGTGCGGCAGGACCGCAAGTTCAAGAACCGTGAGCTGCAGATCATTCGCTCGCTGTCCCACTGCAACGTCACGCGCCTCTGCTACTTCTTCTGCACGCTGGACAAGAACAAGGACACCGTGTACTTGAACCTGATCATGGAGTACATCCCGGAGACGGTGCACCGCGTCATCATGCACTACAGCCGGAACAAGCACACCTTCCCCCTGTTCTTCATCAAGCTCTACATGTACCAGGTACGTGCACCTTCTTCGGGCATGCGCTGAGGTTTTTTTTCCTAAAACACGCACTCCTCTAAAAAACCTGTGGGTGATTCCTCTGTCATAAGAATCGGTAAAACACGAAAGGGAAATTTTCACCGAAATCTGCAGCAGAGCATGATTTGCGGGTCGGCGGCTGTCTTGTGGGTGTGCTTGGCAAGCGGCATTCTGCTGGCGGGTCGCTCCGGCAAAGGTGTACTGGCGTCATTTCCGTGACGGATATGACGTCAGTGAAATCTTGGGGTATCCCTCCATAAAAAATTTCGTGATAAGATATAAAACCCGGAAGCGGAAAACCCTAACTATAGCGTACTCTATAAGCCTAAAGGTCGCTTCCCCGCAAGAACACCGTGTATGCGGGGGTCCACCGTTTACAGACCGCTTACTTCGTTGTACTGGCGTCACTTCCGTGACGGATATGACGTAAGCGAAATCTTCGTGAATCCCTGAATAAAACACTTTCGTGTTAAAAGGGAGTCTCCGACGCCAACTCAGGCGAAATGTGTTAGTAGTTTGTATTAAAGGGACCTTGCAACACTTTTTTCAACTTTTTTTGCAATATTAAATTCTCTCCGAACGTAGTCACCCAACGCACTCAGTTCTTAGATTAGGGGGTATCTCAGCCAAAAATTACTGCTCTATGCCCATCAGAAAACTTGGAAACTCACTCCAAAGATTTTTCTCTCTTTTCCGGTCTTGAGGCTCTTCGACAGCTCGGAATTACGTCACT
This sequence comes from Haemaphysalis longicornis, assembly GCA_013339765.2. Lineage (NCBI taxonomy): Eukaryota > Metazoa > Arthropoda > Arachnida > Ixodida > Ixodidae > Haemaphysalis > Haemaphysalis longicornis. Next base: position 57,611,243 of record CM023458.1, read on the forward strand.
TAGGCCACGTAGGGGCTGTTGGCCGGTTTTCATTAAGTTTCAGCCATGAACGCTTTTCGATAGCAACTTTAGAAAAAAAGAAGCCACGAAAACAAGGCAGAAATGGCAGGCGTATCTGGTGCGACGAGCAAATCCCGCAGTGCGGCTCAGGGCTGGCGATAACTATACCATTCCCAGTGGTTCCAGACGCGAAGGAAGGAGTGAAAGCGCTCATCAAAAGTGTTGCAGGGTCCCTTTAATTGTTAGAGGCTTATCTGCAGCCTCTGCACGCATTCCACACAGGTTTCCCCAGAAAGCGATACCCGAGCTGGGAGAGTTCCGCGAACAGAAATGGTGGCAGGCATAGAGTGCGTGGCGAGAAGGTTCCATAGCACGAGGCGTTCCACAGGACGACTCCTTCCATAGCGCGAAGTTATTGAAACTAGGCAGAAGCGAGAGGTCGCCGTCCATGCCAGTGCACCGTATGAAGGGAGTGGAAGCAGCAGCAGGGAAATTCACCATCGCCGTCAATTCCCCCACAACACGGTAGCAGAGACGAGAAGCAGCGCAACGCGTAGGAGACAGATCGAATACATTCGAAAATGTTACGGCGGATTGTGAAACGGAAGCAAGGCATCTCGGGCGTTCAACTGGGCATCCATGCTTTCTCATTAACAAACATCAATATAAGTGCTTAGGTGCACGTGAATGTGTGCAGTTTAATGAAGCTGAAACATGTACGATTAGTTCGGAAAAGGAGGAAGAATAGACACCCAGAGAGTGGGAATGTTGTCGGTCATTAATAGTGAGTGGCGTCCGTATACTCCGGGATGCCATGACCAGCTGCGGCTAGAGTGGATCTGGATCCGACGCCAACATAGGCGAAATATGTTAGTAGTCTGCAGAACCCAGGGTACTAGTCCCAGTCTAAAATGACAACAGGAATACTGCAAAAACCGGCCTGGTGATTTCTGTCGTACGACAAAAAACTTTCTTTTTATTTCAAAAAAACCCTAAAGGCCCTCTGGGGAGGGTATTACATAGGGTAAGGGGGGTTACACTGGTGTCACTGGTTACACTTTGTTGCGACAACAGAGGTCCTGTTGTTACGACAAAGCCATCTGTTGTTACGGCACGCATTTCTGTCGTAACGACAGTCAATTTTTCTTAGAGACAAACGTTCCTGTGGTCACAACAAACTGCCATTTACACTACTCTTCACAAGAGACTATAACATTCAAACCATGTGCAACTACTGATGGAAAATCAGGATTACGACAAGACAGGTAGACGGCACAACGGAACATCAAAATAAGGATAGGAATACGAATCACAACAGAACACCAGAATCGCGTCACGACAAGAATACGACAAGACGACAGTGCGACACGCGAATATACGACAAGCTACAGAAATGTTCTTGTCATTTTCGACTGGGCTTCTATCCGCAAAGAGGAAGGGTATATACAGTAAAACCTTGATATAGCAAAGTTAAGGAAATCCTGGATACAACAAATCGAGGAGGTATATGTAACGATGCCCAGTGAAACCGTGCTGTTATTTCTCTTTTTCGCGTAGGAAAAAAAAAATGCATCAACACTAACCAATCCTAGTCCCCTAACACTACACTTTCCCTGCACCCTAACGCCCGAACCCTAACATAGACATCATATGGAACGTTCGCGATGAATACTTCCGCACACGAGTTATTCATGTACAACGTACAGTCTGTGTCAGAATTTTCTAGGCCATGCCAAAAGTGCATACGCCAAGAAATTCAAAGTAAAAGCCAACACCTGTTTTTCCTGCTGTCATAAAGTAGTATGGTTACAGTCAAAAGTCAAGCTTTTTCATTGAATTCCTTGCGGCTGAGAGCCTCTGGCGTGGCCTAGAAAATTTTGACAGAGCCTGCTCAAGACGTCGTTGCCTGTTCTGCATTGTTTAATATTAAAAGACGCTCGTATAAAACGTTTTTTTTTTTCACTGGAGGAAAAAAGTACGTCAACCAATTGGAGACGTCGGCTGTCGCACGAGTCATCTGTGATTCAGAGTAAGCTTGTATATAGGTACTTGTGTTCCGCCTGTTATAAGTAGTACTACCAACAAACTACGCTGTCATAGTTTAACTTCCACAGAGGCGGCAGTGGAGCGGCAGACGACGATACAGGAATGATTTTCTGACCCTGTATAATGTGCTGCTTCCGGAGCGCAGGTTCTTCGTGGTCTGGCGTACATCCATGCCCTTGGCATTTGTCACCGGGACATCAAGCCTCAAAATCTTCTCTGCGACCCCGACAAGTGCGTCGTCAAGGTGTGTGACTTTGGCTCGGCGAAGATCCTCATCAAGGACGAGCCCAACGTGGCCTACATCTGCTCACGCTACTACCGGGCTCCCGAGCTCATCCTCGGAGCCACCGAGTACACGACCATGGTAGACGTCTGGTCCGCAGGGTGCGTACTCGCCGAGTTCTTCATCGCGAGGCCAGTCTTCCCTGGCGACAGCAACCTGGACCAGTTCTCCGAGATCATGCGTGTACTCGGCACGCCGACCGAAGAGCAGGTGCTCCTGATGAACCCTAACTGGACTGAGTGCCGGTTCCCCAAGCGGAAAGCAGTTCCGTGGGACAAGGTCCTTGATGGCAAAGGGACGCCGAAGGCCATTGACCTTCTGGCAAGACTCCTGGACTACGTCCCCACGAAGCGGATCACGTGCTTCGACGGCATGGCCCACTCCTTCTTCGACGACCTGCGCTCTCCTGGGGCAGCGTTGCCGGATGGCGGTCCCTTGCCGCAGCTGTTCAACTTCTCCAGCGAGGAACTCTCGGTGAACCCTTCCATCAACCACCTGCTCAGGCCCCATGCGGCGGGATCGTCGGGGGGCATATCCAGAAAATCGTCCTTGCCGAAGAAATAGCCCCCCATTCGACGCCGATGACGAGGACTTCCTTTAGGACTGCAAATCTGTCGGCCACGCAGCGAACGAAACGCTGCGCAGGGACGACGTCTTTGTGACGGGTTCGCTCAGAGTTTCGATCAGGTGGTGCTTCGTTTCGGCTTGCGGGTTTCTACGTCGCTCACTTCCCGCTACCGGCGCTTTGAGATGAAAGTATAGATGAAAGAGAAAGCATCAGTGCTTTATTGGCGGCTCTTGCACTTCTTTTGGGCACACGTAACCAGGACGCGGGGCCTGGCCGAGAAACCGCCTCCTTCTGTGTAAAGTGTGTTCTTTTCTTCGTAGCGCTCTCAGCTGGTCCGGCTTAGCGTTTTGCGGGGCGAAGTCGAGAACGTCAAGTCTATTTACATAGGGCAGGGAATCTTGTATCGCACTCCGTTTCTCTTTCTGTCTGCCGTGGTGTATTCCCAAGTTTGGGGGCCAAAGTGTGGAGCTTTTAGTGCTCATTTTATTAACGGCAAAATCGCCTCAGATGCAACCAATAAACCTATTCTGCACTGACTTGGCCGCACGGTTAACGGTTCCTCGTCCTTTGCAGTTTTGTATGCGAGAAATCCTGTGGAAAGAATTCATGCGTATAACAAGGCATGCGTTGCTGGGTGTGGGTGAAGTCATTGGCTCATCGTGGCACGCCGTCGGTCCGCTTTTCACTTAACACGAAGAAGCTGATGATGATTGTTGGGTTTAACGCGCCGACACAACGCAGGCGATTAGGCGCGCCGTAGTGGAGGGCTCCGGATTAATTTTGACCACCTGGGGATCTTTAACGTGCGCCGAAATCTCGTACACACGGGCGTTTTTGCTTTTCTCCTCCATCAGAAAAGCGGCCGTTGGGGCCGGGAATCGAACCCGCGACCTCGTGCTCAGCAGCGCAACGCCTTAGCCACTGAGCCACCGCGGCGGGTAACACGACGAAGCAGGTTGAGCGGCGGGATGAGGGTTAGAAATACGGGATGGTTCCTTGCTCTACACTAGCCTTCTCGCACGTCAGTTTGTCTCGTAGAGAGGTGTACCGCTGGGTAATTTGTTCTTGTTACTTGTGATTAAGCTGAGAAGTCAAATGGCCAACCACTGTTTCTGGTGGGTGGTGGGACCATGATCTTACTCACCGCACCACTCTTCCTATTAGAAGTTACCCGTGATAATGACGACAATGCCGATGTCAATAGGCGTTCCCACTTAAACACGTGTAGTCAGTGCCAAACGTAAAAAAGTTTACAAGGTGTCAACAATTTGAATTCCACATTGGCTTGTCACTCAAGTGATACCGAAATGGTTTATATAAGAGAGATGGTGACGGCGCCGTTCTCAGTCATCATCATCGTCATCATCATCATCATCATCACCACCACCACCATCCTATCTGCGCCCACTGCAGGGCAAGGGCGTCTCCCATATATCTCCAATTATTCCTGTCCTGTGCTAACTCCGCTAATTTATCCTTGCAGACTTCTTGATCTCATCTGCCCATCTGACTTTCTGCCGCCCCCTGCCACGCTGACCTTCTCTAGAGATCCCCTCTGTTACACTTAATGACCAACGGTTATCTTGCCTTCGCATTACATGCCCTGCCCACACCCATTTCTTCTTAATTCCAACGAATATGTCCTTAACACGTGTTTTTTCCCTGACCCGCCCCGCTCTCTTCTTGTCCCTTAACGTTGCACCTATCATTGTCCGTTCCACTGCTCGCTGAGTCGTCCTCAATATAAGTTGTACACCTTCAGTGAGCCCTCAAGTTTCTGCCCCGTAGGTGAGTACTGGTAAGGTGCAGCTGCCTCACTAATGTAAATTTCGTTGTACCAGAGCGCTAAGCTCTTGCTTCTCTGAATTATTTGTGACCCAGAATTTTTGCCATGGCCTAGAAAATTTATATGAAGACCGTACGTAGAAATTTACGGAGTGCACAAAAAGTGATAAAGCTTGTAATGCTCTAGGAACAAAGAGGGGGCTAAACAGTTCCCATGTCTAAAATGCCTTGTCCAGTAAGGTATGACGTCACCACATACCAGGTAAGCTACACCAGAGAGGTGCAACCATTCCGGCTAGTTTCCCTGGCTTACAGGGAGACTTACCTCGCCATAAAACGATTGGATCCCCTAATGTATTAATGTCTTATTATTTCTGTATCACTGCATTACTGTATTTCTGCCTTAGTTATTTCTGAATTCGTCCTGCTGTGGACATGAGGATGATGGTGATGATGGTGACGATGACGACGACGACGACGATGATGATGATCAAACAGTGAGAAAAATTCCTGGCTTCAGCGCTATCACGGCACGCTGCCTCTGCCCCCGAACCAGCAGGGAGGGAGGGATGAGGGAGGACCCAGTATTCTTTCTCACTTCAAGTAATGAAACTCTAGCCTGCGATCGCGATGCTTTAAACCTTTCACGCCGCGCTTTCTAGCGATTTAATTTACCAGACACCGGCACCTTACTTCTATCTCTACGCGATATAATCGGATAATTATCTCATTGAAACATGATAATCCGTACCCCGTAATCCCCATTCGATTGCCGGTGGTGAGCTTCCTTTAATGTTTGCCGAGATTTGCATAAACCGGCGGCAACAACATTAGCCTCAATCTGCACCCTCGCATACGGAGGATGGAGAGGATGAGAAGGAAGAGGTTGGGTGGTTGAAGCAGGCACAAAACTAGGCGCCCGCAGTTAACGCGGCCGGCTCATTTGAGGCGAACGTTCCCGATCGCGTTTAATGAGCAGGAAAAAGGGAGCCAGCGCCACGAGGGAGAGGGGAGCGGAGCTACCGATGGGTCATTAATAAGGGATCACGGAGGAGAGAGTGAGGGATGAGGTGATGGGGAGGAGGAAAAGGATGAGGAAGAGGAGTGCTCCCTAAACTGTATCATAGAAAAACCATTAGGCAGCAATAAATGAGCCGAGCACTCAGCCGCGGAGACCCATTTACAACTGGAATGTTTCGATTTCCGGTATGAAGGAAAACGGGAGGTCGGGCGCGTATGCGGCCCGCCACATTTGTTTCTGCACGCACGGCACCGCCGGGTGGTGGCGCTGCAGTCTGGTGGCGCGGGGAGAACGGAGGCCGTAACTCATTCCGCATCTTAAAGGAAGGAAAAAACTTTTTTTTTTTTTCGTTCTCTCTCAAGGAGAGCTGCTTGCTTTCTAAATGCACTTCTCGGGTGCTTTTCGGGGTTGCGAAAAGGAAAAGAGAGATGGCTGGGGAGGCTTACGGAACCATATTCGCTGCCGGCGGGAGAAAAAAAATGGCGGGGCCCGCACCGAACATGATAAATGGTTCCCGTTCGCTTTTCGGCCCGTGTGCCTTCATTCCGCAACAAATCGCTCTCGGACAACAGTAACGGCTGCAAGGGTGCTCCGTCTTGTGTTGACGGCTCCGATGCTGCCTTGACTCGCCGCGCCCGCGGGGTCGGTCTCACTCGGTTGGGGAAATTCGGCCCGGAGAATTCGGCGGGAACAGGAAATACAAACAAAAAAAAAAAAAACACGCGCCAGAGTGAATAACGTTTCCGGAAGACACATTTTGGTTTCAATCCGGCTTAAAGATCTCATTCAACAATTTTATATGCGATAGCATTCATAGTGAAGGTCCATGCCGTATCGCGTACCCCGAAGAGCATTTGTTTGCCCGTAACGTGATACTTATCCACGCCGCCTCCCACTCCGAAGCTCTTCCGTATTCTGGTGGCGTGAACTGAAAAGATGGTGGCGTACACAGTGGTAATACCGTCATCCTCCTTCTAATCCATTCCTCCCCCTCCGTTTGCGTTGTGCATAACACCCCTTGTCACCCTCGAAGTACCCCGGAATTCTGGAATTCAGCGACTCAAGGAGACAAACATATTAAAGACAGGTCCCTAGTATCCCAACCCCATTTTAGAGAGTGTGGAGAAAAACAAGCCAGTTTTACCAATGCCCCGCCTCGATGATGTTCAATGGCGTCAGTGGCACAGTGTTGCTTTGCTGCTATAGCTAAGTTCGGATAAATTTAGCGGGGTTAACCAGTTCCTAGGGCGTTCGCGGGCACGATCAGCTGTGACCTGACCGGGAGTAGCGGCGTAGTCGGCAAGACGCAGGACAGGGGTATAGGAAAGGCGTAGTGGGCTCCATGGGCATCCTAATATGGCGGAGCGGCTTCACAAAAACTTACATCAAGGTCTCTCGAGTGCTATTTCCTGCATGCAGCGATTTAAGAAAACATTGTTTCTGGTTAAAAGCCTAAAAGCCAACCAGAGATGACCTTGCTTCTTGCTGTTAAGCCTACGTTGATGAACTGCGTCTCTCCATGCGTCAACCGCGATAAAATTTGCAAGTCGGGAAGAAAGAGCGTGGTCACCGCAACGTGAATAATGGCACGGTTCGTTGGCGCTGACGCATGCGCACTGAGAATGATCGTTGCCCCACCAGAAAAGAAGCGACGCTGTAGGCTTATTTCAATAATCGCCGCGGACGGCGCAAATGACCGGGGCGGGGGCCGCCGTCTCACCAAATAAAATTTCCCTAGGCGCCCGCATCGAAAAGACGAGTGAAGCCGCGGACCAAGGCGTTAAGAGAGTATGGGGAGGAGGGGGAAACTACGCCATCGTATGGGCGTCCGGCAGAACAGCGTTTGCGGGAAATTGTTGCTGATGCCTCTCATTTCTGCTAGCTTTTGCGCGAGGCAGGGAGAAAGAAAAGTTGAAGAAGAAGAAAAATGGCCGCACTGTTTCGCGTGCCTCTTCAAAAACTTGCTTCGAGTGTATACGCCTCTCTAAGCGATCCCTCGAAAGCGCAAAAAAGTAACACGCAAATAACCAAAGGAGAAGAAAATGAAGAAATGAGAATCGTGACGGCTAGAGGGAATCGGGCCGGCACAGTTTTGCTCAAATGGCATGCGCCGAGAAAGGCGACTTTTTTCCCCGGGCATTCGGAACGCGTTTTCGCCGCTGTTCGCGAGCAGCGTCGTCGGATGAGCGATGGTTTTTCGCCGACGACGACATTCGCGACAAAACGCCGCGCGCGGCGGTGACCGCGCCGGAATATTGCTCCATGCCAGCAGCGCGGCTCACTTCGCGATGCCAGCGACGCAAAACAAACAAGCAAAACTTGGGCTTCTGTGCCGCCCCGCCGAACGAAAGAAATGGTTCACCGACGCTGTTGCTGTAAATACGTAATTGCATACGCCATCGAATTCTGACAACGCTGCTAAACAGCGGCTTCCAGCTGGAAAGATTGGCGAAAATGGCGTTATTTTCTGGTACCCCGAAGTGGCTGCATATGTTACATATGAGTGTGTGTATGTATGTATGTATGTACGTATGTATATGTATGTATGTATGTATGTATGTATGTATGTATGTATGTAGTATGTAGGTATGTCTGTACTGTATTGTATGTTGTATGTATGTATGTCATGTATGTATGTATGTATGTAATGTATGTATGTATGTATGTATGTATGTATGCATGTATCAGAGTTACTAGATATATACCAGTTGCGAAACTCCCCATAGGCCCCATGTATCAAAAGCCGGTCTTTGGTTGCCCCCCTGCACTGGGGCAAGCACGGGGCAAGTTGACTAGCCTGTCGTCTGTCGGCAGTACGTCGAAGTAATGCGCAAGTGCTTGCGGCTGCTGACGTAAGTCATAAAAAGAAAAGCCGCCAAAACAAATGCAAATTTCACGTAATTAATGTATTCTAATTTAAGAATCAAGCTTTATTTTACCAAAAAAAATTGAGTAGTAGTAGTATAGCGAAGTTCAGTTTTTGTCTCCTAGGCGCCGCGCGCGTCGACTTGCCCCTCAGCTTCCATGGAGCAGGGGGGCTAGCGCCACCCGGATTCTGAAGGGGAGTTTCGCAACTGTATATATTGAGTAACTCTGTGCATGTATGTATGTATGTATTGTATGTATGTATGTATGTATGTATGTATGTATGTATGTATGTATGTATGTATGTATGTATGTATGTATGTATGTATGTATGTATGTATGTACGTATGTATGTATGTGCGTGTGTATGTATGTATAACCTCTATATTTTATAAACGCTTCAGCTCTAATTGGTATAAACTGAAGTTTATGAAAGATCTATTGCTGCATCCTAAAGGGACACTGAACGCAAGAAGCCAGTTGGTTTCAAACGGAAGTCTGACCTTCCCGTGGTCATTTTAGCGTTGATTCGGTACAGAAAGATGACTTAATTACTGACAAATCGCTAATCAAACGCCGATCAAACCTGACGCAAACTGCAGTCGCTGTTTAAGTCACGATAAACCGCAAGCAATCGAGGTAGCGGTGATGCATAGCGGAATAGAAGCAGCCCAATACAATGCTACCACGTACCGAGCGGTTCGGTCAGATTAGGCCAAATCAGTCGCGCTTTCCCGAGCTTCCACGTCCCTTTCAGCTCCGGACCGCTAGGCAACATGTTCCTTCGTGGGAGCCGTGACTGGTATTGACGCTCTGTTGAAGAAAAACATGTTTTTCTTTGGGTGCACGCCCAAAGCAATTGGTTCCACGCCCCGCGAAATTGGCGTGGAACCAATTGCCCATGCGTACTTCACACGCTTCCTCGAAAAGGGGTATACGCCGAGCAGAAAATGTACGAGTAGCGCCATCCAGCGGCAGCCAGGAAAGACGTCGCGCCCGCCAAACGATTTAAGAACGTCCGGTGCCCCTTCCGCGGTATAGCCAGTGGTGGTGGCACCTGTCTTCAAGTTTTCGCTATTTTCTACCTCTCGCTGAGCTAATCTATCGATCTAGAAAAACCTGTATTTTGACTTCAGTGTCCCTTTATTGACTGCGTGAGCATCTCGTTTCTCTCATTTGTAGTCGGTTCAGTAGTTTATAAGCATATAAGTTCACAAAATCACGGAAATGGCTCGCACCATGTTCAAAATATTTCCAGTAACGCACTACTAGCGACGTCGGGAGCAACATCCGGCTGCGGTGATGAGGCACAGCGGCAACTTCCTTTACCGTTCTTAAGTTGTTACCCAGTATAGCAGCCGTCGGAGGAGCCTTCGCTTCCCGGGCAACTGGGCCGACAGCTGCGCGAAAGCAGCGCCACCGCTCCCAGCTCAGCCTGACGTGACCTCTCTTCTCCCCAGGTGAGCACTTGTTCCTTGTTTTCCATGGACTATGTGCCCGCGGATCGGTGGAGCGAATTTCGCCGATGTTGGCCATCTATTGCTCACGCATGGTCGTAGTATAGTCACGTCGAATCCCTGTGCCAGCCTTCGAACCTTTAATCTGGCAGTTGCGCTGCAACACCGTTGCCCGTGTGGTAATTTGCTGCCCCACTACCTGAGGCTTGCAAGATTCGACCGTGCATGTACCCTACGGAGAAGAGCAAGATGGGGAGCGGAGACGTTTAGATCCATCCGTTCACCATTCATCTCTCTCTCTCTCTCTCTCTCTCCTCTCTCTCTCTCTATCTATATATATATATATATATATATATATATATATATATATATATATATATATATATATATATCTATATATATTATATATATATATTATATATATATATATACCTGTCTGTCTGCTGTCTGTCTGTATCGCTGTTATTACCTTTTCATTACTAGTCCCTGATGGGCGGCTGTAGATGTGATAGTACGTTACAGCCACAGCGATCGCCCTTGCCGCGCGTGGAATACGGTACAGAAGAAACGGGAGGCGCCCAGAAAATCTCCTGGGCACCTTCCGAACTATTCCCTCCTCCCGGCCTATCACGATAACTACGTACGAGCACCTGCCGGACTATCCCCCGGGCACCTCTAGGACAATCCTGGAGTCCTGCTGTTAACTAAACTGACCTCATTACGATTGATTAAAGACCTTTACATATCTCTCACTCTCTTACATTCAATTTAGATTTAGTTTATTAGTATTTGCATCATATATACATTTAACCGAAAGTGCTAAGGAGAAAATAAGAGTGAAGCCAAGACAAATTGCGAGTCGATGCCGCACCCACGACGCGCCTGCAACCATAGGTCGGCAGGCTCACTTACGAGTGCACTCGCACACACCCCACTCGCTACTTATGAATGAGTAGTGAGTGAGCCTAGCCATAGTTTTGGACTGGCGAGTGTGAGTGCAGGTGAGCGTGAGTCCCACGAGCAGTAAGCCCCGCTCACCACTCGCGAGTGCAAGTGCCACTGACCGTGAGCCCCGCTCACACTCGCGAGTGCACTGTTGAACTCGCGAGTCCACTGTTGCGCTTGTGCTCGCTGTTGGCCATTCGTCACAGGAGCCGCTCGCTGTGATGGTTGGTAATGGCGGGGAATTGCTTTTAGCTTCGTAATAGGTCGTCACTGAGCTCCTGCTATGGGGCACCCTAGAAATAATTATCTGGTGGAAAGTTGATTTAGGCATATGATTTGGATGGCCTTCTGACGTCGTAATGCACTAATACTGTTCGGTTTCATGACTCGTCGAGGGGCTACTGCACACACTCGCGTGTGAGGGGAGACGACGAGTGGTGAGCGCGAGCGCGACTGTGTGCGAGTGGTGACGGCGAATGGCGAGCGTGAGTGAGTGCCAGTGGTGATGGCGAGTTGTGAGCGTGAGCGCAAATGAGTGCGAGTGGTGACGACGAGCGGTGAGCGTGAGCTCAAGTGAGTGCCTGTGGTCACTTCAAGTGGTGAGCGTGAGCGCGAGTGGGTGTGAGTGGTGAAGGGCGCGTAGTGAGCGCAAGTGGGTGTGAGTGGTGAGGGCGATTGTCGAGCGTGAGTGTGAGTGAGTGCGTGCGAAAAATAAAGTTTTCTGTGCGAGTGTGAGTGAGTGGCGCCCAGTTTTGCCAGGGTGTGTCTGCAACTCGCCGAAGCGACGTCACGTTGCAGCGTTGCTTCGCGCAGCCGCTCCAAGATGGCGCCAACGGGGGCTCCCCAAGCGGCGGGTGTTGCTCCGTGCCGGTCGCTTCGATCGGCAGCAGCGCGCCACTGGCAAGTCCACCCATTTCTGCTTTCTTTTCTAGTTATTGCCATATTTTTCGTCCTGTATGCGAGTGTAGCGTGAGGAGAATGGTCTGGTGGGGGAGGCGAGGGAGGGGAGGGGGGTGGCGGGGCTCCGCAAAATCGATTACACTTCAGCCGGTCGCGTCCGCGGGCCAATCAATAGGCGCTCGCCGCTGGCGTCGACGGCACCATCCGCCAACAGGTGGACAGCGCTGCGGCTGCAGCTGCACGGCTTCTTCCGACGCCGCCGCTGCGACGGTCTTCTTTGTCGCGCTACCTCGCCGCTACGCGGACCGGGAGAAAAAGAAAAGATATCCTGACGTCAATCGCCTTATCGCGGCCGCGCGATTTGCTGGACGCGCGCGCGATTTCGATGTACACCACCACGGACGTACTACCTGGTCATTTTGCTGTTTCTGTGAACGGCTCCGAGCGGGTACTTGCTGTTTGTATGCCTCAACACATCGATGTCGTCGTCATGTCGTCGGCAGAATGGGGGGGAGCAGAACCTTATACCATACTTTAACTCGATTTACACTCTTTGTGTCTAGAACAGCCTAGCACAAAACAAAAAGCACCCCCTGAAAGGGCGTAATTAACACTAAAACACCCTTTCACAGGGTGTTTTATTGTATTTAAAACACCCTGTGAAAATAGCCTGTGAAAGGGTACCCTTTCACAGGGTGTTTTATTGTATTTAAAACACCCGGTGAAAATACCCTGTGAAAGGGTGTTTTATAGTTAATTACACGCTTTCAAAGGGTGGTTTCTTGCGTTTTTACTAGAGTGTAATGGCGTTATAAACGACAATACACCTTAGAGGCTGTTTTCATTTGTTTTTTTTTTCTTCTAGGGTGTAAGGGTGTTAATTATAGACATTGATTTACACCGTTAAGGGTGTAAATCATTTTACAGTGCGGTTGAATCATCATTGTAATCATCGTGGTCGTCATTATTATCATCAACAACAACACTGATTATTATTTATTATTACGCAAGTACGCCCTTCGGCATAAACTAGATGTAGTCCAGCAGTCTCGTCTCCACAATGAAGTCGAGGAGGGGCCGGTATTGGGGACCGTGCGTCCAGCGGCAAAGGTCAGGTGGTCGTCCTGGGTGGTACCCAAGGGCCCTCATGTGACGAACTCGTGCTGCCTGGAGGCCCGAGCATGAACCCAGGAGGTGGTCCAGGGTCGCTTCAGGGGCAGGGGTTTTACAGAAGAGCATGTTTCTGGGGGAACTTGCGTCCTCCATGAGGCCAACAAACACTGGCCTCGTCATTATCGTAATCATCATCATCGTGTCATCACCATAGTCATAGTCGCAATCGGCGTCGGCGCCATTTCTTAACCCTTAAAACTCTCCTGCTAGGTGTAACATAAACAGTGCACGCGTCGGAAACACTGGGTACAGGCGGTATATTAGACACAGCCTGCGTTATGCCGTTCCTGCGGGATAAAATACGAATTTCGAGAGATTCACGCACCGAACCTTTTTTGGGCGATACGTCGCGCCGTAGTGGTTGGTTCCGGGTTAATTTTGACCGTCTGCAGGGATCTTAAACGAGCGCCCAAATCCCGGAACGCGGGCGTTTTCACTTTTTGCCTCCATCGGAAAAGTGGCCAGCGCGGGCGGGATTGAACTCGCGCCCTTGTGCTCAGCGGCACAATGACCTTGCCCCTGCGAAACCGCGGCAGCTCACATTTAGCAGTAATGAGATTTGTTAACCAACGTATTACCTCAGTCTTTTACTGCTTTCACTCGCCACGAAATTGTGGCATCAGGTTTACTAGCGAATGGAGGCGGCCGGCGTCGAAACAATTAGCGTCTAAACAGGTCGATTCGCTGCCGCCGCCTGATGGGATCGGTGCACGCCAGGGTTGGGCCGCGCACGCCAATGCGCCCCAGCCTCGCTGCGAACGACACGTGCCGAACACGCTGTTCAACACGTGTTCACGTGCACCGATTCATTCACGACGCACAGTAATGAACAGGCAGCCGCTTTGAGCGTTGTACGGACTAGGAGGAACTCGCGGCTGAAATAGGTTCCGTCGCCCAACCCAGCGTTTTCCCGCGTTTCAGGTGCTATGTCGTCTTGATCGTGGCGCCGCGGCGCTGAAGACGAGGGCAGCTTTAGAGGCCGGATGAACGAAGCTGCGCGTTCTTCTGAACGGCAGAGCTGTATAAGCTTGATCTTGGTCCGTTGGCGTTCGCAAAAAAATGCTAACAAAAAAAACTCCTCCAAGCCTCGCCTCGCTATGAAGTCATTGCACGCGCCGGCACCGCTCCACCTTCGAGAACACTCTGGTGGCGTCATCTCTGGCGTGTTCTTGTCCTCGCCAGTTAACGTGTGCTCGCTCTTCAAGTGGGGAGCACAGACGCCGGGCTCGCGAAGCCGGTGGTGGCCACAGCTTCTAGTGCGTGCTAACGCCGTCTCCTTCGGGAGAGACGTGCAAACGTGCGGCACAAACCGATGCGGGCTTGCCAGTCGTGGAGCACTTTCAGCGGCAAGTTCGCTGCAACAGCCGGGTCACCGACGAAGAGAGAGGGCCCAACAGATGTGTTGTTTCTCCAGCCTTGCACCCCTAGTTCAAGCTGCGTCATTATTAAAGACTATAGCCTTTCTCTGGATACTTATACCCAGAAATTTTGGTCTGTCTGTATGTCTGTCTGTATGTCTGTCTGTCTGTGACTCGATTCAGCAACCCGGCCAAAGCGAAATTGATATCGCGCAATAGTCTTATATATTCACAGCCACATCTAAACGTCTAAGCCCGGTTTATATGTTCATACTTGTCAACTTTGTTGAACAAGAACAAGGCATTACGCAAATATAAGACAGGAAATTAGTACACAAGGGATATTTACAGTGTTCCTTTGTTAAAATATTCATGGATGCTTGGTTTTTCGATAGCAAATGATATTCTACATCTACTGCAGAAAATCGCCGCCTCCTGGCGGCATATGAAAAATCACGCGGCAACAGCAACGAAAGGTTCCACTAGCTAGGTTCCACGTTCTGCTTGGAACGCACGTGGAGCACGGCCACGCGGCTCTATAAACCTTCTAGTTGGCCGCCTCCATTCATGCGCGTCTCCGCCGTACTGCAGCGCTGGCATCGAGGAACCCGGCCTGTAGCAGTGGAACGCGGCAAATTCAAATCACGTTGCGCAAACCTTTAGTGTGTTTACCTTGGAATGAGCGCGACGGTAGAGGAACAGCATGAGAGGTGAGCGGGAAAGCAAAGGGGGGCATTTCCTTGGCAAATGTGTACAAACACTATCGTCTTTTGACGACATTTGCAACAAAAGGAGCAGATACGCCGCAATTTTTTTTTTGT
Organism: Haemaphysalis longicornis; assembly: GCA_013339765.2. Lineage (NCBI taxonomy): Eukaryota > Metazoa > Arthropoda > Arachnida > Ixodida > Ixodidae > Haemaphysalis > Haemaphysalis longicornis. The sequence continues at coordinate 57,626,465 of CM023458.1, forward strand.
TGCATCAAATCTGCTTATCTCCAGCCTCTGTATGAAGGCCCCACAGGCTTTCTCAGAGGGCGGCTACCCGAGCTGGGAGAGTTCCGCGAACAGAAATCTTGGTAGGCAGAGAGGGCGTGGCGAGAAGGCTCCATAGCACGAGGCGTTCTATAGCGCGAGCTTATTGAAACTAGGCAGAAGAGTGAGGTGGCCGTCCATGCGTGTACACCGTATGAAGGAAGCGGAAGCGGCAGCAGTGAAATTCATTATCGCCGATAAACTCCCCTGTTACATGGTGGCAGGGACGAGAAGCAGCGCAACGCGTAGGAGACAGATCGGAGACATTCGAAAATGTAATGGCGGATTTGAGACGGAAGCAAGGCGTCCCGGGCGTTCAACTGGGCATCTATGCTTTCTTCACCAACCATAATAAGTGCTTAGGTTCACGGGAATGTATGCAATATAATGATACCGAAACAGCTTCGCTGGGAAATCCGCGACCATACGATTGGTTCGGAGGAGGAGGAGGAGGAGGAGGAGGAGTAAACGTTCATTGCTCCCAGAGAATGGGAAGAAAAAGGAACGTGGGATGGTTGTCGGTCATCCATGATGGGAGGCGTCCCTAGTCCGGGATGCCATGACCCGCTGCGGCCCGAAGGGCCCTGGTCACGGGGCCGCGCTGGTTTTCAAGCAGCAGGACCTCCCACTGGTCAGCAGGACCTCCCACTGCTCTGGTGACGGGGCGATGACCTCTGGTACTTCCGTGACGCCCTTTCACTCTCACCCCACACTTACAACTTTTATAGTACCGTTGGTCAATGCCTACGTAAGTAAACAGCTGGTAATGTTCTCATATGTACCCTGATGATGATGATGATGATGATGATGATGATGATGATGATGATGATGATAACATACCGTTAACTAACCATGCAACGAGGGTCTGCCAGTGCAAACGCCGTTACCCGTGCCCAGACTTGTTCTTACCGTAACCAAACCCGTTTATACTATGTATGGTGTGTGAAGGTGGTTTAGTTTTAATCTGGGTGCGAAACGCACTTCAGTGTCTTCTACATGTTCAGTACGTTCCTCGATACGTTCTGTCTCGAAACATGACAGGCCAGTTTACAGAAAGGACACGATTGCAGAAACGCTTATGTACTTCTTCACTAAATTTATTTGGTTTGGAGAAGAGCTACTTCACTAACGCAAAGTGAGCGAAGCCACTTGTGGGCAAGTGAGTTTGAGTCTTCGTAAATGCGCCGTTTGACTTGCACAAAGCCTGGCTTTTGTACAGGCGACGTTGTTGCCGCTTAATGGTGGCGTGCGCGCGATTAAATGATATAAAAAATCGTTCGGTTTAAAGGAATTTGAATATGGCGGTCGTTTTGTTAGCCAAAGGGGCCACCGACGCCACAATTTTTTTCATTCCAAATGTCCTGCTCATAGACCATGATTCGTTTTAAATATCAATACATTTAAAAATGCTACTTGATGCTTCATGTTGCCTGGCGCAGGTAAACCGCTTTGAGTTATAAGCTCAGGTCATAGACAGCCTGGACGTTCTTGGTATTCGAAAAGCAGTACTGACGAAAGGCTCTGCCCACTAGAAATTGCGTGTTCGGACTTCTGCAACTTTGAAGCACGAATGTTGGATAAAGGTGTCCCACAAGGGAGTGTTCGCAAAGTTCGAAAATTAATGAAACGAGCATTCACCTGGAGCGTGAACCCTATGGATTACCACTAAATTACTACTCTGGAAACACGCAGGAAAATAAACCGACTGTTTTTACTTCCCAAGTTCCGTTCAGGAAAAATTGCTCTAAATGAGTCAAAATCTTGTCCAACCTGCCAAGACACGAAAAACAATGCACACTGCTGAACACGCCCTAACCCCTTTTTTTTTTTTTTTTTGCAAAGACTAAATCATATAAGTATAGTTTTTTTTTTCCAAGAACGGTGAGTGAATGAAATGACTTGCCATCAAATGTTGTCAATGCCAACAATTTTTCGCAACAGTTGCAACGCTTCTTTCGTGATCTGTAGAAACCGTGGTTATTAAGGTGTTATTAAATTTTATTGTGTTTTTCTTTCTTCCCTTTTATTTGTAGGTTTATTAGGTTGTGGTTTGTGCGTTTTGCGTTCTGCATTTTATTAAGTTTACGGTCTTATGTTCTCAGTGCTGACGCTGATTCTATTATCAGCTTTTGTTTTGGCATTATAATGTCTGCCCATTGTGCTAGCGTAGTCCACTGTGATCCTTTTTTAGATTAATACTGTTTATAATTGTTTATGTCATTCCCCTCCTGCCAGGGCCAAAGAATTGGCCTGCAGTATTCCTAAATAAATAAATAAATAAATAAATAAATAAATAAATAATAATAACCCGTATTAACTTCTCACCTTGCAAAGGTCGCAAACATTTTGTAATGTTGCGTTAATGGCGGTAAGTTACGACTAAACATCAAAGCTAATACACCCATTGGAAAGACGTTTACAGAATACGGCATCTACTAAACTAACTGTAATAGTAAAGCGAAAACTTGCTCAGAGGGACCGAAGGCGTCCTGTCAAAACACTAATGCATTCCCCCATAGATCGATCGGCCGACCGAACAGCTCTGATAAGATCTCTGGGCACACGACACGTGCGTCAGAACGGGCTTTCATTGTGTCAAACCGGGTGCTTCAAAATCGAAAAAAAAAAAAAAGGAACGCTTCTATATAGGACACTACGCGCATCGATCATTAAGGAGTAGTACAATAGTATACTTTTTATCGGATCGGTATACATACCGGTATACGCTTAGATCGTTCGTAGGGGCGTTTACTTATTGAGCGAAGAATCGCCGCCTGAGTTTGCTCTTCATTTGTGATTTCGGTCTCTGGAAAGATTTGACGATTACTTACTTGTACGCACCTTCAGCAAAGGTTGGACCCACTTTTAGCCTTCGCGCTTGTCTTAACTTTTTTTTCGAAAGGATCGTGAATTTTTTAATCTCCCTTTTTTTGCGGTAGAATGCCCGTTGACGTAAAAATAACTTATTTGCAAGTACCGATGGGCAACCGTATCTCGAAGGAAGTCAAGAAGGAAGCGGTGGTGGGGCCCCCAGAGCCACCGCCGAATCCTGCTTTCGGAAAGCATCATTCTTATCTTTTCAGCGTGCACCTCGACGTTTTTTTATATCAATTCTTACGACGTCCGCAACCTTCAATATTATTCAAATTCCGCGCCACAACAGGAGCGGCCCGCGCCTCCGGAGCACCTGCGTCGAGGTCTTTTCAAGCGCCAGCTACGGTGCGATTAAAAAGCAGGCGGAAACACGCAGCCCAACCGAAAAACGCAAAAATCTACACGGCACTCTGCCGCTATATATTCCTTGATTCGCAGTCTTTCCGTCCACGTGCCTCGTTTCTACCTCCTGCAACACGGAGCTGGAAGAGATATACGTGCAACTCGTAATGCCACTCTGACCTCCCCTCGTGGCGGGGGCTTCTCCGCATCACAAGCGGCACTGCGGAGAAGCCCATCTTTTTCCTTACCCACTCTCGCTCGCGTTGCGGCGCCGCAGGAACAACAAACGAATCGAAACGAGAGGAAGCGAGAAAGAAGACTGGGCTTGTCGTACGCACACCGCTGGCGCCCAGGTCGTTAAGCCCTTCTCCTCCTTCACCTCCTCGCCCTCATTTCTCCCTCTCTCCCTGCGCTGGCTTGCGAGATTCCGTGTTTCGCTGAAGAGTCGAGCGGCCGCCCGCCGTGATACCACTGCGCGTATTCAAATCAACCTGCGACTCGCGGAATTTCCACAGCTCTCTCTCTCTCTCTCCTCTCTCTCTCTCTCTCTCTCTCTCTCTCTCTCTCTCTCTCTCTCTCTCTCTCTCTTAGTAAGCCTATAGGGGCGTCGAGGAGCGGCGCTGTGTCGCGGAATCCGGACGACCGACCGTATCGAATGGCCCTCCACGCGCTTCGGAATTGAAACTGCTTTCGAGGACGCTTCTGGCGAGAAACATCACCCGGTAGGTTTTAGCTATTCCGTGGCGTCGCAGGAATTTTCGGAATACGGACACGAGAAGAAAGTGAGACTGATAAAATGACCGAACAATGGAAGCAACAAACAACACTGGCTGAAAAAACTGGTTATCGCCGACCAAAGGTTTAGTTAAAAAAGGCTAAAAAGGATGTTTCGACTTCCATACGGAAGCCTTGTTCACTGCGCGGAAAGGCGCGAAGCTCGAAGCTTTTAACAAGTGCGTCGAAGTAATCACCCAGACTTTTACTTGCATACGTAGGCGGGAGATTGTCTGCATTGTGGTTCAGTGTTTTTTCCGTAGTTTGAATCATCGATGACTCAAGATATCGGCGTGACAGCCATTCCCTTTCTCTGGCGATAACTGACGCTTCGTCGCAGCCTATTTTGTGTGTGTGGCTTCCACGTGTTCCGCAAGCGCATTCGACGCAATCTTGTTTTCCATGCCATTCTTGTGTTCAAGAAATCATCTTCCGAAGTTGCCGCTCTCGCCAATGTAGCAATAGTCGCAGTCGGCGCAGGGAATTTTGTACGCCACCTCAGGGAACTTCTCTTTCTTCCATCCTTGACAGCCACCAGCTCGTGCCTCAGCTTGAGCGCGGGGACGTGAGTGACGTGCACATCGTACGAGCGCAGAACCCTAGCCAAAGACTCGCTCACGCCCGGCACGTAAGGGATCGCCGCTCGGCTTCGGCGAGGAGGACCAGCGGGTTGTGGTGGGCGTGATGACTGTCGTAGCACGGAGTCCACGAAATGCTTGGGGTAGCCGCAATTGCCGAGTTCTCTGTGCACTTGGCGTAGATCAGCAGCTTCGTCTTCTGACCGTGAGCAGAGGTTCTTGGCGCGTTGGGTGAGGGAAGCCACGACAGAGCGCTTATGACAGGCTGGATGAACGGAATTAAAATGGAGGTAACGTTCAGTGCGGGTTTCTTTTCGGTAAACCTTGAAGGAAAGGCGATCGCCACGACGTTCAACCAACCCGTCCAGGAAAGGAAGACGGCCTGCAGCCTCCTCCTCGACAGTGAATTGAATGGATTCCTCCATGCCGTTCATGTGTTCTGTAAAGGCAGTTAGTGAGTCCCTTTTGATGATGCAGAAACAATCGTCGATGTGCCGCAGAAAGACCTAGGGTCGTAGTTCGAATGAAGACAGTGCGCGCGTTTCCAATGCTTCCATGGTAAGGTTGGCGGTTGTCACTGAGATAGATGCGCCCATGGCTGTGCCATGGATCTGCTTGTAGATCGCCCCCCGGAAAATAAAATGAGTGTTCTCCAGGCAGAACTGCAACAGCTTCAGGAGATCTGGTTCTTCGATGGGGGTTCTTTCACCCAAACCGTCGTCATGTTGCAGGGCAGTCCGACATACCTCCACCGCCAAATCCACGGGTATGCTAATAACACGTGACTTAACATCAAATGACACCATTATTTCGTCGTCGCCCACCGTGACGTCACGCACCTTTTGAATAAAATCTGAGGAGTTGCGTATGAAAGTAGAACCCTTTCCAACGAGTGGTGCAAACAGCCCGACAGGCGGTATAAGGGTGAACGTGTGAAGTCAACTATCGGTCGCATCGGGACGTTCGGCTTGTGGATCTTCGGGAGGCCGTAAAAAGCGGGTGCTGAGCCGTTGTGGCAGAGGAGCTTGAAGTACAGCGACTTGTGTTGGAGGGGAACCAACCGGAAAACATCAGCCAAGAGCGTTTGCAAGCCTCGTTCCACTTTGAGGGTAGGGTCCCGTTTTAGCTTCACGTACGTGCTGCCGTCCTGCAGGAGATCAGACATTTTTTCAACGTAGTCGTCGCTATTCAAGATGACGGTGACGTTTCCTTTGTCAGCGGGAAGTATTACGATGCCCATGTTACTGCGCAGGCTCTTGATCGCATCACGTTCCTCTTCAAGAAGAGGGGTCCGAGGATGCCGTGGTAGCTTGGCAAGAATGCCGACTGCGCGACTGTCCTCAACCTGTAAAATAGCCTGCTCTACCGCACAGATGAGCTTTCCTGCGTCCGGCGCAAGACCTGGCGTTGGGATCTGCTGTCGCGAGAATTTTCCCGCGTCAATGTAGGTGGCGCCGTCAGAGCTGCAACATTGACGTTACTTGTGTTTATAGTGTTATATTATTATATATATATTATATATATATATATATATATATCATATTATAATATATAATTATATATTAAGTAAGTTGACCTGCTAAAATTTGTGCGACCATCGCTTTTTGTGCTGATTTTTTGCTTGATTTATAGTTTTATGTGGCATATTTTACCTTTAGCAAATATTTCTGCTATCCTCTGGCATGCCTACTTCCCCCCCTTACCCATTCATACCCCTAGTTTCGCATTAAATCGGAGCTTTCATTGGCTTTCAGCCAGTTTTTGGGGTATCTGCTGCTGTTTTCCGTCATCATGCGCCGCTTGGTTTAATGCTTAACCAAACGCTGTACGATCCGCTTTCGCGGAGCGGGGTCCGGCTAATCCTCTGCCGTGCGGGCGCGTTGAGTGGGTTGTCAGGGGAGAAGGGTTACTTTTGTGGCGAGACACTGGCACAACGCTCGCTTCCTCCCACTACTCAAGAATATTGTAAAATAACTGTGGAAAATTTGTGCGACCACGCTTTTTGTGCGATTTTTTGCTTAACTTGCTATTGCAATTACGTTGGAAGTATTTCAGGCTTACTCTGACCCATCCGACCGGCCCCCCCCGGCAACCCCCCACCCCCTTACATCCATTTCATGACCCCTTAGTTTCGCATTAAATCGAAGCTTTCATTGGCTCTTCAGCCAGTTTTTGGGGTATCTGCTGCTGTTTTCCGTCATCATGCGCCGCTTGGTTTTACCTTACACCTGACAACGCTGCTACGATCCGCTTATCGCGGACGCGGGGTCCGGTAATCGACTCGCCGTGCGGGGGCGTTGGGGGTGGGGAGGGGGAGGGGTATATTGTGGCGAGGACACTGGTGATAACGCTCGCTTCCTCGGACAACAAACGTCACGGGAAGTGGCTTCGCTGTCTAAAAGACCGCTCCCCGGAGGCGAAAAAAGTCACGTCTTCTATACCAATGCGGCATGTATCATGCACCTTCCCAACTTCGCACAGCGTGGGTTAAAGGAGGGCACATCACAAGGACGCCAAATTTCACATCACAAAAGAACCGGGACACAGCACCGGGGCAGAACTTCACGCCATATTGGATTTAATCAAGTACCTGAACTTTCAGCGCAGTTCAGAAGACCGTAGTCTGAAGCACATCTATCATGTCTTTACGGACTCACAGAAAGCGTACATACTCTGGGACGACGCTCGGCACACGTCCACTGTAGTCAGCCACCTTCGTCAGTACATCAGCGGGCTTCCGCACCTTGGGCCATGACTTCACAGTTCCTGGATACCTGGCCACTCGGGCATACGGGTAACGAAAAGGCAAACCGACTAGCGCGCGCTCTAACTCCAATCCGCGCAATCGGGACGCCCTAGTTCGGAGGACGACATCGGAGCACGAAACAGAGACGCCACCAACAAGTTACGACCCAAGAGAAGCCATCGTTCAAGCTAAGAAGTATCGCCGGGAATACTTAACGAGCGCCCACAACCCTTTGGGCATCCCTCCCTTCATTCGTCGGCAGCAAGTCACTATCCGCCAAGTCCAGTCTGGCACACCGTTAACCCCATTCCTACTGCAGCGTTTCCGTAGACCCCAAAACGCTGGTTCATCCCGTCACAGCTTGGGCTCGTGTGATACGTGCCTAGTTCGAGCGGACCTGGAGCATCTGCTTTGGGCCTGTCCGCTCTACTCGCTGCCCCGGACTCGAGCCCTGACCACACTGCGGCCCGAGGTACGCCCGACCTCCCTGCGAGCTTGGGCCTGCCCGGACTCATCTACCCCAACTGCGACCGCCGTCGATCTCTGGCGGGCATTGGACGAGTTTCTTCTGGATCCAGCTGCTCCGCCCACTGGCGCCAGGCTTCTCGCCCTCGGGCATACCGCCTGAGGGGCAAACCGGAAGACCTCCGCAATGGACAATGGCGCCGTGGGCCCCTGATCCGCAACTGCCCAGGACCTCGTTTCTTTAATTTTGATCCCCTTAAGGGATTTTCTTTTTTTTTTTCAATTTCACAGAAGCCCCCCAGGGGCAATTTAAGTAAAATAAAGACGTGAAACAACAACAACAACTGCGAACAGTCGACTTGGGAAACGACTTGCAAGGAGGCGAACGGCACCTTCGGGCGCACAGTTCCTGCGTGTATCGCGTTCTCTGCACTTGGAAGCTAGCTGGTGGCGTCTTGGCCAGGGGGATTGAAACTTGGGACGTTTCTCCTACCTCTTGTTTTTCCCCCACTGGCCATGGCTCACCGTTCTCAATAGTCAGCAACTACGCCAAGCACAATTACACTAAATCGATGTCACACGCCCGGTCATTTCAACCCCGGAATGCCCCTGTGAAACTTCGTTCTACAGTCACCAGCGGGGCACACACCAAGCAATCACCGCGGTGGCTCAGTGGCTAAGGCGTTTTGCTGCTGAGCCCAAGGACACGGGTTCGATTACCGGCCGCGGCGGCCGCTTGTCTGGTGAAGGCGAAAAAGGGCCCATCTCCCCGCGAGGGGACCGATTAAATGCGTCCCGCAAGGGTGGTGTATGTTAAGTCTGTTGGGATTGGTGGTAGTGAATGCGTTGTATCAGCAGCTTCTATCGTAGTTTGAATGAGTCAAGGATAGGCGCGTTCGTAGTACATCTGTCGGCTTATGGGCGCAGTCAAGCACCATGTCATTCGTTCCAAGAGGGTCGTGTGACCTCAAGAAACCAGGCGCTGGTATTTATTTTTATCCTTGTGGGGGGGTGCGACCTGTTGTTGAAGCCAGGAAAATGCGTGATGAAACAGGAGTGATGTATAGAGGGCGCACGGAACGGCTGTTGCGACCCAGCACCCAACGAAGCGGTAATGTGAGTAGAAATGTCGATTTAAATAAACAGTGCGTTCGAGTTCGGCGCACGTTAACCCGAGGGGAATAATCGTATTAAGGTATTCATAACACACCCAAAGCGTTTGCGCGTGCATAAACCGCGTTCCTGAACTGAAAGCATCGAAGTAACTTTATAACAATTTGCAAAAATGTCGGCGTGCGTTGCGCTTATAACTGAAAGCTCTTTCATGTGTCGCTTTGTGTATGTAGTGTGTCGTCTCTGCCTTGCACCGAGTAAACAAGAACTCCACAAAAACCCACCTCCGATTAATGTTGACGTGGCGCCATTACAATTCTTCCCTTTCGTGATAGGTTTCTAAAGAACTTCGGAAAAGGCGAATTTTCCCCAAAATTTTCCTCTCCTTTTCATTCCCGTTCTGCGGTCCCCTTACTCCAAGAGCGTACGGCGGGTCCTTGTACGTGGAGGGACCTGCTTTGAACATTTATCCTGCGGCGAGTGGATATACGGCCGGGGCTGGAGAAAGCCGGGGCGGCCGCTGCGGCCAGCACATTATGCAAATGTCGTCCCCCAGGAGCTCGCCTTGCCGCCTCCCCCCTTTCCCCCGCCGCAGCGCACCTGTATAATTAAGCCGATTTCTACGCTTGCGGGCGTATTCATGCATAGGCAAGTGGACGCGCCCGTTCGCTACCGTCCACGTCACGAACGCTGGTCGATACGTGCCATCACAGGGGCGCAAACAGGTGACGTGCGGCTACTTTTCACGAGCGCACGGCCACGAGTACGCCCTTCCGCGCCCAAGAAGCTGATTTGGGAGTAAAGATGGCGGGTTTCGTACTCATCGCCTAGACGGTATTGATTGATTGATTGATTGATTGATTGATTGATTGATTGATTGATTGATTGATTGATTGATTGATTGATTGATTGATTGATTGATTGATTGATTGATTGATTGATTGATTGATTGATTGATTGATTTACCGCTTTCTTTCAGTTGCAACAAAGAGCGCATTCAATAGGCACTTACAAAATGCCGCAAAGGCAAAGTAGAAACGGAAGGCACATCTGGTGCGACCAGCAAATCACGCAGGGCCGCTCCGGGCTGGCGTTAAGTGTAGCTTTCGCAGTACTTCCAGGTGCGAAGGAAACGAGTAAAGCGTCTATCGGCAGTGTTGCGGAGTCTCTTTAATAACAATGACGCAAATTTTCCCCCTAACTTAGAATAACAGAGAACTTTAACTTCTCTATGACATCGCTGAGTCCTCTTTCGGCGACTGGCGGCCGCCGACCAAACCCACCTCCAAGAAATATGACTGTATGATTGTAGTGGGCCTCTAGTTCCGAGTTCGTTTTCATCCTCTCATTTGAATGCTAACGTGCAGTTCGCTCACTCAAAACTGTTTTCATTACACCTCATATTACGTCACTGCTGACATCATTTGAAAGTGTTGCGGTTTTTGCGTCTTGCAGTTTTGCGAAGGTGTTGCGGTTTTTTATAATTTCCAGGTTAAAAAGCGTCGGTAGAGACTGGGGTGGAGTTGTCTGCGTTACGGAATCTTCGTTCTCTCACATTAAAAGGAAAGATGCATGTTCTTTTTGTCGCCCCTTTAAAGAGATGACAGAGAGAGCATAAGTGTGTTGGGAAGAAGCGCGCTTTTGCACAGGCTTAGGTCAATCCACATTCCTTCATGGCTCAGCAAACACTAAGTTCTCTTTTAAATGCGAATGCATTTCTTAGTCGGGGGTTGTCGTGCTCCGTCGGCGTGCGCCTGCATTCCTCCAGCGCGAGCGCACATGAGCGCGCGCCTCGTAGTTCTGCCTTCGTCGTCGTCGTCGTCGTCGTCTCGGCGCGGCGGACCCGCGCCGCTACAGTCTTTTTAAATGCGAATGCATTTCTTAGCGGGTGGTAGCTCGGGCGGGAGTAGCGGAGGGCAAGGGGAGAGGAGGAGCTCGCTCGGGCGTGTGAGGGCGCTCGCATCACGGAGCTCGGCGGGAGAGAGAGCTCGCGCGCGGGGCGGGCGTGTTGCGCGGGTCTCTCTCTCCTCTCCGCGTACCCGCTCTCCGCTCGCTGCGCTCGGAAAATGTATATAAATGCAGTGGAGCGCACGCCTCTCTCCGTTACTGTTTGTCGCAGCGCACCCATCGGTGCATCCAATGCATTCGCATTTCCGCACGATCCCCTTCAGGGAGGTGGGGGGAGTTTTTTTCAACGATAGCACAATAATATTTCTAGTAACCGGTCGTTAGACCCTCGCGCAAAAAATAAACACTGTCCTCAAACAGTCTCAGTAGTAAATCGTGTAAATGCATATCGTGTCTTCACTGGTCGTATATATATTTTTTTCTGAATGCAAAACATTTCCATATTAACGCAACGTTAAAACCCGTTTATCTAGATATAACGCTTCATGTGGCGCCTTTTCGCCGCCCGAAACAATGAAAAAAAAAGTGAGCCATTGAACTCTGTGAAGCTGTATGACATGCGAAGCTTTATATTCATTCATTCATTCATTCATTCATTCATTCATTCATTCATTCATTCATTCATTCATTCATCATTGGTGCCAGCGTACCCTGTTTTCCTTTTGCTACCGTGGTAGGCCTATCTGCCTAAGACTGTGTGGTCCGATTTTCTCTTCGCAACAACAACAAAAAAATGCTACATTTCTCTCAACGGTTATGACGAGTTAAGTGCCTGCACTAGTCTTCGCGCTGTTATGGGTTCAAGCAAATTCGGCAATGTTTACCTCCGATTATTTCCGGCCTGGGTGAACGGTTGTGACCCTTGGCATCTTTTGAAGAGAGAGAGAGAGAGAGATAAAAAGAGAGAGAGGGGGGAGAGAGAATGCTCTTTAATGTGAACTTTACTCGGATGCGCCAAAAGGAAATTTAAACGCGGGTTCTCTCCAAGCGAGGAATGAAAGAGTGGGCAACAATGCGAAAACAAAAAAAAAAGGAAGGTGAAAGGTACAGAGCTTAGAGCCGTTGCCCACCATTACCGCACAAGACGCTCAATGTCTGTTATTGTCACTACAGTCTTTCGCTGTATAGTTCCAGTCATTTGTACAGGTTAGTCGTTCGCAAGAGGCAAAGAAGTACCTTTTGGTTAGATGACAGAGAGCGGCAACGTAAGGTCTTTTCCTCAAAGAACGGCCGCCGAAATTTGGGGGGCCGCAAAGCCGATGGGAGCTCCTTTTTTGTCCGATTAAAGACGTAACTACTCGCATAAACGGTGCCGAATAAACTCAGGTGGGAAAAGCGTGACTTCCTGATACGTGGAGACGTGCGGTTAGCTCCTTCGAGTTCTTTTCCGCGCACGAACAGTTCTGAGACAAAAGGTGCAAAGAGAATTTGCATGTCGGCTACCCTAGAAGCAAAAAAAAAAAAACGGTGGAGTCAATGCGAATTTGATTCGGGGCCGAAACGCTAAAAAAAAAAAAAGAGTGTGAGAGCGCAGATGAACGCTGGAAACGAACCGCACGAAGATTTTCGATGTCTTTAAGCCAGAGACAAGAGGAGAAACGCCACGTCGGCGAAATTTTTAAAATTAAAAATGTAACGCCGCCAGGAAAGCCTCTCTTTATTGAACGCGGCCAAAGACAAGGGCCTAATTGAATTTCAAATGAGCATGGTATTCGCGCCTAATGAGCGCCGTCGTTTTACTCAACCAAGCAGCCAGCAGACATCAGTTTGAGAAGATAAAAAAGTCAGCTTCCCTTTGTAACGGTGCCAAAATTCTAACGTGCCTGGCTTCCCTCGCGGTTCCTTCGACTCGCCTTATGCATTCGCATTGACCTCCGATCACGCGAGTGCGCGCACTTGCTCTTTTAAAACTCGGTTGTAGATTAATGCGTCGTATGTCCCTATGCGGGGAGAAGGGAGTGTAAATTATTTGGCGTAGTGCACCAAATCGGCGTCCTGCCATTCTTTTTTCCGTCGCCTTCAGTAGTTTCAGCACGACTTTATAATGGGGATATCACTGGTCGTCAAGTGCGATGATAAGACGGTTTATGAGCGGTTGTCTGACAAATTATAACGCCATTATCAAACCCATGGTTTCGAGCTTTTGGGCACATGTTCCGTTTCTTGACGGAGAAAAAAAACAAGCTATGGGTTATTTTTCGTCTCCAACAATTCGACGAAGGAAGGAAGGAAGAGCAGAAATAAAGAAGGAAAGAGAGAATGAAGGGAGGCCAAAAAGAAAAAAGAAAGAGAGAAAGATTGAAAAAAAGAGGGAGAGAAAGAGAAAAGAAAGGAAAAAAAAACAGGGAAATAGAGAAAGAAAGAAACGAAGAAAGAAAGAAAAAAAGAAAGAAGAAAAAAGAAAGAGAAAGAAAGAAAGGGAAAAAAGAAAAAGAAAGAAAGAAAGAAGAAAGAGAAAACAAAATAGAAAGAAATAAGGGAAGATAGAAACAAAGAAAGGGAGAAAGAGACGACAACAAAAGAAAGAAAGGAAGGGAAAAGAAAGAGAAAAAGAGAAAGAGAAGGAGAGGAAAAGAAAAAAAAAAAAAAAAGAAAGGAAGAAAGAAAAAAGCGAGAAAGAGAAAACCAAAGAAAGAAAAAGACGAGAGAGAAATAGAGAAGGAAAGAAACAAAGAAGGAAACAAGCAAAGAGTGAAAGACAGAAAGAAAGAGAAAGAGAAAACAAAACAAAGCCAAAAGAAAAGAAGGAAAGAATAAAGAACAGGAGAGAGTAGAGAGAGAGAGATAGAGAGAGAGAGAAGAGAGAGAGAGAGAGAGAGAGAGAGAGAGAGAGAGAGAGAAACGTCATCCTCACCACTACGACGTATCGATGTGTGCAGTGTGTCTGTTTACGAAGTCAAGGGAGGAACACTGCTGCACGCATGGTTTCGTCAGAGCTCACGAGTCGATCTGGCCAGCACTGATTGAATGGCAGATTTCGGGCTTCACATTTGCGTGCCCGCATACTTAAATGCTGTTTACTGTGGCCGCGGTACTTATTTCCATGCTGGGCGGAATACTATTAACCCTAGAAGTGCGTCGCGTCCGTTTTATTGCACCACACTGCGCGACAAGTGGTCCATGAAGATAAAATACAGGTTTGATTTATTAAATAGACTGTTTTTTCCGGATAATGAAGCGACAACGTTTATCGCAAACTTCTCAGACAAATAACCCGAGATTTTGAAGAAAGCACATGAAGCAGTGCTGACTCCCCTGCCATTTTCCGGCTACTTCTACATGACGTCACGAAATCGTCTTTGTACGATTGGCTGCAGCCGACCTAAGTCATTGCCGAGAAACATGTCCGGGCGATTGTAGTAAGGCCTTGAGTTCTATTTTGATTGCGTGACTTCAATGCCAACGTGCATTTCACACACTGATTACTAGTTTTCAGCGGTGGCCAATATTACGCCACTTTTGCCCATATCCCGTCAATGTGGCGCAAAACGTGGAAGTGCTCGATTATTTCCTGTGTTTGTGTTAAACACGAAAGTGTTTTATTCCAAGATACACCAAGATTTCACTGACGTCACGTCCGTCAGGGAAATGACGCCAGTACAACGAAGCAAGCGACCTGTAAAGGGTGCCCCCCTGCACACGGGGTCGTTTTGCGGGGAAGCAACCATTAGACCTAAATAGTACGTTATACTTAGTTTTTGGGTTTTATATTTTAACGCGAAAGTGTTTTATGCCGGGATACACCGAGATTTCACTTACGTCATATCCGCCACGGAAATGACGCCGTGCACATTTGCCGAAGCGACCCGCCAGCAGGACGTCGCTTGCCAAGCACACCCACAAGACAGTCGCCGACCCGCAAATCCTGCTCTGCTGCAGATTTCGCTGCACATTTCACTTTCGTGTTTTACCGATTCCTATGACAGAGGAATCAACCACATTTTTGGTTAGAAAAAAAAACATCTTTTATGGCTGGGATGGATCTTAAAAGTTACCAAAAGCTAGTTCTTTTAAATTAAGCGAAGCTTTATTTTGTGGTCATGGTATCTTTAATGCAAAAGCATCAAATGTCCCATTGAGCAAAAACAAGAACTAAAATTTAATTACACACCCAAACTAAGCGCCGGTCTCAAACCATACAGCATTACGGAACTCGAATGTATAGCAAAAAATGTCTCAGCCAAATTCTACCCGGCTATGAACTTCGAAGCACACAAACTACAGCCGCTAAAAAATACTTCGTTCCGTGAGGCGAATCGTGTAGGTTAGTCATGACGAACATCGCTAGTACTTAAACCCGAAAATTTGTCTTTTATAGGCCTGGAGCTCTCCCAAGCCATCACGATGCACTTTCCCGTACAAATCCTCCACGTTAAAACGGTACAGAAGGAAGAAAAAGAAAAAGGTTTCGTAATCTTGCGTTTACTGTTTGCCTTTTCCAGGGGCACGCGTTAGATCCCAGCCTAAGCTAATTAGTAGTGTGCGAGTGCGAGTGTGCGTGCGTGTGCAGTGCCTTCCGGGCACTTGCGCGGGTCTCTCCGGCCCGGCTTTTCCAACGCTCTAATGAGACAGCTCGCGAAGCGAACACTGAATCTTTTACAAGTGGGAATTGTACATTTCTGTCCGGACGGAACAACTGAGTGACCGAAAGCGCGCGAAATACAAAAGAAGCGACTTAGCCTCGTGACAGTAGGGAAAAGGAATACGGAGAGGAGGGGTCGGGATAAACGTACACGACAAGAAAAGAAATGGCACTAGAATACTGGTTGAATTAGGCAGGCAGATATGTCGAGACTCGACTAGCCGCTGAAGCGCCGTATACGCTAAGAAAACGTCGTTTTTCTTTTTCTCTCTCTCTAAACCAAACCTCCGTTCCCCAGATTTTGCCACTATCTCCGCCGCTTTTATTTCAACGCCATTTCGTCGAGGTTTTCCGCTATTATAAACGTGGCTAGGGAAAACTAACCTAAACATCTCAAAATCCCGCATACCGTCTCCCCGGCTGCTTCGGGCAATATGTGTTTTTTTTTTTTAGCCCGCGGGATTCAAACCGTAGATATCGGGCGGTAATAAGAAACAAAGAGATGATTGCGAACACATTTGCTCCGGCAATGCGCGGAAAATGTTCCGAGCGACGTTGGAACTCGTTTCGTTGCTCTTGGAAATTTTTTCCTTCAAAACGATTCTCTCAGTAAGATGAGCTTTGGAACGCGGCGTAAGTGCTTCGCACCGAACGAAGCGAAAAAAAAAGTCAGTTCGCATAAATAATAAATGCGCCAAACGTGAAACGAAATCAGAAAAAAAAAGGCTCACTAAAGCCCCACTCGCAAGAGCTTTCGACGAGAATATAATTCGTCGTTTTAAGGATATTGCTCTAGCTCCTCTGTGTTTTCTCCCCATGCCTGGAGGACGAAATTTCGGCTGTCGGCAACTAGATGAAAGCTGACGCTTTGGGGATCAGACTTTTTACTAAGGAGACCAGAAAGATTTGACCGTTTCTACTCAGCGGTACTTTTTTGTTTGTTTGTTTGTCGACCCTCGTGCTGAGCGTGTTTTGAATGTACCAATCAATCGCCCGGAGTGGCGGTCGCACACGTGCCTTTGGAATTAGCGCAAGCACTCCTTCTACTGAATCTTCACCGGGGAACACTTCGATAACCGTTTTCTCTTGGTACGTGGAGGAATACGAAATATTTCTCGGCGCACTTAGCGCTGATTAGGTGAGTTGAAGGTGAACGCATTATGACTTCCCGTGGCAGCATTTACCAAACACTTCTTTTATGCTACGTGGTGTTTATATCTCGTTCTTCGCTTTCATTTCTTCATCTTCCGGTGCCAATTACTTCTGCAGGAAACAGGCGACACATCACGCCACCAGCTTCCCCAGACATGACTGACGTGCACATGTTCTACTCACGTGCTGCCCCATTCCTCGGTCAGGTAATACGACGACGTCAGCACCGCACGCACAAGGCTAAGTCTCATCCCGCCACTCGCAACGGCCTGATGTAGTGTAAATGGCAACACGTTCGGCTCCTTTAACTCCCACAGAAACTCAAACGTGCTTTTATGTACTCTTAACGACGGCCGCAATTTTCTGTACCGAACGTCATTTTCTGTACCTATTCTAAGCACTGGATTGGCTTGCTGACTGCGTTCTCAATGCATTTAGATTTTTAAAACAAATTTGAAAAAGTGTTGCAGGGTCCTTTTAAAATTTCTGTTTTCATCTAACTTTTTCTTCCCTAATTTTTTTTTTCCTCCTTGTTCATCTATCCTGTGTTCATCGCATCTCTCCTGTAGAAAAACTACAGGTCTCTCGGTAGGGTACGTGAACCGAGTTGGGTTTCCTCGACGTAAAGACAAAATGCATCAATTTATCAACCTTGGTATTTCAAGTACTTAACTGGAACCATGGCTGCCCAAACATCGCTCGAGTGCGCTTGACACAGCGGCGAAACGTTAATCATTTCCGCGGTGCAGCTGTCTCTTAAAGGCCACCTCGCTGGTCTTCACTTTGGTAGCTTTAAGAACCAAGTTTATTACGGAGACCCCGCGCCAACTGCTTGAGAGAAAGACAAATCGATTCAAGATTTTTATAGCGTCTTACACCGACACTTTATGTGGCTACCCCCCAGCGTTGGTCCGTCCGTCTACGCGTGGCGTCGGCACGAAAGATTTTGTCTCCAGTTTCTCGCAAATTCTCTGTAGCTCTCAATCCACTGTAGCTATGTTAAAAAAAGTCATTCGATTGGCCCCTATGACAACCCTATCATTAAGCCAAGTTTCACTTGTCGTAATTCGTTCCCAGTGGGATTTTAGATATGGGGAATTCCCTGTCTGCTGCCATTACACGGACTTCTAGGGGAGGCAAACGGACAGCCCCTATGTTTGTCCGCTAGATTCAAAATCGACTCCTTGCAAGTTTTATTCAACTAGTTAACGAGGAAGCACGCTCAATCTCAATTCACAAACAACGTGTTTTCAGGGCACAGCTGTTCAGGCCGAGCCTTTTCCGTCCGTCGCACTAAAAAACCTCGAAGCCTCAAGGACAAATATGGTTAGGGAGGTGCCGGGAATCGGACCCGGGGCCTTTCCGCAGTGAAACCGGCAAACTAACCACTGGGCCACCCCAAAGGCCCTAGAAGTACGGGGTTAGCAGCGGCGGGGATCAGATACATGTGCAGCCAATTGGAAAGAAACAAAAAAAAACTACGCTTCGCATGGTCGCAATCGAACCTGAGTCCCTCGCGTTATGAAACTGGCGTCTATGCGATTGAGCTATCATCGCATTCCGGGCGCACATCATTCCTTTGGGTTCGTAGCGCGGACATTGGGTTTGAACTTGGCCGCCGGTTGTAGCGCGTGCTAACGCGGTCCACTTTGGTACATATGTGAAAGGCGGCGGACGAAACGATCCGGGCCTGCCAGTCATGGAGAAATTTCAGCGGTAAGTTCGGATATAAATGAGACGTGCAACATCCGGGTCTCCGACGAAGGGAGGGGGCCGCCAGCTCTGCTGTTTCTCAATCCCTTGCACCACTAGTACAAGCTGCGCCAATTTTTTCTTTCGTGCACGGCTTGGACTGCGCCCCCCGGTCAACGCATATTGTCGCTCCAGCTTCGCTGCTTGTCCTTCTTCAAGAGTTGAAAAGTTGATAAGCCCTTTTTCTCTCGACATTCACACCAGAATAACCGGGCGACTCTGTGCGGGTTAGTTGCTTCGTCTGCTGTCAGCGCTCTGTCGTCTGCAGTACTGCTCGCCCCGCAAATGTTCGACTGATCGTCTGCTTGTAGCAGACGATGCCATGCTACGCAGGGAGCGCTAACGGCTGCGCCCGTCAGCACACGCAACAATGAACAAAGGGTGCGACAAGACTCCGATCTCACCACGTGCGACAGACAGCCGCCAGGCCTCGACGTCACACGCAATCAGAAAAAAAAGTATAAACCAAAATGTTCGCACACAGCCACAACGGAAAACTGTGTACGGCTTTATTAGAACTTCGTTGTTCAAGGGACGCAGAAAGTGGGAGCTGTATTGAAACTAATTGGTCACAGTGCACGAATACACGACACAAAGCGAGAATTCGTCTTGGTCCGGGGTTTAAACCAAACGCAGCCGTCAATTTGACGTAATTAAGAGACCAGCTGAAATACTATCATTAGAATCTGGAGCCCGGATTGTAGGCGGGGCAGTTGGTACATATTTGAGCGTGGAATAATGCCAAGCGAAGCTGTAATCGAGTATATTTTTCTGTTGTCCCTTTTCTTCACTCTCGTTCACAGTCAGATCATTAGCAAACCGTGAAAGAATTATTCGTCGACTTGGAGGCGTAGGGACCGTTATTAAATCGATTGATTCCTGCTAACGCCTTCCTTTGCTCCAAAGCACAGCACGCCACACGAAGTCTGCTAAGTTTGGAGAGCTCTGGTCTACTCGCCGCCAACTATCGTTACATTTTGTCGTTAGTCTTAGCGCTCATTGTAACGTTAATTCAGAAGGCGCTGTAGGCTGTCTCGGTATTGTCAAAATTGTGTCGGTTAAGGTTGTTTGGAGTAGATCCTGGAGTCCCTGGTTTACATTTCTATCATTTCAGAAATTTTAAGCTCAATCCCAGATATCCTGTTCTACACCACCTTTTTAGGGGCGAAACCGTTAGGCGCTGGGCCTATCGGCGTCTCATGTTGTCGTCGTCGTAAGCATTGTGTCATGTAGTCACGGTACTAAAACACCGGGAAACTTGTATACGTAACCGAGATAGAATATAACGCG
Organism: Haemaphysalis longicornis; assembly: GCA_013339765.2. NCBI lineage: Eukaryota > Metazoa > Arthropoda > Arachnida > Ixodida > Ixodidae > Haemaphysalis > Haemaphysalis longicornis. Next base: position 57,646,098 of record CM023458.1, read on the forward strand.
TACTAACAAAAATAGCAGTAGCTTAGCTCGGCTTTGCCAGGATATACGTAGCGTGAGCTAAGGTTCAGCTGGTTATTCTTAGGTTCCCTGGTTGTTTAGGATTGGCTGATTATCATGCTTACTGTTGCTAAAACGATTTCCGAACCAATCCAATCCAATCCAGTTCAGTCCAGTCCAGTCACTGCTCCTCGCGCATGGCTCCTCCCGCAGACGGCTCTCCAGGAGCCACGCGAAACAGCTATCAAGCGACTCCGGCGCAGCGTCAGACTTGGCTACTGCGCAACGAAGGCGCAGAGCTAGGCACGCGCCGGCGCCAGTGCGTCTGTCACGGATATGACGTCACTCCTCTGGAATGCGCAGACCGGCGAATGTGCACTCAGTTCTCTACATACCCGTACTCCAATTGGATTGGATTTCAATCCAACACAATACAATTTACTTCCAATCCAATCCGAACCCAAATCCAAATCCAATCCAATCCAAGTCAAGTCAAGCCAATCCAAGCCAAATCAAACCAAACCAAGCCAAGCAAAGCCAAACCAAGCCGATCCGATCCGATCCGATCCAAACCAACCCAACGCTCCTCGCGCTTGCGCAGAACGGCCCTTCACGGCCCACGCGAAACTGCTCAACCTCGGTCAGTGCAGCTTACGCTTCAAAATCACGGGGACACTCACTCGTTCGCGCCTCGCGCTGGAGCGCTTCGTAACGCGTATACTGAAAAAAAAAAAAAAAAAACACCGGGACTCTCGTTTGCGCGTCGCGCTTGAGAGCTTCGTGCTTCAAAGACAAGAAACTTTTACAACAAAGCTATATACATCTACCTCCCAACGGTTTCATCTCCGTTGGCAAAGGCGCCAAGGCGCCAAGAATACACTTATACACTGCATGCTTCGCCCTTTCCCAGGTTTCACGTTAGTGGAGATGTCCCGGGATTTTTTTTACTTTGACAAAACTGAATGAAGCAAGACGATATGCCTGAGGTAAGATTGATCAATTTAACACATTCATCGAGAATTGAAAGCATTTATCAAAAAGGGCGAAATGTTCCAGTACGTCGTATATAAAGAGTAATATAACGGTAGGTTTAGCCACCAAGGTAAGCTAAGAACTTCACGCAACATAATACACTTGTCTTGAGCGGTTAATCGGTATGAAGTTATCAGGACCGAAGTGTTTACACGAGAGTTCACCTGGTTCGTATCAACGTATTGGGCCGTGCTGTGTTGAGCAAGAGGCCATCTTTGCACAGAAGCTTGGAACTCTGTCTTCGTAAGGATAACGCAGATCGGATCGCCCGTTGTCTGGCTCTTCCGTGAGGCCCCTTTCCCATCGGTAACGCCACAGGGAGGGAGCCGAACACAAGGGAACCGAGCCTGTATCTATCACGGCCTGTCCATTCGCATCAGCGTTCCGTGCGGTGAAAGCACTTTGCAGAAAACGTGCCCGAGAAGAACAAGGAGTGCGGCTGATCGCGATGCCGATGGGAGAGACGAGCAACAAAGTTTACGACGTCCCCCCCCCCCCCCCCCTTGCGAAAAAGTAGAGCGGGAGATTCAAAAAAAGAGCGTGAGAAAGAAAGAAAGAAAAAGAGAAAGGTCAAACTCCCCCCGCTTTATTCAATTTGTCTCAGGATGGCCCAGAAATTGCTAGTGCTTTCCAAAACTCCTCTTCGTTCCTCCTTATTATTTGTACTGCTTTTTTAGAGCGCTAGGGGTTTTAAGTTTGAAGGTTTAGACGGTTGTGTTTTAGTTACGCGGGCACTCAGCTCCGGAAGATGCTGTGGAAGAAGCTGGAGGAGCGCCTGCGATGCGGGGCCTTTGTCTAAAATCTTCCCCCCACCTACGCCACCCACAAATGACCCGAAATTGATTCGGGCAGCCCAGGGGGTAGATAAAAAGCGCAGGCATCGCGGACGCTAAAAGGATTGCACCCTCCACCCCCCTCCCACGGTGGTGATTCATGGAAACCATAAAGATGCCACGAAGCGCTCACGATAAGGTCGGAGAATAGGTTTCCTGCGGCAAGCTTCCTTTTTGCTACAGCCGACGGGCTGGCTATTGTGCGGTGTCTCAGGGGTACGAAACGCACACTCTTGTATTTAGCGGCACGATGAAGTGAAAAAAAAAACAAAAAACAAAAAAAAAAACTAACACACACACGCACACACGCGCACAGGATGCCCCAGATAACTTGGACTAGTGTATTCTGCATTCTCCTTTGTGGCGAGTAAAATGTAGCTGTGCCACATCCGTCATGTTTTAAGCGCTTTATCAAGTAATAACCGCAGCATTAAAACCCTCTGGCATGCAGGAACAGCAAGACAGGGACGCAACTACCGCTTACCCCCAAGTACAGTCAAGAGGAAAAGTTTACGAACCGTGAACGCAGCAATTTTGGGTTATTTCTCGCCGGCACGACATCCCGGCGTATTATGTGCGGAGTTTAACCATAATTTGGTAATTATACGACATTTCACGTGCATACTACAGGTTGTGGGCTGCTACCGGAAGAGAAACAACCTTAAGTTCCATTTTCGTTGGCCATACCACAATACGATGCCACAAGACAATAAAGACAACAAGTGCCCTACCACAAGACAATAAGGATAGGAAACCTGACAGTTTCTCGAAGGACTGCATTAAACTTGCTGCCGTCACGCAGTGCGAAACTCTAACCAAACCGTTTTTTTTTTTCTTTTCAGCTGCCAAATACTGGGTAACTTAGCTGTCTTCTGACCAGCCTTAGCCATCCCCTGCGTGCCTCAGGCAGGCGCTACTCACATTTGCTTTGCTTCAACTTTGAACAACCTTCAAGCATTTTGTTTTTGCAGCTATTCGTCACGTCTGGAGCAATAGCCGCAATCGAAGGCTGCTTTCATTTTCCGCGCGGTCAGCTTGTGGGAAGGGGAAGGGGAGGGGGGGCTCACAAAAGCTACAGGCTAGCGCAGGTCCACGATTACGCCCGACTTATACGCGTTGAATGGAGGGGAAGATTTTCACCACCGCGGGTACACATCCAACTGGAATTTCGGATTGAAATACTTCCATTCAGCACCGCACTCTAACCCAGCGGTTGGCTAAAAGCGTCCTGTTCTCTCCCTTACGCCTCGACGCATTTCTTAAAATCGGCGAACCATATCCGCCGCGGAGGCTTGCAGTAGAGGTCACCAAGGCTTGCTCCTCGGTGAGGAGATGTCGATACAGGAAAGCGGCGATGCGACCAAATGCCACGGGGATGAAGCGTGGCGGAAAATCGAAAGAAGTCACGGGCTCCCGCGGGGTCTGCCGATCGCCGCTGTCAGCACAACGGCTCGCGTCGTGCTCCCCCTTCCTCTTCCATCCCTGCTGCTGCTGCTCCTCCTCTTCCTCCATTCCCGCTGGACATCGTGGGGATGCTGTTCGCCGTCCTTCGAGCGTCTCGGTGTACGCGGCGGGTGTCCGGCGAGGCGTGGTGCTGCGCCCGAGCAGCTTTGCGCGCGCTGAGTGACATTTGAAGAAGGCGCTGCGAGGAACGAGTTGCCGCCCGTTCGCAGGAGTGCATTCACACTCCTTTCTTATTCGTACGAGAGCGGACATCGCGTTAGAGCTTCTATCGTGGCTCGTGAAAGGGACGCGTGTTTACGGTCCTCCCCTTGTTGTACGGCCTGGTGCTTCATGTTCCGTACTTTTGAAATGTGTAGCACCATTTTTTTTAAACGGCGTTCTATGTGTGGCCTCAACTTGAAAACCTATCTGTCTGTCTGTCTGTCTGTCTGTCTGTCTGTCTGTCTGTCTGTCTGTCTGTCTGTCTGTCTGTCTGTCTGTCTGTCTGTCTGTCTGTCTGTCTGTCTGTCTGTCTGTCTGTCTGTCTGTCTGTCTGGAAAAGTATGGATGGAAGAAAGGCGCTAGGGCTTACTATCATAATACCAGACTCTTTATATTGCCGTAAACGCCCTTGTGTTCGAGATTTAGGCGCATGTTAAAGATTCCCAGGTGATCAAAATTAATCCGGAGCCCTCCACTACTGCGACCCTCATCGCCTGTGTAGCGTCGGTGCATTAAACCTCATAATCTATCAATAACTCTTTATATTTCCCCTGAAAACATGACTTCTCAGTGATTCAAATGTATATGGTAGTGTTGCAGACTTTTAAAGGGGCTTCATGTATACTTCTCCGTATACATATATAGTGGTATACGGACGTCTAAAGGCGGTATATAATAAAAGGACCTTGGGGGCACGATATGCCTTCTTGTATTGTCCTAGACAAATGTCCTCAGAGCAATGAAATTTTGCATAGCAGTCAATCCGCCCTAAACGGGCACTCCCTAAACGTGCTTCATAGGTTGGTTGATTGGTTGAATGTAGGATTTAACGCGCCGGCGCCGACGCCGACGTTTTCCTGCGAGGAACGCCAGTCGACCTTGGTCTTTCGGCGACATTTGCAACGAAAGGAGCGGATACGCGGCCAATTTTTTTTTATATATATAAGGCATCGCACCTGAAAAAAAAAAAACAGTATCTTCCCAGCAAAATTTCATAGTCTGCATAGAGTTCCCACCGTAGCTTTTTAAGCCCTTCGTGGAGTTTTATTTTATTTTATTTGCCTGCTTGGGCTCCAACAACGCCGCAACCTACATATGGGCTTGAACTATTTTCTTAGTAGATGCACCTCAGCTCAATAACTTATTGTGACTGAGTTTGGCCTTCCCTGTAAAGAAAAAAAAATACATTTCGAAAACAAAGTAATCGAAGACATGCAGGTCTTCGTTACGTAACGGAAGATCGTTACGCATTTCGAGATCCTACAGTCTGTTTTTACGCATGACGGGCCCATTTTTAAGCCTGAGGCTGCGTCGAAAACGATCGATGGAAAAACGCAATCCTCAAAACGTAATACAACTGAGCCGTTCGGAAACGCTGTCGGATCCACGAACGACCATTTCATGTCGAAACAAGACGCAGCATTGCCGAAAGGAAGCGCTTTCGCTGCTTTAAGGAGCACGTACCTTGCACAATTTTTGAGACATGTCACCGCAGTGACTGCAACGATTGCTAAGCAAAAAAAAAAAAAAAACGCAAGCTCCCACCATCCTTGTACTACATTCCCTGTTTTTGTCTTCCTAACGAATGCAGCGATCGGTGTTAGTTCACGATGAGTGCTCGCAAACCGGAACGTTGTCGCGAACATTTATACGACATGACATTAGAGAGCAGTAGTATAGTCTACAGAAGAGTACGTGATGACTGTAAGTGGTTGCACTGCGTGCGCATGTGCGGTGAGCTACGTTATTTTTGCGCTTAGTGTACGTTCGTGATACGCGTGCTATATATCTTCAAAACAGCGAGCTTACAGTCATAGACCGATGGAATGCGAAGACGAAATTGTGAACCAGAACACGCAAAATTCAAAAATACTGTTCGTGTAAGGCCAATAATGGCGCACTGTTGATATATTTCGAAAGCCACATTTCCCAACTTTGTTTTTTAAGTGCAGAGCACTTTAGGGGCTCGCCTTGTCGCCGTAGCTCGCTTGACGAGAGCCGCACGGCGCCGTCGTTGCATCGTCAGAAAGATGCTTCGAAAGCCAAGCGGTTTATATAGCCACAACCGTTCGAAACTCGTGAACCACTGGCGCTCGTCATACATCTCCCCGTTGTTTAGCGCAAAGAAAACTTCAGGTACATTTGAGGCAGAATATGCGTAAATAACCGGCAGCGCCCGCGTACATTTAGTTAGGAATGTTCGCTGGGTTGGTTCTTGCGATAGTAAGCGAAAAAAAGGGGGCAGTGCAACGCCGACGCGTGCGGGAGGAAAAGCAAGCACAAAAAGAACAGAACTCCCGTTGGCGCAGTTTCAGGCAGGGGGCGCGCCAGCACTGCGAAGGCGGGAAATTTGAAATGCGTTGGTCAAACCTCCATTGATTTCATCAGGAGAGGAATGAGACGGGGTGGCAAAGAGCGTGATGGGTGGTAGCTGCGAGCGGATAGCGGCGCTACAGCCAATTATGGCGAATCATTGCTGTGCACTTCCGACGGCTTTCACATTGGGTGGAACGGCTTTAATTTTGTTACTTCCCGAGCACTTCCCTCGCCTAGCCTCGAGCAAATAACTCCCCCCCCCCCCCCCCGACCCAGCAGCCCTGACACCTCTCGACCCCACGTACAACTCCATCCTCTCCCACCACACTAACTCCCACGGCGATACCCGCCCCCCCACCCCCACCCTTCCCTCACCGCCCAAAAGGCCTACATCCTCCGCCGACTACAGACCGAAACCTACTTTAACCACATCATTCTATCCCACATGTCCCCTTCTCTCTTGCCACCCGACTGCCCACATTGTCACATCTCTCTCAACACCTACCACCTCGTCTTCTCCTGCCCCCAACACCCACATCCCCACCCCTCCCCATCTCCTGAGCAGTGGGAGTCCGAGCTGACCAGCTCCGCACCGGAGCGCCAGGCCGCCCTGGTTCGGCGCGCACTGGAGGCAGCCCGGACAAGAGGACTCCTGGACTTAGGAGGCTAACCACGCCCTTCTACGTCTTCCCTTTGGCTCATTAAACGTTTTGCCACCACCACTAAACCACGCGTCGTTTTGACTTGTATGGACAGAAATCGCACTATTTGTATGTTCTAGTTCCTATTTTCGGGTCCGCGTTTAATCTGTCAATGACTGTACGTTGAGGCGCTTGCAGGCCGCTCTCGTGATATCACGGAGAGCTTGACCTTGTTCAGAGGTCAACATGGCGACGGGAATGAAGAATCGCAGCGCCTCCGCGTTTAGTCAGTCGATGGTTTCTGAACCGCTTAAAAGAAGTATTACGTGTAAATCTTTAAAGACCCAACAAAACGGAAAACCATTACCGCACACGTTCCGGTGGCTACGAAAAAAATCCGGGGCCATCTCCACTAACGTGAAACTTGGGGAGGGGCGAAGCAAGCAGTGTATAAGTGTATTATTGGCGCCTTTACGTTCTTGCCAACGGAGATCAAACCACTGGGGGTAGAAACATGCAGCTTTGCTGCAAAATTCTCGTGTCTTTGAAGCACGAAGCGTTGTAACGCGAGGCGTAAACGAGAGTCCCGGTGTTTTTAGTACGCGTTACGAAGCGTTCTAGCGCGAGGCATAAACGAGTGTCCAGGTGTTTTAGTACCATGACTACATGATACGACGGTTACGACGACGACGACATGTGACGCCGAATGGCCCGAGCCTCCTAAGGGCCTTCGTCCCTAAAAAGCCGTTCAGCGCGCACGCTCAAAGGGAATGTTTGAAGCGTACACTACTCACTACGCAGATGTGTCCGCAGGGACGTATATGAAGAAACGGATTTTATTATCCTATTGAGGTGTGTTGTTGCGCGTTAGCTGCGGTGTATAGGATTAGCCTTGCGGATGTTGTGGGCATGTGCTTAGCACCCGGTGTCCTCGTAACGCGTAAAGTAACATAAAGACGACAACATTAACTTGCGCATACGATACCGCCAATTAATTTCAGCTGCTCAGCCGTGACGCAAATAGCCGTTATTGCTTTTAACCATTCGGGTTTAGTAGGCATGCGCAATGTCAAAAGCAAAATCTTTCTAATTCGAAGTGCCTATCAATTTTCGTTGATTGGCCCCTGCTAAGCAGTCGCAGAGACAGCGGACAGCAGCACCGGTTGAAGTGTTGCAGACTGCGCACAGTGTAACTCCAGTGTAACGTTGGAGCTGCACTGGCGCAAAGGTCGAGCGAAGAAGGCCACCCAGCCCCTCTACAGCCAGGCGGCTGTAGTGCGCGCTTGTATGGTTCGCCGTATTTGGAGGATTTGTGGCCCCTCCGCTTATGGCAGCCATCTTGATGAGGAGCTCTTGCTCCAATAGACGCAAAATAGACGTGAGATGACGGGCGCAGCCACGAGCACGGAAGCCTAGCGATTTCGCGATGTTTTTGTTTAGAAAATTAAGTGCAAACGAAACATCGGCGTACGCCATTATTCGTTATTTGTTTATTTTTATCCGATCCATCAATAATTGCACTCTACCACACCTGTGAAAAAATTTTGCAGGAGTTAGTATATCCACTCTAATAAATTACTGTATCGAACTTGATTTTAAGCATTACTTGTATTTTTTTTCTTCCCTTTGTCTCGTCGTCCGCCATCGCTGTTCCGCATCGCAACCAGTGGTGGGCCTTTTACTAGGAAAAGTTCTACTACTACTACTACAACTACTACTACTACTACTACTACTACTGCTACTGTTATACTACTGCTACTACTACACTGTAAAATGATTTACACCTTTTGTCTATAACTGACACCCTTTCACACTATCAAAAACAAAGAAAAATACCCTTTTCAAAGGGAATAATTAACGAGAAAACACCCTTCAAAAATGTGTTCTTACAAAGAAAGACTGCCGTTTCAAGGGTCTAATTAACGACAAAACACCGTTGAAAAGGGTGTATTTTCCCTAGAACGCAAGGGTAGTATAAACGGAAAAACAACCTTGAGGGTGTTTCCGGTTTTTTTTTTTTGTTGTTAGGGCGTAAGGGTGATTAACACCATTAAGGGTGCAAATAATTTTACAGTGTGCTACTACTACTACTACTACTACTACTTCTACTCTTACGTCCAGTTTCATCTACCTGTGCTTCTCGGTGTCTGTCTTTATATATAACCCTCTTGCTCGCTCGCTCCCTCTTTCTATCTGCCTCTCCTTTTCTCCGGTTTTCTATCCATCTCATTTGTGGTGTGTCTTGAAGATCGATTCTTTCGTTCACAGTTTCCCTTCCACCTATCACGACGCTTCGTAACGACAGCAAGTGGACCCACGGAAAGGCCTACCTACGAATGCGCCAGAATGAGCGATATCAGGGCGGCTGCAAGCGACAGCGCGCATGGGTGACGCCCTGTCCGTCGCCGGCCGCCGTCGGTTCCGGCCTGTGGACTCTGTCAACACCCGTCGCATCTAAAGAAGGCCTGCGCACCACCGTACGTGTAAATTCTCTCTTTTATTTTGTTTCATCGATCAATTTAAAATTTAAGGCCTGAATTAATAACGTTGTCTTCTTCTTCTGGTAATTAGGAACTTGTTATTAATCGCCTTCTCTTCACTTAGAAGGCTGTCTTACCTAGGGGGCGTTGACTCGGTTTGAACCTCGAGGTCCGCCACCGGCTGAGAGTGGGGGGCGTGTCCGCGCGGGCTCCGATCACCCGGGGCCCGGCCGGCCGAACGCTCGATGGCCATCGATCAAAGCTCGTCGATGCACGCTGAGAACATCGGGTCAGTTCGCACTCACTGGGGTGGCCCCACACAGTACTTACACGTCGGCGACATGCGTCTACTGCGAACGCTTCAAGGTAGAAAACGAAACGGACAAAAATGCTTACAGGAAGCGCGTGTAGCCGTCGAGGTGCTGCGCGTCAATGGTGCAGTTTGAGTGCTGGCTTACCCTGTTCCCGCAAACTCAGCAGGCTTTGGTGGCAGTAGCTAGCGGAAGTAAGAAATTCAAGGTTTGACGAGATCTCGCCGGGTCGGGTAAGAGGTTCATGGTTAAAAAACTTGTGGTCAGCAGTGAACAAGGCTCCCGTACGGAAGCTGAAACGTCTTTCTTGCCTTTTAATTAAGTGCAGAGCACTTTAGGGGCTCGCCTTGTCGTCGTAGCTCACTCGCTGGACCCAAGTTGAACCCCATGTCGTTCCGTCGTAGCGGCTGTCGTCGCAGCGTCCCACAGAGGCTTCGAAAGTCAAGCGGCGGCTTATATAGTCATAAGCGTTCGAAACTCGTGAACCGCTGGCGCTTGTCATACATCTCCCCGTTGTTTAGCGCAAAGAAAACTGCAGGAACGTTTGAGGCAAAATAGACGTAATTAACCGGCAGCGCCCGCCTCCATATATTTAGGAAAACTGGTTGGGTCGGTTTTTACGATAGTGGTGGTGGTGAAGACGTTTTATTGAGCTGGAACGGAGTTAGTTGAGCTGTTCCTCTCTTGCGGGGGGCATCCTCAGTCCAGGAGGCCCTGCAGGCACATGCGGCCTGTTGCGCCCGGGATATCAGTAAGCGAAAAAAAAGTGGCAGGGCAACGCCGACACGAGGGGGAGGAAAAGCGAGCACAAAAAGAACAGAATTGTCACTGGTGCTGTTTTTGGCAGGGGGCGCGCGAGCACCGCGAAGGCGGGAAATTTGAATTGCATAGCAGTGAGCCGATAACGGCGCTACAGACCATTATGACGAGTCACTTTCTCTTCCCTTCCGACAGCTTTCATATTGAGTGGAACGGCTTTAATTTTTTTAACAAACCTTTTTCGGTGACCACAAGTTAAATTGAAACTATGAAGAAGTAGTAGAGTATCCGGTTGGTTGGAATTACCGGTGGCTGCTGTTTAGATAGAGGGGAAAAGGGAGAACGCCCGTGTGTTAAGATTTCTGCGCCAGTTGGAGATCCGCGGGGGCCGAAATTAATCCGGAGCCCCCCTCCACCGCGCCAGTCATAGTCCAGGTGCAGCATCGGCGCTTAGAACCCAAAATTTCACTTTTTTTTTTTAAATTGAATTCCCACCGAACTCACAGAATTAGAGGTCACATTTGCGCCCAACCTTTCCATATCGAAATCGGACATTTTCGGTTGCTGTTTATATCGAACACCCCGAGCATAGCCATTGAATAAATAAATGAATGAATGAATGAATGAATGAATGAATGAATGATGAATGAATGAATGAATTTATTCAGAAGGGAGAGGTCGAACGCCTCATAATCGTTAAGATATTTTGCATCCATGGTGAGCTTCGTATATGCGGCTATGCGGCCCATTTCAATTTCCTTTCATTTTAGAGAATTAACTCTAGGTCACACCTGCGTCCAACACTGCTATACCGAACTTGGACATTTTCGGTTACTGTTTCTGACGAACAGCCCAAACATCGCCCCTGAAACGGTATACATAGTTGACTTCGTATACCGAGCTATCGATTATAAGAAACATTTCCCGCGCGATCACTTTTGATGTATTCCGGATCATTAGTAAAAGTGTGTGCAACATTATGCGCTGATAGAAACACGTGGAGTACCGGCTAGTACCGTAACATTGCGGTCTTGTAAGAAATACGTACAGGAAACCTGCAAACAATGCGGAAGTGTAATGTTAGCCATTTGCACATTTTCCCCCGACAGATAGGCGCCAGATCTGAATGTTTAAAAAATAATGTTTGTTGGCTCGATTTAGCGTTAACCCTTACACCTACCAAAAAAACACAAAGAAAAACATCCTTTGAAGGGGTGTAGTTAACGATGAAACAACTTTTAATAGGGTGCATTCTTATGTTTTTGCCAGGATGTAGGGTGTTTACCTTTTTTTTCTGCTAGGGTGTAAGGGTGTTAGTTGTAGACAGTGATTAGGCCCTTAAAAGTGTAAATTTTTTTTACAGGGCAGGAACTCTGTCATAACGACTTCGATGTAGCGCCACAGTACTCTTATGTTTACACAATGAGTGTCTGCGTGGGTGACCAAGCGCCATTCGAGTAGCTCGAAGGAACTGTGTAGGACCTAACGTCCCCTATACGTATACCCTTGGACGCAAACAGTGCAAGTGTACGGGATGTTCGTCCACACAGCCCCAGGTCGTGTAACGTAACGTCGAAGTTACCACCGCGAGACGCCCTGGTTCGTCCGAGGGGTGGCGTCAGACCAGGAAAACTTGAATTTGAATTTGCCGCGCCAGGAAGTGATTTGCAACAGGAGCAGATCTGAGTCCTCGGTGTGCGCATGCGTGCAAGCCCCATGTCCTCGTGGAGACTGCACTGACTGAAGCAGCAGAAAATGAATCGCTTGCGTGCTGTAAAATGTATAGGGTTTTCGGTTTATACGCTTCTGAACTAATGTTATCCTGCAAAGATAGTTAGTGCAGCCCTTCGAGTTAGCACTTCTGGAGAAATCGGTACAGCGAGTCAGTGATAGGTACTAATAGATTTGCGGGAGCCATTTAGGGAGTCACGTTTGCTCTTAGTCAAAATTAAGATACGATAGCTATCGCAAATAGTGTTTTCTAAGATTTAGGACCATAAGAACCTCTAGTCTCGTCTCTCACTGACAAGTTCTATATGTTTCACAGCTCCAATAACCAACTCGCTTACATCAGTGAACTGGCAGGTATATCTAGGTGAGGCAGTGAAGTTGTTGGGATGTAGTTTCGACTCGGCCTTTTCGATGACATGGATGTGACGTTCTGTAATAAGTTTGAAGTTTCCTACTGACTCTCTACCGATTCCGCCGCACCGCCGGAATCAGCGTATGCTAATGCTATTTTTTTTTCATAGTCGCCTTACTTGTCATGTTCAAGATATTTGACACATACTGCAGCAGTTCATTGCTTTGCGGGCCGTTGCTATCTCATCTCTCGTAACGGGCGGAACACGCCCGGGCGGAACACGCCCGACATCAGTAATCGCAAAACCTGTCTGTGCGTCAGGGTCAGAAGCGTAGAGTTTGGCTCAAATTTCCTCGGCTATTTTTCGTATATCGTCTGTATTGCTTGTTGTTTTGCCATTCTCATCTCGGAGTGCATCCACCAAAATTTTTCCAACAGCGAGTTTCCTCCTAGTCACTTTCAAACTACGAAATAGAGTTTCGAATAACACACTTTTAAATAAACACGAAAAAATCAAATGTTATGCATATGTTAAATAAGCATGCCAAGGAACGTGACTTTGAGGTAGGTAAGAAAGTTTCGAAAACAGTAAGGGATTATGTCTATCAGAAGAGTTTTCAGGAGAGTTTTCAGTCTATCAGAAAATAAAAACGCTTGTGTTTGTCTCGTCTCTGTTTTGTCCCGTTTATTGCGCTGCCCCCTACTCCCAAAGACTATGTCTATCTTGGGCAAGTCATAAGTGCGGATCATAAAAAAGGAAATTAACCACAAATAAGGATAGAGTGTGCTGATTTTGGTAGGGATTACTAGTATGTCTCCTGGCTAGTAAGCTCCCTGACTAGTAAGCTTCCTCTGTCACTCATAAAGCTGGTATATAACCAATTCGTTCTTCCGGTAATGACGTGCGGGGCAGAAACTTGGGGTGTCCCTACGCGACTTGAAAGGAAACTTAGGTCAGCCCAAAGGGGTATGAAAACGAGAATGCGAGAGGTCATGCTTGGCGATAAGAAAACAGCTGCGTAGATTAGGGAGCAGACTCGCGTGGAAGACATTCTAGCCAGAAATAAGCGACGGAAATTGGCTTGGGTGGGTCACGTAATGTGCACGACGGACAACAGGGAGGCTATCCTTTAACGGAGTGTCTATCAATAGACCGTAAACTGCAATAGGGGTCGGCCAAGCACTCGATGGAAAAATTAACTAGAAAAATATGGTGGGAAAGAATGGACTCAACTACCACTCGATAGGCGTGGCTGGAGATATTTGAGAGAGGCCTTTGTCCTGCAGTGGACACAGCGAGGATGATGATGATGACTGCTGCAGCTAGTTTCTTCGTCTACTCTCGTCACGTACCCGCCGTGGTGGCTCAGTGACTAAGGCGTTGCGCTGCTGAGCACGAGGTCGCGGGTTCGATTCCCGGCCGCGGCGGCCGCTTTTCTGATGGAGGCGAAAAGCAAAAACGCCCGTGTGTACGAGATTTCGGCGCACGTTAAAGACCCCAGGTGTAATGTTAGCCATTTGCACATTTTCCCCCGACAGATAGGCGCCAGATCTGAATGTTTAAAAAATAATGTTTGTTGGCTCGATTTAGCGTTAACCCTTACACCTACCAAAAAAACACAAAGAAAAACATCCTTTGAAGGGGTGTAGTTAACGATGAAACAACTTTTAATAGGGTGCATTCTTATGTTTTTGCCAGGATGTAGGGTGTTTACCTTTTTTTTCTGCTAGGGTGTAAGGGTGTTAGTTGTAGACAGTGATTAGGCCCTTAAAAGTGTAAATTTTTTTTACAGGGCAGGAACTCTGTCATAACGACTTCGATGTAGCGCCACAGTACTCTTATGTTTACACAATGAGTGTCTGCGTGGGTGACCAAGCGCCATTCGAGTAGCTCGAAGGAACTGTGTAGGACCTAACGTCCCCTATACGTATACCCTTGGACGCAAACAGTGCAAGTGTACGGGATGTTCGTCCACACAGCCCCAGGTCGTGTAACGTAACGTCGAAGTTACCACCGCGAGACGCCTGGTTCGTCCGAGGGGTGGCGTCAGACCAGGAAAACTTGAATTTGAATTTGCCGCGCCAGGAAGTGATTTGCAACAGGAGCAGATCTGAGTCCTCGGTGTGCGCATGCGTGCAAGCCCCATGTCCTCGTGGAGACTGCACTGACTGAAGCAGCAGAAAATGAATCGCTTGCGTGCTGTAAAATGTATAGGGTTTTCGGTTTATACGCTTCTGAACTAATGTTATCCTGCAAAGATAGTTAGTGCAGCCCTTCGAGTTAGCACTTCTGGAGAAATCGGTACAGCGAGTCAGTGATAGGTACTAATAGATTTGCGGGAGCCATTTAGGGAGTCACGTTTGCTCTTAGTCAAAATTAAGATACGATAGCTATCGCAAATAGTGTTTTCTAAGATTTAGGACCATAAGAACCTCTAGTCTCGTCTCTCACTGACAAGTTCTATATGTTTCACAGCTCCAATAACCAACTCGCTTACATCAGTGAACTGGCAGGTATATCTAGGTGAGGCAGTGAAGTTGTTGGGATGTAGTTTCGACTCGGCCTTTTCGATGACATGGATGTGACGTTCTGTAATAAGTTTGAAGTTTCCTACTGACTCTCTACCGATTCCGCCGCACCGCCGGAATCAGCGTATGCTAATGCTATTTTTTTTTTCATAGTCGCCTTACTTGTCATGTTCAAGATATTTGACACATACTGCAGCAGTTCATTGCTTTGCGGGCCGTTGCTATCTCATCTCTCGTAACGGGCGGAACACGCCCGGGCGGAACACGCCCGACATCAGTAATCGCCAAAACCTGTCTGTGCGTCAGGGTCAGAAAGCGTTAGAGTTTGGCTCAAATTTCCTCGGCTATTTTTCGTATATCGTCTGTATTGCTTGTTTGTTTTGCCATTCTCATCTCGGAGTGCATCCACCAAAATTTTTTCCAACAGAGAGTTTCCTCCTAGTCACTTTCAAACTACGAAATAGAGTTTCGAATAACACACTTTTAAATAACACGAAAAAATCAAAGTTATGCATATGTTAAATAAGCATGCAAGGAACGGGACTTTGAGGTAGGTAAGAAAGTTTCGAAAACAGTAAGGGATATGTCTATCAGAAGAGTTGTTCAGGAGAGTTTTCAGTTATCAGAAAATAAAAGCGCTTGTGTTTTGTCTCGTCCTCTGTTTGTCCCGTTTATTGCGCTGCCCCTACTCCAAAGACTATGTCTATCTTGGCAAAGTCTAGTGGATGCCGATCATAAAAAGGAAAACTACCACAAATAAGGATAGAGTGTGCTGATTTTGGTAGGGATTACTAGTATGTCCTCCTGGCTAGTAAGCTCCCTGACTAGTAAGCTTCCTCTGTCACTCATAAAGCTGGTATATAACCAATTCGTTCTTCCCGTAATGACGTGCGGGGCAGAACTTGGGGTGCTCCTACGAGACTTGAAAGGAAACTTAGGTCAGCCCAAAGGGGTCATGAAAACGAGAATGGAGAGGTTCATGCTTGGCGATAAGAAAACAGCTGCGTAGATTAGGGAGCAGACTCGCGTGGAAGACATTTCTAGCCAAAATAAGCGAAGGAAATTGGCTTGGGTGGTCACGTAATGTGCACGACGGACACAGGGAGGCTATCCTTTAACGGAGTGTCTATCAATAGACCGTAAACGCAATAGGGGTCGGCCAAGCACTCGATGGAAAAATTAACTCGAAAATATGGTGGGAAAGAATGGACTCACTACACTCGATAGGCGTGGCTGGAGATATTGAGAGAGGCCTTTGTCCTGCAGTGGACACAGCGAGGATGATGATGATGATGACTGCTGCAGCTAGTTTCTTCGTCTACTCTCGTCACGTACCCGCCGTGGTGGCTCAGTGGCTAAGGCGTTGCGCTGCTGAGCACGAGGTCGCGGGTTCGATTCCCGGCCGCGGCGGCCGCTTTTCTGATGGAGGCGAAGAGCAAAAACGCCCGTGTGTACGAGATTTCGGCGCACGTTAAAGACCCCCAGGTGTTCAAAATTAATCCGGAGCCCTCCACTACGGCGCGCCTCATCGCCTGCGTTGCCTCGGCGCGTTAAACCCTACAATCAATCAATCAATTACTCTCGTCACGTCTTGCCTCGTCGTATCTTACCGGTCGTTCTAAACCCGACGTGAGTTCGTCTTTTAAAGGACGCGAAACACTGCTTCTTTCACCAACCATCTCTGCCTGCTTGCTTCCGTAACTCCCGATCGCCACATTTTGGAAGATTTCTCGACAACCGCTATTCCGCACTACAAATTGCCTAAAAGATCCCCAAGGTCGTTTCACCTACAATATGTACCCTAATCTTGTCCTTGTTGAAAGAGTGATTCCGGAGCTGTCTTTTTTCATTACTCCTGGCTTCCGGGTACAAGAAGAGCATCTACGATAAGAAGACAAAGCCGGCCCTGATCGAATCGGCTAAAGGAAGCGATACTAGCAAACAAGGGAAAACGGAGAGGGAAGTAAGTAGAGGAACAAGTATCGGCGACGGGTCGAAATGAAATGATCAGCGAGCGAGACGCCATCCTTGCGCTTAGTGCGCGACTAGTAGTTCGTCTGATTGAGGAAGACCCTTGCGAGGCAAAAAAACTAAGGCAAAACTAAAATGCGTAGGGCTAACGGCGAGCGCTGATATCCCCCTCCCCATGACAGCTCGCTCGGGACGAAGACTCGATCGAAGCGGTCGTAATTGCAGCGCTGAAGACGACCACGCTCCGGGAGAACCCGTGGATCGTAGATGCTGCTGCTGCTGCTCACAGGAACGCCCTCTAGACAACAAGGCCCTGTGTCGCCATATACTTGTACAGCGTCCTTCAATTGGGAGCAGCCTTTTAGGGGCGAAGCCCCTTGGGGGCTCGGGCTGTCGGCGTCTCATATCGTCGTCGCCTCATGTAGTCGTAGTATCATGTACACTCTTAATCTGGTTCCATGTAGGTTCCCGTTAAAAAGACTGGTCCACATATTTTATGTGGATCTGAACGACAATATAACTGCAACGAGGCATATAGGTGGATCTTATCTGGAACCGTCAACTTGTTTTCTTTATGTTTGTGGTTTGTATCTGGAAACGAAAAAAATGGGGTGATGCGCTGTCGGCGGTTCCGGTTACTGTTCCACTCATGTTCCAGTAAACGTTTGTGGAGAGTGCGTTTGTATATTTTCTGCTCGTGTCTTGTTCCACATAACTCGTGCACGGCATGTCACGGTACTAAAACACCGGGACACTTGTTTTCCAACGCCTCGCGCTTGAACGTAACGCGTACTAAAAGAACACACCCGGACACTCGTTTTCCAACGCCTCGCACTGGAACGTCTCATTTCCTTGGGAAAAAACGCGTACTAAAGGAACACACTGGGTCACTCGTTTTCCAACGCCTCGAGCTAGAACGTTTGATCTCGGTGGTACTAAAAGAACACACCGGGACACTTGTTCTCCAACGCCTCGCGCTAGAACGCTTCATGCTTCGAAGACACGAGACTTTTACAGCAAAAGCTGTAGAACTCTGCCTCCCAACGATTTCATCTCCGTGGGCAAAAAAGCCAAGGCGCCAAGAATACATTTATACACTCCACGCTTCACTCCTCCTCAGATTTCACGTTAGTGGAGATGGTCAGGGATTTTTTGTATCATTCATCTGTGCCAACACCGCTTGAATTGGCGCTGCTAGCTAACAAAGTTCTGTGTCACCATCAACTTTTCCAGTTTTCTTTTCCTGGGCTGTAGAATTCTTCATCTACACTCGAAATTTTTTATTTGCACCCTTAACGGTGTAAATCGCTGTCTATAGCTAACACCCTTACACCATAGAAAAATACAAAACACCCTTTAGGTTGTCTTGTCGTTTATAACATGCTTATACCCTAGCAGAAACGCAAGAATACAGCCTTTCAAAGGATGGTTTCTCTTTAATTACAGCCTTCCAAGGGGTGTTTTTGTTTTGTGATGGAGTGTAAGGGCGTTAGTTGTACACAAAAAGTGTGTAAATCATTTCACAGTGCAGCAACTTTCTCTGCGTTCTTCTCCTGCAGTGTAAAATGTTTTACACCCTTAAAGAAGGGTGTAAATCACTGCCTATAGCCAACGCCGTTACACCCTAGCAAAAACCACAAGAAAACACCCTTGCACACTACCGAAAACGTGAACACACAATTTTAAAAGCCGTTTTGTCGTTAATTACACCCTTCCAAAAGGTTTTTTTTTTCTTTTTTGGTGTAAGGGTGTTATAGACAAAAAGGGTGTAAATTTGTTCAGCAGTGCTGTTCTACGCCAAATCATCTCGCTCAGTCGACAGAGCAATCTAATTGCGCATGCGCAACAGAGTTGAGAACATGTCAATAACTTCTAAAGGCCTAAACAACCAAAATATATGAATGTCGTGTTAGTTGTCCGACTGGCTAGGTTCGACGCTGCTGCCCCAACTCCGACGCTCTTTTTCACACAACACGTTCCTGATTGGAACGATTAAACAAAGAACGTCTCGGTATATAGAGATCCTCGGGATCTTCTAACTGCGCATGCCCAGCACAATTCAGGACATGTCAGTAAGTTCTAAAGGCTTAAACAATAAAAATGTCTGAATGTCGCTTTAACTAGTTGCCCTGATGTCTAATTTGCCGCTACAGGTTCGACCCCAACGC
Organism: Haemaphysalis longicornis; assembly: GCA_013339765.2. NCBI lineage: Eukaryota > Metazoa > Arthropoda > Arachnida > Ixodida > Ixodidae > Haemaphysalis > Haemaphysalis longicornis. Next base: position 57,664,883 of record CM023458.1, read on the forward strand.
GAACTTCTCGACTCGGCGTTCCTCATTGGTGGGATTCAAAAAACGTCACTGTAAAGGTCCTAGAGGAGCCAATGGCGGGAAGCACGGAAAGAACAGTGAAAGGGCTTTTATTCTTCGAGCCGACGTTGCTTCGAGACGCTTGCCAAGCCTCCTAGAAACGCGCATCTCTTCTCCGCCTCCGTTGCCCGTCCCTTATTTTCGGCATCTGTCGATTGGTATCGTGAGCCAAACGTAGGCGTGGTGGCACTTTGCGTTGCTGGCGCAGCCAGCGCAGGCGGTCATTTTCTTGTCCTTTCGTTTTCGGTCGGGGTAGCGGAGACGGTTGCCAACACGGCCCGACTGAGTAGGTTGAAGCTGTTCTTGCCTGTTGCTCGTCCCTGCGCTGATTTAATTAACTAATGAGGAATTATCTTCGACGGTGGCTGTTCCTAAGTGGTGACGTATTGCCGAGTGCACCAACAACAAAGCAGGAAGACTAGCGGAAGAGACGTTTCTGGGAAACGTTTTAGTGGTTGTTTGCTTGCAAGTTCTAGAGACCTTTTTTTTTTTCGAGGGTGCAACACAGCGTCAACGATGGGCTGTGACACACGGGTGCAATAAAGGCTCGTAAAGAAGCCATGGCGCCGGAAGTCATTAGTTCAGTAGGAAAAGAAGAGCGCGGGGGCAGTTAGATTAAGGGGTGTAACGAAGCCCCAAACGGGAAGGCCTGTAAAGGCAGTAATCAATAAAAGTGGTATAGCGGCCAAATTTGGGATGGGTATTTTTCAACAAAGTTGCCTTAACGGAAGTCTTCGTGAATAAACATATCGTAACGAATATCGATAATACAATGGTGCAGTGGAACTGCCAAACCTAGGTTGTTATGTGGAAGTCAAGCGTTGGAGTATGTCAAAAGTGCCCGCTATAACGGCTGCCTTTAATGCGTGTATGTTGGAATAAGGGCGCAAGATTAAATGTATACGACATCCAGGGAATCCATGACATCATATATATATATATATATATATATATATATATATATATATATATATATATATATATATATCTATATATATATATTATATATATATGTGTGTGTGTGTGGTGTGTGTGTGTGTGTGTGTGTGTGGGTGTGTTTTTCTCCCTCCCCATGCGCTTTAAGGGGCCATAATTCAAAATACAGCTTTGTTTTATGCGAAAAAACATACGTTTCAGTGCCTCTTTCATCTCCATTCAACCAAAGATAACGCAAAAAGTTTGGAACAAAATTCAAGTTTTGCGCTACAGTGACGTATTTGGGCAGGAGTGACGTCATATGGGCCAGCACTACAAACATAACATTTCAGTGTGTTAACTGCATGTTAACATTCAAGTGATGCGATGAAACGTAACTATAGAAGCCCCACTGCGATCTTCCAGTCATGTCTCTTAGCTATTGTTCAGGTTGGCGGCTGCCAATCGCACAAACAAGATTCTGTGACGTCAGAGAAAAGTTCCCTGAAAGGGACTAGGGAGTCGCCACTGCTTCACGCATTTTCTGTTATATCTCCACTATTTGTTCGAAGTTTGCGACATAATTGGTATCGTCGTTATCGGGGCAACGCAGACTTTCTAATAAACCAAACCTGTATTTTCTCTACATGGCCCCTTTAAATTCGACTCTTTGTTCCTGCTCCTGCCCCCAGAGAACAACGCTTCAATGAACGAGAAGTTTTCTTTCTTGGATGTTAGCCTTCAATCGTTCAATCACAAAGCAGACGCGCGTGCTCATCTTCGTCCCTCCTTAACATATACGGAGGAATACCATAGGACAAAAGTCACTCAAACATAACTACCGCTTAAATATAACCCAAATGTCACTACTATTTATTTTCGTTGCCAGGCTTTTTTCGAACAGCGTTTATTTTGCCACAGGGCATCGTCAGCTAAACGCACTCTCGTTAATTGAAACTGCGGTTCGAAGGTCAGATTCTGTTGTTCCGTTCGTGGCCCCTCTTAATGCGATTACATTTAGTTAGTTATAAGGCACAGGCATCCTGGCATTAACAAGATTAATTGAAGATGCACTGGCGGATTTTCGCCCGATGCGTACGCCTTGCAGGGGCCTTACGGAAGCCGGCAACACGGCGTTTCTCGCACGCCCCTCGCGCGCCGAGACAACAGTGCCTTAAGGTCTAACCGTCTAATGTGGAGACACGCTTGCTCGCTTTAGTAACAGCATTGGCAGCATATCGCTCCTTTCTAGGGGCGAAGCCCCTCAGGGGCTGGTGCTGTTGGCGTCTCCTGTCGTCGTCGTCATCGTAGCCGTCGGCTCATGTAGTATGATAACTCCGCGGCTCCGACTTGAGCTGCCGAATAAAGTTTGTCCTTTCTATCTATCTATCTATCTATCTATCTATCTATCTATCTATCTATCTATCTATCTATCTATCTATCTATCTATCTATCTATCTATCTATCTATCTATCTATCTATCTATCTATCTATCTATCTGATCTCTCTCTCTCTCTCTCTCTCTCTCTCTCTCTCCTCTCTCTCTCTCTCTCTCTCTCTCTCTCTCTCTCTCTCTCTCGTGTAGTCACGGTACTAAAACACCGGAAAACTCGTTTACGCCTCGCGCTAGAACGTAACGCGTACTAAAAAAACACCGGTACACTCGTTTACGCCTCGCGCTAGAGAGCTTCGTGCTTCAACGACAAGAGAGAGTGAAAACTTTAATGAATACTGAAGAGGTTAGCCCCACAAACTACGGGGCTTGCTACTTCAGATTGGGGGTGAACATAGTGAGGTGAAAAAAAAGGGAAGAAGTGCGCACCAACGATGAATAAGAGGGAGAAGAAAATAAAATCAGTTCGGAACGTAGAAAAAATTTACAACACTAGGAGAAAAAATTTGAGGATCCCAAGTTTAACGAACATCGGTTAGTCCCGTGTCAGACAGAAAAGTTAAGAGAGCCTTTGTCCCTCGCGCCGCGTCAGCGTGATTTTGCTACGGACGAAGAAAGTGACGCAGCTCTAAAGAGTGTCCTCGTAGCAGTCGCACTAGAGCTCTTTTAGCTGTTTCGCGTTGAGTTGTATGCTGCGGGCAGTAACACAAGACATGCTGTATGTCGTCTCTCACAGAGCACACAGAGCACAATGGCGAGTCCGCCCAGCCTATCTTAAAAAGAAAACTACCAGTGAAGGCAACTTTCAGGCGTAGTCGGTGAAGGACACCCTCAGATTTATTTTGCAGACCTCGCGGAAACTGGAAATTGCACTGAGGGTCAATCGCGTGCAGAGGCAAGGGTATGTTAAGAGGGTCCTGCCAAGCTGATAACTGCAGTTTCCATCCAAGCGCATTCACGGCCGTACTTCTGTCTTGTCTGGAATACGGGATTCCAATAGACACAAGCAGATTGTGCGCCTCTTTCGCTGCTGCGTCAGAGATGACGTTCCCCTGGATGCCGGAATGACCTGGTAGCCATTGAAGCGAGATGCGGTGCCCGTCTCGTAGCACTAGTGTGTGCAATGCGTTTAGCTCACGCACAAGTTGGCTGCAGCGGTGGGATGGCTTCATCAGTGCTCGCAAGGCAGGCCGCGAGTCGGTAAAAATCACCCATTGTCGAGCGGGACTATTGGTGATGTGAAGGAGTGCCGCCCTAATAGCAGTTAACTCAGTGAAGGTGGACGACGTCTTGTGACTGAGTTTCTCTTTCACAGTTAGTCGCACCGACGGAATCCAAACTCCAATGGCTGACGAGTCAGACTGCACGGATCCGTCTGTATATACGCGAATGTCGCCAAGATAACGCGAACTGATATGCTCCAGCGTGTAGTATCGCAAGGCTGGCTCAGGCAGAGATGATTTCTTGCCTATACCTGGCATGGTGAGGCCTACATCCCATGATGCAGCTTTCCATGGCAGAAAGGCAGGCTTGCTTGGGCGTTCCAAGTTGGCCGGTAGGAGGCTCCGTACATGCGGGGAAGACACCTGTGCTAGAGGATGGTCAGCACACCGGGTTACGTGATGGAGGCTGGTGCGAAGGAACTCTTCGGCTTGGAGTGTCTGGGCGGACATACACCTTGCTTCGCACAGAGTTCCATTCGTGGATGTGCACCTTGGAAGGCCCAGGCAGATGCGCAGAACTTGAGCCTGAGCACACTCTAGCACTCTGAAGTTTGTCTTAGACAAACCAATCAGCGCTGGGAGGCTGTACCGCAGAAGGCCAAGGAATAGTGCCGTATAAAGTCGTAGTAGCGAAGGCACTGAGCAGCCCCATGTTTTTCCTGTCAGCATCCGGAAAATGGGCACAAATGAGTGCAGGCGTTCTCTAAGGATACGGATATGGGGGGCCCAAGATAGTGAGCGATCTAATGTAACTCCGAGAAATTTATGGTTGTGAACGTACGGTATTTCTGTTTCAGTTATGACCAGAGGATAGCGGGATTAATCCCGCCTCGTAAAGGCGACCGCGGCACACTTTTCGGGTGAAATGAGCAAGCCGCAGGTGCTAAGGTAATTTTGAATTGCAAGAAGAGCTTTCTGCAGTTTTGATCGTATACTCCGGTTTTTGCCAGAAGCTTAGATACAGATGTCATCAGCATAGAGAGATATGCTAACACCTTGGGGTAGCACTTTCGTGATCCGGATGAGACAGATGCTAAACAGCACAAGGCTTAGAACTCCGCCTTGAGGGACGCCTTGTGTGATCTCATGCCGCCTTGTGTCGCCTTCCTTGGTGGTCATATAGACGTACCGCTTATGCAAGTAGTTACAGAGCCAAGTGTGCATCCGCCCTCGTAGCCCTACAAACGCCATTTCCCTTCGAACAGCTTTATGAGAAACGCTATCGAAAGCCGCTTGATGTCTAGGCACACAGCTACTGTGATCTTTTTCACAGCCTTTTGCCGATGAATGTCCCTCACCAAAGCAATGACATTGTCAACGCTGCTTCTTCGTTCTCTGAACCCTGACATCTCTGGGGGATACACTTCTCTGTCCTCAAGATCCCAGACGAGTCACTGCAGCACAATTTTCTCCATTACCTTCCCTATGCAGCTTAGTATAGGCCGGTAAGAGTTGATGTCAGTTGGGGGTTTTTCTGGTTTAAGGACCGGAACTCTGCGACCAAGTTTCCAGCTTGCTTCCAGAGAGTTTTACAGCAAAGCTGTATACCTGCACCTCCCAACGGTTTCATCTCCGTTCGAAAAAACGCCAAGGCGCCAAGAATACATTTATGCACTGCATGCTTCGCCCCTCCCCAGGTTTCACGTGAGTGAAGATGGCCCGGGATTTTTTCATTATAACGAGAAATTACTGTCTTTTTCTGAGCTCGTTGTAAAAAGAACCGGATAGAGACCTCACTTCAACAGATCAAAAGCTCATGACGAATGGTCTTAGCGTTGCCACGTAGCAAGGAACCTCCGTATGCCAGAAATATCTTGCGTTTGCGTATGCATGATTTCGGAGGTAGTGTTTAGAAATGCGCTATGAAAGCGAGCCCTCTTAACAGGTAGGGATCGACAAAAAAATTCCGTCAGAACACAATTCCTCCTTGTAGCGGTGAAAGGATTACCTAAGAAATTTCTAGCGACGAAATAGAACACTTTGACCTTTAAATAAAAAAGCTAGCGTACTCTTCCAAAAACATGTGGCGGTAAGCGTCGAAATCAAGATAAAATAAACAGTGGGACCAGACGGCGCGCAAATAAGTTACGTAGCGACAAATCCCATGTATTATGTAAGAGCGTGAAACCTGGGGATTAAATAGAGGCAAAGAAAAATTGCCACCTACCCAAACGGTGCAAATAAGAAACAAAACCTCGCTCCGCAACACTTGGATCCAGGTGTTGTTCGGCTCTTGCTCTGGCGCGCGCACAAAATCTTGTTCGATTATTTTATGTCAACGCGGTAGGCCTTCCCGGCTAGTGGCTGTTCGCAAATATCTCGCATGTGACACGTCGCACTCGCTACGTGCTAGCAGGCGTGCGCCCTCAATATGTACAAGCGCGCGCGCGTAAGCTCAAACGCTGTTCAAAACTTGTAAACCATAGCAACGTCAAAAGTCACGTCATTGAACACTGGTTCTTGTCCCAAACGTGCTTTACGGGCTACCAAAGCTCTGATAGGGTACCTAAAACACACAGGTCTAGACCAGTCGCTGGGAATAACTCGCCGTTTCTGTGCGCGTCAAGTTCTTGAACATCAACGCCGTCATCTTCATCACGTCATCAACTGGCGTAGCAAGTTAGGCATTTTAGCCCAGCTGACATCGCCAGACTTCATTAAAGATATCTCTCTCTCTCTCTCTCTCTCTCTCTCTCTCTCTCTCTCTCTCTCTCTCTCTCTCTCTCTGGTTCTATAACACGCATGCATGTATACGCGTTGCCGTATAAAGTGCTTCACATTTTGATTACGTAGACAAATATTTGCCTGACCTAGTGACCTCACGAGGTTAACTCAAAGACCGAAAAACATAACAAAAAGCTGCCTTCCGAACTTGCGAACTCACAACGATATGTCTTACGCAGCGCCCTAAGATAAAATTAGACCCCCCCCCCCCCCCCCCCCCCACACCACACACACACATACACACTCCTTCAAAAAAATGCAGTAGGTTGATGCACGTTCGCTTTGCTGCCGTAAACCAAGCCAATCTTTCTCCCCTTACATCTCATTCCTCTACAACCTGTTTTTTTTTTTTTTTTTTTTGCGCATGCGCAGGCGCGCCGGCGTTTTCTGTGCACAGAAGAGTGCCGAATATTCCTTTCGACTAGCCACGCAAACCTTCGATTTGAAACGCTCTGGTTGACGTGTGTCATCAATGTCGACAAGGAAACGCAGGGGGGGAACGAAGACGCGGCATTAGAAAGTTTGTGCGTCACTACACCATTCTCAGAATTTCTGCGGCCTTTTCGAAGCCGATAGTTTTTTTTTTCTTTATTGGACATTGAACAAACAGTCCCTACAATGTCTACAATGCTGTTCTAAAACGCATCAGTGTCGGTTTAAAACCCGCTCACCGAACTTCGGTTGGCGAAAACTATTATAAACATCGAAGGAAGACAATTCCTCCAAAATGGGTAGCCACGTAAGCTCCGGGCACTGCATATTAATTACTTCCTTCAGCATACTGACATTCTGAGCAAAGTACTTGCTGACAGTCTTCGCGTCAGCATCAGAGTGGCGCACCGCCATACGACTCAGCCAGATGGCGTGTTTGCCCAAAAGCATTATCAGATCGTACGGCACACTGTCATGTTTGTCTACGGGGATGAAACGGATTCCATGTGGTGTCACAGGCAAGTCTTTTTTCAGGGTACGCTGAAGAACGTCCCAAAAAAAGACGGCATCCCAGCAGTCTAGGAAAACGTGGTCTATTGTTTCGGGTTTTTTACACAAAAGACAAACTGTTGTCCATGGCACAAACAACCCTTTTTCAGCCATCCATGTTTTGACTAGAAGAGTTCCCGAATAGTCTTTCTTGGGATACTTAAACCCAGAAAATTTGGTCTGTCTGTCTGTCTGTCTCTCTGTAACTCGATTCAGCCACCCGGCAAGTAAAATGCTTACTGCGCAATAGTCTTATATATTCACAGCCAAATGTAAACGTCTAAGCCCGGTTTATGTGTTCATACTTGTCAACTTTGTTCAACAAGAACAAGACATTACGCAAATATAAGTCAGGAAATTAGTACACAAGGAATATTTACAGTGTTCCTTTATTTAAAAAATTTCTGGATGCCATGGGTTTTCTATAGCAAATGATATTCTACACCTACTGCAGAAAACCGCCGCCTCGTGGCGGCATATGAGAAATCACGCGGGCAACAGCAAAGAAAGGTTCCACTAGCTAAGTTCCACGTTCTGCTGGGAACACACGTGGAGCACGGCCACGCGGTTCTATAAACCTTCAAGTCGGCCGCCTCGATTCACGCGCGTCTCCGCCGTACTGCAGCGCTGGCATCGAGGAACCCGGCCTGTAGCAGTGGAACGCCGTAAATTCAAATCGCCTTGAGCAAACTATTAGAGTGTTTACCTTGGGATGAACGCGACGGAACCGGAACAGCATAAGATGTGAGCGGGAAAGCGAAGAGGGGCAAATGTCTACAAAGTCTATCGTCTTTTGGCGACATTTGCAACGAAAGGAGCAGATACGCGGCCATTTTTTTTTTTTTGTAGCTGCACTGCCCAGTTTAACGCGTGTAATGAATTTTTACAATATTATTGCGAATTTTCGATCCCTAGTTCGTTTGTAGTTTCGGGCAGAGGAGAAGACTTCATTGGTTGTCGTGGCCGCCGCACCCACCACCTCAATGATGTCACACTAATTGCAAAGCGTCTTCACGTTGCGTTCACTTTGAAACAACTAGCCGTTAGTAACTCACTCAGCTTCATTCTAGCTACGATAAATGTTTTTCAACCTCAAAAAAGCAAGAAATATTTAACAACTTTCAAATTTCGCGCTACGGTAACCTATTATAAGCAGCAGTGACGTAACCTGGGCCAGTGACGAAAAAAGGTGAAAACATCAGTAATTTCAAATTTCGCGCTACGGTAACCTATTATAAGCAGCAGTGACGTAACCTGGGCCAGTGACGAAAAAAGGTGAAAACATCAGTAATTTCAAATTTCGCGCTACGGTAACCTATTATAAGCAGCAGTGACGTAACCTTGGCCACTGACGTTATATGGTGAAATTGTGGCTGTCAAGGTGCTAGCTGAACGTTAGCAATTAAGCGATACGAACAAACGAAACTCCAAACTACCAAACGAATAAATCCCTGGAAAGTCGCTGGGTGTCGCCGCTGCTTCGCCCGTTTTCTTAAATATATTGCGATTATTTGTTCGAAGTTTGCGATCATATCTGTATTGTTGTCGGGCCAAAGAAAATTTTTTAATGAACCAAGGTTGTGTTTTGTTTTCATGTCCCTGTTAAAGACCTATTTTCGGCCGCTTCATAGTCATTATACAATTATCCTATTTTCCGTTTCACGCAGAGCTTGTAGTCGGTAAACACGGTTAGCAATCGGTTAAATTTAGCCCCGCGAGCTAACGAGTGTGTCGTCATCGCCGACGTCAGCGAATCGGTGGGGAGAGTACGGTGCAAGAGAAATGGCGGCACGTTTGAATCGCTTTTTTTTTTTTTTGCTGAAATGCGTGTGTTTAAATGACCGTAAACACAGAAACTGCGGAGTACGCATTTTAAACTTTAATCGTCTGAGGTAAATAAACAATGTGCACAACTCACTCCATTGTCCACTTCAACAAAGCGGGCCTTTGCCCTGTTTTTGAGCATCGCGCGCTTTCTTAGAGTGCCGTGATGGAGTGTCAAACACTTGAAAAAAGGTCATGGACGTTGTAGAGGGGACAAAAACATCGACTACAAAAGAAAGCAAAGCCCTAATAAGCCGGTCACCATTTGTTAGGGGTCGAAGTTGTCTGATAGTCTGGTTAAGAGAAAAAGACGTCACCAGGCGACAACCGTAATTGGACCGTACTAACCAATCGGTAGGCTTAGGGTAAGCTATAAGGCCTTCCTTATTGATGGGAGACGCGGAGTCCCTCTACAACTTCGGCTGTAGCCAACACCTTCCAGGTAAACAGAGTGCCACAGCACTTAATATTACCCAGATTAGCAACGAGTTTTGGCTTTTCTTTTAGGCTAATGGTTAAGTACCGTGACCATGCTAAGCTGAAAACTGCCGATTACGGCACGAAAAAGCAGAGGCCAGAAGTGGCGATGCCGGAGGCCTTCCAATTATCTAGGAGGTGTTGCCGATGCTCGGGCCCGCCTGTGTAAACACGTCCGGCGACGGCGGGCTCTTCTGGGTCCCAGATTAAACCCCACCGCGAAGGAAACGGCCACGAAAGCCCAGCGACCCGGACTGTTTTTCCATTCGGCATCTGCGCAGAGGCGGGCCTTCGAAAAGCACGCCGATGCCTAGAGTTTCCCCCCTCTTTCTCGCTTCGGACTCCCCCTCTCTCCCCTCCTTAACTCTGCAACCCGCGAGCCCTGGGCTTCACGCCCGCGCGGAGCTCTGGCGTCCGGTTTTTTCTTTTTTAAACTTTTTTTTTTTTTTTTGCCGGACGGCCCCGCTCTTCCTTTGTTTTCGATGAGAGTCGTTGCTGCTCTGCGCGGCGGCGTTTTCGCGAAACGCTTGCGGCACGCACATTCCTAGGGCGCGCCGACGTAGCCACGTTTTCCTCTTCCTCTTCACTCTCTCTTTCTCGTGGAAGAGAGAGAGAGAGAGAAAGGACGTGAAATACGGGCTTATTTTGCGCGCTCCACGTTCGCGCTGCCATTAAGTATGCATGTATGACGGCCGGGCGCATCTCGCTACGCGTTCGCGGATGCGGTCCGGATCCGAAGCCTTCGCGGGCCTGTTTCAACGTCGCGCTAGTCACTGTGCGTGCATGTGTGCGTGTGTCGTCCTTTTTCTCTTCAGTCACACGAGAAATGGATGACGACGACGACGACAATGATGATGGTGATGCATTACGGACGTGGCGTACTGACGGACGGACAATGTTTGGTTGGAATCCGGCACGCCTTATAGTGTCGAACAGAAAAAGTAATGGACGATCTGTTGCAGACCCGTTATTGGTCCGTAAAAACGGATATGCCCTTTTGTCAATGCAGTGACACTAGGCCAAACACTCGCTAGGCCACGCAGCGGCGCATGCGCGCACATGCAAACCACGTCCTCCATGATCAGCCCCGTCGCTGCGTCGTTGCTGACCCCGGAGGACTTGTGCGTACATACGCGCGCGAAAGTACCTGAGCGCAGAGCCCCGCTCAAGAGCTCTGTCGCGCTCCCTCCCCCACTGAGCATGCTCAGCGTATTCTGACATCACCCGTCCTCTTTTTTTTTTCTGCCAGGTTACACAGATTCTTACGGTACGAGCCTTTTATGCTTACGCTTAAAATTTGTTTGGCCTTACATCCAGCTGAGTGATATGATTAGACTCGTCGGAAACGGGGTGCGGGTCTGGATATCGCTATTCATAAAATGGAGGAGGCATTTAAAGGGGCGTTTAAAGGCCACCATTAAGGAATCACGTATCCGGTTTTTATTAGAATGGCGCAAGCATTTTATGAGAGAAATCAGCAGCCTCAATTCTATTCCTGCGTCGAAGGGCGTTCTCTTCAGCGAAGATCACAAACACTAGAGGCATTTTTTTTACCTGAGCTGCACTGCTGTAAGCAGGGCAGCATATGTTCATTTTTTGTACTAATTGATATCTCTCGAGTAGCACTTTGCACTGGTCTGCACGACACTGCACTAACCTGCACCAGTTCAGGTAAAAAATGCTCCTACTGAGTACCTGTCAAACTTCCACCTACACGACGTCAGCCGTGACGTCACTGGCGAGGAACCGAAACTGAGTAATCAGCGTATTTACTCTGTGCTAACAGCGTCCCGACGAAATGAAACCAGGAATACCAGTACGATGGCCGGACCGTCTTTATAGACGGTAACTGAATTTTCGGCGGCCGCCCAATCACATAAACTAGTCCCAGTGACGTCATCGGGGCACTGCGAAAATATGGTTGGCGAGTTGCTACTCTTACAACTCTGCTCTTTGCTATCTGGCAAAATTGTTTGGAGTTTGTGTTAAAATTTGACTGTTTATCGGGTCAGTCCTTCGAATGAATCAGACTTGTAATTCGCCGTAATGTCCTCTTTCAATGTTTTGGAATCGAACAGTTTCAGCTCTGCCCATTCTCTGCTAATATCGCAGATATCTCGCATAGGGATTTATTGACCTCCTCCGGTTGCCTAAGGCCTTGCGCAAAGAACTGCTCGCTCCCTACAGCGCAAGACTTATTGCGTCACGCGTCAGAAGAACTAGGGCCTCGTTGTTTTAAGTACACATCCCTGCCGTCTAAGAGACGATATCGATCGACATGTCTTGCTTCGCTCGGGAGAAATGAACGATAGAAAGAAGGCGGGAAAAATAAACGTGGAAGGACGATGCAGAGACGCGGCAGGATGCGGGAGGGTGAAACGCAACCATGCACTGCTGCCTTTATGGGGATGTGTGGCTGGCGTATGAAGCGCGCCCCGGTTCCTATGAAACAAGATCGCCGCTCCGGCAACAACAATAACAACAGCAAGAACTAAAAGAACAGCTTGCACCGGTCTCGCGGGGTGAACAAGACCCGCTGTCAGCGACCACCAACTCCGGTCGGCTGGGTCGCTCACTACGCATGTCGCCGCCTGTCGCGACTGCCTGCGCCTCTTCTTCTTCCTTTGCTCCCCATCCTCATCCTTTTATTTCATCCCTTGTACTTTCGCTTTTCCTCTGCTAGCGTATTACGGGGACGTCGAGAAGGAAGGCCGTCCAAGACATGGCCGCTCGACACAAAACGCGCGCCAAAGCGGGAGGGAGATAGTCCGGCGATGAGGTCGGCTCGAGCAATGCCCGCGGGAAAAATAAAAAAAAGCGTTGGAGAAAGCGAAAGGCCCTGGAGCACACCCGTTCAGGGGTGGGTTATGATCCGTCTCCGCAGACAGACACTAAGCAAAGGCCACGACGCCAAGCCATCAACCGTATGAAAGTCGAGCGACGGCGCCTGTTTATGTTAGCAATATCATACGGGGGGAAACGTTCGTGCGGGTGTCCTGCTAATGGCTGAAATAACTGACTAATAAGACGAGGCATTTAATGAGGGGTGGAGCTAAAGTTCTCAAGGCCTTTTCGATGGTGACGTGCGATAACCTGACACTGTACGCCTCGCTTCACGGATTTGCTTCGGGCCTCTACGCCGAGGTTACGGCCCCTTGCGAGACCGCATCACTACGTGGTTTGTAACGGTAACATTGCGCCGCAGTGAAAAATTGTCCTGCTTTAAAAAATAGTGAACCACAGAAAGGTGTTTTTCTTGAGAGAGCCAACCTTACCATCCATTCCTAAATAAAATTGCGAGAAGTGCAAAATCTTTCTCACATTAAAACTGCGCCAAAACCTTCGCTAAATGTGCGTCCAATCGATCGTCAACCCTTCAAAAACCCAAATTTCAAGCGAAGGATGAAAACATACGTCGATATTTCCGCTAAGTAAACACATCTACGAACGATCTAAATGCAACCGAAACGTGGTTTCTGAGATAAAGGTATTCTATTGTACTGCTTCTTCATGATTTTTGCGTGTATTGTCTTATCTATAATAACCGTTCATTTCTCGCGATATTTAAGTAACCGTTTTGATGCAATAGAAGGCCGGTTTCAGGCCCACGCCGTGTGTCCAAAGATCTTATCAAAGCTTTTTGGTCGACCAACCGGTCCTATAGAGAAATGCATTTTTTTTAAAAGGACGCCATCAGTACCACTAAGAAAGCTTTCTCTTTAGAAGAAACAGAGAGGAGCAAGGTACGGCCTTGTCGGCCGGAAGTTGTGGGTTGGGCTGTTTTCTTAAGCGCAACGGGTGTCTGGGAGGAAAACAGAACTCTTCCACCGCGGCGCCTCCCTTTCCATTTCCCGGCTACCGTCTCTGCTCAGCTCGGCAAGTTTGACGAATCGACTGGCGCTGGGAGTGTATCGAGACGTAATCAGGCGCGCAGCCTCCTTATGCCAGGCGTCTTCGAGCGGAAGTAAAAGCGGCCTCGAACGGTCCGCGCAAACGCGGAGAAGCGGTAGCGGAGTAGAGGAAACCACGCACTCGCGTGGCCACAAACAGCGCGCGGGAATCGGAGGCTCACCCGAAACGATTGATGAGAAATCTTTGGCCGGGAGAAGAGATGTGGCGCTACGCGTTTGTTCATCATTTCTCCTCGAGGAGAACGTGGAACGTGGGTAGAAGGGTAGGGTCCGGCCGCCCCAAACAACACGCGAGTTTGCACATATTCAACTGAAACTTCCTTTCTATCTACCTTTTTACATTTCTTTCCTTCTTTAGTTTTTTTTTCTTTCTTTCGTTCTGCGTTTCATTTCTTTATCTCTCCCTTTCGGTTATTCTTTTCTAATCGACAGCTGTCGGTTGGGTTCTACCCGGGCTTCGTTCGCTACGCTCCCCCGTCCGCGAGAAAAACGATTACGCTAAGACCTGTAAAGAGGGTTTTGCTGCATGCATATACGTAATGCGGAAAAACTAAATTCTTGAATAAGAACGTGATGACACTCAATGTAAGCGGAAAAACGAGCCATACTTGAGCGTTCCGACACAAAAGCTCACCGGCGGTGTTGTCTGCAGAGTGAAGTCACCGATAATACATACCCAGGACGCAATTGCCCAGGTAGCTGAGCGTAAACGAAAACAAGCTCTATAGTAGCATAACTTGATTTATATTAATTTTTGGAAGTGTTTATCTGTTTCTGTGAGCCCCATGTGCCAGCTTTGTACGCAAACTCACTTAGCGTTTGTTCGTTCATTCATTGAAACTTCGTAATTCCCCTGTTTCCTTACCCAGAAGGGAATCTACATTTATGTTTTGTTCTTTATTAGTGACCATCATTCGAGGAGCAACGAGTTCAGCTAACAAGCCACCGAGCTGGACGGGAAAAGCTCAACTTCAACCGTCTCTCACGCGTTGTCCCTAAAACGTCCTCTAATGGTCCCAGAGAGAGGAAAAGTTGTAATGGCGGAGCGGACCTAGGTTAAGATCGAAGGAACGGAGGGAGGTAGGAGGGGGAAGGGACGCTTACTCTGAAAGTCGGAACGAAGCTCACAGATGTATCCCAGTCTATTCCTTTCCTATTGAACATATAGGGCTTAATGATGTACCCCCATAACCATTGGCGTAGCCCGAAATATTTTTCGAAGAGTGTTATACGCCGCCTGCAAAAAAACGCCAAAAAATACCCTGCTCTCCAAAATCATTTCATCTTAATTGAGCTATCTAATTTTATTATTTTTGTTTTTATATATCACTTTCCAGTCCGGAGTGTAAACAGCGTGTACGACAAAAATGCCAAAAATGAGGAGGAGATTGAGGGGATCAACCCCTCAGAAAACTTCCGGGGTGTTCTGACACAGAAATGCTCCCCTGCCCTGCAAAGAACCCTGCACCACTTTTTTCAACCTTTCTTGAAATCTTGAATGCTTGCACAACGAAGTCACTCAACACACCCAGTACTTGGAATAAAAGTCGCAAAGTACCTCAGCCAAAACAAATAACTTGGAAACTCGCTCCAAAGATTTTTCTCTCTTTCCCGGTCTTGACGTTCTTCGACGGCCCGAATTACGTCACTGAAGTCATGCAGCGGCGGTTGGCCAGTTTTCTTGCAGTTTCAGCAATGAACGCTTTTCGATAGCAACTTTAAAAATAAAGCCACAAAAGCAAAGGAGAAACGCAAGGCGTTTCCGGTGCGACGAGCAAATCACGCAGTGCCGCTCCGTGCTGGCGATAACTATAGCTTTCGCAGTGCTTTCAGACGCAAAGAAAACGGTTAAAGGGACCCTGCAACACTTTCGATAATCGCTTTTACTCTTTCCTACGCGTCTGGAACCACTGCGAAAGCTATAGTTATCGCCGGCACAGAGCGGCACTGCGTGATTCGCTCGTCGCACCAGATACGCCTTCCATTTCTGCTTTGGTTTTGTGGCTTTTTTTTTAAGTTGCTATCGAAAAGAATTCATTGCTGCAAGTGAAAGAAAACCTGCCAACAGCCAGTACATGGCCTTAGTGACGTAATTCGAGCCGTCGAAGAACGTCAAGACCGGAAAAGAACGAAAAATCTTTTGAGCGAGTTTCCAAGTTATCTGACGGACATAAAGCAGTAATTTTTGGCTGAGGTACTTTGCGACCCCTTAATCTAAGTACTGTGTGTGCTGGGTGACTATGTTAAGATTTCAAAAAAAGTTGAAAGAAGTGTTGCAGGGTCCCTTTCAAGCGTTTATCGAAAGTGTCGCAGGGTCCCTCGAACAATCCTTTACCATCCCCGACACGAAACACATCCCGAATTGATTTCCCTCTTCCAAACCACCAATCACCTTCCAGCGGCAATCGGCTCTCCTGGGCGAATCACTCCTGCCGCGCGGCCCTCCGTGTTGGGCCAAGGTACCAGCCATCAACCGCTGCCGCCCCCTCACCCGACAGCTGAGACGTGCCGGCTTGCGAGTCTTCATTATATCGGCGCGCTGCTTCCGTCAGCCCTGTGCGGGGCGTGCGAGCGCGCAGGTTGCGCTGCTGGGCCCCTCCGAAGCGTCTGGACTTTGATTGTTTTTCGGACGCCCGTGTCCGCTTTTGTGGCGGCCGGATGACGGAGCGCTATTCCTGGCGTTCGCTCCCCGGCACCGTCGCCGCACGGGACCAGGCAGCAGCTGCTTGCCCAGCGCCTTCGCCTAAGCCGCCACTGCTGAAACGCTGCGTCCAGAGCGCGCGCGCGCCGGAGCAGCACGCGTTCTCGCACGTCACCTTCCCGTCGGCCGCAGCGGACAGCGCTATCTCCCTATCAAATGTCTTCTCTCCTGTCAAGTGTCTCGGGTCGGTTTCGTTCAGTAGAGCTTAGCTTGGTTTTCGTTTCAGCTTACACTTCCTTACGCATATACGTGTAGCTTGTATACTTAGCTTAGCTTACTTACACCTGTCTTCCCGCCCGTCCCCTCCTCTCGAATTTCTTTATTTGACTTTGCTTCGTTTAGTTTAGTAGAGGTTAATTTGATATATTTTGTTTTTGTTCAGCTTATTTTTAGCTTGACTTAGCTTACTTGTACTAGTCTTCCATCCCATACCCTCGTCCAAAATTTCTTTTATTTAGTTTCGCTTCGTTTAGTTTAGTAGAGATATGTTTGGTTTTGTTGCAGCTTACACTTCCTTACACATATACCTGTAGCTTATACTTGGCTTAGCTTACTTAAACCTGTCTTTCCGCCCGTCCGCTCCGCTCGAATTTTTTTATTTAGCTTTGCTTCGTTTCGTTTAGTAGAGGTTAGCTTGGTTTATTTTAGTTTTGTTCTCAGCTTATTTTTACTTGACTTAGCTTACTTATACCTGAACTCCGGCCCGTCCCCTCCTGTCGCATTTCTAGAGTTTAGTTTTGCTTAATTCGTTTAGTTTAGTAGAGAGCTTAGTTTGGTTTATTTTAGTTTTGTTTCAGCTTATTTTTACTTTACTGAGCTTACTTATACTTGTCTTCCCACCCTTACCTCCTCCTCCCAAATTTTCTGAGTTTATTTCAGCTTAGATTTTGTGTGGCTTGGTTTTGTTAGATTTTATCTGCGCTTGATTTAGCTGAGCTGGGCTTACTTCGCTGTAGAGCAGCTTGCTTCAGTTTAGCTTAGATTTATTTGGCTAAGTTTAGGGAAGTTTCTTTCTTCCTGACCATCCCCTTCTCTCAAATCTGTTCAATTTCCTTTCGTTTCGTTCAGTCTAGCAGCACTTAGCTTAGTATCGCTTAGCTTTACTTTGCTCTAGCTTATTATTACTTGGCTTAGCTCAGCTCCCGTTGCATTACCTTGTTATAGCGCAGTTATTTGTAGTTTAGGTTAGTTCAGTTTAGTTAGGCTTAGTGTTGTTTAGATTTAGTTAATGGGTGCTTTTCTCGACGTGAAATTTTTAATAAATTCATCATCTTGACCGGTATCTTTTCTTTCCCTTTCGATTGCCTTCCCGTGCTGTCCCAGGCTTTTGCTATTCAGATTTTCACGTCTCACATCCGGGGTATCACATCCAGCTTAGCTTAGCTTAGTTTAGTTCTGCTTTCGCTTGCATTAGCTTTACTTGAATTAGCTTAGTTTCGTTTAGTTTAGTATTGCTCAGCTCAGTTCAGCTTAAAATTAGTTTACGGTTCTCCCTCCACGTTACTCATTTTGTAAGTGTCTCTAGCATGTCGTTTTAGAAAGCCAGCCAATCAGACGAAATAGTTGACGCTACCTTTAGCTTAGTAATGCCGCATATCGCTAAATGCGCGGGCTGGGGTTTTATTTCGAATAGGCCACTCGGCAGCGACGTTGACAGATCAAAGTATCGGTTAAATCCCCATTTGGTGGAAGAGGAATATACGATTAATAACAGAAATTTGTTAAATAACGTCTCGAAATTGGTTTCAAACCCCAGGTTTTCTCCTGTAAAGCATACTTCTTAGAATGCTCGACGTGTGACATTAAGTCAACTTAAGGCCGCTCCGTCTCATTTAATCGCTTAAATCCGGTAAAACACAAGAGAGGGCGCCACCGCCTCAGAAAGCGCGCGATTGCTCCTCCCACCGGCGCTTCTCCCGCGCCCAATCAGAGCGCGCCATGTAACAAGAGAGAGACTTAAAATCTTTGAATATACTTATGCACTGCATGCTGCAGGTTTCACGATAGTGGATATGGCCCGGGATTTTTATGTCTGTCTGTCTGTCTGTCTGTCTGTCTGTCCATGTCCGTGTCTGCCAGTCTGTCTGTCTCTCCCTCCGTTCGTCCCGTGATTCAGCCGCCCCGCCAAAACACAAGAAGCCGGTTGTCACACCCGCAGAAACACCAAACTTCCCCCGCTAACCCCTTTGCAAAGAAACATATATAGGAGTGAAAAGCGGCAGAGACGAGCGAAGGAAACTTCAAGTTCGAAGCCGTCTGGGGCTGAGACGTCGTCTTAGAAAAAAACGGCGGCCACAAGCGTCCCATCGCTCAGACTATTGACTTCTCCGCGTCGAGACGGTAAAGGCCGGCTATGTAGCGACCTGGTTCAATTGGATTAAAAGCGTGGTTCCCGAGTTGTGACTAAATTGGATTAGGGGGCTGCGAGACCGACCGGACGGAGGGGCGGTCTGCCCGGAGCTAACCGTGACGCGTAGGCAACAAGACGGGACGCGGCCGTCACCTCCCACCTCAAAAGGCCTCCCAATCCGCATCATCTGACATTTAGAATAAATTACGGATTTTTTGTCCACCGCATGAGACTCTGCTCAAAGAGACGTCATCAAGGAACAATTGACCGGTCCATCATTTTTGGGAAAACAAGCAAAAGTATAAATGTCAAGTACTGGCCAGGCCTTTGTATATGTAGGTGTTTCCTGGCCGAGCGAGAGATTCCCCGGGGATAACTGCCTTGTTGCGAGCCTCGAAAGAAGCCAGCACTTTTCCCGGGACGCTGTCCGCACTCTCCCATAGTGCGGGATTCTTGTGTGGCAACTTGCGTCGAACATAATCGCGTTCGAAAGAAACTGCGGCGCAGCTCCTAAAGCGCTGTTCTCGTGATACAGCCGTTTAAGCGCAATGTTGGGGGCGCTTGAGTGGCAGTGTTGTTTGGCGAAGACAAGATGCTGTTGTTTCGGCTCTCTAGTTTCTTTTAGGGGCGAAGCCCCTTAGGGGCCGGGGTTTTTGGCGTCTCCTGTTGTCGTCGTCGTCGCAATCGTCGTCTCGTGTAGTCACGGTACCAAAACACCGGGACACTCGTTTACGCCTCGTGCAAGAGAGCTTCGTGCTTCAAAGACAAGAGACTTTTACAGCAAAGCTCTAAACGTCTACCCCCCCCCAACGGTTTTATATCCGTTGGCAAAAACGCCAAGGCGTCAAGAATACACTTTTACACTGCATGCTTCGCCCCTCCCCAGGTTTAACGTTAGTGGAGATGGCCCAGGATTTTTTTTTCTTGTCGTTCTACACGTTTCAATGACTCCACGCGAATAAAAGCAGAAGAATAATATGACTAGTATAGGTTTATTTTACCGAGCCTCAATTCCAGTCGAGGCATCTTTGATTCAAGCTAATGAGGGTTTACGGGTGAGTAGAACAAAAATTTACCATTCCTTCTTAAAGAAAGCTGATAGAAGCGCGAAAGCTAAAAGCGTGCCCAACCTTCGCTGAAAGTGCGTTCAAGTGATCGTCAAACCTTCAATGAGCCAAATCGCAAATGAAAAACGAACCCATACGACGATTGTTCGCGCACTAAGTAAATGCATCTATATACGAACAATCTAAATAGATACCGATACGTGGTTTATGAGATAACTGTATACTATCATACTCCTGCTTCATGATCGGTGCATGTATTGTCTTATCTAGAAGCGTTTCTTTTTCGCAATTTTCAAGTAACCATTTTGACACAGTGAAAGCCCCGTTACACGCGCGCACCTTATGATCCAAACCCATTCCCTCCCCACTCGATCAATTCTCACCCACATATCGCCATCCCTCTTTCCCACTCCCGCTTCTCCCCACTGCGGGGACTACGAAGACACCCCCCCACGCCATCTGGCACTGCCCGGCCCTGCTTCCTCTTCCCCTAACCAACCCCCCGACTCCTGGCTGTCTGCCTTCGCGCGCTCGGACGCCCAGTCCCAGTGCGCCCTGGTCGACAGGGCTAGGGCCTATAAAGCTGCGCTTCCGCGGCTCCACCGTCCGTACTAAGCCTGGCCAGGAATAAAACGTCTCTCTCTCTCTCTCTCCTCTCCTCTCTCTCTCTCTCTCTCTCTCTCTCTCTCTCTCTCTCTCTCTCTCCAGAGATCTTATCAGAGCTATTGGGTCGACAAACCGGTCTGCGGGGAAATGCACTAATTTTTTGGCCGGACGACATCGGTTCTACTAAGGAAGCTTTCGCTTTAAAAATGCCTCTTCCATTTTACAACTCGCACAAGCGATGACCCGACGCTCGAGGAGCCGGACGATGGATGATACAGGCGGAGGCTGCAGGTGCGAACGTTGCGCCACCACCGGTTCAGTACTCGGGTTGTTCCCGTCTCCGCTCCCGCTCTGCAATTCTCCGTTCTTCTATCGCTCTGTGTTTGCCATAGAGTTTCATACTAATATGTACTAGAGGGAAATCTGTCGCTGCAGTCACGGGCCGCCGTGGTCGGCGCCATTGCCGCTAGTGACGTTCCTCGCCTACTTGGCTTAGCTAGCCATATGGCTTCTTTTTTGTCTCGAAGCCAAAATGGCCATTAGTGCCCAGTGCGACGCCTGCGAGGTTGAAGAGACAATCGAACACGTGATTTGTCGTTGCCCGCAGTATTAATCAGAAAGACGTGTTTTGGCCGCCGAGCGGAACCGATTGGACAATCAGCCGTTCACAGTAGAGACTATTCTATAGGACACCGACCCCTACAATCGACTTCGCAGAAAACAACAAAAGCCTTTTTGCGTTTTATGAAAGACACAGGCTTAGCTGAAAGACTATAGTGCCCGCAAAGGGACTAAAGTGTGTGCGCGGCCCTGCTCCTTTCCCCTCTTTTAAGTGCGAATGCACTTTATAAGCGACCCCAAACCTTCCACCGCCGGCGGCGGCGGCGGCGTCCGCAGTCCTCCTCTCCCTAGCAACGGCGTGGAGCGGAGAGGAGTGTCGGTAGCAACGGCGCGGTGACGTCACTTCACCACGTGACCGCGCTCGCTCCGCCCTCCTCGCCGTGGCTGCGCGGGTGCGCGCCGCTCCCCGCACCGCTCCTCGCGCCGTGACGTCATGGTATGACGTCACAGCGCGCCTCCTCTCCCCAGCAGCTGCCGCGCGCCTCTCTCTCCACCGTGACGTCACACTCTCTCCTCTCCCCCTCGCTCGGCTGCAGCTGCCGTGCGCCGCTGTCCCTCTCCCCTTGCGCTCGCCTCCTCTCTCAGCCACCTGGCTCGGCGCGCTCGGCGCGGCGTACCCCCCTATATATGCAGCGATAAACTGCCAGACCTCCGTGGGTCGGCTCGCGCGCGCTCACGGGCGAATGCCAACGGATTTTAACTTTACTCGCACTTAACCATGTTCACCCTCGGGGAAATGCTTGGGAGTTTTTTCCCTGCCCTTTCTCTCATCCCCTGCACACCCCTTCCCCATTGTCAAGTAGCAATCCGGGTTCTATGCGTGGATAACGGCTCGGCCTTTCCGTTTGCTTTTCTCTCTTTCTTGAAGAAAAAATCAACAAGAAGGGTAACATTTTCTTTCTTGTGCATCGTGCATGGAGCTTCTACATAATCACTGACAAATTAATCTTTTTGGAGATCCAATTTGATAATAACAAAACAAATTTGATGAACCTTGTACAGTAATATTGTTGCTTTTTTGGCAGCCAGAGCCAACTTTTCAGCCTGTTTACAAGCCGTGCCAAGGACAAGTGCAACGTGCCTGCCCGGAACATCAGGGAACGCTCGCCGAAGCGCGGCTCCTCTAGACAGTGGCGCCAGATTTCCCCCTATAATTCATACCACAAGCTGCAAGCAGCACTGCGGAGGCTACATTGTTGTCAATAGAGCGCCTACTGAGGGCACCTAACTTGCCGTGAAGGTGGTTTTGAAAGCACCCTTCAGTCTCCCCTCTCGGCAGGTGGAACCGCAAGGCCCCGGCGTCTATTCTCCCTTTTCTTCGCGGTGAGTTAGGCGCCCTCAGTGGGCGCTCGATTGACAACAATGTAGCCTCCGCAGTGCTGCATGCATCTTGTGGTATGGATATATTACTCTAAAACTCTATGGTGTTTGTGGATCAATGGCGCAAAATTTCGCCGACATGCCGTATCTATTGCTCAGGCAATAAAATGTAAACAGGGCCACGCCCGCTTTTGCCCAAAGCGCCTAGCGGTGAACATGGCCACTAGCGGCAGTGGTGTGGTGATTGTTGCTCAGGCCCCGCCACCAACGCAGCTCATGCGGGCAGCACGGACAAATCGGGGCAGCTTCGCTCCTCCTGTTTTTGTCGCTCAAACGTAGACCGTAACCGGATAGGGGCGGTTTTCCCCACCCGAACGTTATAACAGAGTCTGGTTATAGTTATTTGTGCAGCTCTACCTGAGAGCACGAGGTGGCGTCGTTTTCTTTGCATTTTTTTTACCGTGCTTTGCGTCGCTCGAGGGCACATCTTCAAGTTTTGTTGCGTCTTTATGACACCTCTCTTCAGCGCTGTTTGTATCCTAGTTTGTTTCCTTAGTTTTTTTGTAAAACGACTACAACATTCATTTTTATTTAGAATAACGTTGGCACTCTTGGTCATATACTTATGTTTTGCCGCAAATACTCATCAGGTTTCATTTCCGGTGAAAAAGCGTGGCATGCGTGAGCTAACCTCTTATGGCTAATAGTTTGCCAAATACGTGCCTATACTACACAACGTGTTCATGGTCTTGGTTGAAGCGGAAATGCTTTTTGAAACGGTCTACGGTCCCTTGGGACTTGAAAAGGCTTCAGGAAAGCAACTTCGAACAGCAAAAATATGTTTCGCAAATAAAACGCGGAACGCACTTCCATCTCTCGATGTTCTTTCTGGGGAACTAAAGGCTAGGCTTAAGTTGAACCGGGAACAAAGTTAGCTTGCTGCAAGCCGTCAGAAATTTTTAAAAGGGCGTTCCTGATTTTAAAGTATTTTTTCGGGTTTTCTACACACACTGGAGTTCTTTGCACCGTTTCTTGAATATAATAGATAGGCTGGAAGTTTGTTAAAGAGACACTGATGTGATTGGCCGTACTCTTCTAGCTTTCAGCTGCATTGCTTAGTTTAACCTGTGTAACGCTCTATTTGGCAATTCAGTTAAAGCCTGGAGTTTAAACAGGTGGATCGGTCGCCCCGATGATCGAAGAGATGATCGCTGAAAGGATGACTCGCTGGCTCGTTGGCTGACGGCTCGTAGCCGACGTCGGTCTACTCCAAGCAACTTACAAGATGTGCAATATGTACACTTTATTTACACTACGTATTTACAACTCTCAAGGTTCATGATCGCATACAAGAGGTCGGGCAAGGCCCGCGTTGAGCGCGGATCGCCGCTCTCTCGTCTCTCCCCTCTCTCTTTTCCCAAAACATCGAACTCCTCGGTTTCACCACCAAAACCCCGCCCAAAAAGGGACGTCACAATTTCAGAGTGAGGATGGCTTATTCATTAACCCAGCCTAGGCCATTGCTTTGCCACAGTGACAAACCAAACTAGGTGGCTACAATGTGGTCACGTGACCCATTTCCCTCACTCCCGTAGAGAAACCCAGAGTGTACCGCAAAACACAAATATAACACAAATGAAACCCAAGCAGCTAAAAGCAAACCAAGCGCCGGCCATCCGCACTCGGGCGGCTCTTCTTAAAGTATTGTCCATACCGTGCGCGCCTATAATTGTGCCCCGTGCCGCCAAAATTCCTTTCCTTTGTAAACACGTCAAGCTGATAACAAAGCCTGGTCGCCTACCCATTGACGCGTCCCAGCCGCCGAGTCGCCAGGACCAGAAGTGGAGCGAATGGAAACTTGCCCAGTAGCTGTATAACTCTGGCTGACAGACGTCTGGTGCCCTCTTCCTACCTTTGACCCCTTGACTGACTTTCGGGTCCCGCCCGCTTCGGGCTTTCTCACGGCGGTAATCGCGGTCGCTAGATGTCAATAATTCCCCGCCGCCGCTCTTCCAGACGAACGAAAGGAAATCCTCCTTCAAATGCAAACATCGCTTTTAACTTTTTGCACTGACCAACGCATCGGTATACGTCCTCTCTTGACCCGCTCGTCGGGTGAACACAATAGCGTGGCGAACAAAAAGAAGCTTCAGCGGCCTCTACTCACGCCCCTCGCGCCCAAGTCATCTCGGCTGGCGTGAAAACAAAGACAATACAGGTAAACACGCTATACCCAATCTAAGATACCTAGTTGACGGGTGGTATAGGTGCCCGAAAGTAACACCTGGAGTTGTTCATCACGTGTAACGCTCGTCATGCACGAAGTGTAACACCCTACCCGACTACTGCAATGACGTAAAACTGGCTCACAACGTGTTTTTATGCTGTCGCAGTCTTGCAAACTTCCTTTCTCTGCGATTTATTTCTTTGTAACCCTTTAGTGTTTGTTTTTGTTTTTCACGGAAAGTTTGGGGTCGGTTGAACGTGTTCGAAATTCGGTCATCTCCAAGCAACGTACCTGTCAGCATGTCGTGACTGACGACGCCATGAAATCGGCGTAGAGGATGGTGCCGGGGAAGCCATCTTTTAACGCTATTTTTTCCGATACGATGTGCTTAATATATTCTGAGCGAAGTCAGAACAAACTACACGTTTCGAACTTTAGGGTCATAAAGAAATTAGCAGGGTTCATAGCAGGCTATAACACAAGAGGCGGATAATGATAATGATGATGATGATGACGACAAGGATGACGAAGAAGGAGAAAAAGAAGTAGCTGAATATTATGATGATGATATAACAGTGATAAGAATAGCAACTGTTCCCGCTGCCTTCAAGCCAATGCTAAGCTACAAGCTAACGTAGCAATCTCTCAGATGCTAACCGGTTGTTTTTCGTCGAAGAGAGAATGAAAAATAGGAAATTTTACTGTTTTTGAATAAATGATTGATTGATGGTACCCCTTCGCAACAAAAAATCAATTCCAAAATAGCTGAACTGACCTCTTGTTTCAATTGATTGATTGATTGATTGATTGATTGATTGATTGATTGATTGATTGATTGATTGATTGATTGATTGATTGTACCCCCTCGCAACATAAATTCAGTCCCAGAAATCCTGAATTGACCTCTTGTTCTGTTCAACAACGATGCTTAATGGCGTCTCTGAGCTTAGTCAGATCTGAGAGCAAGTGCCCCTCTTTGCTTATCACAGCCCGAATCATCATCAATCATCATCATCATCACATCATCATCCTGATTTTCGCTGAAATAAATAGCCACGTACTTTTCACACCGCTCTCATCCTTCGTCGTTCTAGCCCAAGAATTTTTGTGCCACTACCAATAAAGTTTCTGTACCGTACCGTACCCCTCGTCACACCTCTGACGCCTTCGTGAATAGGTAACGCAGCAGGCATTTTGCGGTAGCAAATCGAAGCGACCCGCAGCGGCAGCTACGGCCCATCGCGTGACGTTACGCTGTCGACGGCCACGCCCTCTCATCTCTCGCACCGTTGGTGTCCGCGCGGCTCCCTGATTACACGTCCCGTTGCATTGGAAGGGGGGGGGGGGTCTGTACGAAGGAGAAGCCCCCCCACGGGCCGGGTATCGAGGAGGACGATGACGGGCCAGCGCTTAACGACCGGGCTGCACGCTTCCTCGACCCAATCTTCTCCCCTCAAGGGTGCCGCGCGACGAGGCGAGGTACATCTTTTATTGACACGCTGCCCCTCTCCCTTGACTGCACGCGTCACCGAGCACGTAAAACAGTGGCTCGGGGCACACGCGATTCGTTGCTCGTTCGCCACGCAGTGCGACTGATGCGCGCAGCGAACGAATGGATGGAGCCTTGCCCTGGGAGAAGCAGGAAACGTTTAATTGACTTCGTATTGACTTTCTGTTGATTTCTATTACCTAGTTATGATAAGCGGCTTGACGTGCTATTTAACGCTTCTTACAACTGATGCTTACAGGGACCCTGCAACACTTTCGATAAACACTTTTCCTCTTTCCGTCGTGGCTGGAAGCATTAGGAAAGCTGTAGTTATCGCCAGCATGGAGCAACACTGCGTGATTGGCTCGTCGCAGAAGATACGCCTTCCGTTACTGCTCTGCTTTCGGGGCTATCTATTAAGTGCAGAGCACTTTAGGGCCTCGCCTTGTCGTCTTAGCTCGCTCCCTGGACCCAAGCAGAGCCACACGGCGTTCCATCGTAGCGGCTGTCGTCTCGGCGTAACCCAGAAGCCTCGAAAGCCAAGCGGTTTATGTAGTCATAAGCGTTCGAAACTCGTGAACCGCTGGCGCTTGTCATACGTCTCCCCGTTGTTTAGCGCAAAGAAAACTGTAGGTACATTTGAGGCAAAACATACGTAATTAACCGGCAGCGCCCACGTTTATTTAGTTATGATCGTTTCGTTGCGTTGGCGCTTACGATAGTAAGCGTAAAAAAAAGTGGCCGTGCAACGCCGACACGTGCGGGAGGAAAAACAAGCACAAAAAGAACAGAACTCCCGCTGGCGCAGTTTCAGGCAGGGGGCGCAGGAGCACTGCGAAGGCGGGAAATTTGAATTGCATTGGGTGGTAGCAGTAAGCGGAAAACGGCGCAACAGGCAATTATGGCGAATCACTGCTCTGCACTTCCGAAAGCGTTCCCATTAGATGGAACGGCTTTAATTTTATATTTAAAGTGGCTATCGTATGCGTTCGTTGCTGCAACCGAAGAAAAGCCGGCCAATAGCCGTGACACCGCTTTATGACGTCATTCGAACGCTCGAAGAACGCCAAGACTGAGAAAGTGAGAAAATTATTTTGAGCAGGTTTCAAAGTTATCTGATGGACATAGAGCAGTGATTTTGGGCTAAATTAGTTTGTGGTCCCTCATTCTAAGTACTGCATACGTTTGTCGAGTACGTTCTGAAAGCATTTCGATTTAGATAAAAGTTGAAAAAAAAGTGTTGCAGGGTCTTTTTAACAAAAGATAGTCGATATTTTCCTAACCTAATTGATACAGGGAACAGAAGCAGAAAAAGACCACTAACTAGATGGAGGGATGAAATCAGAGAATTCGGAGGCAAAAAAATGAACTACGGGCTCGCCCGACAAAAACGGCTGCAGGAACTTTCTTGACTCGAGGCCAAGCGTCGCGAAATAACATATATAATCTTATAATGTTATATAACTCATGAGTGTGATAACATTCGATTGGAGGCGTAACGGCTGGGGCCTGTTGACAAGTAGATAAATATGCACTTATATAGCAGCGAGTACAGAAGCTTGTCACAGCACACGCATGCTCAAGCACGCAATTTTTCGAAAGGAAGGTGGATGGGTGGAAGAGGAGGAGGAGGAAGGGAGGAAGGAAGGAGATGATTGCGTCTTAATGCTATCGCATCAGCAAGCGCCAAACCGCGATCACCATCAAGCACCACGCGTAACACGCGCGTCATCTTTCTTCGGGGGAAATAAGCTCGTCAACTCTTCCCCACGACGTATCCCGCTAGAGGCCCCCTGAAACATCTTCGAGCGGCCACCGGAAGACGGCGCGCTGTACAAATGAGCATTAATTGCACAAAGCGGAGCCGAGGGTATGGCGTGATTACCCGAGGCGGGTGCGCCGTCGTCTCCCAACACGCGCACTCCATCACCGAGCAGGTCTGCGGACGACAACGGTTGCCGAGCTCCGGCCCGGCGGCGGATCGATGACAGGGACGCAACTCGGCCCCGCAGGTGCCATTTTTAAAGCCAAGCCAAGACGAGCCGCGGCGGCGCCGCGCTACTGCCACTTTGAATAGCGCTGCTGCGCGGGCGCCGTTAATCGAGCAGTTCGTGGACCGCAAAGCGATTACTCGCGAGCAAGCCCCGCGGAGCGGCCGTCTGGATTTGCGTGCGCGCTTTTTAGACGTCACGAAGCTTCCGCGCAGAGCTAATGGCCGGCACGCGAACCACGCGAGGGGGCTTCTTCTTTAGCCTCTAAGCAAAGCGGGAAGCTAGCTTTACAGAAGATGCTCAATAAGCGGTAATGAATGATGTTTGTCAACTTTGTGGGTCCTTCCGTTAAAAAGGCATCTCGCGGTTTTGCTGGTCCCACTTTTTAAGGCTCGGCTCCTAACAGTAGAGCTATTTAATCTCTTAGTTCCGCCGTATAGCGTTACCAGAAAAAAAGTACGGGGAAAAATACCGAGTGCACGTGAGTGTGCGCCTCGTGAGCAGCGCCAGGCGTCCTCCTGGCTTGCGCGTGGGCTTGCGCAACGTGAGGAACTACTAAAATACTAAAAAAAAAAATACCGAGCGAATGTGAGCATGCGCTTGCCTCGTGAGGAGCGCCCGGCGTCGGCAAGCTTGACGTTCGAGAACACTCTGCCCAGCGTTCGTGGCGTGATCTCTCGCGTGCTCTTCTACACGCCAGTTCACGTGCGTTCGCACCTGAAGTGGGGAGCACAGACACCGAGTTCGCAGTACAGAGACGCCGAGTTCACGAAGCCGGTAGCCGTTGGTTCTAGCGTGTCCTAACGTGGTCCACTTCGACAGAGATGTGAAAGGCTGCGGATAAAACGATCCGGGCCTGCCAGTCATGGAGAACTTTCAGCGGCAAGTTCGGAAACCCATGTGAGGTGCAACAGTGGGGTCCCCTACGAAGGGAGAGGGGCCGCCAGCTCTGCTGTTTCTCCAGCCTTGCACCACTAGCGCAAACCGTATACTAGTTTTTGGGGGGGGGGGAAGAAGGGGGGCTTTGAATTGTTACCGAACAAACTGCCTCATCCCCACAAGTGGTTGGTTTCATTTCAGCTTCGATTTCGGTTAAATTTTTCCTGTTTTTGTGTGCTCCTGTGTCCCCGTACCGTGCGACCTCGGCCAACTGCCACCCTTTCGAGGCCAAATTTAGACGGAACCGACCCTTCAATCTGGCAACGTATAGCTTCGATGCCTAATACGTGGGGAATCAGCGACAGTGCGTGTAAAAGCCAACTTTCATGTGCCTTCTTTGGGGAGTACACCGCAACGTGGATTGGTGACTCACGCGTACTGTTATTTTAAAGATTAGTCAAACAAAGCATGCTTCCTGAGTTAACTGTGGTCGTTTATATCGTATGGACTACCTTTGGCGTCGTGCCCAGCGGAGTTTCGCGATGCCTTCAAGCGATTACTGTGTGTCCCTCACAAGTTACGTCCTTCCGTTAGGAACCCATGGCTTACGCCATTACGCTGTGCCTTAGCCTTGACGTAGTAAACTAAAGATAAGGCAGAAGCTTATCACGTTTATGTTGGCTGATCTGAAACGTGTTCAGAACAATATCTTTAAAGAAAAATTCACTGCCTTCGCGGCAACGTCGCGTTGGTTACACCACGCATTTCGCAGACAATAACCCAGCTGAAAGTTTCCGGTCAGAGGATGGTAATTAAGTCTCGATGCGACCGTGCCCAAATAGGCAGGGGTGATAAACCTTTTCGACTTTGGAATTAAAGATATTTATGGTGAGGGATGTGCCACACCTGATGACCTGATGCTATAATTGGGGTCGAAGCCCCTTAGGGGCTCTGACTGTCGGCGTCCTCTGTCATCGTCATCGTCTCATGTAGTTGCGGTACTAAAACACCGGGACACTCGTTTTCCAACGCATCGCGCTAGAACGTAAAGCCAACTAAAAGAACGTACCCGGGCACTCGTTTTCCAACGCCTCGGGCTAGAAGGCTCCGTGCTTTCAAAGACACGAGACTTTTACAGCAAAGCTGCATACCTGTATCCCCCAATGGTTTCATCTCCGTGAGAAAAAACGCCAAAGTCGCCAAGAATACACTTACACACTGCATGCTTCGCCCCTCCCCAAGTTTCACTTAGTGGAGATGGCCCGGGATTGTTTGCACCGAACCACTAGAAGCAATCACTCGTCCGCACGTCCAGCCTGTTCGCTGGCTGGGCATGTCCTTCGAGGGAAACGAATACACCTTTAAATGGCAACACTAACCTGGGTAATCATCTGTATTCTTTTTTGCTAGATTCAGAATGCGTCGTCGTGGCATACCTAAGATTAGAACATCCTCAGTTCCGGCCCCTCCCAATTTCCCGTGCTTGAAGACAAAAAAAAAATACCATCTCTTCCTAAAGAAGTTAAGATAAACGCGAACGCAACAAGTGCGCCCAACTTTCGCTGAAATGGCGACCAATCGATCGACAAACCTTCAAAGACCAAATCGCAAACGAAGAAAAAACCCATGCGACAATTTTTTCGCGCACTGTGTAAACGCATCTACGAACAATCTAAATGTAAACCAATACGTGGTTTATGAGATAAAAGTATGCTTTTGTACTTCTTCTCCATGATCAATTCGTGTATTGTAGTCTTATCTAGAACCGTTTTTTTTCGCGATTTTCAAAAAACCGTTTTGGCACAATGAAAACCCTGTTTCACGCACGCGCTGTGTGTCCAGAGATCTTATCGGAGCTTTTCGGTCGACCAACCGGTCTACGGGGATATGCATTTGTTTTTTGACAGGACGCCATCGGTCTCACTAAGAAAGATCGCGCTTTTCAAAAAATGCAATGCACCGGAAGGTTTCTTGGCAACATTTTACGCTCGATACCTCATACTTTTAATTACATTCCTCTCCACTTACAGAAAAAAAAAGGAAAACATCTTTCTGAGGGGTGTTATTGCTCGGAGGATTTGTAGCATATCTTGGCTGCTTCGCCTTGATGGTATTCACTCTGAGCGATAGTTTATCTGCATGGATTGAAATATAGCTGCATGACCACGACAAGCACTATCACAAGCACCAGTTTCGTTACTAAATTCTTTTGGTGTGGGCTGCAGGCAGCATAAGCATATTCTAAAACAGGGCACGCAAAAGGTGTATATGCAAGCACCTTGACGTCTTTCGTATCCTTTTGCTATTTAGCACGTAACAAAGGAAGTTTTTTGTAAGAGGCACATCGCACTTTCTCAACGTGAGCAGACAATTTGTGGTCGTTCGTAATAAACGCACCCAAATATTTAAATGCGTACATCTGCGGTGCGCGTAGTGGGGCACAATGTTGTACCTAAATGGTAGAACGTTCTTCTGGTTAGTTATATTATTAATATTGTGTTTTTTAGAGCAATTTATTTCAATTTCCCATTTATCGTGCCATGTTTGAAAATCCTGAAGGCAATTATTATTACATTTTAGCCATTCGTGCACCTCATTGGGGCATAGATAAAACAGTCGTTGGCAGACAGTTTGACTTTTACCGGGGGCTAACAACATCCTCAACACATCATTTATGCCCACCAAAAACAGCAATGGCTCAACATCGACCCCTGTGGGATACCAGAATAAACATAGACTCAAACCCATCAATTCGCACCAAGTGTTTGCGTTTCGTTAAGCATGCCTCAATCCACTTAAATAATAATTACCAATGAACTCGTCCTTTAAGATATCGTGTAATAATCTTCATGTGTTCTACTTTCCGGTGTCCCTGTCTCTCACTGTTTTACGTAAATAATCTGCCACACGCCGAAACAAAATACTTCAAAACTGTTTCAAGCGTTATTACTTCGAGCCGCTCTTCCACACCACCACAAAAAATGCGTGAAAAAGAAATGGATGAATTACCTTAATTTAAAAAAGAGGTGAAAAGAAAAACTGTTCCAGTCGGGTTTGTCGTTGGCGCCGCCGCGCTCCACGTAAACGAAAGTGCACGCGCGTTTGAGAGCTGTCTCCTCCGTAATTGTTTCTAACTGCTCAACGGCACCCGAGAGAGCGCTTTGCAGTCGCAGGCCCTGAACAACACAACGCAAGAGAAAAAAATTCTCTTGTAAAAGGTCATGGCAACGTGCAGCTACAATGCGAGTTGTATTTGGTTCGGGTGAAGCATTTAAACTTGTTACCTTTTCTTGTCTCGTAGAAAAGAGTAAAAGCATTTGTCAGAAGTGTTGCAGAGCCCCTATAAAAAGTGGTTTTTGCTCATGAGTGCGAAACGTGCGGCACGCCGGAGTTGATACGCCACGTTTTATGCGAGTGCCCACGCTACTCGCCTGAAAGAAAGAAGCTGTCGTCAGCACTCAAGAATGGAGACTCTCGGCGGCCATTTTCGGAGGAGAAGATTCTGTGTCACTGGCCTTCCCGGTCATCCGCCCAGAAGGCGACTAAGGAACTCTTACGCTTTCTACGGGCGACGAGCTTGAACTTGGAGCTTGAATTGGGCTTGAATGAGCTTGAATGAGCTTGAACGAGCTTCAACTACGAGCGACGAGCTTGAGCCTTCATTGGCAATCAGTGAACTTGAACGTTTAGTGCTTCAGCGCTGGGCGTACGTGCCTGCTCCAATTTTTCTTCGTTCTTTCCTTTCTCTTTTTTTGTCTATGTACCCTTCCCCACGTGCAGGATAGCAAACTATGCTCTAGCCAGGTTAACTTCCCTGCCTCTTCTACATCCTTCCTTCCTTCCTTCCATACTTGTCGGAAGCGGTGATGCAAATTAATTGGTCCAAATTCAAATACTATTACACAATAGTCAAAAATAGTTGTAGAAGTAAACCTTCGGAATGTACAATGCACAGTGCTGTTATTTATATGGTATGCAGAAATTTCGTGCGCTCTAATTATCCCGTATCTCTCTATTACGGCGCTCCTCATAGCCCAGGTCGACCTTTCGGGGCGTAAAACACCGCCATCTAAACTTGCCGTTTTAATCTGTACACGGTACAACTCACAGATGCGCGTTATAACCGTAGTAATAGAAATACAGGGTACAATAAATCAAACAATTAACGTGCGAATAGCGGGAAAAGGCACGATGTTAAACTTTTCGGAGGCCATTGTGGGAATGATATATTTAATTATAAAAAGGCTGCTTTCGATCTGCAAGTTGGAATCTCATGCATCGAACAAGGACTAGGGAATTTTCTAGGGATCCTTACTTCTTCCCGCCTGCTTTGGCGACTGAAACACAATAATAGAGTCCTTTCTATCGTCTATTTTTTCTTATAACCACTAAGATGGTGGTTGCGTTGGGCTTTGAGCAAGCCAATCCACAATACACCCCAATACCGAACGCTCGAGTCTCGAGAGTTTCAACCAACTACGTGCCTTTCCAACAGGCGGTTTACTCGTCGAATTCTGCTCACGTGTCGTCAGACAGTCCACCTACTAGGACGTGCCGTAACGCAATAACGCGGCTCACACGGGCAGCGCTGCGCACTCGTCCCAATGGGCTGTTCTACCGGCGTGGCTCGAAGTGAAACAAGCCGGCCTGCGCCTTCTCTCGCCCTTTTATGATCACGTCATGCGCAAGGGTAAGTACACACTTTGAACGACGACTACGGGATCGTTGAAGGCATGGGAAACCAGGGTACCTAACAAAGAGTAAGTGAAGAGACTTTGAAACTTGCTTTGAAGCTGCCAAATATACGCTTAGATTCAGGAATATGCATTTTAAAGAGGATAGCTTTTTTAGGCGGCCTAAATGCGAAAATGTCTGTCTGTCTGTCTGTCTGTCTGTCTGTCTGTCTGTCTGTCTGTCTGTCTGTCTGTCTGTCTGTCTGTCTGTCTGTCTGTCTGTCTGTCTGTCTGTCTGTCTGTCTGTCTGTCTGTCTGTCTGTCTTCGTCGGCGCCACCATATTCATCTTTCCTAACCCGCTTGACTAGAGATCCAATCCAAACATCGAGGTTCTTTACAGAAAAACAACATTTCATTCCAACAAGCTACCGTCTGCGTCCTGCTAGTTTATTTGTACGCACTGTCGTTTCGGCCACGGCTGCTCGCTAGCCTTTGCCGCACCAGGCGTCACTTTTAGATGACAAAGTAGAAGTTGAAAGAGTTTCTCCACTTCAAACCACCGTTTTTTTTTTTTTTACTTCGGAATAAACTTTCCATACTCAAACTCCACCCAGACGGGAACACGCGAAAGACAACATTCCCGACGCGCATAAATTCGAAGCAGAGTGTCTCGACGCGGTACGGGGTGCTCCCTGCGCGTCTTCGACCTCGCCGCAACGGCCGCACGTGCGAACGCTCAGTCGGGACCCCTTCACCCGTCAGTCATCCGAGACAGGGCGCTCGGGGCTTAGAAGTAAACACAGCGGCGGAAGGGTCGCGATACCATCGGAACAACCCAGAAACACGCGTGGCGCTTTGCCAGCGCCTTCGAGGCTAGAAAGCCCCGCCGTGCGATACGGTGTCGTCACACGTGCGACGGATAGCAGACCGTACGTTTGTCCTTGTAGCAGAAGGATTGTTCTTTCAAGCTGGTTGACGAGCTTAGGCGGTAGGGAGGTTGGAACAATGCGGCGATGGTATTCAGGCATTCTGTTGCCAAGGTGTTGTTACACGGCCTCTGCGCACGCCATTCAAATCTGGCGGCAGAGGAGTTGGAGGTAGAAACAAACAAACAAACAAACAAAAACGAACGTTGAAGGAGAACGTTCGGAAAAGAAGCTAAGGGCGAAATCTGTCACGTCGGCTGCGTGAGGGCGTTTGGGGGGGGGGGGGCGGATGAAGGGGGGCGCAGTTTTTGGCAGCGAGCCCCACGTTCCATAACCACCCATGCAACGGCCCGTTCCTGCAAGGCTGCGTTGCGTGTTGCCATCTTTCACCGCACCTTGGTCGCCCCTGCACCTCCTCGTCCTCCGGATGATTATTTGAATGCACCCGCGCTGCCTCTGCAGCTTTTTTTTTTTAACTCTTTGGCTTGGCTTGGATTGGATTGTCTACTTTTCATCGATTTCAGCAATGCTGGAATTAGGGCCGAATTTATTCTGGCAGTCTTAGCTTTCGTCGGTATTTTTTCTTGTTTTCGATAGTCCCGAGTAGAAAACGCTCGAAATGAAGTCTGCGAGGAGACGCTAAAGATGTAAAAATGAACGCAAGAAATGTGCGAGTAGGGTGCCAGCATCTACATAAATTAAACATACGGCAACAGTACAGACAAAAAAAATTGGACCGCGTATCTGCTCCCTTCGTTGCAAATGGCGACGAAAGACGGCAGTCTTTGCCAAGTAAATGTCTCCCTTCGCTTTCCCACTCACCTTTCATGCCGTTCCTCTCCTATCGCATTCCTTCCAAGGTAAACACGCTAGAGGTTTGCTCAAGTCAATTTAAATTTAACGCGTTCCACTGCACCAGGGCGGGTGCCTCGATGCCAGCGCTGCTGTGCGGCGGAGACGCGCGTGAATCGAGGCGCCCTACTTTAACGTTTATAAAACCACGGTGCCCTTCTCCAAGTGCGTTCCAAGCGGATCGTGGAACCTATCTGGTTGAACGTTTCGTAACTGTTGCCGTTCGATTTCTTGAAGTGCCGCCAGAAGCAATTATGCGCGGGTGACAGCAGGCGATGGAGTGATTTTTTTTTTCTTCTGCAATGGACGTAGAATTCGCCATCAGAAAAATCAAGCATCCATAAATTTTTTATAAAGGAACACGGCAAATATCTCTGATGTATTGTTTTTTTGCCTCATATTTGCGTAATGTATTGCTCTTGTTCAACAATGTTGACAAGTCTGAACATTTCCACGGGGCTTCGACGTTTAGATTTGGCTGGGAGTATATATACCTATTGTGTATCTTCTGTTTCACTTTGGCCAGCTGGTAAAATCGAGTCGCAGACAGACAAACAGACAGACAGACAGACAGCCCAAAATTTCTGCGTTTAAGTAGCCCAAGAAAGAATATATTGTCTTTAAAAGAGTACCCCTCTAAAATTCGGGACCAGTGCTCCATGTCGTGTCGGTTTGGTTGTATAGCCGAAAAGCACAGCGATAACGCCCCATTTAGAATTCTTTATACGCTTTGTCTAAAGGTTCGTCGGACGTACCCGCAGCATTTCTTAAAGATACATCGGACGTACCCGCAAGATTTCTTAAAGATACGTCGGACGTACCCGCAAGATTTTTTAAAGATACCTCGGACGTATCCGGAAAAACTTTTTTTAGTACGTCGGTGTATTCGGTTTCACTCGGCCCAAACATGCAGCATACGTTCAGCGTTTTCTCGCGTCGACGTCGCGTCGCCAGAAATGCATGGCGACGCGAGCTGAAACTCGAGCGACGCCGATGTCTACGCTCGCCGGATAGCGGCGTCGACGCAGCGCGAGAGATCATCGGAAAGCGAGCGGCAGCGTCCGTCTTCGCGTGGTTTGGGGTCGTTCCTTTCAGCAGAAAACAATCAATTTCTTTTTAACTTGCGGTAATCGGTTGCCTTGAGACAAATTGCAAGCTATTTCTGTTCGCAAGCGCTCATCCATTTGTGGCTTGTTCGGCTTTCATCAGGGAGATCGGGGATCTGCGATAGCTTTGTGTGAGTTAAATGAGGGAGCTCTGGTTACATCGCATCCAGTATTAGCATAATGTGGCTTGTCAGCAAGATCGGTGCGTGACGAGCAAGCGTTATCAACGCCAGAATTCTGCGGCGCATTCCATTCCATTCGTAGCTCCCGTGGCTTGCGCAGGGGAGACCGGGGATGTGTGATAGCTTTTTTTGACTCAAATAAGGGAGCTGTGGTTACATCGCTTGTAGCACTAGCATTATTGTCCTCGGCTCCAAGATCGGTGCGCAAGAAGCAAGCGTTACCACTGCTCAAATCTCTCAAATACGACCAAAAGAAAGCACACCCGACACTATTCGTGGGTAGCCTCAGTTGGTACACCGAATTCTTCCACCCCTGGAGGAACCGTAACATATCCATTTACGCAAGGTCCCTCTTGTGCAACATGGTAGCCTACCCCGCAATTCTGTACGCAGCGCGCATTACCACCATCGATGCCGGCTCGATACAGAGGCTACACCGGTCGTGGGCAGTGTTCGTTTGGCGGTCGCAATACGAGCCCATGCGCCGCACCAATCTCTTCTGGAGCGTGGAGGGGGTGGCATTGGACTGATAAACGCAGAACTCAAGCTCGTAGTCCAGCGCTTCCTTTTCTTCCGCGACCAGGTCGACCCGTTTCTTCAGGCGGCCATCCAATGCCTAGGCTCCTTTCACTTGCGGCCGTGGCTTGCCACATCAGCGCCTGTCGATCATGGCTCTCGCATCACCGGGTTCTACAGGGAGATAGCCAGCGCGGTGGCTTCACTTCAGACGTGTTTTTCTTGGGAATACCTGCTCGCTGTGAAGCCGCGAAAGTTATACTGGGACCTAGTCGCTCAGACACTGCCACCACCCCTGTACCGTCAGCCACCGGTCCCTCAGGGTGGAGGCGATGTGCTCAAGCGAGTCAGGCAATCGCCCATCCCAGTCGGCAGAAAAGATTTTTTCTTCCGTTTCCACGCGGCAGTGTTACCAGTCATGGCGCGTCAGCAGGAGCGGGGCTTCTTCCTCCCCTGGGGCGCCGGATGCCTCCTGTGTGGCAAACCGGAAACCGCAGAACATGCATTCCTTGACTGCAACACGGCGATGTATTTCTGGCACGAAATACAATCGTGCTTCAGAACGTCGTGGAACATCACTTGGTCGGGCCTCAAGTTCCTAGTGCGCGGACACAGAGCACCCCGCTTTCCGTGATTGTGTCCTAGCCATGCGGACTACACGCCCGCCTGGAAAGCGAGGGTAGAAGCAGTGGAGTGCGCCCGTCCACCACAACCCGCATGGCGACACTTTCTGCGGGAGGTCCAATTGACGGTCAGCGCATTGGCACATCTGACTAGCGACCTGGAACTGCGAAGAAGCTCGCCCGAGGCAGCCATGCGCTGAAGCGCGACAAAACAGAATGAGGAAAGGCGCAGGCAGGGAAACGCCTAAGCCATTAAAAAAAAAAAAGGGGGGGGGAGGGGGCTGGAGCGTTTAACGGGCCAGCGTATCCACGTTGACCAAGTCCTCTTTTGAGAAACAGGAGAGATAGCGCCGGCCAATAGGACGCACGCCATTCCTTCAGCCTTTGTTTTGTAGAGCATGTGTTGCTGTTCTCATTGTCCTTGTATTTTGTTTTCGTGTCTTTTTGCCCTTTTTTTCTTCTCTTGGTTTCACGTTCGTTGTCATCTTACCCCCAAACATGTAACTGACACATCCACTGTCAGAGCTGCTCCGGAACCATGTGTAACACTCGGCATGACGTGTATATTTATGTTCAAATAAAGTTATTGTTTAAGAAAAAAAAATATGCTCCCGTGGTCGAGCGGTTGAGAGCCGGGCTTCTGTTTGGAAAGTCCATGGTTCGAATCCTAGCAAAACAGTTTTTTTTTTTTTCGGCGAGGGTTTGATCAGTTTTTTTTTACAGGGTACAGACAGGGTGCCAGAGTACCCTGCCTTTCAACCTACAAATTACGTTCGACAGTAACCTCAGTATCAAGGCAGCGCTGAAATTTGTTTTGCTTACAATTTGAATTCATGAACGTGCAGTCGGTACGCAACATGAAGGTTAAATCAAGTAGCAACTAAAGCAGTTGTGCGAGGTGCGTCTTCGTTTATCATTCTATCTTATTTTGTTCTGATTTGACCGTGATGGCTCGAGATACATTTCGCAGCATTTCAATATTTGCCCGCCAACATACTTAGCAATAAATAAAGACGCCAAGGGATTTTTTTTTTTTTGCTAAAGCTAAAGTCTTGACAATTGCAGTTCAAGAAGCGATAATAACTGCTCATAAACGACTTCAACAGGATGGCATACGTGTCCAGCAACGCCCGCCGACGCAGCGACTGGCGCGCGACTTCGCCGGTCTCCTGCGGGCCCGCGCGTTGACGCCGAACGACGCCGACGCTCGCGCGACGCGTGATTTCACGTCCATGTGGTTAGGGCTTTAAACAGAAACATACGAGGGAAAAAAAAAAGATACTCGCGTCGCACATGATTTTGTTTCCCTCTTGCGAGAACCCGTAGCCGCATTCGATCTCTGACCTCAGCGAAGGCTCTAACCGCCCCTTCAAGGTCCAACTAGAGAACACGAGGAAAAAAATACATTCTGCGTCAGGTTAGGCATCGTTAGATTCTTGGCTTATATACATCAAACGCGTGATGGTTTTGCCGTCGATGGTTCGAGATAACCACGATAGTTTCGAGCAACGCCGCTTTCGAGCCACTCTGGGCCCTGGTACGTCCGACGTATCTTTAAGAAATCTTGCAAGTACGTCCGACGTATCTTTAAGAAATTTTTCGGGTACGCTCCGACGTATCTTTAAGAAATATT
The DNA here is from genome assembly GCA_013339765.2 of Haemaphysalis longicornis. NCBI lineage: Eukaryota > Metazoa > Arthropoda > Arachnida > Ixodida > Ixodidae > Haemaphysalis > Haemaphysalis longicornis. The sequence goes on from CM023458.1 coordinate 57,704,151, forward strand.
GCGGGTAACGTCCGACGTATCTTTAGACACAGGCGTATCCTTATAGCAGCGCTTTCCCACCGCACTTCGTGAACATACGTGACTTCACGGTGGGAGGGATTCTCGCGATAATTTGTCGTACATAAACTCTTATTTGGGACACTTCACACTTTGCAAGTTCCTTTATTCAGAGCATGCATGCTTACGATAGATAGCTCTAAATGCTGTTCACAGCTGTAAAAGCGATGTTCCGAGTACAGACTTCTAATATTGCGTGTTCTTGGGGGTGGTTCAATCAGCGGCCAAGATAAAATGAAGGTGTCCCAAACAAGCATCTTGGTACTGACTTCCCCCCAGGAATTTTCGAATATTAGGTTGATAAAAAAAATTACGCCGCCGTTCTGTATATCTATATATCTTGGTTCCTACAGTGAATTTTTACAAGCGCGTTGACAGATATGTTGGGGTTTTGCATTAAGATTTCCAGCTTTCGGGCAGCCGTACTTCATTTTTTCCCTTATCGTCCAGTTTAAGCTAACGTAGCGTGAAGTTCACTACAGCTAAAGAAGCGGATGCCATAACACGAGCCAGTTTTCCTAGGTAAATTATAGTATATCACCTATTCTCCTTCAAACTAAGCAAAGAAAACGAGGCGTTTTTTTTTGTTTCTTTGTTGATGTGCTACCCTTAGCCACGACCTATAAAACCGAAAAAGTAAAACGCTTTGAATATAGTTTTTCTTAAGCCGTATGTGAGCCCAAGGACCCTTCGCGTTAGACATAGCCATATTTTCAAAACGACTCTTTGCGAGACTCCAGCACGAGTCTTCTTCGCACAACTTACCTTCTACCAAAATTAAAATCAAAATCATCCACATCCACAGAACAAAAAGAAGGAGGGGAAACGAAATCTTAATTGTACGTCCTCCAGTTCCTCGATGAATAAACCACAGGAAATTCAAATGCGAGTCACCTCAAGCATTACTTAATCCGGCTATGTATGTATGCGCCAGCTCCCGAAAAAGAAGAACAAACGGAAGAACTGCTAGCTTATCTAAATGAAAAGGCGGAATTTCATTTCACACTCCCCTGCGTTCATGCAAACACTCTCGCTTCTTTACCTGCGTTCCACGGTACGTTTAGTTAGCCTACTAGTTAAGCCCGTTAGCATGCGTTCGTCCCATGCTTAGCTTGCGACAAAAATAAGTTCACCCTTGCGCAAGTCCCGCCAACGACAACGCTACACGGTCGACAACGCTCCACAGGTTTAGCTGGCGAAGGCGCGAGAAATCGCGGCGTGCGCTCAGCGTCTTGGCTGCAGGCGCTATGCAAATGTCCAGCGTTCGAGGTGGCGCGAGTATTGAGCGGGGAGAGAGCAGCCATTGATTGCCTTCTTAGCGGGTTCAAAACAGAGAGTGTCGGTTGTCAAGGGCCATATGTGTGCACGGCCGCAGTGCGAATTCCCCCGCGGGCGCTTTTGGCGACTGCCGCATACAGACGCTTTCATTGTTTGCGCCTTGATTTTGCACGTTCCGGACTGGGACGCGCATGCGCAGTAAGTTCACCCTGTCGACTGCGCCAACTAAAGGATGAAGTGGGCCGTTCTTACAACAACGAACCTGAAAGGTCTATTTAAGGGGTGAATAGCGTATGTAAAAGACTACAGACACGAAGGATGCTATTCACCTATTAAAGGGGCCATGCAGACAAAACAGAAGCTCGGTTAGTTCGGAAGCTTGCCTCGTTAGAATCATACTAACACCCCTTTTAACGTAAACTTCGCTCAAATAAGCTATATTATTGGAAAAAAGGGAACGGCCATGTGACCCACGAGCTCATTTCCCGCAACAGAACCTACGATGTCATATGCCCAGCTCTGTAATTGGCTGAGCTCTGCAAAAGCAAACGCAAATTAGGCAGGGCTCATAAGCTCGCCAAACGAGCTATTTGCGCTTAAATGTAGGACACATTCTTTTTATATCAGAAATAATGGTGGGGTAAACAGTGGAAGTTACAAAAGTACACATAAACATAGAAGTACGGACGCGTACTGCTGTTGGTACTGCGCGCACTATGCTTGTTTTAGCTGCACAGCAAACCGCCGCTTTGGGGTCGTCTCAGACGACACTGGCCGATTGGCGCAAGCGACGGTGTCTTACGTGACCATATTTGTCGAGCGAACACCGTGTTTCACGAAACGATTATTTTCTTCCGTAACAAAAACAAGGCAGATGCAAATACGGCCAAAAACGAAGCAAAGGCAGGAAACGGACCGGCACAGTATGATGTCGCCTTCTAGGAGGACTGACGGTAAACAACGCTCCGCGGTGGGCTGCAGAGCCTAATGGCACACTAGGGTTCGCTTGAAGACCTGTTCTTGTGACGCCATTGCAGACGTCACAAAAACACGCGAATTGGCGGGATAATGAAATTTTTAACTTAAATTGGTTAATTTCACAGGGAATAAAGCATCGCTTGCTTCCGGACAAGCGCGGGAGGCACTATAAAACACAAAATCTTTCGAATAAAACAAACTTGTATTTTGTCTGCATGGCCCCTTCAAGTATATACCGATTTGTGTGTACGGTCGCTGTGTGCACTGCACCGCCAGTGCTTATGGTGACTGCCACATAAGACGCTTTCATTGTTTACGCCTTGATTTGGCATGTTTCGGACCGGGGTGAGCATTCGTAGTAAGGTGACCCTGTCGTCTGCGCCAACTGAACGATAAAATGGCCGTTTTTCGAACAACGAAAATGGGAAATGTCTATTTAACGGGTAAATAGCGCAGCCAAGGATGGCAAGCAGGAGGCTATTCACCTCCTAAATAGGCTATACAAACTAGCCTTGCAACAACAACTTGCTGAAAAGATCGATAGGCTACTATTGCTAGGGCTTGAGTCGACAGGTGCATTAAGTTCTTAATTGTTTTCGCCGGCGCAGGTGTCTTTGTTCGACATCGGCTGGTTTAAAAGGCGTTAGTTAGGTATAGCGTTATGAATACGAAAGAATACGATGCATCTTGCCACTCTTAGTGATCTAGAACTACGAAGAAAGAGAAAAAATTCAGTACCCCTCCGCTCTGTGAAGAAGGATGACCAGCAAAACTGTGGTGTTTAACGATGGCGTGGTCTTAGGCTAATTGTCACATAATTTGTTTCCGGATAGTCTCGGTAAAACAACAGTTATAGCCGTTTTCCTGCAATCATACTCCCTCCGTAAATGGCCATGTATTTACCGTGGACAGTAATTCTGTTATGTTCGTGAAACTGGGTGTAACGGTATAGTAGTCTTAGCAGCTAATTGTAATATAATTTGTTTCCAGATACTTTAGATAACATAAGAGTTAGAGCCCTTCTCTGTAATCAATCTGCCTTCGTAGACGGCCATGCTTGCCTGCGCAACCCAATATGTGGAGAAGCCAACTTACCGATACCCTAAAGTAGGCTTCACCTCGAAACACTGATGCATTGCCGGGAATACAGATTTTTTAGGGGCAATATAAGCCATCTTACATCAAAATATGAAGCCCGTAGGAAATTTTTTATTCGTTTATGAATATGTTCCCATGCGCCGAAGATGTGGCGCACAGTTTACGATGCCGTGTATTTAGGTTGGCGCCGCTAGGTGGCGCTACGCTCGCGGCGACTCTCGTCTGTACTCGCTCTGTTGCCGGAGGTAATTTGCTGCATCGTAGCCATAGACAGCTTCGCTGTAAAAGACTGACGGCAGTCTGAGTACTCTAATGTGACTAAAAAGAGGTGCAGTTGTTCTGAGTAGTTTTGCGTATTGACGACGACGACGATGACGACGACGATGATTATGATGGGTGGTGGTATGGTGGTGGTGGTGGTGGTTGGTGGTTGATGATGATGATGATGGAGTAGTAGTCATGTAGTAGTAGGAGGATGATGATAGTAGGAGAGGGGAGGAGGAGGAGGATCTTAAACTGCGAAAAGTTCCAAATATCTCCGAAAAAAAAACACCTACGAGCTGAATAAAACCGCTGAAGTTGACTCTGGTAAATTCCACCTGTTTAAAAGGACCAGTGCGAATCGTCGAAAATCGCCAGTTAAAAAATAAGACGTATTATGGTTACTCGTCGCGATCTTCTTATCTCGAATGTGCTGCTTTACCGCAGACGGAACTGGCAAACATTCGTTATTTGTATTTCCCACGGGCTGCCCGTATACAACCGAACGCGAAGAAACTTAGCTCGGTGGGATATCATTAAAACTAAACCCTGTACTGTGATGGGCAAGGTTTTTCGTCGTAAAAATGCGAATCTGGAAGCGATCGAATTTGTTGTTTTACAATCGGTTGTCGAGTAATTACGCCTGCTACACAAACTCAAAACACAGCCCCCAAAAAGCGCAACTGTTCAAAAAGCCGAGGCGTTCGTTAAAAAGCGTGGTTCGATACACCCCCAGGAGGTGCTTGTGGATTCTTTCTTTTTTACGTGTAAATATCTAATTCAGTTTTACGGCGTCATTAAATATATCAGGCCCCCTAATTGCTTGCCGGATGGGCATGCTCGCGTAAAATACGAACTGGCGGAAAATACTGTTTGTACCAAGGAAGTCAGCTCGCGCTGCTGTTTTTAATTTTTAAAACTCGCAGGGAAAATTTTATTGGAGCTCGTGAAGAAAGCAAAGAGAGGAAACGAAAGTGAACTTCGGGGTGCGAGACGGAAATGACTCAAATCGACTTCCAGGCCGCTTGCTTCCGGAAGGGTTTGTTGGCCCGTCGCTTCGCCAGCGTTTGAACCACCGTCACGAACCTTCCTGATAACCGAAACGGGAAATTTTATTGACAACGATGGTCGGTTCTTGTTTTCTGTCAACCTTCTTTTTTTCTTTCAATGGAGCTAATCAGCGTATTTAAGGTCCCCTTCATACTAGAAAGAACGAAATGGCCTAGTAAGCGGTAAAAAATATCGTCTAACTCTTTTACTTGCTGGTGCAAAGATAATAGGGGATGAAAGATTAAAAACGCTCTAGAAGCTAACATCAGTAATCGGATTTACGTGAAGACTACGCACATAGGCCTTCAATAGGTACACGAGTTTACAGACAGGGCTAGAAGTATTGCCATAGGCTATGAAATCTCGCTACTCCGATAGCACGGTGATGATTACGATGATGATGGTATACTGCTCCTGCTGATGACGATGATGATAATAGCTATATAATGAAATCGCTTAGTTAACTTGTTGCAAATCTTTATATTTTGTCGATGATAGAAATGAAATAAGACATACGAGAGAACATCTGTTTGTTCCTGTCCGGCTTTATCATCGCCATATTATCATAATCATAATTTTGTATCTCCTATGCCTCTTCGAATGGTCTGTGCCTGCCCTACCCTTCCATCAGTCGGACTCATCTTCGGCAGTGTTGTTAAGAAGTGACCCGGTCGAAGTTTGTGGCGAGGCCGTAGAAGCGGCAATTTCTCAACACTGACAAACACCAAAATGGCCACACCCGCCGCGGTGGCTCAGTGGCTAAGGCGTTGCGCTGCTGAGCACTGAGGTCGCGGGTTCGATTCCCGGCCGCGGCGGCCGCTTTTCTGATGGAGGCGAAAAGCAAAAACGCCCGTGAGTACGAGATTTCGGCGCACGTTAAAGATCCCCAGGTGGCCAAAATTAATCCGGAGCCCTCAACTGCGTTGCGTCGGCGCGTTAAAACGTACAATCAATCAATCAATCAATCAATCAATCAATCAATCAATCAATCAATCAATCAATCAAAATGGCCACCGTTGCTGACTTGAGTGCCCCAGCGACGGTACTCAGCGAAGGTGTCGGGGGAGGTCGCCCCCGTCTCACTCCCTTTCAATAATATTATTTGTTTGAAGTCTGCCGTAAGATTGCTATCACTGTTATCAGGACGAACTCAAATTGTGTTTTGTCGCCACGGCCCCCTTAACCTTGACCCCTGCTCCGTTCTCAGGAGTCACGGACTCGTTTCTAAGTCAACGCCGACGTCGCCACATTATTCACTCAATGGAGCATTCAAATGCTTTCGCATTGGCAGAATGTAATGTAATCGAATAGAATCTAAGTTTGTCGAACAGATTCCTTGAGCGACGATGAGCAATCCGCGGGACGCGGGTTTCGAGCGCGTCGACGTGCTTCTAGAAATGGGAGCGCAATCTGCAGGCGTGTTCATTTTAGGTGCGGAGTACCTTAGGACCGCACAATGTCCATCCGCGTCCATGCGCATAGCATTTACAATCGCAAAAAATCACACAGGCACCGGCAGGATTCGATCATGTCAGCCGTCTTACCCATTGGGCTACCCAACGGCTTACTCCCTCGCGTGTAACGGTGCGGAGTACCTCAAAACCTCCCAATGTCCGTCCGCGTCTATCCGTGCGCACACCACCATCAAGCGAAAATCAAGCGAAATTCGATTTGAGCCGTGAGTTGCTGTTTCGTTTAGGGAATAATCAAGGTGCAACTCACGGCTCAAATCGCATGACGCTCGGGGCGCAAATCGGATGTCACTCGGGGCGCAACTTGGATGTCACTTCGAGTCCCCATACTCCGCAACCTCGCCATCATCCACGGAGATGCTACCATTTTTTCTTCGGCTGTGTAGGTGCCTGCACGTGCAAGCGGATTGCGGGCAGCACGTGCAGTAGGTGTAAGCGCAAGGGTTTTTTCTTACGGAAACCCCAGCTGGACTATCCCCTCCCCCTTTCACTCACCCTAGGCGTCATTTCTGCAAAGGCAGACAGACAGACAGACAGACAGACAGACAGAAAGAAAGAAATAAGTAAAGAAAAAAAGAAAGAAAGACAGACACACAGAAAGAAAGAAAGGCAGACGGTCAGAAGGAAGGGAAGAAATAAAGAAAGAATGACAGACAGACAGACAGACAGACAGACAGACAGAAAGAAAGAAAGAAAGAAAGAAAGAAAGAAAGAAAGAAAGAAAGAAACGAACACCGTAGGCGCCAATTGCAGCGCAACATGCTGAAACTAGCTGGTCGATGAGTGCGACTATGTTTAGTGAAACGCTGCCCGTGCACATAGCACCGGCGCGTGCAACGCTTCGATTGCTCATGCTGACGTCAGCAGTGTGATGACGTCCGCCTCTCGGCGGCGCTTGGCACGACTCGCAGATAACAGGCCCGTAACTTGGCACCGCCTCTCCCTACGGTGTTTACACCCCGGAACCGGCTTGTTTGCACTTGTGTGACCTTTTTAACCCTGGAACATTTGAGACAGCGAAAAGATTTTCCCGTTAATCATACTCTTGTGACACCTAGCGGGGGCTTTCTCACCTAGGTGGTGTTACTGAGAGAGCTGTGGCAAATCAAGTGTGCCGGCAGGGATGAAAGCCACGGCAGGCGGTTCTTACACAAGGCGCAGTGCAGTGCGCAATGCATTGACGGAGCGACGGCAACCGAGCTCAACCTCAAGAAGAAAGAATTTCGCGAATCAATGGTCTCCTGCTTCGTACACGGCTCATGCTACCTGTCTCGCCTACGTTGGCGACTGTTCCCCAGACGCCTTCCCGCTGGAGAATATGCCTTTTTTTTTCCGCGAGGAAGCTGCCGATTCATTATGTATGGCAGCGGCGAACGTGTCCTTCAGCCGGAAAAGGAACCAAGCGTATGCAGTGGCAGAATGATTAAACGCCGCGTTTTATACGAACGTGGACAAACGTCCCACAAACGTCGCCCTCAATCGATAATCAACCCGGGCTCATCCAGTATTCTACGCACTGAAATTATAATGACCCAACGGTAACGACCGTCTCTAGTCATAGAATGCAACGCCACAACTCGTTTTTCCTTGTCATTTACAGCACACTGCGCGTATAATAGACCGAACATGAGCAAAAATCCCGCGCCATCCCCACTGACGTGAAACCTGGTGAGGGGCGGAGCATGCAGTGTAGAAGTGTATTATTGGCGTTTTTGCCAGAGGAGATGAAACCATTGAGGGGTTAGAGGTGTACAGCTTTTCTGTAAAGTCTCTTGTCATTGAAGCACGAAGCTCTCTCGAGCGCGAGGCGTAAACGAGTGTCCCGGTGTATTTTTAGTACGCGTTGCGTTCTAGCACGAGGCGTAAACGAATTTCCCGGTTGTTTCGTACCGTGACTACATGAGACGAACGACGATTACAGCGACGATGACAGGAGACGCCAACACCCCCAGCCCCTAAGGGTCCTCGCTCCTAAAAATTGTGGGACAATTTACCTGTGAACATTTAAGATGGCGTGAGCACCTCATCCCTTTACCTCGGGAGCTTAAAGGAGCCATGAAGACAAAAACAGCTTTCTCCCGATAACAAGCATACTAATTTTATCGCGAACATCGAACAAATTATGGAGATACTAAAGAAAATATGTGGAGCAGTGGCGACTCCCTCCCCAGTTTCCGGCAACTTTTTCATTACGTCACAAAAACTTGCTTGTGCGATTGACGGCCGCCGAACTAACTCGTCGCTAATACACATAACTGGGCATGAGTCCCGTTTGATTACACCACTTGAATGTAAACATGCATTCAACACACTGAAAGTTATGCTTTAGTGCTGTCCTATATGACGTCACTCCTGCCTATAGCGCGTGCACTGCAGCGCGAAATTTGAAAGTTGATCAATATATCTTGCGTTTTTCGGTTACGAAAACGTCCTTCGTGACTCGAATGAAGCTGAGCGAGGTACTAGCTGTTTAAGTTCTTTCAAGTTACACAAAGTTTTATTTGATCTTCATGGCTCCTTTAAAGGGACACTGAAGTGAATGTGTCAAGCTCCCGTTTTTGCTTGCACTGTGTAGACTGGCTCAAATTAACACACTATTCATCGTTTATCCGGTTGACAAATCGGTAATTATTTTACAAAGCGCGAAAGAAGAAAAACTACTATGCGCGGTTTGCGGCGGCCGCACCAACTAAAGGCTGTGACGTCAGGAGGGGGGGCACCGTGATTGGACGATGCCCAAGGTTAGCAATCAAAAGTTTCGGTTTCGGTTCTGTAAAGCAACATGCTTGACATCTGATGGCGTTGTTGGATGGGCATTCTCGATTTCTCAATTATCGCCGTACCGCGCTTCTGCCATGTTGTCGGCTGTCAAATGTCTAAGATAAACCTCCCAGGGCGGCTTGGAATCGTAGAAATCACTAGACGAGGCCTACGCAGTGGATGAACGCCCTCCGCGTCACCGCAGACTCTCAAATGCCATGCGCTTTTCCCGCATATTCGAAGCTTGCCTCACTCATGTCTGTTCGTAAAAAGCTAGTTCGCACCAGGCCAAGGGTGTGCTGATTCAGGCCTGGGCCCACTGCCCGCAAGCAGTCGGTGCTTGCGGCAACAGCACGCCAACGAGAACTCGCTAGCGCGTCATTGTCAGTATGCGCGCGTTCTGCGATCTCGCTCGTGGATCAGTGAACGTTACGGCCCAAAAATGGTGAACTCAGTCCAGAAAACATCGGCCGCATACGAAAAAATCAACTTACAAAAAAAAAAAAATACATGTACCCTCGGGGATTCGAACTTGCGACTTTCAAAACAAATTCCAGCGCCTCAGACCGCTAGGCCACGAGCCGGCGCTGGCCGGCTTGGATATATAAGGTTTATAATGTATGACCAGTTTACACTTTTATTTATTTTAAGCATTTTAAGTATTTTATGTGACTATTTGTTGTATATCACTCCTGCAGTAAGTGTCCCCCATACTTCCACAATATCTCACGTGTAGCAATTGCATTTCTTTGACGGAAAAGCGTTCGCATATGTGCGGTCGTGTTGCTGACCGCTGTGCTTGTTTACCCAGCGCAAAAAGTGCTTCCTGCTCCCTAGTTTTGCGCTGTACGGTAAAAGTTTCAGGTGATTTTATTTTCTTAGTACCTATATTGACTTCGCTGACTCTTCTCCCGCCTTCAATTGGCCTTAGATTTTCCTACTAGCGTAAAGTCAGCGAAGCGTCGCATGTGCACTTGTGTTGCGCTTGTGTGGAGCGACCCGGACTCCGAGTTTGACACAGTGTACAAACTAACAAAGTAAGGAAAGGCACATTCTTTCATTCACAAAGGTGTTGTGGCTTAGTTTCAATTGAGCGAGCGAATAGCGACGACCCGTCGGCGGCCGGCGGACGAAACGCTGGGCCGACTGACTCCATCGGTAGGTCGGCTGGTCGGCGAACCGTGCAGTAGCGCAGCCATTTTCCAGCTCATCTCCTGCTGACGTCACACGAAAACGCCACAGAAAATGGGCGAGCGTAAAGAGAGGAGGACAGCATTTTCGAATTGATTTTTCTACTAAATAAATTTGCGTAAACGCGGCCAGAGTGGTCGAAACAATGCCTACGGACTACGAACTACAATTTGCGCTAGTAATCCCGCAATGTTTACAAATCACTTCAGTGTCCCTTTAAGGCTCGGCCACATATGCACGCATTGCTCTGTCCTTACAAGCCCGCAATGAGGCGTTTCTCGCACGCTCCTCCCACCATCCCAACCGCGCTTTGCGCTTTAAGCGGCGGTCAGGTTTGCTCGCTTTAGCAGCGCGAGTGGCTGCCTTTCAATCCTTTTGTTGAGCACCAGAATCGACCTTTCGTCACCGTACTTCCGCTTCCACCTTCTGGAGACGTACAAAACAAAAAAATACTAAAGTACTTGACCGTTACTTCAAAGAAGTTCTTTCGTGTTTGTATTCAAGATAAAACCTTCACGCATGCAAAATTTGACGTTACTGCAACGGTTCCCTGAACGAAACCGCTGAATTCGTTCCTCCTGGTTTTGAAATATCCCGCGCTTAATCCGTCAGGCACTGGCGACGAGAGTGCGGGAAAGAGGGATGGTCGTCGCGAACGTAGCTTTCGAGCATCCCGTCGTCTCGCACCGCCAAGAAAACACGAGCCCACCATTGTTTGCGCTGACGGATGGCGCTAGGCGACGAAGAGAGCGCAGCGCCGCTTGCGCGGCACCCGCCAATTGCTCAACGTCCCGACAAACGACGCGTAGAACTCGCAGCTTTCCCGTGGGCCCCTGGCGTCACTTTTTCGCGGTATCTGCACCGGCAGGTGGCGGCTCTGCTCCGCAGACTGTGCAGTAGGCGTGTGAGTTGAGGAAAACGCTTGTCTATAACAGCGATTTAAACTTCAACCAGCTACATCCGAAAACTGCCGAAACATACTCGTTCCAAACATGTCGGAGGCAAAAGCGAAGGGCTAAGACTTCAGAATTCCGCAGTAGTTTTATTCAAATCCCGCTCCGGCGGGGCAGGATAGGGCTGAGAGTACGAACGCTGTGTTAGAGACAAGCCTTTTACCGGCTGTAGAGTTTCATACTATACTCAGGTGCAACTTAAGAACGGCAACGATGATGAGGATGATTGCTATTGGTTTCCCCTTTGTAGCGGGGTGATGACATGTCATCTTACCAAAAAGGACTAATATACCTATGTTTTATGCTCTTGGTTTAATACTAGCGCTGCTTTGGGCCGGCACAAACAACTTATTAGGCACAAAATACCCTTTTTTTTCCTGTTACGGGTGGTAACTGTCGTAGGCAATATTCCCCTCTCTGCTTTTCGTCCGCCAGCATTCTAATCTTCTTTTCTTCCCCTCGACAGCCTTGAGGTTAACTTCCTTTCTGATACCCTTAAATGCTAGGGCTTCTGGAAGCCGACTATTCCCTTCATGTAGATTTGGATGGATACCCTCACATTCTACACTATGTGCCGCACAGTTTCTGTTTCTTTTCCGCAGACCACGCATACCCCATCATTTTGTGAATACTTCCCCACAAAGCTCTTAGTTCGCAAGCAACCTGCTCTAGCCTCAAAAAGCAAAGCACTGTCCTGGGAATTATCGTAGAAATTTTCCATTCTGGTGTTCAATTTCTCAGCCCTGTACATCTATAACGACGTTTTAGCTTCCATTTTTACCCTCAATTTATTCATTTCAATCAGTCTTGCCTTTTTTAGTTACCTTGGCTGTTTTGGATTCGCCATTGTTCTTTCCGTATTTCATCGTTAGCCTTCTAGTCTTCCTTTAACCACTGCGTGTCCACGCTTTTCAAGTGTAGGTACCTAAAAACCTTAGCTGCCCACCTTCGTTGGTCCATTGCTTTCAACCTCATCTCAAAACATATCTTACTCTGTGCTTCTCGAACTTCAAACGACGCCCAGCCCATATCTCCCTGTAATGATTCGTTAGTTGTTTTTCCATGCACGCCTAACGCCATACGGCCTACCGTTCTCTGGTTCACTCCAAGGCCTGATATACCGGTAACGGAAGTTGCAAGTTGCTGCTGTGCCTCATCACCGCAGCCGGATGTTACTCCTCGCAGCGCAAGTACTGCGTTGCTGGGGATATTTTGAACATGGCACGAGACGTTTTCGTGATTTTTTAGACTTAATATTCCAAGTAACTGCTGCAGCGACGACAAACAAACTACGCGAGAAAAGGCAGACGATATCACGCATTCGTAGCATCCTTCCAAAACGCCCGCGCCAGTTGACATACGGGTTCGTCGCTTAGTCGGAGTGATACCGTACACGAGCTATCGCGTTATTCACTTGTTCCCGAGTATAATGTACAGAAGGGAACCTGTCGATGCAATCACGTGCCGTCGTAGGCGCCGCTGTAGCTGCTATACTCGGGTACTAGTTAAAAACTGCAATAGCTTATGTGGTGTACCACTGCGCCCAAGCGACGGATCCGGATGTCAGCGCGCGTTTTGAAACGAGATTGCGCTTAATGCGTAACATCGTCTTCTCTTTCACAGCTAGTTTTTTTTTTTGCAGTCGCTGCAGGAATTTAAAAAGCAGATTAAGTGCGAGAAATAACGGTAACTCCTCGTGTCATGTTCAGAATACTCGCAGTAAGGCACTCTTGCGCCGCGCGGAGTAACCACCGGCTGTGATGATGAGCCGCAGGGGCAACTTCCGTTGTCGTTCTGAAGTTGTCCCCGAGCATAGAAGAGTTGTTTTCTTACTTGGCTTGGCTTGCCGAATGACTTAGTTTCGCTCACGAAGCCCAAATCAACAAAAAAGGGCAACATTTCTTTTCTTGCTCGTCTTGCATAAAGCTCTTAGAAAGTCCCCAACTATAGATATCTTGGAACTCAATTTTTCTAATAATAAACAGCTTTAAGTAATCATTTACGATAATATGTCTTTTTGTAGCCACAGACAACTTTTCAGCCTGGATATATGAGCCGGGCCAAGTAACGATGGAACGCTTCTCCGTGGTACATGACGGCACGCTCGCTGAAGCAAAGTATGAAACTCTATGCCTGGCGTCCCCTTCTACCGGCAGGTGGTGGTTCGGCTCTGCAGGCTGTGCAGCAGGTGTGCGTGGAGAAAAAAAAAAAAACGTGTGCGAGGAGGGATTTCGGTACGTAGGGTCAAGGTTACGCAGCTCATTATAGAGTTTCATGCTAATATATGCTATACTCGAGTAGAAGTCAAGAACGGCAGCGGAAGTTGCCGCTGTGCCTCGTCACCGCAGCCGGATGTTACACCGCGCGGCGAAAGTAGTGGGTTACTGGGAATATTTTGAACATGGCACGAGCTGTTCCCGTGATTTTTTGGACTTACTATGCTTATAACGACAGTAGCGACGACTGAAAAACTACGTGATGAGAAAAGGCAGACAATATCACGCCTTCATAGCATTCTCCGCTCAAAACGCACGCGCCTGTTGACATTCGGGTCCGTCGCTTAGGCGGAGTGCTACCATGCTTGAGCTATTGTCGTTCTTAATTTGTTCCCGAGTATAGAGGGAAATGTGGTGCCATTGTCTATAGGAGAGCCGCACTTCAGAGAGCATTCCGTCATGTCCCGGGCAGGAACGTTCCACTTGTCCTTGGTGTGGCTTATGAACAGGCTGAAAAGTTGCCTTTGGCTTCAAGAAAACGACAGTATAATTGTAAATGATTATTTAAACCTTTCTAATCATCAGAAAAATGGAGCTTCGAGAGATTTATTTTACAGGTATTATGTGGAAGCTTCATGCAAGACGAGCGAAAAAAAAGTTAACGCTTTTTGTTGATGTTGGCTTCAAGAGCGAGAAGGATCCATGTGGCTAGCCAAGCCAAGCCAATTGCCATGGCGAACAGCGGTGCCCATGACTGCACGCAGTTGACTGCAGGCGGTTGCAGCGACTTATTTTCCGTTATTATATTTAATTTAGTATGAAACTCAACGGTAGAAGGCGCACGCGCGCTGCGGAGGAACCGGGAAGAGTATTAATCGACCACTTTTGGGGAAATATTCCCAAGGTGGAGTATGCATCCACGACGGAATATTCGACACACGCCCGAATTAAAGCCGTACGGCTACAAATGAAAGCATCAGAGCTTGTACGGAAACTTGCAAAAGTCCTGGTTCATGATTCGAACCAGGGAACACAACCTAACTAAGGCAGTCGCTCTACCAAGTCTTCCCGGTCAGCCTCCTGGCACGTGAGTGCGCGAAACACTCTCTCAAAACGACGTGCACTCTTCCAAACTTGTGGTTGTGGCATTTAAAACGACGTTACCGCGACCTTGCCTCCGCAACACATTCCCGGAAGCGTTTTTCGGAGGAACTTACGCAAATACTGGCTTCGAGCTCCATCAACCTTTTACGTAGTCGTCAAAACATTTCTAGCGTTTAAACGCTTGTTTATTTTTCAGATTTTTTCTGGGTATTCCCCTACACGTGTTACGCACAAACATAATGCGGTAGGTGGAAATAGCAAAAACACAATCAATAAGAATAAAATTGGTCCTTAAGTATCATATATGCGGAGAAAAATGTCACCGGCTAGTCACGGGGCTGCTAAATCCTTAAATGTTCGCGGCTTTGACAGAGCGGTGTGAGTGTACGCGGTCTGGCTGTCAGTTAAATCAACACTGCCGCTGCGTCAGACTTGCTTTGTTTACGATAGAAAAAGAAGGCACCGAAGAGCGTTTAACAATTTATTCCTGGGAGCAGCGGGGGACGAGGCAAACTTTCCCGCGCAAAATGGGAAAGCACAAACGAGCCAATCTCGTGACGAGGCACCACGTGCATGGTAACAACCTCAAGGTTAACATTCGTCGTCCCTTGTTACGATTCCCTTCTGAACAAGGGAGCCGTAGCGCTCCCGAAACATCATTTGCCTATTTTGACTTTGGTCAGTGACCAGCAAACGATTTCAAGCATGTTTCCTGACCAGACGGTATGCAGTAAAACCCTCGGCTACAACCCTGTACGAACTCAAATTTGCGAGTGCAACACGGCGGAGAAAAATCTGGCTTGTGACGCGTATTGTAGCGACAAACAAAAGGCAGAATTTTGATATTGTGGGTTATTGGCGTGCATTTAAAAAAACTGGATCGTGAGCGTTTCTGCACGTCGCTTTTGTCCTAAATACTACAACCACTACGACGGGCTGCTGAAACGGAAATTTTTGGTGCGTATAATATTTGAAATATCTAAGCCAACTGAATACCAACAACCGTCGCGGATGCCAACGCTCTCTTATCTCAAGATTAACGTTCCTTAACTTTTTAACCAAGTATTCGGTTGGAATACACGCAGAAGCCCTCCTACGTCAAGAGAATTATAATTCGTGTCATTAGAGGTGAAGGCTATAGATACAACGGGACAAAACAATCGTCACAGCCGCTAATAATATGTCGGAATTGCTAGGATTAGCAAGGATAAGATGTTTTCGCCCAGCGGGAAGTAAATATTACAATGATGGCCGTGACAGTGACCGTGATTGCTAGGCACCAACCGCACTGCGACCATCGCTGATGCCAACGCTGCGTTTTGATCCTAGGGTTAACCTTCTTGAACTTCTCAGCTTCAAATTCTTCGTCTCCGCAGTCAGGAGCATTTTTGTTATTGTTCTGCTTTTCTTCGCCAATGAGAAATGATTGATCGCACAAAGTGTCGCGAAACACAACAAAAAATGGAGCGTCGTGGAGGCGGGTGAGATACAGCTGCCGAGGGTTACCGAGGTCACGGAAGCCGGCGAACGCTCCGAAGTCGCATGCAGCTGTTGTGAGAGTCGCGCGCTCTGTCGCAACTCCGTTGCATATCAGGCTCATGAGCGCCGTTGTTCTGCCTTGACTCTGCCATGAACCCGTTCACCCTGGCAATGCATATTCATTTACGTACTTTAACGTCACAAAGAACTGAATATTTTCGTGGAATCGAAATATATTACCTCTCGCCGGATGCTTTGTGCAAGCGGGAGAACTCGGCTTGGAAAGGTCACCGAGTTCGCACAAGCTGGCGGAGCTCCGAAGTTCCATTCGAACGCGCTCGCGTATTGTAAGGGGCTCGCGCTTGTGTTTGACAGTGCTTGCTTGATACGGTTGGTTTGAATTTTAAAGACGATAGTCTTTCTTGGGCTACTTAAACCCAGAAATTTTGATCTGTCTGTATGTCTGTCTGTCTGTCTGTCTGTAACTCGATTCAGCCACCCGGCCAAAGTAAAATTGCTATTGCGCAATAGTCTTATATACTCACAGCCAAATGTAAACGTCTAAGCCCGGTTTATACGTTCATACTTGTCAACTTTGTTGAACAAAAACAAGACATTACGCAAATATAAGACAGGAAATTAGTGCACAAGGGATATTTACAGTGTTCCTTTATTAAAAAATTCATTGATGCTTGGTTTTTCGATAACAAATGATATTCTACATCTACTGCAGAAAACCGCCTCCTCCTGGCGGCATATGAAAACTCACGCGGCAACAGCAACGAAAGGTTCAACTAGCTAGGTTTCACGTTCTGCTTGGAACGCACGTGGAGCACGGCCACGCGGTTCTATAAACCTTGTAGTTGGCCGCCTCCATTCACGCGCGTCCCCGCCATACTGCAGCGCTGGTATCAAGGAACCCGGCCTGTAGCAGTGGAACGTGGTAAATTCAAATCGCCTTGCGCAAACCTTTAGTGTGTTTACCTTGGGATGAACGCGACGGTACAGGAACAGCATGAGAGGTGAGCGGGAAAGCAAAGGGGGCCATTTCCTTGGCAAATGTCTACAATGACTATCGTCTTTTGACGACATTTGCGACGAAAGGAGCAGATACGCAGCCAATTTTTTGTAGCGTAAGCTACATTGGCCGAAGTAGAGCAGTTTCACGTGGCCTCTGAAGGGCCGTGCTGCGCAAGCGCGAGGAGCATTGGATTGGATTTGGATTAGATTGGATTAAATTGAGTTGTAATCCAATTCAATTGGAGTACGGGTGTGTACAGAATCGGGCGTGCAGATTCGCCGCTCTGCGCATTCCAGGGGAGTGACGTCATAGCCGCGGCAGACACAGTGGCGCCGGCGCGTGCCCAGCTGTGCGCCTCCTTTGCGCAGTAGCAAAGTCTGACGGTGCACCGGAGCCGTTTGATAGCCGTTTCGCGTGGCTCCTGGAGAGGTGTGCTGCGCATGCGCGAGGAGCAGTAACTGGACTGGAGTGAATTGGATTGAATTGCTGAACCTTAGCTCACGCTACGTTTATCCTGGCACAGCGGAGCTAAGCCACTGCTAATTTTTTTTTTTAAAGCGAAGCTTTCAATGTCTCACCGATGACGACGTTGCTACAAAACGCACTGCACAAAAGCCAATTGTCTCTAACGATGATGGTGATTTTGGGTGAAGTGAAAATGGTTGAAACGCGACGCTTTCTCTGGTCGAAAGCCAGTGTATTCAAAGTCCAAAGTCAAAGTCCAAAGTCCGAACCGTTACGTCCAAAACGCGTAGCAGGAAAGCCAACTTACACAATGGGTTTCCACGAAGACTCATCGAGCGTCTCAATGGAGAAAAACGCTCTCCGTGGTCGAATTCGAAATGGATCACTCGCGCTATGAAGCCGTCGTCTATCCTACTGCGGCATTCCGGCGTGATCGACGAAGTTTGGATTTTCGGACTTTGCCTCGGCTTGCATGATAGAAAGGGTGGCGTTTTAACCGTCTTTCTCTTCAGAGAGGGGCTTTTATTTTTTACCCTGAAGCTGTCTCGCGCTAGGTTCTGAGAGGAATTGCGTGCATCGGAGGCGTCGACAAACAATTGCACGCGCCCGCACCAGAGTTAGTTTAAAATGCTACGTAGCTCTCAATATGAACTACGTCTCTTAGAAACAATTCCACTGAAATTTGTTGCTAAGAATACTCTATCATTACGTTGAGTTTCATTCAGGTGTGTTATTCTTTTTTTTTTCGCGTTGTTTACTTTTCAATTACTTTCAGTGTTTACATTAACGATTCTCTTTTCAATTTTTGTCCGGACACTGCTGGCAGCATTATCTTGTTTTTACTTTCTTTTTTTTCAACGTTTCTTGTTTGTCTTATTCCTGCTGTAACCCTAATCTCTAATATTCACCACTCATCAATGTAGTCACCCCCCATCCGGTGTAGCAAGCCTTGTCCCTAGCAGGGCTGACCTCACCAGTTCACATTAAAGAACCTTCTCTCTCTCTCTCATAATTATTATTTCGCAGGGAATTCCCGTCTTTTTCGCAGCGAATCCCCCTGAATTCATTAGTTCGCAGTTAAAACGTTACAGAATTGCCATGTACAGTCAATAAGCGACCGTCTACGGAGCGAGTATGCATGTTACAGAAAATGGTTGGAACTATTGTTTCATCGAAACTACCCCCAAACAAATTCAATGATAAGTTATCTAGAATACATTCTAAGGGAGGTATGTGCATGTGTCCTTATTCAATCAATATAGTGTCACCATACGTAACTCAATATTGTTAATAACCCATGGAGCTCGGCCGGCCTTCCATCTCCACAGTAGTGGAAGTGCTCTACTATTTTGTTCTTTTGTTTTTTTTTTTCACAAATATTACAGGCTACCCGGCGTTCGCCGGGAACCTTCTACTTTAAGTAAATCACAATTGATAGACATGCTAAAATGATCTACACAGAAGATCAAAGCAAAACAAAAAAATTGGCCGCATATCTGCTCCTTTCATTGCAAATTCGTCAAAAGACGACAGTCTTTGTAGACATTTACCAAGGAAATGCCCCCTTTGCTTTCCCGCTCACCTCTCATGCTGTTCCTGTATCGTCGCGCTCATTCCAAGGTAAACACACTAAAGTTTTGCGCAAAGCGATTTGAATGTACCGCGTTCCACTGCTACAGGCCGGGTTCCTCGATGCCAGCGCTGCAGTACGGCGGAGACGCGGGTGAATGGAGGTGGCCGACTACAACGTTTATAGAAGCGCGTGGCCGTGCTCCACGTGCTTCCCAAGGAGAACGTGGAACCTAGCTAGTAGAACCTTTCGTTGCTGTTGCCGCGTGATTTTTCATTTGCCGCCAGGAGGCGGCGGTTTCCGCAGTAGATGTAGAATATCATTTGTTATCGAAAAACTAAGCATCCATGAATTTTTTAATAAAGAAAAAATCCAGAAACTCCCAGTAGGGAATAGTCGGATAAATGCTTAAGGTGCTCTGAGCCGTTTTCTAGTCGGCTTCACTGCTATACGCGGGCGCGTTGCTGAGAAGACATTTTTTCAGGTGCCATGTAAGTAAGCAGCTTCCCTCGCGCACTTTTCTTAAATACCTCCATAAAACCCCTTGCATCCCTATGGAGCATATATGTGTCCCTATGGAGCATACGGAGGAAGACCGCAAGGTGTAAGCGCCGTACCCACCTAATTAATCACCTGTTTGATTCAAATTATGTAAATCCAAGCTATTCTTCTTATTAACCTTAGTAAGTCCAATATTTCTCAGTGCTAGCTTGAACATAGAGTATTCTTTCTATAGTCGATCGCGTGAATTTAAGAGGCAATGCTGACTGCTACTGGTCTGGAATACAAGTTGATTTATGTTTACCTGCGTAAAAGACCTTGTCAATGTCATGGGTGACCTGATTTGCACGTTCAAACAAAATGAGAAACATTACCGAAAATTGGCGTGCGGTGACATTCACAGCACTGGTCGGCAATACGAGGGGGGTTTAATAAAGCCCACCTCGTATTGCCGACCACTATTAATAGGATATAAAGAATACATTATATCATATTAATGCTAACGCGTCAATCGTGTGCTCAGACAGCCGCCAGATTGGACGGTATAGTAGCTTCCATATCTGAAGGGGATACGATAAACGACCCGTATACATGGAATGCATTTTATGGCATGTTTGACGTCACAACCTTCGCGCAACGGGCCGGCTCAAGGACAAGTTATCGGTTGAATGGTTGCGCAAATCGGGCTAGTCTTATCACGGCCTGACATTATTGCTGCCATTTTGCTTGAACACAAGAATCACCTGCATCGCGAGGTTGTCGAAGTCTTTTACATAGCTAGACAGCTTGTATTAGTCATTCACAAGTCTCAATTAACGCAATAAAAAGTGTCATTTTGGACGCGAAGTGGCCGCCACTAGCAAACCCGGGCTTGCAGGCATTGTTGACCTTTTTGTAGTTTTGTGTGATATTTGCGTGTTTTACGATGAACGCGGGTTCTTTTTTCAGCGCTTCTATCGTGTCCTTTATTTTGCTCTGTCGACGTCCTGTTGCGCCGTTTTCTCCAATCATGGCCTTTAAAGAGACCCTGGAACACGTTTTTCAGCTCTTTTCTAAATTTTAAATGCTTCCATAACGTACTCAACAAACACATCCAGTACATAAAATAGGGGGCCACAAACTACCTAAGGCAAAAATTGCTCAAGAGATTTGGCTCTCTTTCCCGGTCTTGGAGTTCTTCGGACGCTCGAAGGATGTCAGCAGAGCGTTGTAGCGGCTATTGGCCGGCTTTTTTTTTTTTTTTTTCAGTTGCAGCAATGCACCTATTAGGGGCGAATCCCCTGATGGGCTCGGTCTGTTGGCGTCTCCTGTCGTCGTTGTAAGTATAGTTTCACGTAGTCACGGTACTGAAACACCAGGACACTCGTTTACGCCTCGCGCTAGAACGCTTCGTGCTTCAAAGACACGAGACCTTTACAGCAAAGCTGTATACCTCTACCCCAACGGTCCCATCTCCGTGGGCAAAAACGCCATGGCGCCAAGAATACCTTATACACTGCTTGCTTCGCCCCTCTCCAGGTTTCACATTAGTGGAGATGGCCCGGAATTTTTTTTTTTTTCGGAAGGCACTTTAAAAAAATCGCCATGAAAGCAAAGCAGAAACGGGAGGGGGATCTTCTGCGACGAGGAAATCACGCAGTGTCGCTCCGTGCTGGCTATCACTATAGCTTCCACAGTGCTTCCAGACGTGAATAAAAGAATGAAGGTGTTTATCGGAAGAGTTGCAGAGTTTCTTTAATGTCCTTTCTTGTGTGCGCATTGGCGTAACTCTATGTATCTCGTCCTTGGCAGGCTAAACGTCCCGATTTCGCGAGTGGTTATGTAAAGGTGCTTATCTAAGATGCCATTCATCGTTATCTCTCTTCCCACCTGACGTTTTGCGATTGGAGGGCTTAGACAAGTTTTTGTTTTGGCATTTAATATCGCTTAATCGGGAACCGACGCCGTGGTACTATCAGCATGCCAGTGCTGTACCCAATTCTTAATGATTTTTCTTCAAAACTGTTTTACTTTCCCTTCAACTTCAAAATTTAGTAACTTCCAGGCACTTTAGAGCCTCCTGTACTACATCTTGGGAAGCTTATGAGTGAACGAAGCGGGCGCCGGATAGCCATGCAGATTGATGTAAATACAATGATACAATGACATCGAGTTACACGAAAATAATATAAACAAATATAATTATTCTTTGATAGCAGCAGCCATTTGTATTTTTTTCTTGATGCGAACCTCGAGCAAATACAAATTTAATATACTGACACCTAGAATTAACATGCATTTAACTATGGGGAGTCAACAGCACTGAGAAAGGTTAGGTGTCCTAGTTATTTCGCAGTTAAAATAGTAAACTCTATAAAATCATCGCTTTTGAGATGCACCATTCAACCATCCCATGTTTACTATCACACTCGAAAACAAGTATAGATATGAAGCAGATATAAACAGAAACATAACCCTATAGCCAATAAAAAAATGGAAAAGGGGCATTTTATTTTAACACATTAGTTACACTCTCCGGAATTTTTCGCAAAGTAGCAAAGGCAACTACACTCTTCTGGACTGGTTGCAAGTTAATTTATTTCCTTATGGTGGGGGTAATTACTGTAATGTATTACACTTTCTAAACCGGTAACGAACGAGATAACGATTAACAGTGTTGAGAAATGATTGGGATACCAACAACCGCGTAGCAGCGCTCTTGCACTGCACTCGTTGAAAGATCTGGAGCACAGGGATCAAAATAAAGGCAAAACAGAAAGGAACAGTTAACTTCGAGTAGACAAAAAGATGGAATAAAGAATATCTCTAGAGCGGTACTAAAAAGAGAAGGGCGATATCAAAAAGAAAAACCACTATGATAAACCAATGTGCAGAAACTTGCTTTTTGACTGTAGAACGCGTTACTTGAAACCGGGCACCCTTGTAAGAAAGTTTAACCAAACATGATCGCCGTGTGTGGTCTTTTGAAAAAAAAAAATAACCTATTCGGCAGACTTTGTTAAAATGTGGTGGTCCGTCCAAATCTGAGAAAGGACAACGTCCGCCTTTTTGAAGGCCGAGTTCATGGCTAGTAAACCAGGAAACAATGTTAAAGGTGACTGAAATGGACGTTAGGTATACTGCCGAAGCAAGATGAGAAATGCAGACTGCTGCTACGTGTTACAAAAAATGATTTCGTTAAGCCTGCATTTGACAGCAGGGCTAAAATTACATGTTTAAGTTATTCAGATTTTACGACGAGACAGCACAAAATGTCCTACTGCTGCGAAATTTCCAGTAAAATTAATGTAATTGCTTTCACATAGCGTGCGAGCTCTGTCACGAGCAGCTCTGTTCTGAGGCAAAAAAAAAACGAGATTTCATTAAATTTAACAAAGTATGGGTACGAGCTAGCTGGTATTCTATGATAAGAATTTCAAGCGGCAAATTAGTCAGACGAAGGACGCAAAAAACAAAAACGTGAACGACAGAGAGAAGCGCATATGCGCTTCTCTCTGTCGTTCGCGTCTTTCGTCTAAATATTTTTAGGGTTTGAAAGTCTTTCCATTGGACAGTTAGGTGTTGCTCAACATTCGAAACCTAATCAATAGCGCGAACAAAATAAGCAGTTCGTTTTTTCGGTTCTACCCGATCAAATCTAACGACTAGTAGCGGTCAGCTCCTTTTACGAAACAGCTCTTAGCAAGCATAACTTGATCCATTGAAATCGGCACTAACTGTTTGCTTATTCCTTTTTTTTTTTTTTTGCGAAGAATGCCTTCTGAACAGTCCCATTTTTCTTTTGTTCCAACGAACGCCTTCAGTTTAAACGAGAGCCTGCTCCTCTCTCGGTAAGTGACGGCTCGACGCAGGCGCAGGTGCCGCCACGCTGCTGAAGGTCAGGGCACGAGACGTCTTGGCGCCTCATCGAACAACACCTCGCAGACAGCGAAGGAGCTACCACAATGCGTCGCGAACCCACGACCGGCAATAAGATGTTCGTTTATTTTTACCGGAGATAAAGAAATGACTTGGTTAACATTTATACCTTCCAAGTATTGACACTTCACGAGGAAAGAGAAAGAAGCTGCGGCCCCTGAAGGTTAGCTCACAGGCCTTACAAATGTCAAGGGGGTGTTGCGAAATTAATGAGCCAACTCGGGACGCTCTCTGCGAGCTTGTAAATGCCAAGGCACCGTGGAGGTCAAAAGCCATCAGTGTTGGAAAGCTCGGCACGAAGGAACTGACATTCCACGCATTGTATGAAAACACACTGTCGCCCAGTTGCAGTCCCGGGAGGACAATTGTGTAGGCGTTGAGTGAATATTGTGCGCGTGATGGGAGTATATTCTACTGCACTATTAAGTGCAGAGCCCCTTAGGGGTTCGACTTGTCGTCGTAGCTTGCTGTAACGGTCGATGTCAAACGACTACCGGAATCAGGCGGGGCTGCGAGATAACGGACCCAAGTAGGGCCGGTGTTCCGTCATAGGGCGTCCCGCAGAGGCTTCTAAAACCAAGTGGTTTAAATAGTCATAAGCGTTCAAAACTCGTGAACCGATGGCGCTTGTCATACATCTTCCCGTTGTTTAGAGCAAGGAATACTGCAGGTACATTTGAGGCAAAATATACGTGATTAATCGGCGGCACCCACGTTCATTTAGTTCGGAACGCTAGTTGGGTTGGTTTTTACGAGAGCAAGCGAAAAAAATGTGGCAGTGCAACGCCGGCATGTGCGGGAGGAAAAGCATGCGCAAAAAGAACAGAACTCCCGCCTGCGCTGTTTCAGGCAGGGGGTGCGCGGGCACTACGGAGGCGGGAAACTTGAATTTCTTTGGGTGGAAGCAGTGGGCGGATAACGGCGCTACAGCCCATTATGGCGAAGCACTTTCTCTGCTTTTCCGTCAGCTTCCACGTTGAGTGGAACAGCTTTATTTTTTTTTTCGAATCGTTCAGTGCTGTTTGGGGAACAAAAGCTACAAATATTTCATCCGCGTTATTGCACGTCCGCTGAAGCAGTACTGATTCATTACAAGAAGGTGCATTTGACGACCAGTGAGTACAGGCGTAAGTTCATGTACGCGTGTACTCGCGAGTTCGTGCACTCTCGGCTGGTGAGCAGCTTGATATGCTCCAATCCATAAATTACACGCTCAAAGCCGAGTCGAAAATGACAAGAAAAATTTCTGTAGTTTGTCGTATTTTCGCGTGTCGTACTGTCGCCGTGGCGTGTTTTTGTCGTGTCGGGATTCTGATCGATGTTCTGTCGTGTGTCGTATTCCTGTAATCATTTTGATGTTCCGTCGTGCCGAATTCCTGTCTTGTCGTGATGCTGATGTTCCATCAGTAGTTGCACATTGTTTGAATTTTATTGCCCATTGTGGAGAGTAGCGTAAGTGGCAGGTCTGTTGGGACTACAGGAATGTTTGTCGTTGAGAAAATTGACTTCGTTATTACGACAGAAATGTGTCTCGTAACAACAGATGGCTTTGTCGTAACAACACGACTTCTGTTGTGACAACAAACATTTTTGTCGTACGACAAGGATTCTTGTTAGGTTTCTGCGGTATACTTGTTGTTATTTTACATTGGGAGTCGACCTTAGCCGACACTTAAAGAAATCGCCGCACGTGCGCTTCATTCAACACAACTTCCACAAACAACCAATGAGGGCAACTAAATGGGCTAATTTTGCGAATGACCTGCTCCAGCTTGCGATTACAGTATAAAAAAGAGTCTGCTGCGACAACAGCGCAAGGCGTGCATCTGCGCTGTTGTGCCAGGGCAGGTTGTATTTTTTAAGCCAGTCTCACGCTTAGCGTTGTCATTCGCCAAATTCACACATTTGGTCAGGTTTATTAGGGGCGAAGCCCCACAGGGGCTGGGGCTGTTGGCGCCTCCTGTCGTCGTCGTCATCATCGTAATCGTCGTCTCATGCAGTCACGCTAATAAAACACCGGGACACTCGTTTACGCCTTGCGCTAGAGAGCTTCGTGCTTCAAAGAAGCGAGACTTTTACAGCAACGCTGTGTACCTCTACCCCAAATGGTTTCATCTCCGTTGGCAAAAACGCCAAGGCGCCAAGAATACACGTATGTACTGCACGCTTCGCCCCTCCCCAGGTTTCACGTTAGTGGAAATGACCCGGGATTTTTTTAAATCCAAACTCACGCTTGGCCTTGTCGTTCGCCGAAATAGCAAATTTGATCAGGCTCATTGGTCATCGTGTACCACTGTGGTGAAGCCCATCTGCCGCGACTTCTTAAAGTGCACAGTCAACATGTAGGCTATATTTTAAACACAGCGAGCCGGTCAAAAGTCGACACTGCATGAACTCGCGCGTAGGAACTTGTGAGTACACCTGTACTTCGTGAGTACGTACTCTTTAGTACATGTACTCACAAGTTTCAACTTTCAGTTAGAGTAGTCACTGAGCGGTGTTCCAATCCCTAAATGTGTTCCATTTCTAAATGTTCCATCTAAATGGGTTCCTAAGTGTGTTCCGATCCCTAAATTACATGCTAAAAGTCGACCTCAGGCACCAGCGCATCACAGTGGTTTGATGAAGAGCGGCGCTCATACATCCCCAGCTGTCTTCCTCGACACGTATTGAGCGGCGCAACGCACTCGTTATATACAGCGCGGCGAGCTTAAAAAAACAAAAAACATCTGGCCATTAAGCCCTACCGCAATTTACGCGCTAGCGATTTGCATGCGAGGAACGAGGGCATAGAACCATTAAGTTTCGCAGGAGGAAGTGCGGTATTTCGACACCCAACAACCGTCTGCCTATGCCCCTGCAAAGCGACACAATGTCTGCCTTCGACACTAGCATGCCAGGTTTGGGCGAAAAAAGTTCCGGACAGCTTTCGCTACGTTTCTAATAGACAGCTTTCGCTACGTTACTACCAGTCCGATTGCTACCCTAAACCCACTTGAGTGCAAGGAAATGAAAATAAATTGTGATCCCTGAATTGAACCAACGATACATTCAACTCGAAGGCATTTTTTTCTCGGGCAACTCGTTGGCTGGCCTGTTTCCCATACCACACCGCGACTAAACTTTCTACTGACGTAACACAAACTTGGGATTGTTTGTCCATGACTACAACGAAAACAGTGCAGAAGACGTGGACGCAAGGAGAAATGAGAAAGACGTGGTGCAGACAAAGAGGAATTCGACAGACCTGCCCCGCGTCTGTGTAATTCCTTCTTGTATCCATGCCTTTCACGCAGTCCTTGTACAGGAGCCACATTTTACCAATGGGCTGTACGGACAACGTTGCAACTGGTTTATTCGATAGGCGAAGCTGTAACATTTCGATTCCAGCGGAGCTAAACAGCACAGCGACAAGGTGTATGCACGCCTTGTGCAGAAAAGTTTAAAAGGGGAACTACCAGGCTTACGGATATTAAACTTCTCTCGGTGGTAGTTCAAGATGTCTGCGTTTCGTAGTCGGGTCCTTTGTCTTGGAATCTTGCCAACCCATTCCACTCAATGAAACTTGCCAGGGCACCACTTTCTCTTGATTCCTTTCATCCCACAAAGGCTCGTGGAGCTGCTTGCGTAAGCCCGTTCCGGAAAGAAAAAGGTTTATAGCCCAAAGTGGGCGTGCGAAAACACGCACTGTTTGCCTAATGCTCTCACATGATTTCGCAAGCGACGTTCGCACCGCCAAGCCGATACTTGTACTTGAACCACCGAGGCCACTGGAATGTAGCCCTCGCTATCTACTTCCACTATATCATTTTAGGCTGCTAATCGTCTTCGCATGCTATACGAGAGTCAGAAGCTAAGACCAACATTTGACTGCATAGTCTTGAAGGGCAGGGGGATATATTTACTGTACTGTCGATGACCAATGGAAGAAGCTTGGCAACAGGTACGGGCAGGAGCTCCACAAGGCAATGTACTGGGTTCATTTCTTTTTAGCATTGTGTTTCTGGGCAAACTCTCACGTCGCGTCTTCTGCAGTACTACTCGCTTTGTGTCGGCGATACATGCGTATGAATTCTAAGCACAAGCGCCCAAGTCGTTCAGAGTGGCCGCAGCAAGGACTGTACGTGATCGGAGAACCTAACGGGGTATGCGTTACCGGAGCCTACAAAGATAGCTTGGCTCGTGTTTTTAAAGGAAGCAATTTAAATTCTTCCGAGTTTAAGCTTCACCACACAGCATCGCATTTGTATTTCTGGAGAATTTATTTGTGAGCTTTGAACAAAAAGAAAAAATTTAAAAACCCGGGAAAATTTTTTCCCCGAAAAATTTGGACCACCCCCGGAAACTCGGAATTTTCCCTGGAACAAGAAACCACGATCGATATTCACCCCGTGGAACCTGTCCGTTGGAGATTGAATGCTGCATCTTCTATCGTGTCTAAGCACAGCACGATTTTGTGAGGGGCCAAGGAGGGCCTATTCCACGCACGTTTGGTGGCGTCAATCCCCCACTGGGTTTTGAAGCTATCCGGAGCAGCCTCCCGAGAACGTCTTCTGATAAAGACTGGGTGCTCCAGCTAACGTCAGTAAACCACTGTTTTTGTTTTAATAAACCCATTATAACATTATTTATATATATATATATATACAGATATATGTGGGTGGGTCCCCACTCAGAACGCGGTTTTTTTTTCACTTTGTCTTCTATATCACTCTGCTTTCGACTGTATATACAGTCCAACACGGATATATCAAACTTCAAGGGGATACTCTGAAGAAAGGAAGTCCTCTTCCTGAAACATCAGTAAACTTTTATTTTATTTGTAGTGTTTTTCTCGCGTGTCTTTGACTTTGCTTACCTTATATTATATTATATATATATATATTATTATATATAATATATATATATATATATATATATATATATATATATATATATATATATATATATATATCCAGACCTCTCCATTTTTTCCTGGACACTTCCTGATCGGCACCCCTCACTTCTTTCACCACACTATTATACACCAGTTCTGCGGAACGTGTGCTCCGTACAGCCAGTGTCGGACTAACGAGAGCAGAAGTACAGCGATCTTGACAGCCGCGCCATGTGCGACGCTGTACCGGGGCCGCAACGATCGAGCTCGCAACAATAGCCACTTTCACCGGATCCCAGGAAGCTTACAACGCTCGCTGCAACGTTACTCCGCGGATGCAGTAAAATTTTCTTCAGCTTTTGCAATTATAGTCTGCATGCACGGCCCGTAATTGCATTATCTCAAAAAGCGCAGGGAAAATTCCGTTAGGACGCGGGGGCTTTGTTTGCTGAATGTAAAATCTTCTGTTTTTTTTTCTCTCACGCAGCGGGAGCAGCACTTCATTCTCCTCCGCTGTGTGCATGAGTATTGCACGAGCAAAACTTTCTGCCGAAATGAGTACAGATTGCTGTCTGTCGTGCAGATTCAAAGTTTAACAACCTAGGCCACCGTGAAATATGTTTAAGTACCCACTTTGTTTGTGTGTGTGCACGTGTGTGTGTATGAAAGAGAGAGAGAGAGAGAGAAAGAGAGAGTTGCAAGTTAAATGCGAGTACATTTCCCTACCTAGTACTAGAAATGCACACTGCGCATGCGCAACGCGCTGCTTCGTTCTACGTTTCCTTTTGTTCATCGATTATGTTTCGCACATTTTTCTAGTCCCCGCGGCAGTCATTTACTTGCGCATCTTTTTTTCGCGTTTTGTATTCCTTTGCGATTCTACAGCCACCCTGGTGTAATTCATTTCGTCGCATTTAACAAAGGCCGACAAAGTAACTGATTTGAAATCTACAGCTTTGTATTACTTGGCGCTAAGCGCTTCGTTTTTACTGTTTCGATCATATCACCGTGCACAACAGTCCTTAATGTGGAAATCCTGTCTTTTACATGCTAAACGTTTACTGATGCTGTGTATTTCGCTCCACTACTTACGCTCTAGTACATGTTTCGAACCGGTAACGTACAGCCTTGGTACAAAGTTCAGCGGGCTCGTCAATAAACGACAAATTTGAAATCTCGATAAACCATCGAAACAAAACATGGCGGGCATCTGGCAGAAATAATTGTCACAGCCTTTTCGCAATATACGATTTTTTAATTCCGTTTCATGGTAGGCCTCGGTGCTGGCTCTTTTTACTGAAGTGATAAGTTCAATGCTCAGTAAAATTTTGAACGACTCTGTTTAATTTAAATGCCTATAAAGAATCTGCCCTGACCGAACGTAAGTTTTTATTCTAATTTCAAGCTTAAGAAGTGCATTGTACATCGTTTTTGTGCTATATTCGCGAAGTTAATTCTTAATCTTCCTCAGCACCTCAGTATCATTCCTAATACTATACAATGCAAAAAGCATCAATTGATCGTTTTAGGCATTTATTAGCTGCATAGATTGGCTGCTATTTTGTGACGTAGTGAACCAACATCCCAAAACTATAACTAGCCTTTCACACATAATAAAGAAACCATAACATGTCCGCACGCAGCATGCAAGCAGGAACACAAACAGAACCACAGGCTCCACTCAAACACAGCACCTAAAAGCACGGGACAACCCCAGGAAAAGGGGATTTACTTGTATGCATCATCCATCGACTTGGCCCATGAAATAATCAGCCATCTTTTTGTGGCTACACGCATGTTTCCTCTCCTGATGATATAGAGTTTCAAACTAATATATACTAGAGGAAAATCTGTCGCTGCAGTTGCGGGCCGCCGTAGGCGGCGCCATTGCCGCTAGCGACGTTCCTCGCCTACTTCGCTTAGCTAGCCATATGGCTTCTTTTTTGTCTCGAAGCCAAAATCAACAAAAAAGGGTAACATTTTTTTCTTGTTCATCGTGCATGAGGCTTCTTCATAATCACTGACAAATTAATCCTTTCGAAGGTTCACTTTTATAATAACAAAACAAATTTAATGAACCTTCTACAGTAATATTGTTAGCCAGAGCCAACTTTTCAGCCTGTTCATGAGCCATGCCAAGGACGAGATGACGGAACGCTCGCCGAAGTGCGGCTCCCCTAGACAGTGGCGCCAGATTTCCCTCTAGTGTATATTAGTATGAAACTCTATGCCTGATGATTACGTTTTAACGCCGGTTACTGCGACGACGGTTACTGCAAACTAGGGTTACTGCCCACCCGCGACGTCATTATAAAGTTGGTACATAGAGTCTTTCCTTGGGCACAGGTTTAAACGGTAGAGTCGCGCACACCATTTTAAGAGATTGTTCCTTTCTTGAACAATGTTAACACCCTGGTATGTTCGGACAGCTACACTGCTCAGTAGAGCTCATTACTTGGGTCATATTACCGACTAGCGCAGCCCATTGATACAATGGCTGCCCGTATGACTAAGAAGTTGAAAAGGTCTATAGTTGGCGTAACAATGAGTATAGCGGCAGCTCCGCCGCACCGCGCGTTGCCTTTGGCCTTTTTTATTTCTTTTTTTTTCAATTTCGCGCCGTCCGAAGTGCCTGTAGATGTATGCCATGTTTGTAAACAAAAAGAAAGACTGTACTGCTTTGCCTCCGAAAAGAGTGTACAGTTGTTGAGGCACCGATAAGGAGAAGTCATTCGTTGTCAAGCTGCACATCATAGTATCGGTATTATGTCGCTTTTGTTTCGTAGTGTTTTGTTTTTGTTGCAAGGTTTGTGTTTAACATTCTATGCTGTTTGGTACTTGCTACGGTCACCAACGCCGCTACCGACGCCAGCGCCAACAAGTTTTTTTGCCGTACCGCTGCGAAGCAGGTCTACAGCGACGTACGCCGACGAGACGCGAATTGGACTTGTGCTTAAGAAGTTCCAAACGCTGTTAATCTAACCTAATCGGCTTAAGGAGATAAATTGTATTAGGCACACGGGTAATAATTTAGAAAAAGCGTAGAATAAGGGGTCCTTAGTTTTTACTGACAGCTCTAATGCAGCATTTTAACCACGATGTCAGTGTTAGTTCTTTTTTCCTTGTAGCTATAAAAAGGCCTGATTTGCATGTTCCATAGATTGCGATTTTAGAGACCATTATTTATGGACCATTCGCATGCTTTGGCCTGAATATAGACCAACCAATGCCAAAACATTACGTTTAGTTCCTTGTCAAAATTTCAGCCTAATGTATGCACCGGGTTACATTTTGGCGCGCGTACCAACCATGGTCGGTCGCGATAAGGTGCATGTTTAGTATCGTCTGCATTCTTGAGTTTTACAAACCATACTCGGGTGCAACTTAAGAACGGCGACGGAAGTTGCCCCCGCGCCTCATTACCAGGGCCAGCTATTCCTCCGCCCGACGGCAAAAAGTGCGTTACAGCGAGCATCTTGAAGGTGGCCTTAGCTGTTCCCGGAATTTTACGGACTTAATCTGAGTAAAAACTACTCCAGCGACGACAAACTGCATGAGGAAAACAGTTTCCGTTCACAAAACGCGTGCTCGTTGACATCCGGGCCCCTCACTACGGCGGAGTGATACACTAAATGAGCTATTTGACGCTTCAAAACCTTTTAATTGATTACCAACTAGCTCGAACCCACACGCTGTTGAGCTATTGCCGTTCTTAACTTGTACCCGAGTTACAAAGACGCCGCTAATCCCGAAAAAAAACTCAGTAACAAAATGTATTGCAAATATCAGCGCACTCCGGCATTCATTGGTCAATGTCGCGCGCTGCAGCTAGAGTAGCGAAAAGGGGCTCACCTGAACGCAATGCGACACCTTGCGCCGGTCCGGCCTGCCGGCTGGGTTGGACCTCGGCGGGGTTGTCGACACGGGAGCGGCACCGCCATCAATAATCCTCCGCGAGACACACAGCAGCCGACCGAAGCATAATCCCAGGCACCGCGCACCACGGCACACGAGAAGAGCAGTGACAACGAGAATATATCAAACGCGCTGCACCCGTCTGTGCGGGAGTCCGTGTTATAAGCGGTTGCCCGGACACTGGACGGCGGATCGCGATCACGTGCGGTTGGTTACCTAGCCCAACCGCAAGGAAGAAAAAAGGAAGATCGCATGAGGGGCTAAAGCGAGGCTTAGCGAGGGTTCTTCCTGGCCCGGACGTGCTGGCTTCGGAGGCTTACACTTCGAAGTGGCGAGTATGCCGGGTGGCTTTGTGGCTACACTTTTAAACGAAGGGAAGACACAATTTGAAAGGAGTGGAGGTGGTGGTGGTGGCGATGAAACGACGTGAAAAGGATGACGCAAAAAACATGGTGTAAGCCTAAAGCTGCTGTTGCTTTTTCCATAGAGTGCGAAGCTAAGGAATGAGGCTTATACAACTGTCACACGGGCACTTTTCAATCGCGGTCGAGTCGATCCGGATCGAGCTAAATCCGGATCGGGCTTCTGCTACACGCCGGTTTCAATCGCTGTCGAGCGTGATACCGCTCGAACTCAATCCTGTTTCCCCAAGCGCGATTGAGGTTTCCAAGCGTGATCGGACGAAAGCGACGATACTGTCGTCGCCGCTGAGTGATGTCATAGAAGGTGACAGCTTCAACTAACGCCACAAATTGTATCAAATAACTTGGCTCAAATAAGCGTGCGATAACGTAAGCGTACGGAAGTTACCAAATACATTTTTGGCGCCATTGGCGCACGTGAGTGCAACCGGTGGAACTTCTCAATCGGGATTGAAACGTGCCGTGTAGCAGCGACGGTGCTTCGAGCGCGCTCAAAAAGTCAATCGCGCTTTGTTCTAATCCGGAATGAAAGTGCCCGTGTGACAGGGGTATTAGCTCCTTATCAGATTGCAAGCAAGGCATAAAACGCACCATGGCTTCTTCATGGTTCAAGACGTTATTATTTCAAATTTTAATTGCATCTCATTATTCGGGAGGCCCAGTATTTGTTTGAGTACGTCAGTGTCGTAGGGCGATTATATTAGAAATGTGAATGCTTAGACCTTCAGGCATCCTAAACTAGGTTGCTCTCGCGAATATGCGGATAAAGTGTATAAATAGGATGCAATGTGCCGTATTGAACAGTTCCAGAGTGAGCATATAAATATAATCTAGAAGTCACAAACAGCGAGAATTCTTTCCAAGTGAATCAAACTATCGCATGACCTATAGCTACAACACTAAAGTGCGCTAATAGCCCCTCCTACATACCAGGCCAAAGTCCGAGTGTCCGTGAACCATAATTCAGGATTTTGCCTGTTCTGACTAACATTTAAGTACGCCTTCCACTCGTTCACGACCGCACTCACGCGCTGAAGCCGAATTTAGTGTTTGTCGCCGACCATTTCATACAACATTTCTCTACTCTTATCGCACCCAGCGATAAGCAGGCTCTCGATAAAGCGTGAACTCTGCAAAGATATTACATCATCATGACATTGAGAAACGGAAACATCATCGCCCGACCGTCTGGTGAGCAAACCAAAATATGTACTACACTCTAAAGGCACGAGCAAGAATTGCTGGCTGGCCAGGCCAAAGGGAACGCTCTTACGACATAAAAGCCGCGGCGAAAGGATTCTTTCGCTAAATCTGATTTGCGGAATTGCCTTTTCTGTGTGTTTTCTTTGCCTATCCTCTGAGGTCAAAAATTGAAAGCGCGGAATCCGGAGGAAAGACGCGGTGAAATATACGCCTGCCAGCGTCGAAAAGCATCGGTTGCTTCCTTTCTAAATGATTGTAGCCTTGGGTAACCGGTATCCCTTTCGTGCAAGTAGATAAGATTTTACTCGTTTTTTAACAGCGGGGCACTCTGCCGAATGCAATGGGAACGTCTGGAACCGAGCTTCAGGGATGCAACGTCTAAAAGAAGTTCCAGAAACGTCTAATGGATAAATGCATGCATGGCAAGGCGCCAGTTGGTTTTCCCAGAAACATTCCTTGTTCAAAATGCGATGACTGGGACGCGAGGATCAAACGATGGACTGCTAGTCCTTTCGGCGAAGTGATTTGCAAAATCATCGGACGAAGGTTGGCAATCACGTATATGGGGTTAAAAAAATTCGGCGGTGAAAAAAAGAACTGAAAATGCAAACATTGGTGTCGTGGGATGAAGCAATTAGTACTCTTCCGGAATTAAAAGCGACATCCTTTTTTGTGAACAATTTTGCATTTTTGAGGAAAGGGGGCGGAGGAAACTATGCAAATCAACAAATCATACAAAAATACAAATTTTAAAAATAATGATAGCAAAAGTGTAAACTAATTAAAAGATATTTGTTAAGTAGCCTAACAATGCCCTTGAGGTAAAAATGCGCGGATGCGCGGGAAAAAACTTCTGGATATTCATCACTTATTGACTTGCTTATTCCGCCTGCATGATTACCCTTAGTCTTCGTGACTAATGTTTTTTTAAAAAGCGTTTAAGATCTCGTCCATAATACGATTCGGCCATCAAACAGTCACACCTGCCGTTTCTACATTGACCACACCCAAACCACGGGAGGTTAAAAATCGCTAGTTGTACTGCCGCGTCATTTAGTCCTCAAAAATGTACATTTATTTTAATTCCGACGACGATTTTTCCAACTGCTTCGCAACACGCTTGAGCTAACTAAAGCAAGGCGTGCGCGAATTGTGACTCATAGTTTTCAAGGACTGCTCCCAGCATCCCCGACGCTCGCTCCGACAGTCGCTCTGCGAAGAGTTGACGCAGCCGCGCGGCGCCGCCAGATTTGTCATTGATGGCGGGGAAGAGGCTTGAGCAGATGGGACCTCACTGTGGGATTCCGCGCTACGTGGCAGAGAAAGTCGCTGAGAGCCAGTTAAATGCACAAGCTGGATAGCACCACGAAAAGGAACGCACCAACAGGTGGTCGTGTACAGAACCGATTGTACACGCTCGTGTACAGAATCGTGTACAGAATCTTAGGTAGCAGAACCGCTTAGTACCGCAATTTTTGCAACCAGTTACTAACCTCGATGCGCACTAAATAAACACGCTTTTCGCGCACCGTCTTTCGTCAACACGGCAAAGAAATTCATGAGGCACAGCACGGACAGCGCAGACCTGGTGCTATCGAGCTGACCATTGGGTTATTAGAGATGTAGCGAGCGGACAGTTAACCGTGTTTTACGGATGCAACGTTCTGACAATATCCAATGCGTTGGTCTGTTCTGCAATTCCCGCGTGCAACGGGTACAGCCTAACACCGGGAGAAAAGTATGATGGCGGCGGGGCATCAGAGATCGAATGTGCTCAGAGAAAAGGATTCATGCCTGCCTCGCGTACCCAACCAACGAACATGTAGGCTTTGACGAAAGATGGGACATTACTGCCGCAAACATGTAAGAGCGCACTGAATGGCATATCGTGCCGCGACCACCACCACCACCACCACCAGCAGCACCACCTGTTAGGGCACGTCCGCTGTGCACCTCCAGGAAGGCTCCCATTGATCGTCGAGCCCCGGGGCGCGGGTTGGTCGGTTCACCGCACGAAGCCAGCACGTCCGAGTCCCGGTGGGTGGGGGGAAGGGAAGGCGGAACACTGGGTGGATCGACGTGGCTCAGCAGACAAGGATATGGGTTGGCCACCAAGCGCAGACACCATGACCGGGGGTGCCCTGTCCTGGCGGAAGTAGTACAGGGCCACGGGTACAAATCCCGGGTAGGGCAGGTCCACGCCGGACGATATCACGGCGGCGCCGGCTTCGTCTTCTTCCTCCGTCGACGAAGACGCCGTGGACGCCGTGGACGAGCGCGTCTCCGACGACGAACCCGGCGAAGGAACGCGCGGCGGGACGACGTCATGGTGCAGCTCAGCGGCGGCGGTCTCATCGGCGCGCATCACGCAGGCCTCCCGAGCTGCTTCCAGCTGAGCCGACGGCCATCACACCACATCCGACGACGCCGCCGCGCCCGGCGGCGCCCCCCGTTCGCAGCGACCCCCCAGACCCCAGCGGGCCACCCCCCCGAAACTTTGTCCCGCCGCCGTGAACCACTGTTTGCCGCTACGAGTGCCGGCTGCTTGCTGCTTCGGCGGCGAGGAGCCTTCGCCTGCGGGAGTCCCAGCATCGACTGGGAACCCGCGGCTGGCCTAGTTCGCGCGGCGACCGCTCGGGGCCCGCGGCGCTCGCGGCGCCAGACCGCGGCGAACATCTTGCGGAGCGCTCTGTCCCTAGGCGCGTCCCTAGCTTCGCTACACCGCCGCTGCCAGCCGCGTTCAGAGCGTCTTCGAGGGGCGGGCTTTTGCACCTTTGAATTTTAGCGTAGACAATGGTGTGCTGCGCCGAGAAAGCGGATTCTCGGGCGCAGATGCGTGTGTGTGTACTTAGCGCACTTAAATGAGCTAACTTTTCTTCGTAAAGCTGTCAGCTTCTCAGAAATCAAATGCCTACACGATTTCTGCTTTTTTGTCTAAAGACCTATGAAAAATAGAAAGCTGACATTTCTCCCGTAGTGGCATTGACACGCGATGGTCTCAGCTTCATGCTCAAAATGCCGCATATGCTTCTAAAAGAACTGTTAGAAACTTAACAATAGTAGAAAAACGTTAATTGCTGCAAATTTCAATATGTTTTGGTTCTATAAATACAAAATGCTCATTTTCTAGGCTATGTCTGCGGCTATACTTTTGCTGTTTCTTGAGAACTCGTATATAGTTTGTGCGCTTCACTAGTT